>OY804576.1:82572910-83305530 GCA_963680875.1 Bathymodiolus brooksi | reverse complement strand
AAAAAATACAACACAAATTGTGTCCCCCCCCCCCAAAAAAGAGTACATTAGACCCAAAATTAATACGTGTCTAGGTACAAAAACATTTTTGTGAGTAATTACCCCCCCCCCCCCTCTTTTTTTTTTACATCCACAATTTTAGGTGTGTATTGTTCAAACCAGAATTTTTATAATATTTCTTTCAGCTACAGAAAGAATTAAAGATTAAACTTTGTTGTGATACTAGTACTCATGAAAAGTTTTAATTATGTTATTTACCTGAAAAAAAGAATGGATATGGGTAAATGTACATCATGTATATTGTACCTATAACAAAATTCAACAACATACAAGGAAACAACCAGCGTCGCTTTTCTGCTTGAATCTTCAACAACAAACCAATCTATTCCTAACAACATCATCTATTCTTCCCCCCCCCCCTTTTCCAAAAAAAAAGAAGAAAAAAAATGGTCATCAACAGAGTCCTAGATTTAATCTGCCGTGTACTTCTCGTGCTTGTTCTTTGAAAGTTTTGCCAAAATAACAGTATTTTTGTTGAAACTTGTATTTTTTTATTCTTATTTAAAACTCCCGCTTAATAGGCCTCTCGATATGAAATGGATTGGCCGTGCATAGCGAAGAACAAGCTAAAAAAGTTCCGAAAATCTTTCCGACCAATGAAATAGCGCGAAACAAAATATGTTCGACTGACCTCCTGATGGAGGAAAGTTGGATGTGTCGTCGAGAATAAACTTGAATTTCGTCAATAAATATTTGTTGTTCGTACGTATAAACTAGATAGGAATGAAGGGAAATCATTTTTGAGACGAGGACAAGCGAAGGTCCTTTTTAAAACTGGGGCGTTATTGTAAAATATCGAGTCGAAGCGAGGATTCCCTCTTTGTATTTTGACGATTGTTTCATACCTTTATGTATATATAAGTAATACGGCAGCTGGACCTAAAAACTAAAGTTATTAGAACGAGAGAGTTGTAACATGAAATGTTGTAACATATGGATAAATGGTTCAAATATATACTTCCAGACAAAGATCCATACCATAATCGCGGGAGGGACCAAATGAGGAAAAAGGGGGGTACTGGGAACCTGTCGAAAACGTTGCATAAACGTATCAAGAACTTGGAGATTGTGATAGGGTCGTACTGCAGTCTTCTACAACGTACTACGAACTTATCACAGTCTTCGACAATGTAGTGTGAACATACCACAGTCTTCGTAGAAACTTGGTATGGACGTAATGAAAACTTGATCAACGTAGCACGAACGCAGTGGCAACGTAATAAGAACGGCATAAAATCGTTTGTCGTCCGCGCTACGCCGAAGGGGACCGTGGCAAGTTTATGTTACGTATCCATCACGTCCTCTCGGTTTTTACTAGGTTCTCATCACGAATGTACTACGTCCTTGCTACGGATTTCTTAAACACGTTCAAAATTCTGTCACGTCCTTGAAGTCCTTTAAGACAATAATACGTCCATACCAGTTTGCACTACGGTTCCGCTGCGTTGTAGAGGTTTTTGATAGGTTCACCTAATTTTTCGCAATTTTTAATGAACGTAGTGTGAACTTGGTCTAGTGTGACGGGGGTATAAGGCAAAATGATAGTAGCTTAAAAGGTGACCTTTCTAAATGTAATCTGATCGATTCTTGTTATTGCACTGTGTATAAACTGACCCGGAAAAAAATGTTTGGACACATGCATATCTAATTCCGGAACGGAACCGGACTGCAACAAGGCAAGAAGAGGGTAAGAATTCTGTTTATTTATTTGTTTTTTTGCATGAACTTGGGGGAAATAAATGCTTTATTAACCATTTCCTGCTGTCAGATGAAACATTTTGGCTATGTCATCGTATATTAATTGAGAAATAAGCGATAATGTGCCGCAAAATGACGATCAGCTTGACCCCAACCCCGAATTTCGCTCAGTTTCTCTTTGAATAGCTCGAATTGAATGGAACGAAGTGTATTGAAGGAACGATTGGTGAATAAAGATGACAAGAATCGTCACTGTGTGCTTTTAATTATTGATATAAGTAAGCACGGGGCGAAAGAAATGGGTAATGTAAAAATGGCAGGACCCGGTTTCGTAAATGATGTTACAGCATGATGACCCGGTTTGGTTCCAAAAAATTTATGAACAAACTGGAACCGGTTTCGACATATAAACATATGTGTATTACTGACGTGCTAATCTAAAGAATTATGAACAATTTATACTAAACATTTACGAGAAACACGATGCCTGTTAGGCATCAAAAGTATACTTTTGACGCGTATCAGGCATTGTGTTTCTTGTCAATTTTAGTCTCCAAAACTGCAATAGATTGAATATTTTATTCTTTGGTATATATATCATGCATTGGAACTCAGTGCCAGAAACAAAATTGGATATTGTTATTATAATTTGATACAATGAATATCCCAGACTCTGAGATCCCAGATTCACGAACATTTTACTTTTTAATGCTTTTGGTCCAGTTTTACATTTGTGTATATAAACTAGATATACAACCAGACAACGTCATGTTAATCCACAATATTAGTTATGTTGTCGGTTAAGTGATGTACACTTTCTTTGTATATTTTGTTTTATTAGCAGGGTACTAACAAACATGGAAAGCCCTTTACCTTACCACTGTTATTACTGCAATGCGACCTTTGCACGACTCGATCAAATGAAAAAGCACTCAACAGAAATCCACAGCCACCATTGTTTATACTGTGATACAACATTTCCACAATTCGATGACTTATTAAAACTTTCTAGAGAAAATCATCCGTACCATTGTTATTACTGCAAAACAACCTTCGTCCTATTTGAAGAAGTAATAAAACACTCGACGCAAAACCACGGCTCACTAATGTTGAAAGTTAAATACCTTGAACTGAATCCATCTAGTGGACATTATGGTTACAGAAGCCACAATTTCAATGTTATTCCAGAGAAAATAAAGGCTTTGGGACAAAAAATACAAACAGACTGTACAAGTAATGCATTGACAATACACATAGCCAAGGATAAAAGTACAGATATAACCACTATTTCCAGTCCTTTGCATAAAAGAATGAAAACATCAGTACCAGTTGCTGAATCTATACCTGGCGATGACGATAGACCGCTAACGCCAATGGATGTTTATGAAGAGGGAACTGATGATGACGAAAGAGAAATTCTAATAAAACTTATCCCCTCAGTAGTGGAAACAATGAAGAATCATGGACAATTAGAAACTTGGATTCAGTTTAATCAGCTGTTATCAACACAGTCATTTCCAATGGATAATATTACTTTTCTACTATTTCTAGATGTTGTGCGATGGTATGGCAAAACCTCAACAACTCAAATGAGGTACAACGATACAGCAGTAAACAAATTTTGGCGCATAGGATACAAAATGTTCCATGGCAAGTGGCTTAGATATATGAGTGGCCCTAAAAACAAAGGCGATCTTGTTAATAGATTATCAGCTCCGGGCGAATTTGATCCAAAAGGATCAAGAATAAATTTCAGCGTACCATTTGCAAAGGTTACTGGTACCTCAGAATCTCCTATACCATCGAGCCAAATACGTCCGGGAATATTAACCCATTTACTCGACAAAGTATCAGAGCAAACCAGCAAAGACCAGACATTCAAACTGTGTTTTGATGGAAAGAAAATTAATTGTTCTATTAGTGGAAAATATGGAGATATAGATCTCTTTGGCTTTGAAGGTACACCAACACTTGCTGAAAAACAGCTGAGACTGGGACAGGAGAGAACATCAGTAACAGAATTGATTGATATGTTCAGACATCAGACTGTACACGACATTAATTCCTTGCAACGGATGTTACAAGTAACAAAATCCAATGCAGTTGAATCCATTAGAGCTGTCATACAAGTTTTGTCCTATAGATTGAAGGAGTTAAGGGAAGCACACTTGGCAAAAGAGATGGCTCTTGCTAAATTTAAGAAAATGGCAGGAGAGGATTGGCGGAAGAGTAAATTGTTACATGTTATAAGCGCATTTAAAAAAAAAAATGTTTTGGCAATAATTTTATTTGACTCTGGGGCTTTTTTAAGGGTCGGTCGGTGAAAGGGGAAACAAATTTAATTTTAATTTAGGCCTAGGTTGTCAGTCATCCAATTGATTCTATCCAGACCTAATGCTACTTACATTTGTATAAGAGGTAACACCTTGAAACATGTGCATAGCTAGCATTATGCAAACTTGGTATCTTTGTTCATTTCATACACAAGTCTATTGTATTGTATGTATATTTCTACATGTCACACAAAAATGTGTTGTACTAACTTTGAGTATTCCAAGGTATCACTTGAAGCTGTGAACAAACCATTTTATGGATTTAGCAAGTATATGTGTAATTCAGTTGAAGTTGTAAAAAAAATGTAGGTCCGGCAAATGCTTGCTTGGTCTGACACATTGTCCACATCTGCCAGACCTGTTGTCTGACAGACAGGAAAGAGATTTCGACAGCTCTGTGATACGCGTCAAAAGTATACTTTTGATGCCTAACAGGCATCGTGTTTCTCGTAAATGTTTAGTATAAATTGTTCATAATTCTTTAGATTAGCACGTCAGTAATACACATATGTTTATATGTCGAAACCGGTTCCAGTTTGTTCATAATTTTTTTGGAACCAAACCGGGTCATCATGCTGTAACATCATTTACGAAACCGGGTCCTGCCATTTTGACATTACCCATTTCTTTCGCCCCGTGCTTACTTATATCAATAATTAAAAGCACACAGTGACGATTCTTGTCATCTTTATTCACCAATCGTTCCTTCAATACACTTCGTTCCATTCAATTCGAGCTATTCAAAGAGAAACTGAGCGAAATTCGGGGTTGGGGTCAAGCTGATCGTCATTTTGCGGCACATTATCGCTTATTTCTCAATTAATATACGATGACATAGCCAAAATGTTTCATCTGACAGCAGGAAATGGTTAATAAAGCATTTATTTCCCCCAAGTTCATGCAAAAAAACAAATAAATAAACAGAATTCTTACCTTCTTCTTGCCTTGTTGCAGTCCGGTTCCGTTCCGGAATTAGATATGCATGTGTCCAAACCTTTTTTTCCGGGTCAGTTTATACACAGTGTATTGTAACTGTGACAATTATGTGGAAAACAATGAACACTACTTCTTACACTGTAAAATGTTTGTAAGTCAGAGAAAGGGTAATGTTGAACAATATAAGAGATCTTGGGTTAGATATATCCATTAACAATTTTTGTATGGAAATTCAGATTTTGCATATGATGTCAACTGCTCATTTTGTGCAGCTGTTCATAAATACATACTAAACACTAAAAGATTTGTCTAATGTTTATGTAATCTTAACTGATCTGACGGCAAGGACTCAACATCAATCACAATATATCTTGCAGTATTATGTAATTTTTCTCAAATAATTTTGAACGAAATAATGCTATGTTTTTGTAATATATTGTCTACTTAATGATTTATATGTAACGGAGAAGACCTCGTAAGTTTATAACTTGTGTCTGATCCATTGTCTGTATTTGTTTGACAATAAAATATGTTTAAAGTAACAGATGATAGGCGGGCTTTCAACCCAAATTAGCAACAAACATATTAAAAAATCTTCTTCTCTGAAACTACTATGCCAATTTCAACCATACTGGGCATGGATAGTCATTTGGTGTTCCCCTCTCTTAAAATATATTCGTTTTGTCTGAGCTCCATCTCATATGCCCCTCGTAACTAAATATTTAAGAAACAAATCTTAAATGGACCAATACCGCCTTTTTCAAGACAGAATACGCTTAAATTTTAACTGTAAGAGCATAATTAGGAGCTGGTCATTTGTCAAAAACATGCTAAAATGTACTGTCATCTTTAGATAAAGATTTATTCAGGCGAGCGATCTAGGCTCAAGTGATCCCTCTAATTTTGAAATCTGGTTTTAATAGGAAATTCTCGGGTTATTTAGTCACGTATGTTTAATCTTGGAACATGTGAAGATCTTCAGAAAAGAGAAAGGATTCAATGAGAAAATTGTTTTTGTTTGTTTGATGGTGTTTAAAGCCACTTTCAATAATATTTCAGTTATATCGAGGTGGTCAGTTTTATTGGTGGAGGAAACCAGAGGACCCGAAGATAACCACTGATCTGTCGTAAGTCAGAAAGTAAACATCAGTACGTTGATGGTTTTCCGTAACCAAAGAAGAAGAAGAAGAAGAAGTCAGTGACAAACTTTATCACATGATGTTGTACACCTCGCCCTAATCGAGATTCGAACCCGCAACATCAGTGGATAGGCATTGATTACATAGGTAGTTGTAAGTCCAACCACTATACGATCACGACCATGACGACCCGAAACGAACTTTGTACTGTAAATTACTATTTCTTATATGTATTTTTATGTTTCGTTTTTTTTAAAATGTAAAATTTCTTTTTTATGAACAAAAATTTAAACAGTGATGGCCAACAATTCAATCAATATCAACAAAACGAATAATCACCTCTCACCTAAAATCATTGGATATAAAAAAAAAGACTACGACATATAGCATTGGGTTTATGGTGTTTAACGCCACTTTCAACAATATTTCAGTTATATCGTGGCGCTCAGTTTTATTGGTGGAGGAAACCACCGACTTGTCGCAAGTCACTGTCAAACTTTATAACATAATGTTGTATCTCGACATGAACAGGGTTTGAACTCATAACGTTAGTGGTGATAGGCACTGATTGCACAGGTAGTTGTAAATCCAACTACCATACGATGAGGCCCACGATGGCCCCTCGTATAACATTGGAAACCCATGTTCTCGCTTGGAACATGCACAAAGATGTGGCTGGCTTAAACTGACTAATGGGATTTGAATGGTTTGTTCGACTGAATATTTTACTTAAAACTACAAATAGTAAAAAAAGACTATTCCAGAAATAATTGTATTTGAAGTCAACAGACCACAAATTGTATTACAATGATTTCCGATTTCTCCCATGCAGTCCTCTTTCCCGCATATTATCCGGCATATACAATATGGATTCACTTACTCTAGACAGTGAAGGAATCCCTGGTTTTGATTATATTTGAACTGGATTTCCCTCTTATAAAAATGAGATATTGGTTGGGTCTTTCTTAATTCTGTGACCTTTAAATGATCGTGTCATGTAGAGGTATCATTTCAAACTACCCAATCAACGACAAGCAATGTTTCCTTCAAATTGTTCCAACCTTTACTTGTCCACCTGTTTAAAACACAAATTTGACATTCTAAAGCAAATCGTCAAACACATTTGATGGGTTCATCAACATATTGGATGGGAGGGAGTTGGATAGGTATTTAATTTAGACATTCTCTATCCAGAGTTGTCGTTCCTGCTACGCTACACAACATGGAATGTAGCGTAGCAGGAACGGCAACTCTGGATAGAGAATGTAATTTAGAATGTCAAATTTTGAAGCAGGTAGGCTGGTAAAGTTTGAAGCAAATTTGAAGGAAAAATTTGACAGTGTACATAGGCCTCAATAGATATGGAACTGAACCTTATATGACTTAAGTTTGTCAGTAACTAAAAGAAGAATGGTGGTTTATCTCAAGGTTTCTTTAACTCACTGACTGATATAACTGAACCTTATATGACTTAAGTTTGTCAGTAACTAAAAGAAGAATGGTGGTTTATCTCAAGGTTTCTTCAACCAATAAAACTGACTGATATAACTGAACCTTATATGATTAAGTTTGTCAGTAACTAAAAGAAGAATGGTGGTTTATCTCAAGGTTTCTTCAACCAATAAAACTGACTGATATAACTGAACCTTATATGACTTAAGTTTGTCAGTAACTTAAGAGAAGAACAGAGGTTTATCTCAAGGTTTCTTCAACCAATAAAACTGACTGATACAACTGCATCTTCGACTTAAGTTTGTCAGAACCCACAGAAGAATGGTGGTGTATTTCAAGGTTTCCTCAACCAATAAAACTGACTGATACAACTGAATCTTATATGACTTCAGTTTGTCAATAACTTACAGAAGAACGGTGGTTTATCTCAAGGTTTCTTCAACCAATAAAACTGTACCTTTTTGACTTAAACTTGCCAGTAACTTACAGAAGAACAGTGGTTTATCTCAAGGTTTCTGCAACCTAACAACTGACGGATACAACAGAACCTTATATGACTTAAGTTTGTCAGTAACTTACCGAAGAATGGTGGTTTATCTCAAGCTTTCTTCAACCAATAAAACTGACTAATACAACTGAATCTTCGACATAAGTTTGTCAGTAACTTACAGAAGAATGGTGATTTATCTCTGGGTTTCTTCAACCAATAAAACTGACTGATACAACTGAACCTTATATGACTTAAGTTTGTCAGTAACTTACAGAAGAATGGTGGTTTATCTCAAGGTTTCTTCAACCAATAAACCTGACTGATATAACTGAACCTTATGAGACTAAGTTTGTCAGTAACTTACTGAAGAATGGTGGTTTATCTCAAGTTTTCCTCAATCAATAAAACTGACTGATACAACTGAATATTCGACTTATGTTTGTCTGTAACTTACAGATAAATGGTGGTTTATCTCTGAGTTTCTTCAACCAATAAACTGACTGATATAACTGAACCTTATATGATATAAATTTGTCAGTAACGTACAGAAGAACAGTGGTTTATTTCTGGGTTTCTTCAACCAATAAAACTGACTGATATAACTGAACCTTATGAGACTAAGTTTGTCAGTAACTTACTGAAGAATGGTGGTTTATTTCAAGGTTTCTTCAACCAATAAAACTGACTGATACAACTGAACCTTATATGACTTAAGTTTGTCAGTAACTTACAGAAGAATGGTGGTTTATCTCAAGGTTTCTTCAACCAATAAAACTGACTGATACAACTGAATATCCGACTTAAGTTTGTCAGTAACTTACAGATAAATGGTGGTTTATCTCTGGGTTTCTTCAACCAATAAACTGACTGATATAAATACACCTTATATGATATAAGTTTGTCAGTAACGTACAGAAGAATAGTGGTTTATTTCTGGGTTTCTTCAACCAATAAAACTGACTGATACAACAGAACCTTATATGACTTAAGTTTGTCAGTAACTTACAGAAGAATGGTGGTTTATATCAAAGTGTCTTCAACCATTAAAACTGACTGATACAACTGAATCTTATATGACTTAAGTTTGTCAGTAACTTACAGAAGAATGGTGGTTTATCTCAAAGTTTCTTCAACCAATAAAACTGTACCTTTTTGACTTAAGCTTGCCAGTAACTTACAGAAGAACAGTGGTTTATCTCAAGGTTTCTTCAACCAAAAAACTGACGGATACAACAGAACCTTATATGATTTAAGTTTGTCAGTAACTTACTGAAGAATGGTGGTTTATCTCAAGATTTCTTCAACCAATAAAACTGACTGATACAACTGAATATTCGACTTATGGTTGTCTGTAACTTACAGATAAATGGTGGTTTATCTCTGGGTTTCTTCAACCAATAAAACTGACTGATATAACTGAACCTTATATGATACAAATTTGTCAGTAACGTACAAAAGAACAGTGGTTTATTTCTGGATTTCTTTAACCAATAAAACTGACTGATACAACTGAACCTTATATGACTTAAGTTTGTCAGTAACTTACAAAAGAACAGTGGTTTATCTCAAGGTTTCTTCAACCAATAAAACTGACTGATATAACTGAACCTTATGAGACTAAATTTTTCAGTAGCTTACAGAAGAATGGTTTATCTCAAAGTTTCTTCAACCAATAAAACTGACTGATACAACTGAATCTTCGACTTGAGCTTGTCAGTAACTTACAGAAGAATGGTGGTTTATCTCTGGGTTTCTTCAACCAAAAAAACTGAACCCTATATGACCTAAGCTTGTCAGTAACTTACAGAAGAATGGTGGTTTATCTCCGAGTTTCTTCAACCAATAAAACTGACTGATATAACTGAACCTTATGAGACTAAGTTTGTCAGTAACTTACAGAAGAATGGTGGTTTATCTCAAGGTTTCTTCAACCAATAAAACTGACTGATACAACTGAACCTTATATGACTTAAGTTTGTCAGTAACTTACAGAAGAATGGTGGTTTATATCAAGGTTTCTTCAACCAATAAAACTTTACCTTTTTGACTTAAGCTTACCAGTAACTTACAGAAGAACAGTGGTTTATCTCAAGGTTTCTTCAACCAAAAAACTGACGGATACAACAGAACCTTATATGACTTAAGTTTGTCAGTAACTTACTGAAGAATGGTGATTTATTTCAAGGTTTCTTCAACCAATAAAACTGACTGATACAACTGAATATTCGACTTAAGTTTGTCTGTAACTTACAGATAAATGGTGGTTTATCTCAAGGTTTCTTCAACCAATAAACTGACTGATATAACTGAACCTTATACGATATAAATTTGTCAGTAACGCACAAAAGAACAGTGGTTTATTTCTGGATTTCTTTAACCAATAAAACTGACTGATACAACTGAATCTTATATGACTTAAGTTTGTCAGTAACTTACTGAAGAATGGTGATTTATCTCAAGGTTTCTTCAACCAATAAAACTGACTGATACAACTGAATATTCGACATAAGTTTGTTAGTAACTTACAGAATAATGGTGATTTATCTCAAGGTTTCTTCAACTAATAAAACTGTCTGATATAACTGAACCTTTTGAGACTAAGTTTGTCAGTAACTTACAGAAGAATGGTGGTTTATCTCAAGGTTTCTTCAACCAATAAAACTGACTGATACAACTGAATATTCGACTTAAGTTTGTCAGTAACTTACAGATAAATGGTGGTTTATCTCAAGGTTTCTTCAACCATTAAAACTGACTGATACAACTGAATCTTATATGACTTAAGTTTGTCAATAACTTACTGAAGAATGGTGATTTATCTCAAGGTTTCTTCAACCAATAAAACTGACTGATACAACTGAATATTCGACATAAGTTTGTTAGTAACTTACAGAATAATGGTGATTTATCTCAAGGTTTCTTCAACTAATAAAACTGTCTGATATAACTGAACCTTTTGAGACTAAGTTTGTCAGTAACTTACAGAAGAATGGTGGTTTATCTCAAGGTTTCTTCAACCAATAAAACTGACTGATACAACTGAATATTCGACTTAAGTTTGTCAGTAACTTACAGATAAATGGTGGTTTATCTCAAGGTTTCTTCAACCATTAAAACTGACTGATACAACTGAATCTTATATGACTTAAGTTTGTCAATAACTTACAGAAGAACAGTGGTTTATCTCAAGGTTTCTTCAACCAATAAAACTGACTGATACAACTGAATATTCGACTTAAGTTTGTCAGTAACTTACAGATAAATGGTGGTTTATCTCAAGGTTTCTTCAACCATTAAAACTGACTGATACAACTGAATCTTATATGACTTAAGTTTGTCAATAACTTACAGAAGAACAGTGGTTTATCTCAAGGTTTCTTCAACCAATAAAACTGTACCATTTTGACTTAAGCTTGCCAGTAACTTACAGAAGAACATTGGTTTATCTCAAGGTTTCATCAACCAATAAAACTGACTGATATAACTGAACCTTATGAGACTAAGTTTGTCAGTAACTTACTGAAGAATGGTGATTTATCTCTGGGTTTCTTCAACCAATAAAACTGACTGATACAACTGAATATTCGACATAAGTTTGTTAGTAACTTACAGAATAATGGTGATTTATCTCAAGGTTTCTTCAACTAATAAAACTGTCTGATATAACTGAACCTTTTGAGACTAAGTTTGTCAGTAACTTACAGAAGAATGGTGGTTTATCTCAAGGTTTCTTCAACCAATAAAACTGACTGATACAACTGAATATTCGACTTAAGTTTGTCAGTAACTTACAGATAAATGGTGGTTTATCTCAAGGTTTCTTCAACCATTAAAACTGACTGATACAACTGAATCTTATATGACTTAAGTTTGTCAATAACTTACAGATAAATGGTGATTTATCTCTGGGTTTCTTCAACCATTAAAACTGACTGATACAACTGAATCTTATATGACTTTAGTTTGTCAATAACTTATAGAAGAACGGTGGTTTATCTCAAGGTTTCTTCAACCAATAAAGCTGTACCTTTTTGACTTAAGCTTACCAGTAACTTACAGAAGAACAGTGGTTTATCTCAAGATTTATTCAACCAAAAAACTGACGGATACAACAAAACCTTATATGACTTAAGTTTGTCAGTAACTTACTGAAGAATGGTGGTTTATCTCTGGGTTTCTTCCACCAATAAAACTGACTGATATAACTGAACCTTATACGATATAAATTTGTCAGTAACGCACAAAAGAACAGTGGTTTATTTCTGGATTTCTTTAACCAATAAAACTGACTGATACAACTGAATCTTATATGACTTAAGTTTGTCAGTAACTTACTGAAGAATGGTGATTTATCTCAAGGTTTCTTCAACCAATAAAACTGACTGATACAACTGAATATTCGACATAAGTTTGTTAGTAACTTACAGAATAATGGTGATTTATCTCAAGGTTTCTTCAACCAATAAAACTGACTGATATAACTGAACCTTTTGAGACTAAGTTTGTCAGTTACTTACAGAAGAATGGTGGTTTATCTCAAGGTTTCTTCAACCAATAAAACTGACCGATACAACTGAATCTTCGACTTAAGTTTGTCAGTAACTTGCAGAAGAATGGTGGTATATCTCAAGGTTTCTTCAACCAATACAACTGTACCTCTTTGACTTATGTTTGCCAGTAACTTACAGAAGAACAGTGGGTTATCTCAAGGTTTCAACAACAAAAAAACTGACTGATACAACTGAACCTTTATGTGACTCAAGTTTGTCAGTAACTTACAGACGAATGGTGATTTATCTCTGGGTTTCTTCAACCAATAAAACTGACCGATACAACTGAACATTATGAGACTAAATTTGTCAGTAGCTTACAGAGGAATGGTTTATCTCAAAGTTTCAAACAATAAAACTGACTGATACAACTGAATCTTCGACTTTGAGCTCGTCAGTAACTTACAGATGAATGGTGGTTTATCTCTGGGTTTCTTCAACCAATAAAACTGAACCTTATATGACCTAAGCTTGTCAGTAACTTACAGAAGAATGGTGGTTTATCTCCGAGTTTCTTCAACCAATAAAACTGACTGATACAGCTGAACCTTATATGACTTAAGTTTGTCAGTAACATACAGAAGAACAGTGGTTTATCTCAAGGTTTCTTCAACCAATAAAACTGACTGATACAACTGAACCTTATATGACTTAAGTTTGTCAGTAACATACAGAAGAACAGTGGTTTATCTCAAGGTTTCTTCAACCAATAAAACTGACTGATACAACTGAACCTTATATGACCTAAGCTTGTCAGTAACTTACAGAAGAATGGTGGTTTATCTCTGAGTTTCTTCAACCAATAAAACTGACTGATACAACTGAATATTCGACTTAAGTTTGTCAGTAACTTACAGATAAATGGTGGTTTATCTCAAGGTTTCTTCAACCATTAAAACTGACTGATACAACTGAATCTTATATGACTTAAGTTTGTCAATAACTTACAGATAAATGGTGATTTATCTCTGGGTTTCTTCAACCATTAAAACTGACTGATACAACTGAATCTTATATGACTTTAGTTTGTCAATAACTTATAGAAGAACGGTGGTTTATCTCAAGGTTTCTTCAACCAATAAAGCTGTACCTTTTTGACTTAAGCTTACCAGTAACTTACAGAAGAACAGTGGTTTATCTCAAGATTTATTCAACCAAAAAACTGACGGATACAACAAAACCTTATATGACTTAAGTTTGTCAGTAACTTACTGAAGAATGGTGGTTTATCTCTGGGTTTCTTCCACCAATAAAACTGACTGATATAACTGAACCTTATACGATATAAATTTGTCAGTAACGCACAAAAGAAGTGGTTTATTTCTGGATTTCTTTAACCAATAAAACTGACTGATACAACTGAATCTTATATGACTTAAGTTTGTCAGTAACTTACTGAAGAATGGTGATTTATCTCAAGGTTTCTTCAACCAATAAAACTGACTGATACAACTGAATATTCGACATAAGTTTGTTAGTAACTTACAGAATAATGGTGATTTATCTCAAGGTTTCTTCAACCAATAAAACTGACCGATATAACTGAACCTTTTGAGACTAAGTTTGTCAGTTACTTACAGAAGAATGGTGGTATATCTCAAGGTTTCTTCAACCAATACAACTGTACCTCTTTGACTTATGTTTGCCAGTAACTTACAGAAGAACAGTGGGTTATCTCAAGGTTTCAACAACAAAAAAACTGACTGATACAACTGAACCTTTATGTGACTCAAGTTTGTCAGTAACTTACAGAAGAATGGTGATTTATCGCTGGGTTTCTTCAACCAATAAAACTGACCGATACAACTGAACCTTATGAGACTAAATTTGTCAGTAGCTTACAGAGGAATGGTTTATCTCAAAGTTTCAAACAATAAAACTGACTGATACAACTGAATCTTCGACTTTGAGCTCGTCAGTAACTTACAGATGAATGGTGGTTTATCTCTGGGTTTCTTCAACCAATAAAACTGAACCTTATATGACCTAAGCTTGTCAGTAACTTACAGAAGAATGGTGGTTTATCTCCGAGTTTCTTCAACCAATAAAACTGACTGATACAGCTGAACCTTATATGACTTAAGTTTGTCAGTAACATACAGAAGAACAGTGGTTTATCTCAAGGTTTCTTCAACCAATAAAACTGACTGATACAACTGAACCTTATATGACCTAAGCTTGTCAGTAACTTACAGAAGAATGGTGGTTTATCTCTGAGTTTCTTCAACCAATAAAACTGACTGATATAACTGAACTTTATGAGACTAAGTTTGTCAGTAATTTACAGAAGAATGGTGGTTTATCTCAAGGTTTCTTCAACCAATAAAACTGACTGATACAACTAAATATTCGACTTAAGTTTGTCTGTAACTTACAGATAAATGGTGGTTTATCTCTGGGTTTCTTCAACCAATAAACTGACTGATATAACTGAACCTTATATGATATAAATTTGTTAGTAACGTACAGAAGAACAGTGGTTTATTTCTGGGTTTCTTCAACCAATAAAAATGACTGATACAACTGAATCTTATATGACTTAAGTTTGTCAGTAACTTACAGAAGAATGGTGGTTTATCTCAAGGTTTCTTCAACCAATAAAACTGACTGATATAACTGAACCTTATGAGACTAAGTTTGTCAGTAACTTACAGAAGAATGGTAGTTTATCTCAAGGTTTCTTCAACCAATAAAACTGAACCTTATGAGACTAAGTTTGTCAGTAACGTACAGAAGAACAGTGGTTTATCTCAAGGTTTCTTCAACCAATAAAATTGACTGATACAACTGAATCTTCGACATAAGCTTGTCAGTAACTTACAGAAGAATGGTGATTTATCTCTGGGTTTCTTCAACCAATAAAACTGACCGATACAACTGAACCTTATATGACTTAAGTTTGTCAGTAACTTACAGAAGAACAGTGGTTTATCTCAAGGTTTCTTCAACCAATAAAACTGACTGATATAACTGAAGCTTATGAGACTAAATTTGTCAGTAGCTTACAGAAGAATGGTTTATCTGTTTCTTCAACCAAGAAAACTGACTGATACAACTGAATCTTCGACTTGAGCTTGTCAGTAACTTACAGATGAATGGTGGTTTATCTCTGGGTTTCTTCAACCAATAAAACTGAACCTTATATGACCTAAGCTTGTCAGTAACTTACAGAAGAATGGTGGTTTATCTCAGAGTTTCTTCAACCAATAAAACTGACTGATACAGCTGAACCTTATATGACTTAAGTTTGTCAGTAACTTACAGAAAAACAGTGGTTTATCTCAAGGTTTCTTCAACCAATAAAACTGACTGATACAACTGAACCTTATATGACCTAAGCTTGTCAGTAACTTACAGAAGAATGGTGGTTTATCTCCGAGTTTCTTCAACCAATAAAACTGACTGATATAACTGAACCTTATGAGACTAAGTTTGTCAGTAATTTACAGAAGAATGGTGGTTTATCTCAAGGTTTCTTCAACCAATAAAACTAACTGATACAACTGAATATTCGACTCAAGTTTGTCTGTAACTTACAGATAAATGGTGGTTTATCTCTGGGTTTCTTCAACCAATAAACTAACTGATATAACTGAACCTTATATGATATAAATTTGTTAGTAACGTACAGAAGAACAGTGGTTTATTTCTGGGTTTCTTCAACCAATATAACTGACTGATACAACTGAACCTTATATGATTTAAGTTTGTCAGTAACTTACAGAAGAACAGTAGTTTATCTCAAGGTTTCTTCAACCAATAAAACTGACTGATATAACTGAACCTTATGAGACTAAGTTTGTCAGTACCTTACAGAAGAATGGTGGTTTATCTCAAGGTTTCTTCAACCAATAAAACTGAACCTTATGAGACTAAGTTTGTCAGTAATGTACAGAAGAACAGTGGTTTATCTCAAGGTTTCTTCAACTAATAAAACTGACTGATACAACTGAACCTTATATGACTTCAGTTTGTCAGTAACTTACAGAAGAATGGTGGTTTATCTCAAGATTTCTTCAACCAATAAAACTGACTGATATAACTGAACCTTATATGACTTCAGTTTGTCAGTAACTTACAGAAGAATGGTGGTTTATCTCAAGATTTCTTCAACCAATAAAACTGACTGATATAACTGAACCTTATGAGACTAAGTTTGTCAGTAACGTACAGAAGAATGGTGGTTTATCTCTGGGTTTCTTCAACTAATAAACCTGACTGATACAACTGAACCTTATATGACATAAGTGCAGGAATATCCGGTTCTCAACCGGGACAGTTTTATTACGCTTTGATAACTGATGCACAGTACCATGCACCTTTGTCATAAAAAATATTTAATTCTTTAGAAAGTTCTCAAAGACTACGGCTTCTCAATACCTCTTTGGCATTTTCAAACGTTCCTTAGAAACTTTTTTTTAAATTTTGTTCGTGATCTATTTCATATACAGGAAATACGAGGTCGGGTATTATCAGCTGGATTGATATCGTTATAATGCTTGATAATTCGGATATATATATTTTTAATGGCCAATTTTCTAATTCTAGCCAATGATCATTTTCTTTTGTTTTTCAAATTTGAATTTGAAGCAATTATATTTGTTTCTTTTGGTATTATATAAAATCATAAAAATTCAGGTTAATCGGATTTGCACTACTAGTACATTTCTATTGTTTTTGGTATTTAGATGAACCATAAGATCAAGCAGTTTGATATTATTCGATTCCAGCAACTATAAAAATTAAAATGAACCACTCTCAATAATACTAATTCATGTAATAACAATTTTAAATATTATTTTAATAAACTTTATTACAATTGTAAACATACTATTGTTTTAATTATTGTCTTGGTACAATCAGCAACATGTGTCTCGGGTTCAATAATCGTTCTTTATTAATTGTAATTAACGGTTAATATTCAAGTCACAGCTGAATTTAATGACTAATGAACACATATTATGACAAGTTTATCCCTCTACCTGTAACTGTTAAGTAAACCCATTATCTGTCAGTAATCAGACATTTACCAAACCTTGCTGTAAGCACATTCAACCGTAACTTGACGTACAGCTGTCAATTAAATTGCGATGTTCCAGTTTGGCAAGGTAAAATTGGTGATTTTATTATTGACTGGACTATATATTGAGTTCAACTGTTCAAGGTATCGGTATTCGAGCGAAAGTTTTTTTTAATAACTTGGAAATATAAGGAAAATTGACGCGACTTTCAAATCAGTTTGAGCGATCCATAGTGTTCAACCCATCCGAGTTCGATGGACCGAAGTTGACTGTAACTTAAATCTTTCAGAAAATCTAGCAGCAAGTCCGTAAATTTTCATACACTTTTGAAGGTGGACTTCCTGCAAAAGAGTGGCATAAAATATATACAAAATGTAATAATTATTTTTGTCATAATCTCAAATGTAACAAACATGCAAAAATATACGTTATGTTCCTTACAATGAAACCTTTGCAGTCTTCACTCAGAATATTCTTGTAAATGAAATCTGTCTAGTCTGAACTCTGAAACCTTGTATCAATTAAAATTCAAATAATGTCCCGATAAATTCTTGCCATATTTACCCATAACCTTCTGTATTGTATTCTAAATATGAAAGTAATATTTAATATTAAATTTAAAAAAAATGAAATGAGTTATATCCCATTCCAGTGCATTTTCTCCAACATGTCGGTTAGGTTACTGTTGAATATTGGATATATTGAGAATTTCAAAAAACAAATTGCTGTCATAATTATGTAAGTTTTGTAAACACATATCATACCTCTATTTTTGTATCTTAGAAAGACCAGTATTTCATGCTTAATATGATGCAACGATTAGTGGCTGTAGATCTGCCAGTCTCAATATACAATTAAGCCCCTCATTTGAGGTAGACTTCAAAATTGTCAATCCGAGAGAGCAAGCCCTTGGAGAAAAAACCATCAGATCTTTGACAAATCTAAATGTCTACCACATATGAGGGCCATAATTGTTTTATTATTTTTTTTCCATAGTAGCTACACATATCTAATATGAAACCCAATTTCTGGAAAAGACAACACCTTAAGAGGCAACAGCTCATATTTTCATGTAACCTATATATCAGTATCCACAAAATAAATCCATTACCTGTCTGACTATCACTTCCACATTTATTTTGAAATGACAGGATACATCTAATGCCTTAACATTGCTTTTTTTTAATCTAATATTTTAGCAATGTCCTTCCTCATCAATGCACTGTGTGAGTCTGAAATTTTTCTCCTGATAAGGCCATTGTTGATGTTTTACAGACCAGATGAATTAAGTAGTTGTCTCCCTTGCAAGGGAAAATTATAATCTCTGGAGAGTAACAATAAGGCTGTTAACCATGATATCGTAATTGTCTTGTAGAACAGCTTTTTTTTAAATCATGTGTCAAGACAATTTTCATCCAATGAGGATATTTTAAGATATAAAAAAAAGTAACTATATTAAGTAGTGAGTAAATAAGTAATCACTTATTCTGTTAACATACTTACCCTTTATTAAATTACATATTGCAGTTCTGGCCACTTTGATATTTTGGAATGATCCCAAAATGTGAATTTACTGAAATAACATTTTTTATTGATCAGGGTATAGAATGTTAAAGTATAAAAAAGTTAGTTGGATTCCAAAAATATATACATTTGTACATTTCTTATATATATAAAATGAAATTTTGTCACATCAATGACTTCAGCTACAATGTTAATTTTAAGAAAATATAACACACATACAGTTTAGGGTGCCACTAGTGGAGCAGGTACTGCTTATCCTTCTGGAGCACATGATTTCACCCCCGGTATTTAGTGGGGTTCATGTTACTCGATCTTTAGTTTTATGTGTAATGTTTTGTAGATCATTGTTCATCCTTTTGTCCATTGTGTTGTCTGTCCTTCGATTTACAGATTCTGATTACCCCACTGGTATCTTCAAACTCTTCTTAAACCTAACATTGATCTCCTGCATTTTCTTTTCTTTAATAAGAGTATGTGTGTTAATCTTTCTATTGTCTTTCCACATTAAAACAAAATTTTTTACACAGTTTCTGACTTTCTTGGGATTTCCTATTTTAGATATCATTGCGAATAATGCTAATTTTTAAAAGACACAAATATTGAACTTTATTATGATGACCTTTTACATTAAGAGAAAGAGGACAGGTGTATATTATTTATACATCCCACCAGTGGTCTCCTACCACCATTAGAAAGAGGACAGGTGTATATTATTTATACATCCCACCAGTGGTCTCTTACCACCATTAGAAAGAGGACAGGTGTATATTATTTATACATCCCACCGGTGGTCTCCTACCACCATTAGAAAGAGGACAGGTGTATATTATTAATACATCCCACCGGTGGTCTCCTACCACCATTAGAAAGAGGACAGGTGTATATTATTTATACATCCCACCGGTGGTCTCCTACCACCATTAGAAAGAGAACAGGTGTATATTATTTATACATCCCACCAGTGGTCTCCTACCACCATTAGAAAGAGGACAGGTGTATATTATTTATACATCCCACCAGTGGTCTCCTACCACCATTAGAAAGAGGACAGGTGTATATTATTTATACATCCCACCGGTGGTCTCCTACCACCATTAGAAAGAGGACAGGTGTATATTATGTATACATCCCACCAGTGGTCTCCTACCACCATTAGAAAGAGGACAGGTGTATATTATTTATACATCCCACCAGTGGTCTCCTACCACCATTAGAAAGAGGACAGGTGTATATTATTTATACATCCCACCTGTGGTCTCCTACCACCATTAGAAAGAGGACAGGTGTATATTATTTATACATCCCACCGATGGTCTCCTACCACCATTAGAAAGAGGACAGGTGTATATTATTTATACATCCCACCAGTGGTCTCCTACCACCATTAGAAAGAGGACAGGTGTATATTATTTATACATCCCACCGGTGGTCTCCTACCACCATTAGAAAGAGGACAGGTGTATATTATTTATACATCCCACCAGTGGTCTCTTACCACCATTAGAAAGAGGACAGGTGTATATTATTTATACATCCCACCGGTGGTCTCCTACCACCATTAGAAAGAGGACAGGTGTATATTATTTATACATCCCACCGGTGGTCTCCTACCACCATTAGAAAGAGGACAGGTGTATATTATTTATACATCCCACCAGTGGTCTCCTACCATCATTAGAAATAAAACATTCTTGTTTATAAATTAACCAGGTTATATGTACAAATAAAAGAAATATTAAAAGGATAAGACCATATATTTGGAACATATGTTATCTAACTACCTATGCAATCAGTGCCTATCACCACTGAACCGCATCCGTGGCGTAATGGTTAGCGTGCTCGCCTAGAGTGCGGTAGATTGTGGGTTTGATCCCCGGTCGGGTCAAACCAAAGACTATAAAATTTGTATTTACTGCTTCTCTGCTAAGCACACAGCATTAAAATGAAAGAGCAAAGACTGGTCGGCTCAGAATCAGAATAATGTGTCCGAGTGGAGCATCGTGTCTACTTGCAGACTGTTGTTTCAGTGAGCTAGCACTATAAAAATCCAACTCAGGGTGTTGGTCTAGAACAAAGCAGACCTCATCATCATCTCAATGAAAATTAACTTGTTTCTCTCCATGATATAGCTGAAAAATTGCTGAGTTGGCATTAAACAACAATCACTCACTCACTCCTATCACTTCTGAAATTGTCTCCCTTTCAATATAAAACAGATTCTGTATCATTTCTCCCAATCTCTTTCTTACCTTTCAGTGATACAATATTTATTTTATCAACAAAATATGTATGTACCTGTCAGCTAAGACTATTCTTGTATTTGTGACATTTTTTTGTAAACCTTTTCTCATTTTCCCAAGCAAGATGACCTGGCTAAGTGATCTCCCTTTAATGGCTTAACTGAAAAACAAAAAAACAACCTACAGTTCTAAATATATTGTTGTCAGGTTATAAGATATAAATAAAGCAAAGGGCTCGTTGGGGTTAGGGTTATTTGTAGAATTACAATATGCATTCAGGAATAGAGGGGTTAAACCTTGCATGAGTAAAATCTGAATCCATGTGTTGTTATTTGTAGACTATAACATGTAGATTCATGTATAAGGGGGTTTAGACCTTGTATGAGATAAATCTGAATCCATGTGTTGTTATTTGTAGACTATAACATGTAGATTCATGTATCAGGGGGTTTAGACCTTGTATGAGATAAATCTGAATCCATGTGTTGTTATTTGTAGAACTACAACATGTAGATTCATGTATAAGGGGGTTTAGACCTTGTATGAGATAAATCTGAATCCATGTGTTGTTATTTGTAGAACTACAACATGTAGATTCATGTATAAGGGGGTTTAAACCTTGTATGAGATAAATCTGAATCCATGTGTTGTTATTTGTAGAACTACAACATGTAGATTCATGTATAAAGGGGTTTAGACCTTGTATGAGATAAATCTTAATCCATGTGTTGTTATTTGTAGAACTACAACATGTAGATTCATGTATAAGGGGGCTTTACCTTTTATGAGTACAATCTGAATCCATGTGTTGTTATTTGTAGAACTACAACATGTAGATTCATGTATAAGGGGGTTTAGACCTTGTATGAGATAAATCTGAATCCGTGTGTTGTTATTTGTAGAACTACAACATGTAGATTCATGTATAAGGGGGCTTAGACCTTGTATGAAATAAATCTGAATCCATGTGGTGTTATTTGTAGAACTACAACATGTAGATTCATGTATAAGGAGGTTTAGACCTTGTATGAGATAAATCTGAATCGATGTGTTGTTATTTGTAGACTATAACATGTAGATTCATGTATAAGGAGGCCTAGACCTTGTATGAGATAAATCTGAATCCATGTGTTGTTATTTGTAGAACTACAACATGTAGATTCATGTATAAGGGTGCTTAGACCTTGTATTAGATAAATCTGAATTCATGTGTTGTTATTTGTAGAACTATAACATGTAGATTCATGTATAAGGGGGCTTAGACCTTTTATGAGTACAATCTGAATCCATGTGTTGTTATTTGCAGAATTATAACATGTAGATTCATGTATGAGAGATTTAGACCTTGTATGAGATAAATCTGAATCCATGTGTTGTTATTTGTAGACTATAACATGTAGATGCAGGTATAAGGGGGCTTAGACCTTTTATGAGTACAATCTGAATCCATGTGTTGTTATTTGCAGAATTATAACATGTAGATTCATGTATGAGAGATTTAGACCTTGTATGAGATAAATCTGAATCCATGTGTTATTATTTGTAGACTATAACATGTAGATTCAGGCATAAGGGGGTTTAGACCTTGTATGAGATATATCTTAATCCATGTGTTGTTATTTGTAGAACTACAATATGTAGATTCATGTATACAGGGGCTTAGACCTTGAATGAAATAAATCTGAATCCATGTAATGTTATTTGTAGAACTACAACATGTAGATTCATGTATAAAGAGGTTTATACCTTGTATGAGATAAATCTGAATCAATGTGTTGTTATTTGTAGACTATAACATGTAGATTCATGTATAAGGAGGTAAAGACCTTGTATGAGATAAATCTGAATCCATGTGTTGTTATTTGTAGAACTACAACATGTAGAGTCATGCATAAGGGGGTTTAGACCTTATATTAGATAAATCTGAATCCATGTGTTGTTATTTGTAGAACTATAACATGTAGATTCATGTATAAGGGGGCTTTACCTTTTATGAGTACAATCTGAATCCATGTGTTGTTATTTGTAAAATTATAACATGTAGATTCATGTATGAGAAATTTAGACCTTGTATGAGATAAATCTGAATCCATGTGTTGTTATTTGTAGACTATAACATGTAGATTCAGGTATAAGGGGGCTTATACCTTGTATGAGATAAATCTGAATCCATGTGATATTTGTAGAACTACAATATGTAGATTCATGTATAAGGGGGCTTAGAGCTTGCATGAGATAAATCTGAATCCATGTGTTGTTATTTGTAGAACTACAACATGAAGTTTGAGGCATGATATCTAGCAGTTTAGAGTTTGCATGAAATAAATCTTAAATGTTTTTTTGTAGAATAACAACATGTAGATTCAGGTATGAGGGGCTTAGACCTTTATGAAATTAATCTTAATATGTGTGTTGTTATACAGGTATATTCAGGTATGCTAGGGTTTTTGAAAATTTTCTCCTTTGATCTACTTATACATGCATAAGGATATGTTATTGATAATTGGTATGACTTGAATACGTGGTGTCACATGATGAACTTGAACTTTCAATGTCAGAACTATATTTATGTCTCTTGGTTATTGCCTGTAAACATAAACATATCACACAATTGCAAATTTCCTAAACATATTAATTTTGAAAAGAATTATAATCTACCAATCTACTCCCAGTTTTTGGTGTGCAATACAATGTTATTAAAATTTTGTATTAGGGGGTGAAGAGTTCATTTGTGCCTCAGTACAGAGTAGCCGTTTTTAAGTCCGTTTTCCCTGATTCAACATCGGACAATTCAGAGAACAAACAATTACCGAGGGAACTGTTGCCATGCCAATATTACTACCGTTACTTGCTACGTTCAGTTCTTGGCTGGATGATCATCGATTATAAAAAATGTAGAATCTCTAGCTGCAATAATGTAGCTCCTGTGACAAACTTGTGTCTCGGCAGAGCTACAACGCAGTCCCATTCGTCACAATGGAGCAAAAAAAAAGTTGCAGTTGAAACATAAAAACTCACTATTTACGCTTCAAACATTTCATTATAACTATTACTGATGATCCCAGTCCTTGTTAAATCGGTTTGGCTGAGAAATATATGCTTTTCAAAGGTAGCAACAACCTTGTTCAAATTTATCGATCGTTTTCCATAACCGGAAACTACGGAAGGCGGAGCTTTTCTAAATATGGTATTTCTTACTACACGCTGATGTAAACATTCACGCCTAAATCGCCAAATATGGTATCGACATCCAAATAGTGAGGCCGGAAATGACGAAATTCAAAATGTTCAGAGAGAAGATTTTTATTTTGTGGGAATTACATTCTAAAATACTGGTAAGTGATAAAAACTTGTTATAATAATGGACAAAAGGAAAGGTTATGTCTTATTATTGATAAATGCAGGCGTCAGAAGCTCTGTAAGCGAGCGCAAAAAATTTTGGCGGCTGCTCCATTACGTGTAATGGCATCCCGTTATAACCCTTGCGAGTAAGCGAGCATTTAGGGTTTTATTATTAGAACTAAGAATCTCCTACTGTATAATATGTTGTTTAAAACACAAGATTTACATGTCTTTACATTGTAAGTTCCAGGTTTTGATGTTTGTTGAGATTACCGTATAGTGGTCTCCTACACGACTTTAGTATATAACTAACATGGCAGGCGTCTTATAAGAAGCAGGAATTGCTTACTCTTCGCCATTACCTGGGTTCACATCCGGTTTTATTTTGTGGGGTCCGTGTTGTTCACCGTCTTCATTTTCTGTGTTGTATTGTTTTCGGTTTTCACTTACGTTATTTACGTAGGTGCACTGTATAGAGGCATATTTTCCCTCATACCAATATATTTGGATGCACAGACAAATATACCTCTGTTGTGTGTAAAGAGGGATCGACTTCAGTTCCAAATTTTGCACAAGTTTATCGATCTTAAAGTTCACTTTGTAAATGTAGTATTTACTGTCAATACATGCAACAGCTTCCTTCCTGTTCTGATGCATTACTTTGATTCAACATTTTCCTCGGTAAAGTGCATTGTTACATTGGTTTGTACTTACATCGTCGATAAGGAAAGGTTGCAAAAGCGCAATCATCCAAAAAACTGCATCAAAATTGAATGAAAAATTCTATATGTGATCCAAATATGCGAAAGTTCGGATTTTTGCCCTTTTTCGAAAAAAAAAACCCCAATTTTTTTTATGGTCCATATCAATAATCAATAATGATCATTTTGCCAAAAATATGCATTAAATTTGGATGAAAAAAAGATAAAATTTTGCAATTTGAGTCTCAGTAGAAAGAGAGGAAATTCATCCATAATACAATCGAAAGCTCTCAGCTCAATAAATTCAACAACAACAAAAAACCACATCAAAAGTGGACGAAAAATAAAAATTCTAGATGCTTTCCAAATACATGTATGTGAAATTACGGAATTTGGATCCCCTTTTCGAAATAAAAAGGCAAACTTTATAAAATATTCCTCATCGCATATCCTTTTTTAAAAGCACTATTGGTATGATGAAATATAAATGGTGGAAATATGAATCTTTGAAGATTCGTTGGGCGAGTAAGTCTGCATTTTTTCTATATCATATATCATGGCGAAAAGAAATTACTTTCTGAGAATGATGACGATTTCTGTTTTGTACTAGACCAACAAGCATTGCATAAGTTAGAACTTTTAATATTGCTAGGACACTGAAACAACAGCATACATATAGACATGTCGCTCCACTTGGGCCAGTTATCCGGACTCCGAGCAAACATTTTTTTGGTTCTTACTCCCAAATGCTGCGTAGCAAATACTAATCCTATTTAGTGGTTAGTATGACCAGACAGGGTCAACTCCAAGACCTAGTGCACTCGAGGCACACCCACTTACCATTACACGCGAGACGGTCTGTAAATGCATTGGTACTTTAATACCAATAGTTGAGCGAGTAGTTGTTGTTTAATGCCAAATGAACAATTTGTTCAGCTATATCATATCGAGAACAAGTTAAATTTAGATGAGATGATGATGATGTCTGCGTGTTAACTAATTACCTAATCGTATTCGGTTGATTTTCGGTAAATAGACCACAATTTTATTTTTAAACTCACCAGGGCACAACCAAAGTGTGTTTATAAATAAAACTGTAATGTCATTTGGCGAAAGCCAACAAACTGATATTAGGTAAGCAGCTTGTACCATAGTTGCGAGAAAGTAATTTTATATTAAAAATGAAAATAAATCTAAATGGCGAATATACTACTAAGTTTCCGCCATACTTTGTTGAACCCTACTATAAAATCAGCCGATTTGTATGATTTTGATCTTGACGAATAACATGTGATATTTGAAAATAATGTGGCAGGTTTCATGTATTAAGACGGAGAGCGAGCCTACTATCACGAATATAACCAGAAAAAGACTCGTTTTGGACATGAAATGTATCAAGTTTCGTTTCTACCGACAAGAGCAAAATTTTGATCGAAGATTTTGTTCTATTTTCAATGGAAGAAAAGATACATGCTAAAACAATTTTTGTGTGTAAATTTTGATCCATGCCTTTGTTCAAATGGTGCTTGGGCCATGAAACAGCACCTCTCTTTTTTCAATGTATTTTGCTACATGGATTGAGTAGAGTAGATTTAAATAGCATTTAATAAATAACGGATTAATTTTGTTTCATAACTCGAAACATCCAGAAAAATTTACTTTTCCCCGACAGGTGAAACTTAAGCAAGCTCCCCGGGATTTAACCATTCACTATTAAAAAACATGAACTGCATGAACTATTACTGAACCAATCGCAACTAAGAGAGTATAATGTGGGTTTGCAATAAATACACCAGACTTTTAACAAAAGAGATGGTACAATTTGTGCTTAACCAACACGCTTAGTTCGATCGCTCCACACGGACACATTATTCTGATTCCGAGACAACCGGTATTTGTTCTTACTCCTTAATGCTGCGTATTTAACAGCAAATACCAATTTCATAGTCCTTGGTTTGACCCTACCAGGGCTCGAACTCACGATCTACTACACTCGAGGCAAGCACGCAAACCATTACACAACCGATGTGGTTTACGAATAGGTTCATACTTTAGATATCACCGAGCAAAACACCACATAAAAGAAATTTTATGGTGCATGCATTTTCATACCAATTCTAACTTTGTAGTCATTAAAATGTCAAATTATTAAAAACTAAAGTTTAGATTACTTTTAGAAACAGAACTTGGCCTAATTTTGGTTGCTGTCTACGTTACCCTATAAGAGTTCCAGGACCCTCAATTTTGCCTAATGTCAGCCATTGACAATTATAAATAAACATACATGTATTAAATTTTGAGCCCACATGACTTGAACCAGATTCCGTTAAATAGACTCCCATGGATCTGGTCCAATAAATCCTTCTACTTTCAACGGTAAATATAGAAATTTGATGGCAAATATTTCGTATCTACTTCTTGCTTTTCTGTTCCCTACTGAACAGTTCTCCAAGAGATTAAAACGTTATGATTTGGCCACATGAGGTAAACATTTATTGATTTCCCCCTTCAAGCGAATTGAGCTATCAGTCATATCTAAGAAGTAAGGAGTATTCTAATTTCATGGGTCGTCCTTATTCTATTTGGTTTCACATACTGGTGTTTAGTTTAAACATATTTTTATTTGCTAAATATAACAAATAGAGATCGGACACAAGTTTTTCCAACTTATGAAGTCTTCTCCCGAATACAATAATTTACAATATGGATTAGCATGTGCAATGAAATGATATAATATGTATATAATAGCATAGAGTTAAATATACAAAGAATGATTATATACAAAAACATAGGTTTAGACAATATACGAAAAAAAAGAAAAGAGAATAAATACTTTTGGAGATGTGTGTTGGTGTACTTTTAGTGGTTGTCCTAATCTCACTTGGTTTCACATGCTGTTGTAGTTTTATGTTTCAGGTTCTTACTTCCCTTTTCCAGCACTTTGTTGATAAGCACTAAATTAAGCCAAGATGAGCCTATCAGATTTGCACATACTATTGCCTATCG
This sequence comes from Bathymodiolus brooksi, assembly GCA_963680875.1. Classification (NCBI taxonomy): domain Eukaryota; kingdom Metazoa; phylum Mollusca; class Bivalvia; order Mytilida; family Modiolidae; genus Bathymodiolus; species Bathymodiolus brooksi. The sequence continues at coordinate 83,277,038 of OY804576.1, read as the reverse complement.
CGTATGTTAAATTATGAGTCCATGTGACTCGGAACTCTATAGAGTGAGTTATTGTTGTTTAACGCCAACTCAGCAATTTTTAACTATATCATGGCGAGAACAAGTTAATTTTCAATGAAATGATAATAGGGTGCGCTTTGTACTATATCAACATGCTTGGCTGGATTTTCATACCGGTAGTACTAGCTCAACAGTCCGTGGGTACACATGTCGCCCCACTCGGTCACATTATCCTGATTCCGAGCTAATCAGTCTTTGCACTTTCTCTTTACTGCTGCGTGCTTATCGCTAAATTGGGACACATTATCCCGACTCCAGTCAATCGGTCCTTTCTCTTATGTTTAAATGCACATGCATTCAGCAGAGAACCATCCATTACCAATTTCAGTTTTTATAGTTTTACCCTACCGGGGATCGAACCACGACCTACCACTCTAGAGGCGAGCATGCCAACCATTACACCACCACGACGGTCTGTAAAGCAGCATTGGTACTATACAATACCACCAATTGGGTCAATACATCCAACACACACAATTAAGCATACATTACCCTACTCAGGGGCGGATCCCTAAAATTGGAAAAAATATGATTTTTTGGCGTAAAATCGTGATTTTTCACACGAAATACCCCAAAAATGTTCATGCCTTCCTCTGCTCGGTGCAATTTTTTAAAGTGCGCCCCCCTAACTTGAAATCCTGGATCCGCTCCTGCTACTAGTGTATTTATTTGCACGAGAGGTACTTTCATACTACATGTATACTATAACTGCGCATGATTACCTACTAGTGTATTTATTGGCAGAGAGGTACTTTCATACTACATGTACATGTATATTATAACTGCACATGATTGAAATTGTTTAAAAGTGAAAAGCTCGTTTAGTTTAAGGGATCGTTCTTAGCTTTTTTCAATTGCTTTGTGGTTTTCTACCTTTCAGCAATTCACTATTGACAATATACAAGTTATCAAAAAGTGCATGAAAATCAACCTAATTAAAATTAGATCTCAGCACTTGCTCACCGCTGTGGCCCAGCAACTAAATGCCAACATAGGCGAAGTACGGAGATCTTATTTTAATAAAGATTGCATGAAAATATACACATGGTTATATCAAGTTTATACAATCAGAACGACACCGTATATTGACAATGTCTTTTCTTGCTTTATTTCAGCGTGCGTTATTTTCACCTGAGTTCGATAACTTTATGCGATGAAAGTTTGTTAGTGACTTGCAACATATCGATGGTTTTCACTGCCCTCTCCGATTTCCTCCACTAATAAACAAAAACTGACCATCACGATAAACCTGAGACATTGTTGAAAGTGGCGTTAATCACCCATAACCCCAACCCTTTATATTTTCACCAATAATGAAACTTTTCGTTTTGGCTGCTTATCTTGAAGACTGAAAACAATTGCATTAGGAATTTTATAAAAATACAGCATCGGTGGTGTAATGGTTAGCGAGCTCGCCTCGAATGCGGTAAATCGTGGGTTCAAGTCCCGGTAGGGTCAAATCAAAGATCATAAAATTAGTATTTGTTGTTTCTCCACTAAGCACGCAGCATTAAAGAATAAAATCAATAAAAGACTGGTTGGCTCGGTATCAGAATAACGTGTGGAGTGAAGCGACATGTCTTCCCGTGGACTGTTGTTTCAGTGAGCTAGCACTATAAACAATACAACTCAGTGTGTTGGTCTAGAACAAAGTGGGGATCTATATCACCATCATTTCATTAAATGCAACTTGTTCTCGCCATGCTATAGCTGAGAAATTGCTCATTTGGCGTTATACAACAATCACTCACTCACTCAAACATACTAACATACTAACATACTAAGCAAACATTCAACCGATCATGCCTGTTGTAAAGCTAGGTCACTGTTTCTTCCTCAAAGGGAAATGCATAGAAGTGAAAATGCTATTGTCAAAAGACAGCAAACATTACTTTCCTTTTGATTGTGTAGTATTGTTATCTTTATTACAAAATTGCTACCCAACAAGACGTTTCAATTTTTAATTGCATTAAGGATTTCCAAGATGCAGTAGGGCAAAGTTCCAGTAGTGGTATTTGAAATTGTAAAAAAAAAAAAAAGTGGGAAGCCAATTAACAATTGCCAAATCATGGTATGTCGCCTGTAGCTAGGAACCTGCAGTAGATTGATATATAAACATACTGATACAATGATACCTTCCCTGTACCAAGAGCAACAAAATTTCCACACAGTGAGGGCATTTCCTTAGCAGTAATCTCAATAATTACTGATTGCAATAATTTTATTTTTATAACTTTGGATTGTCAAAAGGCAGTTCATTTTCCCTTTTTTACATAGTAATATTTGTTGGAACATATATCCATGTTGGCAGGTCACAATGCTGTCTTAATTTACACGTGGAACAAATCAAATTCGACCTTACAACAGAAAGTAAAGGAGTGTCTCCTGTTTTAAAGTCAGAAGAATACATGTAGTTCCACTATATATCTGGGCTATCAATAGGTAAAACCCTGTTTCATTCTATATCATGGATTTATTATTTGTAACCTTGTTCTCCTGAATATAGCTTAAAAACTGCTCATGTGACGTCAAACAACAATTTATTAACCAATTAATGATTACTATCATGATGATCTGTCTTTTTCATTTAAATTAAATTATTTTGATGTCAGAGACAACATGAACACTTAAAGCCAAGTGACCATTTTTCAGATTTACAGTAACATGGCAAGAACAAGTAATTGTTTGAATGAGATTATCATGTCTGCTTTGTACTAGACAAACACCCTGAAATGGATTATTATAGTGCTAGCTTATTTAAACAAGAGGCTCAGTGGGCTGAGCCTTTGTCACTCACCTTTCATTCTGCTTTGAGGAAACTTAATTACAGAACCTTCCATAGGTGTTTCCCACCAAGTTTCGGTTCATTTGGCTAAGCAGTTTCAGAGTAGATTTTTAGAAATTGACCAACCAGAAACAAGAATTGCCTATGGCAGCCATGTTTGTAAACAGATCGGGCCGAAAGGAGCAATCTTTATAGAGAACCTTCCATAGATGCTTCCTACAAAGTTTCGGTTCATTTTGCAAAGCGGTTTCAGAGAAGATTCTTAGAAATTGACCAATCGGAAACAAGAATTGGCTGTGGCGGCCATATTTGTTAGCGGATCGGAACTAAATGATAAATCCTTATAGAGGACCTTCCAAGGATGCTTCCTACCAAATTTCAATTTATTTGGCCAAGCAGTTTCAGAGAAGATTTTCTTAGAAATAATCCAATCAGAAACAAGAATTGTCTGAGACGGCCATGTTTGTCAACGGATCAGGTCGAAATGAGCAATCCTTATAGAGGACCTTCAATAGATGCTTCCTACCAAGTTACGGTTCATTTGCCTAAGCAATTTCAGAGAAGATTTTTTTAGTAATCAACCTATCAGTAACAAGAATTGCTTGTGGCGGCCATGTTTGTTAACGGAACGGGACGAAATTACCAATCTTTATAGAGGACATTCCATAGATGCTTCCTACCAAGTTTCAGTTCATTTGGCCAAGCGGTTTCAGAGGAGAAGATTGTTTAGAAATCAACCAATCAGAAACAAGAATTGGCTGTGGCAGCCATATTTGTTAGCGGATCGGAACTAAATGAGCAATCTTTATAGAAGACCTTCCAAGGTTGCTCCCTACCAAATTTCGATTTATTTGGCCTATTGGAGCTATTTTTTTCTGATATGATATTCTAACTTGTTGGAATATTGAGGAAACTTGTGTTGAAGGGGCAACGGAAACAAGTTTCGGTTCATTTGGTCAAGCGGTTTCAGAGGAGAAGATTTCTAAAAATCGGCCAATCAGAAACAAGAATTGTCTGTGGTGGCCATGTTTGTTAATGGATCGGGACGAAAAGAGCAATCTTTATAGGACCTTCCATAGATGCTTCCTACCAAATTTCAGATCAATTGGCTTTGCGGTTTCAGAGGAGAAGATTAAAATGTGAAAAGTTAACGGACGACGGATGCCAAGTGATGACAAAAGCTCACATTGCCTTTGGCAAGGTGAGCTAAAAATGTAAGATAACATTAGTAGTACACAGCCACGAATACTAGGAAAGCGAACATCACAAAAATATACACCAAACTCGTGTCACGAGACTAATATTTATTCCGATGATGATACAAACCGACAAAATATGAATCAATTATAAAATAATCATAATTATAAATGTACATATCAATTAAAAGTTATGTAAAATGAACGACAGTGTCACGATCTTTATATAAAAATGTCATGCAAAACGAAAATAAATTTACAATAATTGCGATTTATCCCATCCGTCTGGTCGAGCATGACAACACGTAAATCCGTTGGTTGAAATTACTTCTCCTTGATCAGACGTTCATCCGCGCATTCTCTCTCGCTGCGACTCAATATGGTGCCGGAACGCGGCTTCTTGGTGGCGACATGCGAGTGGTTCCCGGCGGTGGTGGTGGTATTGGATAGCTGTACGATAAAGAAACAGGAAAACAATGTCAAATATATTCTTCAAAAAGTGAGAGAAAACAAACCATAAACTAAATAATGACCTATTAAAAATACAACACAAATGTAGAAATCTATTCAAGAGTACAAACAAAAATTTAAGTCCCATCCTTCCTCTATACTGAATTTTTTTGGGAATAGCTTTCAAATAACCTGGGGCAAGTCTACTTTGGATATCAAGAAGTAAGTTTTATTTCCTAAGATTCTTACAAATCTAAATACCTTTTTGAAGGTGCTGAGGGAAAATCTCACTATTTGTTCATCTTTGAACTGGTTTTTCATGGTATTATTACATTAAACTACAGTAAAATGTGAACACACACACTGTTTTGATACATAAAACTCCAGTAAGATGTGTAAACATATGGTTTTGATACCCAGTAAGATGTGTCCACACCACATGGTTTAAATACACTAAACTTCATTAAAATTTATAAACAATCTTTGATATTGAGAAAAAAAACCAAAATGATTGTTCATTGTATATGGACCGTTCTATTTTAAACTCAATATATTAAATACGCAAATACTATTTTACGTCAATTTTGACTGCTTTTATAAAAGCATCTCTCATTGAGTAGTTTTTACAAATATAAGTACATTTTGTAACGAGACCAAAATATTCTAGTAAAAGTAAAAATACACTTACTTAGTTCTTCTTTCATAGTACTGTTCATAATATGGATCTCTGAAATAAATAAAAACAACATTTGTGTGATATATTATACAGGGATGATTCTTGTTAGAAAATAAAATAACTGAAATCAATGAAAAATAGCTGAAACCATCTACACCCCCTTTCAAAATGGTCCCTTTGACCTGTTCTGACCGTGTTCAGCAACTTTCGGAAATAATTTTCAGATGAAAATGACTGAAATCAGATAAATAACTGAAAAAATAATCCCTGTTTATAATGCAAAGCCCATAATATATTAACTACAAGAGTCAACAGGCTACATGTATTATGCTCACCTGAGAAATATAGTCAATTATGTGCATTCTTATGTACAGCAGTGTACAATGTACACAATTCTGACCAATATTATATATTTAGTCATACACTGGGTCATTGAAACAATAGTTAGTTTCCGGTCTGTTTAAACATTATTACGATTAACATTTCTGGGAAACTGGTCAAAATTATCTCCCTTACTTATATAGTCTTTTTTTTGTAAGAAATAAAACTAACAAATAGACATTTTTAGGTTTCAGAATAACTGTATTGCTGATATTTTATTTCCAGTTATTAGTGAGACACAGACTTGTTTTTCTTTCTTCTGTAAATATTTAAATATAGGCTAGAAGACACTACTGTGCCTGTGAACAGCAATAAAAGAGATGTTCCTCTACTTTAAACTTGTTTCTAAATGTACATCTGTATCCTTATCTTCTTTATTCAAGTTTAACTCTTAGGAAAATTAGAATTATCTTTTCTTGTTCAATTGAATTCTGAAGAAAATACCCATCAGATAATGATATGAATGTAAATGAATTCATAGTTTATCGTATGTGACGATACAGCTGAAAAGATGTTTTCTTCATAGGAAAAAGAAATTGGATATCTAAAAGAAACGTTTCTGGTATGTCTGGTGACTTTGCATGCAGTTAGTTATTCTGGAAAAGTCGTCAATAGTGTTTCGGCAAAGATAGCAAAAATAAAACCCTCTCGAAAATAACTACTTATACAGTAATTTATATTTTTCTCTCATTTTCAGTTTGTTGAAAATATTATAATAATGAGATGTTCTTTATTATATTACTCATAAGTGTAAGTTTTAATTTTTTTCATATTCCTTATCAATATCCCATCACAAATTGTAAAACTAGTACGGTCATAATATATAAATAACTTTGCTGTTTCCTAGGAACCCACCATATTTTGCTATATCTAATAAAATCTTTAAATTTCCAGTTTTCTTTCATAATATAACCAGTTTTTTCATCCAAGTATGCTTTTTGAATGTTACCCACTTCAATAATTGTTGGTTGAGAGACAGAAAACTATTATCTTTTGGGGGGGCCCTAACACTTGTTTTGAGATGTCTTGATATATTTACCTTGCTGGAGCTGATGGCATTGTTGGTGATCTTCTTCCACTTCCTCCATAATATTCAGGAGGAGGTCTGGTGTATGGATCTCGTTCTCTAAAGTATGGGTCACGTGGAGGTGGAGGTAGAGGTCTTCTGTCGTAAGGGTCTGGATAAGGTCTGTATCTGTCCATTCTCTCCATTGGTGGTGGTGGAAGATATCTATCTCTGTAGTATGGATCATAAGGATCTCTAGCATATGGATCTCTTGGGTACATATCCCTCATGGGTGCCCCTCTAGGTCTTGATCTGTCATGAGAAATACTGTAAGCAATCATGAATCAGTCAATTCAATTAATGTATTTTCAATAGAATATGTTCTTGTAAATTAGAAATCACTCAAAGATGTTGTTATCTTTTGCAATCATTGAATTCAGGGGAAAATCTGTACCTGAAGAAAATATCAAAAGACAGCTTTACTTAAATAAATACATTAACATGATTAACTGATGATGTGTAGTGCTTGTATGAGTTATAACATTCATGATGATGACAGTATTTATCTGGTTTATTAATAAGTTTTAGAGCAGAGAAAAATGTTGCATGTATAATTTATAGACTTGTTAAACATCTACCACAAAAGATACTGGTAACCAAACATATATTTTTGTTCAAACTACTTTCATACTTACGGCCCTTTTGGACAATCCTTTGACCTATAAAAACAGAATCACTAATTTATTAAAGCTTTTTTTCAGAATGGATAATATAAATTATACAGTACAAAGCCGGGCGCGAACCCATGCCGTATTGATGATAGGCTTGTACGAGTTGTTAGGTAATCTAACTTTTACGAGTTGTTAGGTAATCCAACTACCTAACTCATTGAGCCATCCAGGCCCTCAATGTACCAAAGAAGTGTCACTGACCACAAATAAATACATTTAATATTAGCTACCTCACACTAGTCTGTATGACCCATCAGTATGTAGTACAGAAGATTTAAAAAAATTTCTTTATCTGTACAAACATGAATCTTCAAATCACAATGATACCTTTAACAAACACAAACTTTCTTAACATAAAATAAACAATTGCATTTCAATAGATGGTTCCTAAAGATTTTTAAAAACATTTCCCAATGCATCCTATGATAAAACTTGACATCCCCAGGGAGTGGGTTCTATACACCATGGGAAATTTATTTGTATATAGGGACTCAAGTTGACTTTGAGCACAAACAAGCCAACAGGGCTCATGGAATTTTTAATCTGGGTAGTTGAGGAAATATGGCACTATATTTGGTAACTGATAATTCCTCATGGGATTTCAATTTAGCTTTGGATATAAGTGAACATTTCTCATGATTGTTTATGGCAAATATCACATCATCTCTGTCTATTAAACATAGTCCCTTCTACTGACTCCTCACCTATATAAGTCAATTATAATTATATATGTTTGAATCTCTTGACCCAAACGATAATACCTGAAAAGTTTAATTCCATTAGTTGGAAAGTTCTCCAGTAGAATCTTATAATTAAAAAAAAATAATGACAATTAATGCAAAGTAATGACACAAGTCCAAGCTTGTGTGTCAGAGCATAATTTGACATTTTGATATATTTTTCATTGTATTCATTCTTGACCATATTTGGCTGAAATACTTACAACTTGAGTACTTGACTCATCACTTGGGTTTGGTACTTGTCATTTTTTCAACAACATAAAAACAACTGAGAATGCACTAATAGGACTTAATACTTCTTGGTTTAGAGCCATCAAAATTTATCCCACCAGGATCTCTTTGAGTTATCAGTAATGTCTCAGCAATGTCCGTTCAACAAACTTTTTTTCAAATTGAAATATGTTGCAGCAAAATTGAATATGACAATAGGGTGTGCTATGCAACTTTCAATATTTCAATTATATTGTGTTAGTTAGTTTTATTGGTCATGTTGATGGAGAAAAAAGAAGTACAGGGACAAATTCTGAGAAAACCGTCAACTTGCATGGGTAGACACAAACTCAACTGAAATGGTGGCCTCTTTTCAATTTAAAAAATAAGAGCTTACAGAAAGAATAACATTTTTTCATATTTTCTCTAAAATTGCAAGTTGTTTCTTTAAATACATTTTGAGAATGTTATTCCTGTAAACAATACAAATTGTTTTAGCAATCTGTTACAAATCCACATGCTAGCTATAGTCGTGGTCTTTTTTTATGCTTAGTGACTTGAAGTCAAAGTTGATTGTTTGTTCTGTTGATATTAGTGGAATTGTTGATTATCACAGTTTAAACTTTCTTTCCCTACTTGTCTTCTTCAGTAATTGGTCTGGCCTTACAGTGGAATAAAGCCCAAGTAATATTTACATATGTGTTTGTACTTACCAGTGGCCTTCTTTGCCACATCTATAACATTCACCTTTTCCTCCCATGCCAGGTTTCTGTCGAACTTTACTGTGTGATAACTGAATAATTAATTGATTTGAAAAAAATAATAATAAGCCAAGTTGTAATTATTTGTCATACACCTCTGCCAAAGCATAGGAGCTGTGCTTAAAACTAAGTGATAATCTCTTAAGGCAATTCTAATAAAACACATAATTTACTGAATAAAGTTTGAAATCGGAACATGAAAGTTAAACGGTTCTAATGTCTGAGTGAGTGAGTAAGTGATTGTTGTTTAACACCAAAATAAGCAAATTTTCAGCTATATCATGGCGAGAACAAAATACATTTAAATGAGATGATGACGATGTCCACTTTGTACTACACCACCATGCTTAGATGGATTTTTATAGTGCTAGCTCACTGAAACAGTCTGGGGGTGCATGTTGCTCTACTTGGACAAATTATCCTGATTCCGAGCACACTAACCATTACACCACTGTTGCAGGTTTCTATTGTCTGAAAGTCTTGTAACTAAACATAAAACAGCAATTAAAAGGAAATTTACTTAATACATTAAAGTTAAATCTCAAATAAAAAGAACCATAATTACCTCAACTTTTAATTTTGAACCTTCAAAATCTATTCCATCTAAGTTAGCCTGAGCCATTTTAGCTTCTTCTGCATTTTCAAAGTGCTGTTAAAACAACAATTTAATGGATTACAAATGTACTATACTATATTTTGCATTTTTTTCACATATAATTCATATACCAGCATTCCTTATTTGAACAGATCTATACAAAACATTCCCCCCCTCCCCCATATCTGTGTTTGTGCACACTAAATTAAATATATATGTTTTTATTCAATTGGCAAAGAGGTTTGAAAATGAAGACATTTTAACATTGATTAGCATGGTCATATTTGATCAGTCTAGTGTAATAGTGTAGATTCTTGTTTTTTTCAATTCATGCCAGATTTTCATTGATTCAGAGTATTTTGACCATGTTACTCTATTTAAGATATTCTTTTTCTATTAATAACATGAAAAGCTATAAATGTAAACGACAGAGCTTCAAATTTAATAAATGTCAACAATAGTCTCAGTTGGTCTATGGTATTTCAGATTTTCATAGGCCTGATATCTATATTGATGGGATATTCATTCTCTCAAAGTGTTTTAAAAAAAAATGATCATACCATTTAATGTGAATATCTTACCACAAATGCATAATTTCTAACTATATCACATTCAACAACTTTCCCATACTGTTCAAAGACTTTCTGTAGTTCTACTCTTCGACATGTTTCTGGTAAATTCCCTACGAATATCTTCGTTGAAATTTGTGGTGGCATTTTTATCTACAAGATATATAAAAATCCTATTTCAATGCAACTGTTACAACATATTTTGTCATAATTACTCACATCAAACTTTCTTCATTTTCTTCTAATCTTTATTATAACAAATACATGAATTAGGTTTATAAACTTGACATAATAAACCTATACATTGTAGTTAGAAAAAAATACTTTGTCCAGTAGTGTTACATTTTGCTGGTTTGCTGGTTTATAGGGTTTAATGCCACTTTCAACAATATTTCAGTTATATTGTGGGGGTCAGTTTTATTGGTGGAGGAAACCGGAGTTCCCGGAGAAAACCACTGACCTGTCATAAGTCACTGACAAACTTTATCACATAATGTTGTAGAGTACACCTCGCCATGAGCAGAATTCGAACTCACAACTTTAGTGTTGATAGGCACTGATTGCATAGGTAGCTGTAAATCCAACTACCATACGATCATGACCACAATGGCCCTGGTTACATTTTGTAGCCCGGGAGAGATATTAGTGTCAATGTGCAATATACCTGTAAAGAGAGAAGGATTCCAAACATCTGCCCTTTTACCCAAATAAGGAAACAAACCTTTAAATGAGGCAAAAAAAAACATGTTTCTGCTAACATTCTTGAAAATAAATAGGGTACTGGTCAGTGAGTAGTTCTTGCAATTTTTTACGTTTTTTATCCAATATTTTTAAGAAGCAGGCGAAAAACCCATTATTATTTTGCATGACCCATAACAATTTACCAACGAAATGAATTTTCATAAAGAGAGCGCACGCTGATCGGGGATCCATTATTACGATGTTGCGTTTTTTAACAGAAATATAGAAAATGGCTGCAGCAGAAGCAATTCTCGCCAAGAAATATTGTTTTTGGTGAAGCTAAAGTATTATAAGGAAAGAAAAACGACATTTTAGAAAATAAAACCCTTTCTTGAAAAGTTTACTGATTTTTGTGTTAGTTTGTAGACAACTCTGATAATTATTCATTGCTATTTTAATGGCTGTCATGCCATCCCCACGCCGCTCCCCCATTCCGTAAAATACTTCCTTTTCAACAGTGGTTTACTTGATAATTTTCATTTTCTTGATGAAAAGTAATAATTCCAGTTTTTCTAGAAATAATTTAAATATTTTGTCCATGTTTTATGCCCAATGTGATAATAAAGGATCCATGTATAAATTAGCGGTCAAGGTAATTGATGACGTAAACAGTGCACGCGCAGGCAGCCATTTGCATTCACATGGAATCTATTTTTATTCTGCAATCATGAGTATTTTGGATTGTAGGGACGAGTAATAAGGCAAAGTGTGACACATTTCAGAAAGATCTTAAAGATTTGTAGAGATAAATTGGAAATATGGTGTCATTAGATTTTCCGATGATCATATCATGTGTTTTTCTATTTTAAAAGTACCAACACACGTGACCCCCTGTTGATGTTCTGACAGAATGTGGGGTGCAGTAGTGTTTTTACCCAATTTTAACGATATTTCACAATGAAATTCGATAAAAATTAATACGAAGGATTGGTACGGCGTCCTTTAATGATGGTGAAAAAATCGGACGAAAATTCATGTGCGCTCGCACTAAATGAGAAAGTTGGCGAGAACTACTTGCTGACCAGTAGCCATGTAGGCAAAATGGTTTTTTAGTGCTTAAAAAATAGAATATATGATAAGAATTGCAAGAAGTTGTTGTGTAGAACTTGCTACAAGATATGGTGGGAGACAAAGAGCAAAAAATAACTCTAGAGGGCCAAATCTCAACAAGATTATTGTTAGTACAATCACAGGAGCTTGACGTTTTATCAATAAAATAAATGTACACATGTAGGGTACAAAAAGGGTCCCGTCCCATATATATATATATATATACCAGGAATGAAATGCGATTTTTGGGGGTCTGCTAAATTCAACATTTTTAGCCATAATTGGCCAGGTCAAAGTATATAAATGAGCACCGGAAGGTTAAATCCATCTCAATTAAGTCGATAGTTGTTCTTACCGGGCTTTTACTCAGTCGTGAGGACGGATTTTTCCGCTTAGAGTCCCATCTGAGAATCCATGACTTAACCAGAAGTTGTAGTTGAGTATTGAATATGGCAGTGTCTAATTAAAAAATCAATGCCGGACACAGTAAACATACAGATTTGGCAAAATAATAAGGTATGTTGTGGGCAAAATGTATGTGTACTACTTCATTTTTGCTTTTTCGGCCTGTGTCCTAATCCAAATTGTAATGCAGTCCATGTCCGGCATTGATTTTTTAATTAGACACTGCCATATTCAATACTCAACTTTGTGTAAAAAGTGATTTCAGTATTTAAAATTGATTGTTTAATTAGTCTTCAAGAGAAGCAATCAATTTATTTAGATATATTAATTAGCTTGATTGATGTATATATTATTGTTTATATTAAAAATTAATCTTAATAGATTAAAGTAGTTGGATAAAGAGGTGTTTATTTAAAAAATTGTTTGTACAATAAATTTTCTCAAAAATAAACTTCAAAGCTCCTTGGCTTTGTGTTTTTTCTGTTTTTCGCTGACTATGACAGGTATCCTGTATCTTAATAGTAATAAAATGATTTGTTTCCTAGAATCCTAGGTCCATTCTTCAGTTTTAAAAAAACCTAAAAAAAAAAAATTTTAAAAATCCTGTGCCCATGTCCTCTTCTGATAAAACTAAATTTGCATTTAAAATATAAAAAGATTACAAATAAACATAAATACATGTATCTTTACAATTAAATATTGATATATACTCCCTCCCCAAATAAAAACATGTTCCCAGTGTCACATGTTCTTTCCTGATAAAGTAAATTTTCATTTTAAAATATAAAAAAAAATTACTCAACACCCCCCCTCCCCCCCTCACCCACATGCTCATCAGCCTTGACATGGCATGGGGGCTCTTACTATTTACAATTTATGTGTAAATAATTTGTCTAATATGAGCACTTTTCACCCATTATATGATACACAACATTTTATGATTTATTGTATCAATTAATATTTGTCAGTTTTTATTTAATAAAATGTATTAACAGTACCTATGTTTTAATTATCTATTACATTCAGGCGCGTAGCTGCCTTTACGCAAAAAATCAATTGCTTGCACATCATTTCGACAAAAAAAAATTGTTTTGCTTGCACTAAAAAATATTATTACTGACATGGGAAGAATCTCACTTTTTCAGTATAATTAATAATCATTATAACGTGTTTTATATGCGATCTGGAAGAAGCGTTCAAAGAGATCAAAGAGAGGGAAGTTGTTATTAATCAGATAACTTCGGAACGAAACTACCAAACTGTGTGGGACCCGATCGTTATTTAATATGGCCGTTTCTATTGCCGATCAGTTTGAAATTCTACCGACTATTCCAAGGAGAACGGTCTATGTACTACCCGTTTTGGACTATTACATAACAGAGCTTCCTGCGAGATTACTTGAAAATGGCGGCAGATACCAGGCACAATACTTGATACCAATGAACTTGCCTAGACTAACACCAGACACCGTAGACGTTATATTTGACACATACAAAACCGATTTACGTTGCGAAATAGTTATGTTTTAAAGCCGAAATCAAAAGGTTGGGCAACATTGACAACCGCTAAGCCATCGAATCTGAAGGACACCCTTAACGTCACAAACGAAGAGCAGACGTCCCGGCGTCGCCATCTTAGATATGCAAATGAGCAAAGTACCCATCATTTCTGGCTATGTCTATCCTTCAATTCAGCACCATTTTGTTGTTACTTTACACCATGCCTGCCAGCACAGCTACGACGGAGAGACCATTCTCTGTTCTCCGTCGCCTTAAAACGTGAGGACAACAATGCTGCATGACCGCCTGACTTCTTTAGCTGTACTGCATGTGCACAGAGACATTGACATCGACAGAGTCATGCACTCATTTACTTTAGGAAAATCTCGTCATATTGACTTTGGCTACGGACATTAAATTCAAATAACGCAAAGTACTATGTGTTTTGATTTTTACAGCAGGAATTCATTACTTTCATCATTTTGAATTATTTTGTATTGCCAAATTTTTATTACAAATATACAAAATAACACTTAAAACAAGTGGACAATATGGCAATATGAACAGACTGCGAATCAAAAGGTGCATGCAATAACGTGTTCCTATTTTTGTTTAAATATTTTTTCAGTTTTACTTTGTAACATCTCCGTTAATCAGCAAAGCTTTTTAAAAAGCAAATATTTAGTATCCATCAGAACAAACATTGATGATTCGCTAGCTTTCTAAAAATAAAATTTTAATAACCAAGGCGGACAGTATATATAAAACTGAATTTATAGGAACAAGTCGCAGGTTTCAGGAATCAAGGCATTTCTTTTTTAACAGGTGTTGTACCTCATATTTCCTTTGTTCATATATATTAACTTCCTGAAGTGTTCTGTCAACCGATGAATGTTTCCTGTATGAAACATGATGGTAAAAAAAGGAGTGATTTAACAACAGGAATTGCCCTCTCTAATTGCTAGAAACACTGGCCCCAGACCCCTCGTCGAAATTCTTTGATTGCACATAGTTTTACTTCCAGCTACGCCCCTGACATTATTTTTTTATTATTCATTTCTTAAAATAAATTTTATAAATCTTTGATACAACATTTGTAGTAAGTCTATCTTACAGTACTTAATTATATAAGTACTTTTATAACAGAGTTATCTTTCTTGACGGAGCAACGCCACCGCCGCCATCTTTATTTTTTTTCAATAAATACCGGGTGATCGTAAAAAAATTGTTCTACTGCACTCATTCCTGATTAAATATTAATAAAACCATCATATTACCCAAACACAATGTCATATCTTTCATTTTGATGGTTTTTTCGCAACTTGCATTGGGGTTTTCGGTCATTTCTACGGGGTTTTCCGGCAATTGGAGTTGCCCAATATTTGAGGCAATAGAAGAACAATGAGAAACTACTCGATAATAATAAATATTGGCTTTATGCCAATATACTAAAGTTTAAACGTACAAATCTAGAATGAAGATAGGTTCATTCGTTGAGATTTGACTCTCCGATTTATTTTTACTCTGTATCTCCCCCACAGAATAATAGGCTACATGTAATAAATGCAGCTTCTGTAATAGTTCTACACCGCGACTAGCGAGAGCCAAATCTCATCGAGATTAGTCAAAGGCATGCATGTAATATCAAGATAACAAAGTCATTGATTTTATCAACCTTTCACCTTTATGATATTTTATACGAGTTAAGTCACGAATAAATGTTGTTTATGTGATTAAATTGGGATATTTTGAAGAAGAAAAAACAAAGTACTTTCTGATGCGTGCGTCATGCGTCCGTTATTGTTCTTTTTCTGTAGAGAAGTCGAGAAAGGACGACAACTCTAACTAAAACTAATACTGTTTGTCGTTTTCAAAACTTGACTGTGGCCAAGGACGTATATGAGATATATATATATTTTGTTTATTTGTATTTCAAAGTCCAAAAAAATGTCTCTATGACTATCAGAAATCTGTAGGGTCCGTAACCAGTAAAAAAATCTTCTAGAAAACACTGTCAAAAGTTTGATATTTTCATGTTTGAAGATGTAAAATACACAGAGTAGTTATAATCAGTCAAATATGAACAATTGTAGACAGAATAAAAACTGCAGAACAGAAAATATGGTTACGGACACTACAAAAACCATATAGTGTCCGTAACTATATTTAAGGGTGTAATTATAATCTTGTGAATAAATGTTAATTGAATAGAGAATTAGCAAGCGTAATTCTGAGTAATCTTAACATCATACCAACTTCAGACATTGTAGATCATAAAAAACATGTTGCTTTTAAAAATAACAGTACTTGAATGTTCAGCTCTGCTGCAACACAGCATTGCCCTTTATTGTTTTTTACCCGGCACGGATTTGCAGATTTCTAGTTGCTGGGAACATATTTCGACTTGAAACATGCATGAATAGCTTAGTAAAGGTACCGCCGTATTCCAAATTGAATTTTCAGGGGGAAATTTTCTTCACCCAAAACTGGTGTAATATTACTTTAAAGTAATATATGTTAGAAATCTTCTGTGCAAAAATGGATTATTTAGTGGCAAAAGCCTAGTGCATTTAATAGTGATTATGTTGTTACAGTCTTTACAGAAAAAAATAACAGATCAATACCAACAAATCTGGCTGACTGAAATAAAAAGTAATAATAAACTTGAAACATATGTGCTTCTAAAGAATGAATTTATTAAAGAAAACTATATTGACATTTTAAAAGAAAAACACCTCCTTAGAGCAATGAGTAGATTAAGAACCAGTTGTCACCCATTGAAAATCGTCGAAACAGGGCGTCATTGCAAACCCCCTTTGCCTAGAGAAAATCGCCTTTGCTCAGTATGTAATGTAATAGAGGACGAAGAACATTTTCTTGTTTCTTGTAAAAAAATATGAAGCTGAAAGACTTAGTCTTTTTAAATTTGTTAAACATAAGTCATTTAAATATTGGAATGCCAAAGATAAATATGTTTTCTTAATGTCAAATAAAGATCCAATACTTATTCTAAATATTACAAACGATTTTTATACAAAACTGTCTTTTCCCCACTTGAAATGATATTGCTTTTACAGTGTTTATTATTGTTACTACTTAATAATGTTTGTGTATGAAATTGTTAAACCCATTGTATGTATGCGGTTGAACAATAAAATTATTATTATTATTATTATTATTATGAAAGGCAAATATCGTGGAATTTTTGGATTAAATATTTTCACTTAATATGTCACTTAATTTTAACTAAAATCAACTGTAAAACATTAAAAATGCGCTCAAAAGCAGATCTTTAGAACAAATCAAAAAATATTTGACAGCAGATAATTCTGTCATCCCGGCAGTAATGCAAATGATATGCGCGTGACCCAAGATTTGAACTCTTTCGGGGAGATTATCGCTCATGCGCACTGTTCAGTTGATGAAAAAAAAAATATATTCCGTGTGTACCACATAAGAATAATTGCAAAACAAAAATTGGTTCATACGACATGAAACAGACAGATTCCTCAATAATCATCGTCAGGAATGTGTGCGTGCTTACCTCAGCATCCATGATTGCTTATCTTTTCTTTACGAGGTCATGCCATGATCGGCAATCATCGGAACAAAATAAACGAAAGTTGATCAGTCTCCACAACAAAGGCGAGGACACGGATTTGCAGATTTCTAGTTGTTGGGAACGTATTTCGACTTGAAACATGCATGGATAGCTTAGTAAAGGTACCAGGAGCGGATCCAGGATTTCAAGTTAGGGGGGGGGGGGGGGGGGGCGCACTCAAAAAAAATTGCGCCGAGCGGAGGGAGGCGCTAACATTTTTGGGGTATTTCGTGTGAAAAATCACGATTTTACGCAAAAAAATCATATTTTTCCAATTGCGGAGGGAGGCGCGAAAATGTGTGGGGTATTTCGTGTGAAAAATCACGATTTTACGCCAAAAAATCATATTTTTTCCAATTTTAGGGGGGACGCGCGCCGGGTGCGCCCCCCTCTGGATCCGCCCCTGGGTACCGCCGTATTCCAAATTGAATTTTCAGGGGAAAATTTTCTTCATCCAAAACTGGTGTGATATTACCTTAATCATTTTTGATTTATCAAACTGTTGGCCTTGTAAAGTCATATATTTACAGAAAAAGTAATGATTTAGTTTCTTAGGAAGTCCATTTTTAAATTGAACATTTACCGACATGGTCTTTCCTTGTCCAAGTTATACATATTGGAACAATAATTTGTTCCTTTTCTATTTAAACATTATTATAATTTACATGCGCGTTAAGCAGTAGAATCAGCTGGGGTGCGTTGTTGAACTTGTGATTAAGCTAATCATATGATTAGCCATAGCTACATGATTCATTCTTAATTACATAATTAGCTAATTCAATGATTATAAATCTGATTAATTAATACATTGATTAAAAAAAAGTTCAGCAACAAAATTTAATCATTGCATTAGCTAAACGGTTTAAATGATCTCCTAAATAAACGCATTAATTATGCGGTGACCCTGCACATAGGGTGGATTTCCTGAAGAAGAAGATCTCCCTTCAGTTTGCATAGTCTATTTTTTGTAATAATTACAAGTGTGGACACAGAAATGTGCTGTCCAAAAGACAAGTGTGGATGTCAATATTTCATATTATTAACTTAAAAAAAAAAAATTCATGGACACAGGGGTCCTGGATTTTTTTTGGATAAAAACTAATCCTGGATTATTATTTTTGCTTAAAGTCCGGTCCTGTGTTTTTATTTCAAATTTTCATCATAGCCCCCCCCCCCCTCCCCCTCCCAAGGGATATAAAAATGTATCATTAATAATAAATTAATAAATAATAAATTCAGATTTTATTTTTAAAATAAATCTCATTTACAAAACCACTGATATTTGTTCAATTTTTAACTCTGATTTAAGCCTTAGTCGCAACAAATTTGTATTTTTCTCTTTACACTGTCGAAACATAACATTTGTTTATCTGTAAAATTCACAAATAACACCCCCCCCCTTTTCCCCTTTTTTCTTGTTTAAATCAATGATCAACAATATTCCTGAATCAAACAAATGAATAAATATAACATAGATTTCTTTTACATGCATCTTTTTACCATGCGGAGTCAGTGTGCTTTAAATCGATCATCCAATCAGGACGCTCATTATTCTTGTCCAAGATAAAAATACATCGCTAAGATTAGCTGTGGGTGTTTCCCCACTTCAATTCGTAAATTTACATAGAAATCGGAGATATTTCGTCATAAAATTTCACACATGGTTTTGTCTATCATATTTCTTGAAGACAAACATAAAATTTTATTGCATTTATCAATATTTTATGAGTATCAACAGTTTTTTCAACACCGTATCTGTTTCTCGATACAGCCGCCCGATTACATTGACCCGTGACCCACTTTAGCACGTTCTACCAGTTTGTTCTTAATAATGTTGTTTAATTAGAAATCAATAAATATAATTTCTTGCAAACTTACAAAATTACTTTGTTTTCAATGACTGATACAGAATAAATGTATATGCATTTAAAATATTATAATTGTAGTATAAATATGTTTTAATAGGATTTCTGGTTTTATTTTCTGTGAATTAAATAAAGCAAATATTGAGAAACAGATTGTTCTCCAAGCAAATATTTAAATCCAAACTAGAGTTATCTTTCTTTTTTCAAGACTAGTAATTCTGCGGAAAAACCAAACCTGACAATGTTTCGAATGGTATGGATGTTGATTATTTTAAAAATTATCATCCCGTTTGACAATTCAGCTGAAGTAAAGATTTTAGTATAGGTGACGCAATTGTGTTTTAGTTGACTAGATCTATCCACAGACATTAGACAATATCAATAAAAATTACACACATGCAATGGTAAGAAAATAGTGTCTTGTGTAATATAAATTACCATTGACTGTGATGTATGCTGCATGACCGCATCGGTGGTGTTACGGTTAGCGTGCCCGCCTCGAGGGCGATAGATCGAGGGTTCGAGCCCAGATCGGGTCAAATCAAAGACTATAAAATTGGTATTTGCCCGGTTGCTTCTCCGCTAAGCCCGCAGCATTAAAGAGAAAGATCAAAGACTGGTTGGCTCGGAATCAGGATAATGTGTCTGAGTGGAGCAACGTGTCTACCCGCGCACTGTTGTTTCAGTGAGCTAGCACGTTAAACATATAACTCAGCGTGTTGGTCTAGTACACATCGGGCCTCATCATCATCTCATCGAATGCAACATGTTATCGCCATGCTATAGCTAAACAATTGCTCATTTGGCATTAAACAACAATCACACAAACACACACACACACACACACACTCTTCAACGTGAAGTAATGACCATTCCAACTATATTCATGACAACAACATGTACACGTATACAAACAATAATTCACATGAAGGTAATACGATGATAGGGATGTTTTATCCGTCACTCATGTCATGGTCGTAACTAGACTCTTATCTAAATGAGGCAAAACACTTAATCGCCGAGCGGAGCGATGCGAAAAAATTTGGGCGAGGAATGTGGGGGGCGTCTAAGGTCCCCATAAGCTCCGACTTGAAAGACGCAAAATCCTCAACTCTAGCCATTTCCTGGCATCTTTTTCCTAGTTCAGTAATCATAACTTTTTACGATTTAATTTTCGTACTTTACCAGGCAAGAGGGAGTATTTCGAAATCCATGTACACAAGAAATGCACTAAACTAAATCCAGAAGAATTTAAAGCAATTGCATTAATGTCTCTGGTAACACTCAAGAAGAATTCTATCCGAACCTGGGCCCAGCTATATTGTTCAGTGAAAAAAAAACATAAAAAAGTATAAACAGTGCCATTTTCTATTCAATTTCTGCGTTTTTTGGCCACATGAGCCTCTTTGATGGTGCTATAAGAGACTAATAAACCCATAAATCATATCAGAGGAATAGATTATTGACTGTCACTTTCTGTGATGACGGAGACCAAGTGATGCAAAAACATTCAATTAAATGCGCCACTGCATAAAAGATTGTCAGTGACTTGGGATAGTTTTTGTATCGTTAGACATATCTTTAAAACGTTTTTACGTCTTTTAAGAGTGTCTAATGATACAAAACTGTCTCACTCACAGAATATATATAGACCGGCTTTCTTTTGCC
This sequence comes from Bathymodiolus brooksi, assembly GCA_963680875.1. Classification (NCBI taxonomy): domain Eukaryota; kingdom Metazoa; phylum Mollusca; class Bivalvia; order Mytilida; family Modiolidae; genus Bathymodiolus; species Bathymodiolus brooksi. Next base: position 83,256,049 of record OY804576.1, on the reverse strand, counting down.
TTGTGATGTTCAATTGACTACATATTAAAATAAATGAAAAAAAAAAGACTGATAATTACTCGACATTTTGTAATCAATCAATTTATTAATTTTTATTTACTAGTAAGTGTTTTTGTGTACATGGCTGGGATAAATTTTCAAAATGAGAGTTCGAAACAGATTTGTTTTTATGTAATTTACATAGAGGAATTAAGATTTGAACATGTCTTAGTTGTCCATAAAAAATCTTCCACTTTTACAGTGGCCAGAGGCATCATATCGTCTTAAAATGCTTTCCCGATTCACAGCCATGTTTCTGTGAGAATGGAGCATTGCTAAGCCACACAAACATTCTTCTGTCATTGTTGACCTTACCCAGGTCTTCAATCCTGTGCAAGGCAGAGAATGAGCGTTCGAAAACATACAGACGTGACTGGAAGAACAATCAATAATTTAAAAATAGTATGAATATTCGAATAAAGGTCTTTGTCTGCAAGTTTTAGTGCAGATTGCAGCCCAGGTATATTTTGATGAACAGGATGATCAGCAACTTTAAATCTCCACCTTTCAATTTCCACCGCAAAAAACATCGTCAATTTCGGTATGAGGCATTTGCCTCATTTGCCTCAATGTAGTTACGGCCATGAATGTAGGGAAGATTGTCATAATGGGTCACTAACTATCATTCTCACCAAATTGTTGTTGATACATCATGCGAGATTTCTCCGAACACGTGGAGTTCGCTTACATCCCATCTTTAAGACAAGTGTATCATATTAGTCTCGCACAACTAGCGGTTTTGGCGGAGAAACACTACTATACCCATCTTCAATTAACTTCAGGTAACACAACTATTCTGATAGAAATCGTAATTCTATTGCTAAATATTGGAAATTTTGTTTGAATTTTTCATAGTCAGTATAAAATAGGGTTCTCTTTCTTTAGAAATAAAAGCTTTGAAAACGGGAATAATTTTAGGGCACATTAACTAAATGAAAAAAACAACAACACGTAATGTGCCATATCCTATGTTTCTTAAAGCATCATATAAGCTTGTATAACGTTATTTAATCAAGTCTGGTTTTTATCACATAGTAAGTATTTTTTTTGTATTATACCTGACAGGTGTAAACAATCACAACATTTAAATATATTCTTAAAATGTTACAAATACACCCTTCCCGATGGACTTGTGTGTCACATGGTTTTAAAAGTTAGTTAGCAAATTTATGTGTTTGACACGAAAATATATAATAAAGTTTTTTACGAATAATATTAACGACGAAAGGAAACCATTAATTAAGACCAGAAAATTAAGTTGGTTAATTTAACTTATAAATAAACTGACACCATTTCGGGGCCGTCGTATTAATGATCGAATGATAGTTGGATTTACAACTATATGTGCAATCAGTATCTATCACCACTAAAATCGTGAGTTCGAACCCCGTTCATAGTGAGGTGTACTCGATACAACATTATGTGATAAAGTTTGTAAGTGACTTGCGGCAGGTCGGTGGTTTTCTCTTGGTACACCAGCTTCTTCACCAATAAAACTGACCGTCACATTATAGCTAAAATATTGTTGAAAGTGGCGTTAAATATCATAACCTGAACCCTAACATTTGTCCTCACTGAAGGATGAGACAGGGACATCAATGGAAAGACGCGTTTCTATCTATCAGGTGGACCAGTTGTACAATAGCCAGAAATTTCTGCCGCGAAGATCGATTTTTTTTTATTCCGAACTTCCGTAATGGAGGAAGTCCGTCATATATAACAAAGTGTAGGCAACTCTAATTACTTTTTCATTGCAAGAAGTAAAATATTAATCTCCCAGGGTGATTTGCAATCGACCATTATTTTATATAAAATTTAGTGACACTGATTGCTAGTAATGCAGCTTTTTTCTTATTTCCAAAGCGTTAGAACCGCATTGGTAGTGTAATGGTTAGGCGTGCTCGACTCGAGTCTCGAGTGCGTCAAGCTCGTGGGTTCTAGCCCTGCTCGGGTAAAACCAAAGACTATAAAACTAGTAGGTATTTGTTTCTAAGCATGCAACATTAAGGAAACAGAGCAAAGACTGGTTGGGTCGGAATCGGGATAATATTTCCGAGTGGAGCGACATGTTTATTTGCGGACTGTTGTTTTAGTGAGCCGCTAGCACTATACAAATCCAACTAAGCGTGTTGTTCTAGTACAAGGCGGATCTCATCATCAATAATATATAGACTTTTAAGTAAATACAAAATATTCAACCCGTAAATGATCAACAATACGGCAAGTTTGATCTATCGAAGACTGAAAAGTACAATCGTACTTTTATTTTTTGGTTGATTTTTGCAAATTTTCTCTTTAACATAGAGAAAACTCATTGGCTAAGAAGTTTTTAAAAGTATTTCTTTTTAATTCATTAAATACTACTTTTAATCTTAAAATGACAAATTTTGCAGATAAAAGCTTCGATCACATCTAGAATGTATTTTTAAGAAAAAAAAATATAATAGTTTCCATTCGCAATTAATGTCAAAAGTTACCAAAACAACTGTAAAACGCATAGTAAACTTTTTGCACTTAACTAATGAAATGTTTAACCAATCAATGATAATGCTTAAGCATATCTTATGTAAAACATTAACTGAACTTGATTCTTTTTGTCAATTTTTTTTATATATATATAAGCAGTTCTAGAATGTTATATTATAATGTTGGAATATTGCCTCTCAATGTTGACCGCGAGGCAACCCTCGGTGTACGGGAATAGGACCTAGTTTGTCATCGGCGGTGTACTCTGCTCGCTTTTATGACGAGTGGTTTGTGTTTGGAGATTGCAACGCTCCTTACACGGAAAACAGTGCCGGTCATATAGTAATGAGTATTTATTGACCCTGCTATTGTTCTATCGTATATTTTTGTTCTTCCTTTTGCAACAGTGAGCTGAATCTTAGTAGATTTTTTTATATGTTAAGAGAAGAGGGTAAATTTCCGATTAGCAGATTCAATCCCGCCACATATTTATGCCCAACTTAAAACCGAATCCAGAATTGTTAAGTGACCGAACATCATCTAGAGGAAACTGGAATTAAAAGTCTGGGCTAATTTTCTACCTTTGTTCTTGAGAAGCCCTTGAAGTATGTCTCATAAACATGTAGAAACACATCGGCGAGTAGAGGAACACAATTCGTACATACTGGAATACCAACTCGTCCACCAAACAGGACAACCTTTTTGATGCGATGATGGGGAAAACTGTTTTATACTAGACCAACACCGTTATCTGGACGTTTATAGTTTTTATTTATAGCGATAGCGCACTGTAAAAATAGTACACAGGTAAACATAATGTTCCCGTCGGACACATTATCCTGATTCCGTGCCAAGAAGTCTTGCAGATGCATGCTTAGCGGAAAAGCAGTAATTACAATATCATAGTTTTTGGTTTGACTGGTCTTGGACTTTAACCCATACTCTATCACATTCGAGGCGAACACGTTTACCATTACATCACCCATACGGTTAAAGTATACCTTTCCATTTAAAAGTACATGTATGAATAAGAGTTTCAAAAAATGACATCCATTTCATTGCAAAGATTATTTCCATTAACTATTTGTTATAAATAAAGTGTAAAACTCAGGCCTATAATTGACGGGTGCAGCTGTTTTATGGAAATAGTTAAGTAAGCCTAAAGGTGCATACGATCAGCATATTTTTTGTTCAAATGTAGGGCAATGTGAATGAGCAAAAAATATTGAATCAAAATATAAATCTACTTCTAAATTTGCTTCACATAGGTATAGTACAATTTTCGATTTATCTAATAATAAAAAATAATATGTTAATTTCCAGTTCAAATAAAATTACTTTTTTTTTTCAACAAGGTGATTACTGAATTTTATTGGCCTTGAAAACTCGAAAATGAAGGAAATGGAGTTTTTTCTTTTCAAATTAACACACAAGATAAAATGTGAAACATTTAAAAAAAAACCTATGTTTAATAGGTTCAATTATGCTGTTAGTGCAGAGAGTTAACACAATTCATTACTCTTTTAGTCGTTAATTTAGATTACCCTTTTCCTGTCTTGTAAAGTTTACGTCATTTTGTATACGAGTGTGTACTTGGTAAAGCTTACGTCATTTTGTATACGAGTGTGTACTTGGTAAAGTTTACGTCATTTTGTATACGAGTGTGTACTTGGTAAAGTTTACGTCATTTTGTATACGAGTGTGTACTTGGTAAAGTTTACGTCATTTTGTATACGAGTGTGTACTTGGTAAAGTTTACGTCATTTTGTATACGAGTGTGTACTTGGTAAAGCTTACGTCATTTTGTATACGAGTGTGTACTTGGTAAAGCTTACGTCATTTTGTATACGAGTGTGTACTTGGTAAAGTTTACGTCATTTTGTATACGAGTGTGTTATTGGTAAAGCTTACGTCATTTTGTATACGAGTGTGTACTTGGTAAAGTTTACGTCATTTTGTATACGAGTGTGTACTTGGTAAAGTTTACGTCATTTTGTATACGAGTGTGTACTTGGTAAAGCTTACGTCATTTTGTATACGAGTGTGTACTTGGTAAAGATTACGTCATTTTGTATACGAGTGTGTACTTGGTAAAGCTTACGTCATTTTGTATACGAGTGTGTACTTGGTAAAGTTTACGTCATTTTGTATACGAGTGTGTACTTGGTAAAGCTTACGTCATTTTGTATACGAGTGTGTACTTGGTAAAGTTTACGTCATTTTGTATACGAGTGTGTACTTGGTAAAGCTTACGTCATTTTGTGTTACATATCTTTCAGTGCGTTCTATGTGATTGCTTTGGACTTGTTGCAAGGCCCAATTTCCGACCCTATCCGTTTTATTTTATTTTTCTTGTCAATACAAAATTCCACAACCAGGTCCATCAGCACAATGTCGCCTTTTACTTACTGTTTACATTATTAAAGTTCTCAACCTATCATGGACCGCATCGGTGGTGTAGATTGCGTGCTCACCTCTTGTGCGGTAGATCGTGGGTTCGATCGCTGATCGCCTCAAACCAAAGACTATTACATTGGTATTGTTTATTCTCCGGTAAGCACACACCATAGCATTAAGGAATAAGAGCAAAGACGGGTTGATTCGGAATCAGGCTAATCGTGTCAGAGACTTCATGCAGACTGTTGTTTCAGTCAGCTAGCACTATCAAAATCTAACTCGGCGTGTTGGTCTAGTACAAATTTGACGACATCATCATCTCATCTATTGAAACTTGTTCTCGCCATGATATAAATGTAAATTTTTCATTAGGTGTTAAACAACCATCAATCGTCTATCACGAGTAAGCCTTAATCTATTTATTCTGATTATTATTTTTTACAATTAATACCCTGTGTTTTCGCCACTTTTCAAAATTTCATTACCGAAAGAGCTCGCGACATATCGTAAAGGTATTTCTTATCAAGACAGGCGCGGATGCAGGATTTGGGCTAAAGGCGCCCATGATGAATACGAGGAGTCTAAGGTAGTACCTCGTCGGATGCAGGACAGCGGGCGAAGACCCCTATACATTCCTGATAATAAAACAATGGAGGATGTAAATGGTTATAAAGAAAATAGTAGTGTTTAATTGTACATCAGATGATCAACAGTCGTTTTTTAGGGGGGGGGGGGGGGGGGGCGCCAGATGCGCCACCACCGGAATCTGCACCTACAAATGGTTTTCAAAACACCAACAAGCATATTATAACAAACATTTTTTTTTGTATGAAGTTATCTTCCCAAACATCGGAGAATTGTAAATAATTAAAAAAAAAACTACATGTGTCTTAGATATATTTATTTAAAACCTAAAAGTACACAAACAGAATTTGATATCCGAATTCGAAATCCGGTTTGAAATATAAAAACAAATGCAAATCATTTGTACCTATGCAAAAAACAAGGTACATCAGACCTCTATGTCTTTGATAGTAAAGATTGACTTAATATTTCCTGCTAATTCATATATTGTTTGTCTTGACAGATGAAAACTTAATTCTGTGATTTCATTTCACCTCATGCCTCCAACAATTGTAGGCGTTAAACAACAATCACTCACCCTTCCTATGCCTTCATAGTACACGAAAACTCCCGGGGTATAGAAAGGGGTTGTTTGTTAGTAGTGCCAGACGATTCGAAAATACAACAACTTGTCCTTAGGACGGGAAGCAAACCATTGTCCCGTCATGATATCTTCTACATGATTACCTATTTATTCTGGTCTCCCACAAAGACAATTAATTTGTTTGGATGTTCAAGACTAATTGATACTCAATCTGTTAGAAGTATCAGTTATAATATTTGTTGTCTAAAGAGTAATGACCTTTAACCAACAGGTACTACCTTCCTAGCTTGTAGTCAATTAACTACGCGCATTCATTGACCCTGCTATTGTACTGTCAATGTTTATGCTGTCATTCATTGACCCTGCTATTGTACTTTCAATGTTTATGCTGTCATTCACTGACCCTGCTGTTGTACTGTCAATGTTTATGCTGTAATTCATTAACCCTGCTATTGTACTGTCAATATTTATGTTGTCATTCATTGACCCTGCTATTGTACTGTCAATGTTTATGCTGTCATTCATTGACCCTGCTATTGTACTGTCAATGTTTATGTTGTCATTCATTGACCCTGCTGTTGTACTGTCAATGTTTATGTTGTCATTCATTGACCCTGCTGTTGTACTGTCAATGTTTATGTTGTCATTCATTGACCCTGCTATTGTACTGTCAATGTTTATGTTGTCATTCATTGACCCTGCTGTTGTACTGTCAATATTTATGTTGTCATTCATTGACCCTGCTGTTGTACTGTCAATGTTTATGTTGTCATTCATTGACCCTGCTATTGTACTGTCAATGTTTATATTGTCATTCATTGATCCTGCTATTGTACTGTCAATGTTTATGTTGTCATTCATTGACCCTGCTATTGTACTGTCAATGTTTATGTTGTCATTCATTGACCCTGCTATTGTACTGTCAATGTTTATGTTGTCATTCATTGACCCTGCTGTTGTACGGTCAATGTTTATGTTGTCATTCACTGACCCTGCTATTGTACTGTCAATGTTTATGTTGTCATTCATTGACCCTGCTATTGTACTGTCAATGTTTATGCTGTCATTCACTGACCCTGCTGTTGTACTGTCAATGTTTATGTTGTCATTCATTGACCCTGCTATTGTACTGTCAATGTTTATGTTGTCATTCATTGACCCTGCTATTGTACTGTCAATGTTTATGCTGTCATTCATTGACCCTGCTATTGTACTGTCAATGTTTATGTTGCCATTCACTGACCCTGCTGTTGTACTGTCAATGTTTATGTTGTCATTCATTGACCCTGCTATTGTACTGTCAATGTTTATATTGTCATTCATTGACCCTGCTATTGTACTGTCAATGTTTATGTTGTCATTCATTGACCCTGCTATTGTACTGGCAATGTTTATGTTGTCATTCATTTACCCTGCTATTGTACTGTCAATGTTTATGTTGTCATTCATTGACCCTGCTGTTGTACTGTCAATGTTTATGTTGTCATTCATTGACCCTGCTATTGTACTGTCAATGTTTATGTTTTCATTCATTGACCCTGCTAGTGTACTGTCAATGTTTATGTTTTCATTCATTGACCCCGCTGTTGTACTGTCAATGTTTATGTTGTCATTCATTGACCCTGCTATTGTACTGTCAATGTTTATGTTTTCATTCATTGACCCTGCTGTTGTACTGTAAATGTTTATGTTTTCATTCATTGACCCTGCTATTGTACTGTCAATGTTTATGTTTTCATTCACTGACCCTGCTGTTGTACTGTCAATGTTTATGTTTTCATTCATTAACCTGCTATTGTACTGTCAATGTTTATGCTGTCATTCATTAACCCTGCTAATGTACTGTCAATGTTTATGTTTTCATTCATTGAACCTGCTGTTGTACTGTCAATGTTTATGTTTTTATTCATTGACCCTGCTATTGTACTGTCAATGTTTATGTTTTCATTCATTGACCCTGCTATTGTACTGTCAATGTTTATGTTGTCATTCATTGACCCTGCTATTGTACTGTCAATGTTTATGTTTCCATTCATTGACCCTGCTGTTGTACTGTCAATGTTTATGTTTTCATTCATTGACCCTGCTATTGTACTGTCAATGTTTATGTTGTCATTCACTGACCCTGCTGTTGTACTGTCCATGTTTATGTTTTCATTCACTGACCCTGCTGTTGTACTGTCAATGTTTATGTTTTCATTCATTAACCCTGCTATTGTACTGTCAATATTTATGCTGTCATTCATTAACCCTGCTATTGTACTGTCAATGTTTATGTTTTCATTCATTGACCCTGCTATTGTACTGTCAATGTTTATGTTTTCATTCATTGACCCTGCTATTGTACTGTCAATGTTTATGTTGTCATTCATTGACCCTGCTATTGTACTGTCAATGTTTATGTTTCCATTCATTGACCCTGCTGTTGTACTGTCAATGTTTATGTTTTCATTCATTGACCCTGCTGTTGTACTGTCAATGTTTATGTTGTCATTCACTGACCCTGCTGTTGTACTGTCAATGTTTATGCTGTCATTCATTGACCCTGCTATTGTACTGTCAATGTTTATGTTTTCATTCATTGACCCTGCTGTTGTACTGTCAATGTTTATGTTTTCATTCACTGACCCTGCTAGTGTACTGTCAATGTTTATGTTTTCATTCATTGACCCTGCTGTTGTACTGTCAATGTTTATGTTTTCATTCATTGACCCTGCTATTGTACTGTCAATGTTTATGCTGTAATTCATTGACCCTGCTATTGTACTGTCAATGTTTATGCTGTAATTCATTGACCCTGCTATTGTACTGTCAATATTTATGTTGTCATTCATTGACCCTGCTATTATACTGTCAATGTTTATGCTGTCATTCATTGACCTTTTTTTGTACTGTCAATGTTTATGTTGTCATTCATTGACCCTGCTATTGTACTGTCAATGTTTATGCTGTCATTCACTGAACCTGCTGTTGTACTGTCAATGTTTATGTTGTCATTCATTGACCCTGCTATTGTACTGTCAATGTTTATGTTGTCATTCATTGACCCTGCTGTTGTACTGTCAATGTTTATGTTGTCATTCATTGACCCTGCTATTGTACTGTCAATGTTTATGTTGTCATTCATTGACCCTGCTATTGTACTGTCAATGTTTATGTTGTCATTCATTGACCCTGCTATTGTACTGTCAATGTTTATGTTGTCATTCATTGACCCTGCTGTTGTACTGTCAATGTTTATGTTGTCATTCATTGACCCTGCTATTGTACTGTCAATGTTTATGTTGTCATTCATTGACCCTGCTATTGTACTGTCAATGTTTATGTTGTCATTCACTGACCCTGCTGTTGTACTGTCCATGTTTATGTTGTCATTCATTGACCCTGCTATTGTACTGTCAATGTTTATGTTTTCATTCATTGACCCTGCTATTGTACTGTCAATGTTTATGTTTTCATTCACTGACCCTGCTGTTGTACTGTCAATGTTTATGTTTTCATTCATTAACCCTGCTATTGTACTGTCAATATTTATGCTGTCATTCATTAACCCTGCTATTGTACTGTCAATGTTTATGTTTTCATTCATTGACCCTGCTATTGTACTGTCAATGTTTATGTTTTCATTCATTGACCCTGCTATTGTACTGTCAATGTTTATGTTTTCATTCATTGACCCTGCTATTGTACTGTCAATGTTTATGTTGTCATTCATTGACCCTGCTATTGTACTGTCAATGTTTATGTTTCCATTCATTGACCCTGCTGTTGTACTGTCAATGTTTATGTTTTCATTCATTGACCCTGCTGTTGTACTGTCAATGTTTATGTTGTCATTCACTGACCCTGCTGTTGTACTGTCAATGTTTATGCTGTCATTCATTGACCCTGCTATTGTACTGTCAATGTTTATGTTTTCATTCATTGACCCTGCTGTTGTACTGCCAATGTTTATGTTTTCATTCACTGACCCTGCTAGTGTACTGTCAATGTTTATGTTTTCATTCATTGACCCTGCTGATGTACTGTCAATGTTTATGTTTTCATTCATTGACCCTGCTATTGTACTGTCAATGTTTATGCTGTAATTCATTGACCCTGCTATTGTACTGTCAATATTTATGTTGTCATTCATTGACCCTTCTATTATACTGTCAATGTTTATGCTGTCATTCATTGACCTTTTTTTGTACTGTCAATGTTTATGTTGTCATTCATTGACCCTGCTATTGTACTGTCAATGTTTATGCTGTAATTCATTGACCCTGCTATTATACTGTCAATGTTTATGCTGTCATTCATTGACCTTTTTTTGTACTGTCAATGTTTATGTTGTCATTCATTGACCCTGCTATTGTACTGTCAATGTTTATGTTGTCATTCATTGACCCTGCTGTTGTACTGTCAATGTTTATGTTGTCATTCATTGACCCTGCTATTGTACTGTCAATGTTTATGTTGTCATTCATTGACCCTGCTATTGTACTGTCAATGTTTATGCTGTCATTCATTGACCCTGCTATTGTACTGTCAATGTTTATGTTGTCATTCATTGACCCTGCTGTTGTACTGTCAATGTTTATGTTGTCATTCACTGACCCTGCTATTGTACTGTCAATGTTTATGTTGTCATTCATTGACCCTGCTATTGTACTGTCAATGTTTATGCTGTCATTCACTGACCCTGCTGATGTACTGTCAATGTTTATGTTGTCATTCATTGACCCTGCTATTGTACTGTCAATGTTTATGTTGTCATTCATTGACCCTGCTATTGTACTGTCAATGTTTATGCTGTCATTCATTGACCCTGCTATTGTACTGTCAATGTTTATGTTGTCATTCATTGACCCTGCTATTGTACTGTCAATGTTTATGTTGTCATTCATTGACCCTGCTATTGTACTGTCAATGTTTATGTTGTCATTCATTGACCCTGCTGTTGTACTGTCAATGTTTATGTTGTCATTCACTGACCCTGCTATTGTACTGTCAATGTTTATGTTGTCATTCACTGACCCTGCTATTGTACTGTCAATGTTTATGTTGTCATTCACTGACCCTGCTGTTGTACTGTCAATGTTTATGTTGTCATTCATTGACCCTGCTATTGTACTGTCAATGTTTATATTGTCATTCATTGACCCTGCTATTGTACTGTCAATGTTTATGTTGTCATTCATTGACCCTGCTATTGTACTGGCAATGTTTATGTTGTCATTCATTTACCCTGCTATTGTACTGTCAATGTTTATGTTGTCATTCATTGACCCTGCTATTGTACTGTCAATGTTTATGTTGTCATTCATTGACCCTGCTATTGTATTGTCAATGTTTATGTTTTCATTCATTGACCCTGCTATTGTACTGTCAATGTTTATGTTTTCATTCATTGACCCTGCTGTTTTACTGTCAATGTTTATGTTTTCATTCATTGACCCTGCTGTTGTACTGTCAATGTTTATGTTTTCATTCACTGACCCTGCTATTGAACTGTCAATGTTTATGTTTTCATTCATTGACCCTGCTATTGTACTGTCAATGTTTATGTTTTCATTCATTGACCCTGCTGTTTTACTGTCAATGTTTATGTTTTCATTCATTGACCCTGCTGTTGTACTGTCAATGTTTATGTTGTCATTCACTGACCCTGCTGTTGTACTGTCCATGTTTATGTTGTCATTCATTGACCCTGCTATTGTACTGTCAATGTTTATGTTTTCATTCATTGACCCTGCTGTTGTACTGTCAATGTTTATGTTTTCATTCATTGACCCTGCTATTGTACTGTCAATGTTTATGTTGTCATTCATTGACCCTGCTATTGTACTGTCAATGTTTATGTTTTCATTCATTGATCCTGCTATTGTACTGTCAATATTTATGTTGTCATTCATTGACCCTGCTATTGTACTGTCAATGTTTATGTTTTCATTCATTGACCCTGCTGTTGTACTGTCAATGTTTATGTTTTCATTCACTGACCCTGCTGTTGTACTGTCAATGTTTATGTTTTCATTCATTAACCCTGCTATTGTACTGTCAATGTTTATGTTTTCATTAATTGACCCTGCTGTTGTACTGTCAATGTTTATGTTTTCATTCATTGACCCTGCTATTGTACTGTCAATGTTTATGTTTTCATTCATTGACCCTGCTATTGTACTGTCAATGTTTATGTTGTCATTCATTGACCCTGCTGTTGTACTGTCAATGTTTATGTTTTCATTCATTGACCCTGCTGTTGTACTGTCAATGTTTATGTTTTCATTCATTGACCCTGCTATTGTACTGTCAATGTTTATGTTTTCATTCATTGACCCTGCTATTGTACTGTCAATGTTTATGTTGTCATTCATTGACCCTGCTGTTGTACTGTCAATGTTTATGTTTTCATTCATTGACCCTGCTATTGTACTGTCAATGTTTATGTTTTCATTCATTGACCCTGCTATTGTACTGTCAATGTTTATGTTGTCATTCATTTTTGTGATAATATGTAGTCTTTTTAAGCGGAAGCGAATCTGTGCAGGTTTTTTTTTTATCGTTTGTGTATACATGTATATGCATTGTCGTTGGAGATCCAGTTATCAAAGGGGAAATGTTGAAATCCCATTAACCGGTTTAGCACCGCCACATTTTTGTGTCTGTCCTAAACCAAGACCTTGATTTCCAACGTGATATGTCGTGGTCTTATTTTTTTAGTTCAGCGAGTTCAGTTAAGAGATGAGAGGTGATTGTTCGTTTTGTTGATATTGGTGGAATTGATGACCATTACTGTTTAAACTTTCTTTTCATAATAAAGGACAATTTTCAACAGTCCCTAATGAGCAACAGTTTGTTACGAGTGGTCATTGGCGGTCCGTTGCAAGGCAAATTTTACCATTATCTCCATTTTTTTTTCTTACATGATTTTATTGTTTAAAAACTTATTCCCATCATGAATATTACCGTGCAATACTGCTCCCTTGACATTAAACAATACTCAATCAATCTTATATCTTCAAAAATGTGAAAATTCTGTTTTTAAAACCCTTAGGTTTACTTGCTACAAAAAGACTTTTAAATCAGTTATTGACTACATGAACGTACCTTGATGAAGGGTACTGAAGAAACACATCGCGTGTAATAAAATAGAAATATACTTTTTTATAATTGGTTTTTATTTTTCAGGATCAAATAAATGCTTAAAATAAAGTTGCGTAAAGTTTACAATGCATAAATAAAGTCACGTAAAATTTACAATGCATAAATAAAGTCACGTATTTTAAATGTACAATGCATAGAGTCACGTATATAAAGCTTACAATGCATAAATAGAGTCACGTCTATATATATATAAAGTTTACAATGCATAAATAAAGTCACGTATTTTAAATGTACAATGCATAGAGTCACGTATATAAAGTTTACAATGCATAAATAGAGTCACGTCTATATATATAAAGTTTACAATGCATAAATAAAGTCACGTATTTTAAATGTACAATGCATAGAGTCACGTATATAAAGTTTACAATGCATAAATAGAGTCACGTCTATATATATAAAGTTTACAATGCATAAATAAAGTCACGTATTTTAAATGTACAATGCATAGAGTCACATATATAAAGTTTACAATGCATAAATAGAGTCACGTCTATATATATAAAGTTTACAATGCATAAATAAAGTCACGTATTTTAAATGTACAATGCATAGAGTCACGTATATAAAGTTTACAATGCATAAATAGAGTCACGTCTATATATATAAAGTTTACAATGCATAAATAAAGTCACGTATTTTAAATGTACAATGCATAGAGTCACATATATAAAGTTTACAATGCATAAATAGAGTCACGTCTATATATATAAAGTTTACAATGCATAAATAAAATCACGTATTTTAAATGTACAATGCATAGAGTCACATATATAAAGTTTACAATGCATAAATAGAGTCACGTCTATATATATAAAGTTTACAATGCATAAATAAAGTCACGTCTATATATATAAAGTTTACAATGCATAAATAAAGTCACGTATTTTAAATGTACAATGCATAGAGTCACATATATAAAGTTTACAATGCATAAATAGAGTCACGTCTATATATATAAAGTTTACAATGCATAAATAAAGTCACGTATTTTAAATGTACAATGCATAGAGTCACGTATATAAAGTTTACAATGCATAAATAGAGTCACGTCTATATATATATAAAGTTTACAATGCATAAATAAAGTCACGTATTTTAAATGTACAATGCATAGAGTCACGTATATAAAGTTTACAATGCACAAATAGAGTCACGTCTATATATATAAAGTTTACAATGCATAAATAAAGTCACGTATTTTAAATGTACAATGCATAGAGTCACGTATATAAAGTTTACAATGCATAAATAGAGTCACGTCTATATATATAAAGTTTACAATGCATAAATAAAGTCACGTATTTTAAATGTACAATGCATAGAGTCACGTATATAAAGTTTACAATGCACAAATAGAGTCACGTCTATATATATAAAGTTTACAATGCATAAATAAAGTCACGTATTTTAAATGTACAATGCATAGAGTCACGTATATAAAGTTTACAATGCATAAATAGAGTCACGTCTATATATATAAAGTTTACAATGCATAAATAAAGTCACGTATTTTAAATGTATAATGCATAGAGTCACATATATAAAGTTTACAATGCATAAATAGAGTCACGTCTATATATATAAAGTTTACAATGCATAAATAAAGTCACGTATTTTAAATGTACAATGCATAGAGTCACGTATATAAAGTTTACAATGCATAAATAGAGTCACGTCTATATATATAAAGTTTACAATGCATAAATAAAGTCACGTATTTTAAATGTACAATGCATAGAGTCACATATATAAAGTTTACAATGCATAAATAGAGTCACGTCTATATATATAAAGTTTACAATGCATAAATAAAATCACGTTTTTTAAATGTACAATGCATAGAGTCACATATATAAAGTTTACAATGCATAAATAAAGTCACGTATTTTAAATGTACAATGCATAGAGTCACATATATAAAGTTTACAATGCATAAATAGAGTCACGTCTATATATATAAAGTTTACAATGCATAAATAAAGTCACGTATTTTAAATGTACAATGCATAGAGTCACGTATATAAAGTTTACAATGCATAAATAGAGTCACGTCTATATATATATAAAGTTTACAATGCATAAATAATGTCACGTATTTTAAATGTACAATGCATAGAGTCACGTATATAAAGTTTACAATGCATAAATAGAGTCACGTCTATATATATATAAAGTTTACAATGCATAAATAAAGTCACGTATTTTAAATGTACAATGCATAGAGTCACATATATAAAGTTTACAATGCATAAATAGAGTCACGTCTATATATATAAAGTTTACAATGCATAAATAAAGTCACGTATTTTAAATGTACAATGCATAGAGTCACGTATGTATATATATAAAGTTTACAATGCATAAATAAAGTCACGTATTTTAAATGTACAATGCATAGAGTCACGTATATAAAGTTTACAATGCACAAATAGAGTCACGTCTATATATATAAAGTTTACAATGCATAAATAAAGTCACGTATTTTAAATGTACAATGCATAGAGTCACGTATATAAAGTTTACAATGCATAAATAGAGTCACGTCTATATATATAAAGTTTACAATGCATAAATAAAGTCACGTATTTTAAATGTACAATGCATAGAGTCACATATATAAAGTTTACAATGCATAAATAGAGTCACGTCTATATATATAAAGTTTACAATGCATAAATAGAGTCACGTCTATATATATAAAGTTTACAATGTATAAATAGAGTCACGTCTATATATATAAAGTTTACAATGCATAAATAGAGTCACGTCTATATATATAAAGTTTACAATGTATAAATAGAGTCACGTCTATATATATAAAGTTTACAATGTATAAATAGAGTCACGTCTATATATATAAAGTTTACAATGTATAAAAAGCGTATAATAGCTAACACAATACATTTGTCTACATGTGAGAAATCAAGTATGGAAGAGTGAGAGAAACAAGTGCATTAATTAATACAATCACACAGAGTTAATCAAAGATTCATTGTCTGGAAATTAAACAATACTAATGTTGATTGGAAAAATACGGCCACAGTATTAAATTGCGTGAGCGCGAGATGGCAAGATGAAGAAGACAGACCGCCGATTTCGATATTTTGGGCTAGCCCGTGCTTCGCAGGTGACAGCGAAAGCTACAATCCTCTATGGAACTTAGAGAGATCTACAGGACACGTTCCCCATACGATCGCAAATATTTACTATCCCGAACTCTTTGGTTATTTCAAAGAGTCCAAACCAAGTTCCGAATCGGTACCGATTCAGGAACCGACCCCTCTGGTATGTAAAGAAGGCCCCCGTTTACGAACATGAAAATACAAATCCCTGTGGTACCACAGGAGAAAATAATCAAAATATGAGCTCACGTAAAATGTGGGGACCGACGTGTCCCGTCTTCATCTTGCCATATCCCGCCAA
Source organism: Bathymodiolus brooksi (assembly GCA_963680875.1). Taxonomy (NCBI): domain Eukaryota; kingdom Metazoa; phylum Mollusca; class Bivalvia; order Mytilida; family Modiolidae; genus Bathymodiolus; species Bathymodiolus brooksi. The sequence continues at coordinate 83,239,404 of OY804576.1, read as the reverse complement.
CGATGTGTCCAAAACTGTGACAATTTTATTAAGTCATATAATACAGTACAAATGTATATACAATAATTATAAACTATAAGATATTAAATGAAAATATTTGTAAAGTGCAATTTAAAATTGAAACTATATTTCCCTATAAAAGTCTTTATATAAGCTTTTGACAAAGTTCCTTAAATATGTCCAGCTTCTGATGTTCGATTGAGTCAAAAAGAAAATCAACGTATTTCAATATACAATTATATATAACGATAAGAATAGAAAATCTAAAATTTGAAAAACACTTAATATTCTCCACAGTGTCAGTTATCTCTTCGGCGTGGAACGCCCTTGTGAATAAAGTTCTCCATTGGTTTTCCCTAAATGTCCATTGAGTTGGGCTCTAGTCCATGTCAGCGACAAATCTGAAATATTAACAAAACAGCAGCAGAATCTGGTCCATTATTGCAGCAAAGGGGATAAGGAGTTGGAGGGGCGGTGGGTGGGATTTTTTGTTGACAATGTGCCTGTTGTCGAAAATTGGATGCTGGGAATGTGTGACGTCGCAGATTGTATAAATGACGTTCGTGATCCGGAGACAATCCGGTTTTCGGATTTCCAAAATTCTAAAACTTAAGTTAAGACTAAGTTCACTTTTATTAAATCCGTTTATCCTTTAACGATAAACTTAATTAATCAAAGATTCATTGTCTGGAAATTAAACAATACTAATGTTGATTAGAAAAATACGGCCACAGTTTTAAATTGCGTGAGCGCGAGATGGCAAGATGAAGAAGACAGACCGCCGATTTCGATATTTTGGGCTAGCCCGTGCTTCGCAGGTGACAGCGAAAGCTACAATCCTCTATGGAACTTAGAGAGATCTACAGGACACGTTCCCCATACGATCGCAAATATTTACTATCCCGAACTCTCTGGTTATTTCAAAGAGTCCAAACCAAGTTCCGAATCGGTACCGATTCAGGAACCGACCCCTCTGGTATGCAAAAAAGGCCCCCGTTTACGAACATGAAAATACAAATCCCTGTGGTACCACAGGAGAAAATAATCAAAATATGAGCTCACGTAAAATGTGGGGACCGACGTGTCCCATCTTCATCTTGCCATATCCCGCCAAATGAGTGGGGTAAGCCCTACTCACCGCCACGCAACCACCCTGTTTTAGTTTAACGTTAGTGAAGAGTCAACATCCTCCTCCTTGTGTTCGATTCGATTTAAGCTTGAATTGGAGGGAAAACAAGAGAACCTCCAGAGGAAATAAAATGTTCGAGGGCGCCCTGAATATTGTTTAGATAGATTTCTGTTCCTGAATTGGACAGATGTGTGCCGTCGTTACGATAAAGATTTACTTCTCTGGCACGAAGGTTACAGTGCCTTATGGCGTACTCTCCTATACTCATTACTTGGTTTCTTACCAAGAGGTTCACTCGTTTACGAGTTTTTTCAATAGATTTGCCATTGTTGGCATTGTGCCAGTATCGTCTTTGCAATATATCGGACCATACAATAAGCGTATTTGGCATTAAGGTGTGTATACGAAGAATGTCGCATATTATGTTTTCTGCTAGTTGCCAGCCTTTAACGGTGCCAAGATCGTTTGACCCAAGCTGTATAACAACAAATTTCGGAGGAGGATGTCTTCTCAAAAGAAACTGAATATTTGGAATTAATTCCTTCCAAACCATACCCCTTTTCCCGAACCAAAACCCTTGAAAACTTACATTATGGAGACCAAGATGACGTCCCCCTTGTCTTGAAACCACTTCTTTACCAGCCCAATATACTATACTCGATCCCAATATCCAAATAGAGCGGGAACCTATAATATAAATGAAATCGTGCGAGATATTTAATAAATAATTCAGATATCTAATCGTATGTATTTCGTATAAGCATCGGACGTCCAACGCCCCCATTTTTTTATTACGTCGTCATGAATACCAAAACGTTTAGCCTCTGTTGCGGCCCCTATTCTGAAAGAATGTGGTCGAAAATGTCCTTTGACTTCACAAAATGACAAGGCCCTTTGTAAGACGATTGAAAATTGATATCGCGTTAGATCTGATCCGTCAAAGTGCAAATAAAGATTAGAGTCGAGTGCATGTTGTCGGACTTCCAAATAACCCTTAAGAAGGTGTACCGGACATATGGAGTTATCGGTTTGACTACAAATAATCAATGTGGTACTATGCGAGTGTTGATCTGTTTTGGAACTACGTATCATTAAATGTAAGTCAACGGAGTCTTGTTTGCGGACAAGTTTTATGTCGGATATGTGAATGACGTGCTTCCCGGCTCGACCTTTACTTTGACTAGTTATTTCACCAACGCGGAGAAGTCCGAAAAAACACAAACTGAACGCGCTTGCGAACATAGTGGATTCATATACTGACGTACAAACAAAGGGGAGCGATTGAATTAATCGTTTTAATAAATTCATTGAGACTAGTAGACGCAAGTCAGCTTTCGGGGAGTTTTTCCGTTTTGAACCCTCGAGTATTTTGGTAACCAAAAACGATTTCGTATTGTCCGTGTGACCATTTAATTTATGCATTGTACTTATACCGGAAATGTAAGTAGTAATAGTACTGGCTGACAAGCCTGTGTGAGACATGTATGCAATGTAGAATAACAAATCATATAGAGGGGCGGGCCAACTATCTTGTAAATTATACAATTTGCGAAATGATTGAAAAGATTCGACTGCCGTTTTGTATGTTTTCCACGTAGAATCTGCCATTGAAGCGTTCACCAATGAATCAATTTCAGTTGTTAAAGTTTCCAGAGATGGTCTGGTATTTCGGTGCCTCGTTGGTCTGCCTCTGGACAAAGGTTCCGGAAACGCTGCCAATCACAACGAGATAAAGAATCAGCAATTTTATTTGAAATTCCAGAAATATGTAAAGCTTTGATCATAATATTATATTGTAAGGTTGACAAAACAAGATGCCTTAGAAGGGACATAACTCTAACAGATTTTGAAGACTTTTTATTGATAATGTGAACCACAGATTGGTTGTCTATGTTAAAAATAATTTTCTTGTTTTTTAACTGTTCCCCCCAGATACACAGTGCAACAACAACCGGAAATAACTCGAGAAATGTAATGTCCTTAAGAATGCCCATTTCTTCCCATAATTTTGGCCAGCATTTTTGCGCCCATTTTCCTTGAAAATAAATACCAAACCCTCTGTTTTGACCACCAGCGCTGTCGGTGAACAATTCTAGGGTTTCATTTGAAGCCCATGCATTATCAGTGATAACGGTTACCCCATTATATTCTGTCAAAAAGGTTAACCAGACTTTAATATCTTCTCGCATTGATTTTGACACGCGAATTCTGTGATGAGGTTTTCTTATATTACATGTCGCATCAATAATTAAGCCTCCTGCAAAACGCCCTACCCGGTGACACGACTTGACACGCGAAATTAAGTAACCCTATTAAGGATTGTAATTGTCGTAATGTGACCTTTTTGGACTGGACGAATAATTCGAGAGTATGCTTCAATTCAACGAGTTTTTCGTTTGGCAGCCGCAGTTCCATCGCTAACATGTCGAACTCAATGCCTAGGAATGTTAAGATTTCTGTCGACTCTACAGTTTTATCTTCGGCTACAGGAACCCCCCATAATTTACATATATCCCGAAAAGTTTGTAATGTGAATTGACATTTCGGGCTATCAGCTTCTGCGCCAAAGAGAAAATCATCCAAATAGTGCAAAATATCTTTATTACCAGTCTTTTGCTCCGTAAACCAGTGTAATGCTGTTGAAAATTTTTCGAAGAGTGAGCAACTTATCGAAGCACCAAATGGGAGGCATTAATCAAAGTAGAATTTGTTATCGAAAGAAAAACCTAGTTGGTCGAAGTCAGATGGGGAGACTCCGAGTAATCGAAATGCACTCTTAATGTCAGTTTTTGCCAACTTCCCCCCTTTACCTATTCTGTTGATCATGTCTATGGAATCGTCAATGCCTGAATATCTTACGGTGCAAAACTCTGGATCAATGAAATCATTGACCGAATACTGGGTTGGGTATGAAAGATTATGGATCAGTCGAAAATCGCCGTTCTTCTTTCTTACGAGAAAAATTGGAGATACCCTAAAGGTAGGCATCGGAGGGTAATCGAATGGGCCAGCCACTCTGCCTAGATCAATTTCTTTAAATATCTTTTCCCGTACTAAATCTGGGTTTTCCGAAACACTTCTCGAATTTTTTGACTGAACTGGTAACCTAGGTCCATTGTATTGTAATTTAAATCCATGTTTTAGCCTCTGAATTAATTCCGTTTTTACATTCCCGAACGGGTAAAAAGACAAAGATTTCTCAACCTCGTGCACACAAATAGGGGAGCTACCAAGTGAATAAAGGTACGAGTTATTTGTTATTACAGAACTTGAAGGGATGGTCCCCTGCGCAATTTGAACATTTGTGTGCATATCTACACTTTTGTCCGTATGAACATTTACCTTTGTTGAAGTTCCAGCAAGATCGAAATCCACGCTGGGTGTTGCCTTTTTGGCTTTGAGGGGTTTTCCCCCTTTTGAAGTCTGCAAGAAAGGGCTCGTTTTTGCTCTCTAACTTCTGGCTCACATTTGTATTGTCCAAGTGTGCGTATTTAGCAGGGGTGGAGACGTGTAAAAGCCATAGCTCCATTTCGATGTCACCCCATGGAGTGTGAGGATATCTAGCTTTGCGAAGACGATATTGTTCGTCATATGCGGCCCAACCCGTACCTGATCCCCGTGAGGCCGCAAGGCGTACATTAAACATGTATTTCAGATATTCCTGGCCTTTGTTAGGCCATTTTTCGAGTATAACACCCATGAATATCATAAAGGCCGATGTCCATACATGTATGTTGGAAATTGCTGCGATTTTTGGCTGTGTGACTGTCAACTGACCACCCATTATGGAAAGGTCGCCGCTAAGTTGAGAGTCAGTTGCGAGCTCTCGGACCGACTTTAGGAGGACATACAAATCAATATATTCCCCTGCCCAAATTTTTTCCTTAATTTTTAATGGAATGTGAGCGCTAATCGGGTCAGTGAAACTAGGTGTAAATGTTGGCATTTGGCTCTCATGTACAACACCCATTCCCATCAAACCCCGAGAATCCCCAGAAAACTCTAAATTTGTACCTTGTTGTAACGTACCATTGGACTGGCTGCGTGGATCTGCAGTATACTGTGCTCTGGTACTGATAGGCGCCATCATTTTGCATGCTCGGTTGTGAAACGGCTGCCCTTTGGTAAATCAATTCATGGTCTGTATTTTGTGCTGGGTTCACTGGACGAGTCTCGGTGCCACTAACTTGTGTGTGGCGAAGGGTTTCGCTTGAACTTTCCGCACTGATGTGGCCATGTGTCCGTGCATCATGCATGGTCTGAGTGTGTGAAGGGTTTCTTCCGGGCCATCCTGATGTAGACGGTGTCGGTGCGTTCATGCTCGTGTCATTCTGACGATTGTTACCATCATTGTGTGTTTGTATGTCGGTAAAAGTTCTGGTGTTACTACGTGATACCACTGGAGGCACGTTGTAGCTATCTGTTTCTTGTCTCTGCTGTCTGTTTGAAGTTTTTTGTCGTTTTGGTCCCGATCCTTGTGTCATCTGTGATTTTGCAGATTGTTTCCTCTGCCTTTTTGGAGGTTTCATTTCGTTGATGGTGGTGGATTCAAATCGATTTAAATTTGTTTTGTAAAATTTTTGTTGACAATGTGCCTGTTGTCGAAAATTGGATGCTGGGAATGTGTGACGTCGCAGATTGTATAAATGACGTTCGCGATCCGGAGACAATCCGGTTTTCGGATTTCCAAAATTCTAAAACTTAAGTTAAGACTAAGTTCACTTTTATTAAATCCGTTTATCCTTTAACGATAAACTTAAATATCATTGCACGGTTCTTTTTAAAAGTAAAGCAATGATGATAAGATAATGTATTTCTGTAGGACCCACAACAGAGCCACTTAATCACTCATGGAAGCACATTGATTAACCTCTTTACAGGAACAAGTCTGCTAAAAAGGTTTGAAGATACATAAAGGACAATCGTAACTACTCGGCCATTCTCGCCAACTACAAATAACCTCGTATGCATTAGGCGTATAAATCGCACTACTTTTCACATGTCAGTTACAATACAATACAATACAATACAAATCTTTTATTGTCAATCATGACGCCCAATATATTGAGTAGAACAATTAAGTGAATTACATACATTTGATTTCATATTGATTGGTTTGATTGGTTTTACAACAAAGAAAGAAAGAAGGACAACATAACAAATGAATAAATATAATAATAAAATCTGACCCTGCATGGTGATCTTACATAATTTCCTGATATTTACTTGCACACCTTGTATAAGTGTAATGTTACATAAAAGTTTGATAAAGTTTTATTTTAAACAATTTTCTATATTACACTTTACGTTTTTATGTTCCCTATTTGTCTTTGTTAGCGCAGCCGGTCACTATTTTCGTATATGGACCGGTCACTATTTTCGTATATGGACCGGTCACTATTTTCGTATATGGACCGGTCACTATTTTAGTATATGGACCGGCCAGGTACCTGCATTATTATTTTAGATGAAAAGTATAATATAGCAAATAGATCATGTCACTTCGGGTCATATGGCAGTATATGGACCGGTCCGTCACCAAAAACATATTATATGGACCATGACCCTCAGTACCATGAACTATTTGCTATATATTTCAATTATTTTCATGGATAAAAGTTAAAGTTTTAATTAGTTTTGCATCATTAGATTTCATGGGCGTAGCTACTCCAAAATGAAGTGTACTCAAATCTGTTTAAGAGTCTGGTGGAGCGTCACGACCCTCCCCCACTTCGCAGAGGTGGCCTTACGGAAGGGGGTCTGGGGTAAATGGTGCAAAATCCTGCATTCTCGCAATTTCCTGGCACTAAAAATGATCCCCCGGAAGCCCAATTTTCATGAGCAACAAGTCAACTTTTGAACATAAATTTTGAGAAATAAAATATTAAGTAGAGCAATACAAATATGTAGTTGACTTAGAAATTTTATTTTGTCAAATGTGTAGTGGGTTAAGCTTGATTTGGAATCAAATATAATTAACATATGGTGCAAGGATAGTTTTTTCATTTCATTTTTGAGAAAATACATAAATAAATTGAAGCACATTTCTCAATGTTTTTATTTCGAAAGTAAATTGGTAGTATTTATTTCAACTCAATTGTCAAAGTTAATCCTGAAAAATCAAGGACCATTTCCTCTCCTTTCTTCTACTAAAGATGTCCAAAACCGTGTCTGCTGAGATTTGTTTTTCACGGTATATGTTCAATAAATCAAGCCCAGATAAACTGTAATCTCAATCAATTCGAAACGATGTCGATGTGCACCGGCTGCACAGACTGGAAAATGCAAATTCTATCCGCGTTTAACCAATACGTTTTTTCTTATTCCGGTTCGTTCCATATGATACGTATCCAGGTTACCAGAAGATTTTTTAAAGTTTACTAAAAGTAAACTAATATCAATATGCTTCCAATAACGTTAACGATCCCATGTGCTCTTTGTTTTTGGGTGTGCGTTGTGGTTTTCCTTTAAATAGATATACGATTAGTTTGTTTGTTCAAGCAAAATTTAAAAAAAAATCACACCTTAACAACAAATCCCCCACCCCAAACCCCATTCCTAAAACACTGGCACGACCATCGGTCGGCATTGCACTTATATAACACACACCGTTCTATTTGATATGATTACTAGTAATAACAAAATAAAATTGGATAAACAAATTTTATTTTAATACTAACACGCCATTTTAATTGTTTGCATCATCAACGGAATCACGATGCTGATTCTGTAAATGATAAGCGTAGTTTCCGGAATTGAATATAGGTACATTAAGTAATTATTAACATGTTTGTATTTGTTTGAATTTGATTTAGTTTATTAATTTAGTTTTATTCTACCTTATGTCCTAGATTTACCATGTTTTCATTTTTGTCAAAATTTTCGATGTGTACGCAACTGCGTTTTTGCATACGGGTTGCTATTTTACTTAGTATGTCTTCCATATTGGATTTTCGTGGACTATATTTTTGTGCGGCTTAACTTAACTTAACTTCCGGCAAACAATTTAAGAAGAATTTCTACTATCTACGTACGAGGTTATTTGTAGGGTAACGAGAATGGCCGAGTAGTTACGATTGACCAAAAGGGTAATCAAAAGTCGTAAATCGATGAACGGAACAGACAATGCAGTGGCGAAAAAAAGACAAAAGGACAAATAATGATCTACAAAACAGAAAACTAAAGACTGAGCAACACGAACCCCATAATAAAACCGGGTGTCACCTGTCGTATTCCTCTTGTTACAAACACAGTGATAAATCATGAAAAGTGAAAGGACCGGATTGTGACAAATGGAACATATCCATGGTCAAAGATATTATGTAGCGGTTAACTAAGTCATGGTGGCAACCTTAAAAATGATGACTTCAACTTAACCTAACGTAACCTAGTCTTCAGCTATTATAATAACCACCAGATTTATTAGAGGAGCAAAGCACGGTCACTCATAATAAACTGACCGATTAAACCATAGGTAGGTGTCTGAAATCTCAGACATTTGAGATGGGTATCGAGTAGCGAACCTACGTCAATGATGTTAGGCTTGTGGTCAAAATTCCAAATTCGATTTTCTCTAACGTTTACTTAAATAGAATATACTTGTGTGTTGAAGTACGTTACTTAAATAGAATATACTTGTGTGTTGAAGTACGTTACTTAAATAGAATATACTTGTGTGTTGAAGTTTTAATATAAGTAAACTGATGCAATCAGAAAACGGCATCTCTATATACATATCAGTCGACTTATGCAATCAGAAAACGGCATATTATTGCTGTTTTACATATTTCTAAGCCATTGAAATGAAAAAAAAATTAAAAAAAAAATTGAAAAATGGGGGTAAGGTGTAAAAAGGAGGGATGCTGTGTGCTGTCCACAAGCACCTGTGGTAAATATGTGTTGCCAAGATTGGTTTACTTGTAGACAGGACCGTATTAACAGCATTATAAGCCCCGGGCAAAGCAGTGCACTGGGGACCCTACCTACACAACCACTCACAGGAATAAAAATGTAAATGTCGATAAAATTAAACATATGTTTAATGTATTGGTATTTCCAACAAAATCAGTGTTTAAATATTACAAATCATGCTGTATACAACATGCATAGATTAGCACGAGGCCCCTATGCTCGAAGGTCCCCCGGGCAACTGCCTAGTGTGCACATGCGTTATGACGGCACTGCATGTAGATGCCGCACGAATTTCTGATGTCAAAATTGACAAATAATGAATAATGAACAAAAAATACCACGCTGTCGGAACAGTTCCGAAATCTAATAGGAATGTCGTAGAAAGAGGCAAAATAGACACACTTAAAACCCTATATATACATCATCGCTCACTTCCTTGCTTGGTACAGGCACTTCAATAACAAAGTGGCGGGGTTAAACTAGTTTTATTGGCCCAATAGAGTAGACAAACCCCTAACACACATGATCGCTCACTTTCCTTGTTTGACACAGGCACTTCAATAAAAAGTGGCGATGTTTAATTAGTTTTATGAGCTTATACAAACTGTATTTTGCGTGCAATGAACAGGGGGTTAGGGATATGGTGCTTAACGCCACTTTCAACAATATTTCAGTAATATCGGAGCAAAATAGTCTTTTTTCAAATATTTGTATTTTTGTATAATATGAAAGACAAATGAGATGTTGAACAAGTTATTACAGCATTGTCTTTATTTATTTGTCCCGTACAAACATTTGGGAGGAATTGTACTTCGTAGCCACGGAACTATTAGCTGGGTTCCGCAGCTACGGAACTATAACCTAAATTATAATTATTTTTTTTTAAATATCTTAAAATGTTTTTCATCACATTAAATTGCGAATAATATACTAAAAATAGTTTCCTGAACGAAGCTTAAATACAGGAGATAACCATCGCACGAATAATTAATTCGCTTAATGCATTTCCGCATTTTTTAACATGAAACTGAATGGTAGACAGTTCAACAACCTTGAAAAGTGTTTTAATGCACTTTGTGATATAAGATACTGTACATATTTATATAATAATGTTGCAATGACTATGCCAATATAGTGGTCAGGGTTGCCTAACCACTATATGGCATAGTCATTGCTAACACAACATTATTATTATTATTATGCTGACTGTTATATGTAGACAAAATATATTGAGAACTATTACAATAAAGGAGGTCCTGATATTGGTGACTAATATATTGGACCAGATAGTCTTGAAAGTGTTAGAATATTATTAAGGCTTTAAAGATATAAAGATTTTTGAAGTTTGAAATTTAATTAACAACAATAACAAAAAACAGTAACATGAATAATAGACGACTATGATAGATTGACAGATTGGATCCGCCCCCTTGCACGTGGACTAGCTATATATAGCTTGACAGACAGCTGAAAACCCAACCTTCGCCGCGTGAAACTGGCAGATTAGATGTACTATTTTCGCATAGTATATCAACGCTATATAATTCTTTATGATATATGCCAAAATATCGTATGAACTTATATTACAGAAGAAATTCACAGAAAGCATAATAAATATATATATACGTCTAAAAATTAAACCAAACAGTGTTAGAATTAGATTTTTGAGCTGTCAAATTTGTGTTCTTCCCTCGGCGGGATTTGAACTCAAACCATTGATACACTGCAGCGCCAATCGCTTAGCCTTATGTCCAGCACCCTAGACCACTCGACCACATCCGCTCCATAAAATTGGAGCTTCAATAGTCGAAGTGTTACCTTGTCTCGTAAGGAAAATCTATAGATAGACATAAGACATGTGTTTAAGCGTGTGTAGATGGTACATATATACTTAATATTATAATTCTTCATTATTCATTACAATATATTAAAAATTGCTGAGTTAGATTGCTGTCAAATTGTAATATTAAGTATACATGTATATGTACCATCTACACACGCTTAGACACATGTCTTATGTCTATCTCTAGATTTTCCTTACGAGACAATGTAAAACTTCGACTATTGAAGTTGGCGTTAAACAACAATCATTCACCCTTTGTATGTAGTATATAATACAGGACTTCTGCATTCTATACATATAATAAAAAAGTTATTATTGTAAGGTCATTCATTTCATCTTAAAGGGGCATTATCTGCCAAAATCGTAAATTTTTGTTACCCATAAAAACTATCAAATATGATTGATGCCTTAATAAAACGTGTTTCTGTAACTTATAAATGTTATGAAATGTACGCGCATCGGGGGAAAAAGGTGCAACTGCTCGTGTTTTGAGATCGATCAAGAAATGGACGCCATCTTATTAATTATCGGCATTGTTTACGGGGTTTGCCGAATCGTCATTAAATCAGTACAACAATGCACTTATTTCTTATTTTCTGTGAATCTGCTTTTAGTCGGCGTTATTTACGGACAAAGAACCATGCAAGTTTGCAGTTAATAAGCGACAAAATACAAATTATTCGTTTTTACCTGTCACTAGTAAGGTCAGTTGCATACGGAGAAAGCGAGGTCAAATTATTTGCTTGCAAGGAAATAATAAATCGATGGTAATTTTCGTTCTCAAAAGGCGAAAAGTGGTACGATAAGCTGTTTAATGTGAAATATTTACCTTTATTTCATCATTTTAAAGCTATTTACCAATTTCCAAAACATAAATTTTTTTTGGTCAAAATCGTAGCTAATGCCTCTTTAAAATCACGAAATCAAATGTTAAAAACATAGAATTAATATAGTTTGTTTAAAGTTTACCATACGTTTTTATTGAACAAAAGTCATAATTCTATTGTATAGGTTTTGTCCTTTTCAATGTTGTTTCCAAGGTCACTGTAACATCATCCGCGGCTGCCCATATTGATTTCTTGTTCTCATATTATAAACCAATGATTCACATATTAAAAACGAAACTCAACAAAAGAGTTGTACATTTTATATGAATTAGGTATTTCGATTGATATACATGTATTAATTCATAACATAATTGATTATGTACTTGTGGGAAAAGAATAAAATAGGAAACATTACATGGAACAATGTTATTAAAGTAATAATTTTTTGATTAGAAAACGAAAATTTGAGTTTTCTCGAAAACAATACATTTTTTTAAAACACAGTAAACGAGAGTTTTGTGCAGAATTTTACTACCATTTTTAAAATATGCATTTCATCTAACAATAACCTTTCATTATTGCTGCACTCATCTGAAATTTGACATTTTCCCCGATTTTTACCGCCAAAATAGAGGTGGGAGTAAACTAACTAGAGGTAGCAGCCAGGTAAATCTTACCTTGATAGAGACAGAGACACGTGTACAGGCATATTTTGACACTCCATTTTTAAACTTTAAAATCTTTCTAAAAGTTCACATAAAATTTCTTTATAAACCTATTTTTTGACATCTTAACATATATATAAACATCGCAAGAATGGGTCAAACAAAGGACTTGTCAAAAGATTGTAAAAACATTGTGTTAAATCTATTCAAGTTTTTTCAGCTTGAGAAGGCCAGGGGAAGACCATTTTATTCCCCAGATAATTTGATTAAAAGAACATGCAAGGCTGCTGGCATATCTTACAGTTCTGTGTATAGAGTTGTAAACGGTAAAAGTCCTCCTGAATCCAACAGACCGAAAGAAAGAAAACTCTTGATGATTTTGACCGTTGCACGCTGGTAATCGTGAGGAGGGTTTGATTGATAGGTGTGATTTGGTTTTTCTTGCCAAAGCTAAAGATATGAATAGATTATCACCAAGAAATGAACGGGCCCATCTTTCTAAACTGGTTCGAAAATCAGCTTATGCCAGCATTAAAAAGCCCAAGTGTTATCGTTTTAGATAATGCCAGTTATCACAACATCAAGACTGAAGAAACTGTTGTGCCAAACTTTAATCAGAGAAAAGCTGTCTTACAAGATTATCTTTCAAAACACAACATTCCTTTTCAGCCCCTTGAAACTAAAAAACAACTTTATGAAAAAATATAATTTAAGAAACTCCTTTCCGTTTTTAAAACTGATAAAATTGCCAACCTACACGGTCACGAAGTTCTAAGAACCCCTGTTCGCCATTGCGAATTGAACCCCATAGAACTTATTTGGGCACAGGTTAAAGGGTTTGGCAGAATTACAAAGGAAGTTTGGGCGAAGGCAGAAGACCATGTATTAAAAATAGAAAAGGAGTATGGGAAAGAGAATTGCATTGATAGGAGTGAGATTCCCCCAATAATAATTGATTTTGATGACGACGAGTCCAACGACGAGGAAAGCTGAATCCAGTCCAACATGATTACAGATTGAAGGGTACACAGGTTGTAAATGACAGATTGTATATAACGTTTTTACCTATAAAATTTTATTCATATCCAATAATTGTGTACTCTATGTTTAACTTCAGTGAATTTATTAGCAGAAAAAACCGTTCTTTTTCGAATTATTTCCGAAAGATTGAAATAACTTGGTCAAATTAAAAATCAGTAATTATGAAAATTTATGATTTCACGTTTTTTTTCAAAATTGTCCAGGTAAATCTCAGGTAAGCCTGTGTATAAATGTCACGTAGTCAAATGCATTAACCATGAAGGGAACAATAGCCTTCTCCGGCACTTCGACGAGAGACAATAGATCAGCTGCGGGACCACCGTCGTTCCTATTGTTATATGGGATTACGTCCACGGTGAGTTGGCTGTCACATTTAACGAGCAAACTTGGCCTATTTTGAAGAACTTAGTCTGAAATAAAGACCAAAATAACGCCAAAATTGGTAATTTTTCAGATGAGCAGGGCCTTCAGAATAATTTCAACCGTAAATATTTATACAATTCCAAAATGGTAGTAAAATTCCTGACAAAACTCTCGTTGGATGCGTTAAAAAAAAATCTACGCTTTACGAAATATTTAGATTTTTCCGTTTTCTAATCAAAAAATTATTACTTTAGTATTGCATTATGTTCCATGTCGGACATTTTCGGTTGTTTCATGCTGGGAGAAGAGCTCTACGTAGAGAGCGAGTATCCAGAGACCGTACAAAACCTCTTGATATCTACGATGACTTCGAGTTAATAGACAAATACAGATTTGACCGACAGTCTATTATGATGATATGTGATATGTTACAGGATGACTTAGAAAGAAGTACATTTAGGAATCGAGCCTATTTTTTTTTTATGCTTTATTTACATGATATTTCCATACAGTCATTAAAATTAGTTTCGTATATAACTGTTGAACGTAAAATCCTCCAAATAGATGAGAGAGGTGCATCCAAACTCAAAAGTGGGAAGTTGAGGAACATTATGATTTTGTGTCCCTGGATGGGAACCTTTGTCCGTCTTTATCGATAGACAGAGAATCTCATACTACAAACGTCTGTTACGACTACCAAATCATCGTTTGTGTAAGCAGGTATATAACGAAATGATTAACAATAATTACACATTTTGGGATTACGATACCCTGAACCTAGACATAATACGTGATGTCACTCCTGATGTTTCTTGTTTCGAAAGCCAAAGTCAAGCCTCCCTGAACTCAATGTTTGGAACAAACACGAGAAATAAAATGATGCTTGAAGTGCAAACTAAAAGCAGTTTGGACCTGTATCAAAATTGTTTTGTTAAGATAGGTAGACAATCTTATTTATGTGATAATGATTTTCGATCATCTAGATTGAAGCTTTTAGCTAGAACGAAAACCATTCCTCTAAAAAAGTATTTGTATAGAATGAACATGCCCCAAAGCGATGTATGCGATTTATGCAATGCTGAGGTTGGCGAGGACCTCGAGCACGTCTTTTTTGACTGTCCAGTCTACGACGAAATCCGTCTGAAGTTCTCTAGTTTATTCAATCCTGAGCCTTATGAAGGCCTCGGTTTTAATTTTTCCTTTGCAGAACTGTTGCCTGCTGCTAAGATCCAGTTCTTAATTGGGGACATCGGCTATCTTTTTAGCAGTGATGTTGGATATTTTTATGACTCTTTAGGAAAAATGTTTTTAAATGAGTGCTTCGATCTTAGACATGATTTATTGAACTCATGATATTAATGTTTCTCATTTCTTATCCATTTTTAAATTTTGAAATATTTTATGCTTAGTACATGTGAACTCTTAAATGACATATATTTTAGATAGAATCTTTTGTGTTTTACAGACTATATGCTATGAATTTGTTGTACATAATTGTTTTATATAATATAGACGCGCCACTACTTCTACCCTGGTGGTAGGCGCTCCCGTTGTAAAGTGGTAGTTCTAAATAAAATATACATATAAACACCTTCCTTGATATTTTCATGTCTCTTTAGTTTTCCTTTTGAAATTCTTTTGTCCTATTGAGACATGGGACAGTCATTTAAATAGAATACTATTACAGATTCGATCTACACTGTTGTGTAGACCTCGCACAAACGTAAAATAGATACCCTACACTGATGACGCATGAGATGAAAGGGGGGTTATTGCAAAGACAGAAAAAGTGATATGGGGAGCTCTTATAGATAAAAATACTAAAATGGAGACCTCATACAGTCGATATTACAACGAGAATGAGAGCTCAAACAGAGGACACAAAACCTCGGGTTGGGAGCTCATTACAACGACACTATGCATATTTAGACCTAAAGCAGACGACACAAAATCTGAGGAGAGCCCATACCTATGACATAAAAACTGAGATGGTAACGTCATACCGATGTCACAGATTCTAAGATGATGACCCAAAATAGATGACACAAATACTGAGATGATGAAATAAAATAGACGACTCAAAAACTGAGGAGAGCTGATACAGATGACACAGAATTGAGATGAAGACTCCAAACAATGGCACACAAACTGAGGAGAGCTGATACAGATGACACAGAATTGAGATGAAGACTCCAAACAATGGCACAAAAACTGAGGAGAGCTGATACAGATGACACAGAATTGAGATGAAGACTCCAAACAATGGCACAAAAACTGAGGAGAGCTGATACAGATGACATAGAATTGAGATGAAGACTCCAAACAATGGCACAAAAACTGAGGAGAGCTGATACAGATGACACAGAATTGAGATGAAGACTCCAAACAATGGCACAAAAACTGAGATGGTGAGCCGCATATAGATTACACAATACATGAGGAGAGCTGATACAGAGAATTCGTACAGACCAAACATGATTAAAAATGGATATGTAGACCACATACCAAATGATGAGATAGGAAGTTTTCATACCGATGACACACTAAGTTAATATGTAGACCTCACACAGATGACGCAAAAACCATGGGTAATCTTATTTTAAATAGGTATTTAGAATTGTCAATTCCCACACGTTATCGATGTCAGAAAAAAAATATGAAGAATAAAATGACCCCCGGTTATTTTCTTTAATATTCATTCCATCAAAATGTTAATAAATGTTCCATCACGTTTCAATCAAAATACATTTAAAAAAAAACTACACGAATCTTCTAAGCTTTCTAATATAAAATGTGCAATCTGTAATTCCATTTTCTTTCGCTGATGTCCACATTTTTGTGATTGTTTTTCTTCTTCATATCTTCATTATTAAATACCCATTTCTAATCTTATTTGTATGCATACACTCGATATCGAACAAAATAGCTACAAAACGTGCGAATGTGATGTCCTTCAAGGTTATTTTGAAGGTCACCATTCTAACATAAATATATTATGTCCAAACTCACGTATTCCTATGCTCTACATAATACAAACAAAGTATTTTCTATCGAATTATGTTTTTATAAATATTTATCTATATCTATTGCACAGTAGCTTATTTCAAGAAGCTTAAATTGATTTAAAGTCAGTGGCGTGATGTTAAATGTATATTGTTCTACTTCTCTCAATAGAGTTTTTAGAGTTACAATACTGCTTGAGAATTATTCTTTATGTATTTGTGTAATATGTGTTGTTATAAGTAATAATCGACGTTGATTAGGAATTATGTAATGTTAACTTCAAGTTGGCTTGCATCGGAATAATGACTCAATTAGATAATTGTTGGTGTCACGTGCATTGGACAAAATAGTACAGCTTGGGTAAGTAATATTGTAGTATCACATGTTTTACTTTGATAACAATATTTATATTTGACAAATTACGTAGTTATTATACGTATTCTGTATAATCTGGTCTGATATGACGCTTTGATGGGGGAGTTGGACCTGTTAAACGGCCAGGCATAAACAGAACCGTTTAAAAGGACAATATAATGACCAAAAGAAAAAGGACAAAGGAAAAACAATGATGTACAAAACATTACACAGAAAACTAAATATCGGACAACACGAACCCCGCCAACAAATTTACATAAAAGGAAAATATCTATTTCCATTTGAGAAACTGATGTTTCGTATTAACGCTCCACTAGTTCGTGAAGATGACAATATAATTAGTGCAAATTTGGTATGGGATTATTGTAAATATTTTAATAACTTCTCAAAAATCACTGAACTGGTGATACTAGGGCTGTGTATAAATGATCAGCAGATCAACTACCAACTATAAAAGATATTACCGCTCGTATATCGATCACGTCCTTTTACTCGTAAAATTGTCGTCCAACACTTATTCGCAACGTGTGTTATCGGAATGACCTTGTCCATTATATCGGGTTGTGTTGTATTTATTTTATATTTTACTATATCACGACAGAAATCCTGTTGCATTGAAATAAAATCTAGTTTTTCAGATGTTGGAGAAGAGCTTGAAGATACCAAAAGGGGTAACCAGAATCCGTAAATCGAAGGACAGACAACACAATGACCAAAAGAACAAGAAATGTGTGCATCACAAAATACGCCCATCTATATAAATTATCAAACGGTATAATGGTAATGACCCCAAAATAAATAGGGTTCTTCCCCTTCCACAGGGGAATCATGTGGCCAAGTTTGGTAAAGATCCAATATACAGAACTAAAGTTATCGTGCGGAAACGATCCTGTTGTCAAAAATTCTATTTATAGTAACGATGACCTTGACCTTTGACCTAATGACCCCAAAATAAAAAGGGTTCTTCCCCTTCCACAGGGGAATCATGTGGCCAAGTTTGTTAAAGATCCAATATACAGAACTAAAGTTATCATGCAGAAACGACCCTGTTGTCAAAAATTTTATTTATAGTAACAGTGACCTTAACCATTGACTTAATGACCCCAAAATATATAGGGTTCTTCCCCTTCCACAGGGGAATTATGTGGTCAAGTTTGTTAAAGAACCAATATACAGAACTAAAGTTATGCGGAAACGACCATGTTGTCAAAGATTCTATTTATAGTAACAGTGACCTTGACTTTTGACCTAATGACCCCAAAAGAAATAGGATTCTTCCCCTTTTACAGGGCAATCATGTGGTCAAGTTTGGTATAGATCCAATATACAGAACTAAAATTATCATGTGGAAACGACCCTGTTGTCAAAAATTCTATTTATAGTAACGGTGACCTTGACCTTTGACCTAATGACCCCAAAATAAATAGGGTTCTTTCCCTTCCACAGGGGAATCATGTGGCCAAGTTTGTTAAAGATCCAATATACAAAACTAAAGTTATCGTGCGGAAACGACCATGTTGTCAAAAATTCTATTTATAGTAACGGTGACAACCTTTGACCTAATGACCCCAAAATAAATAGGGCTCTTTCCCTTTCACAGGGGAATCATGTGACCAAATTTGTTAAAGATCCGATATACAGAACTAAAGTTATTGTGCGGAAACCTGTGTTTTTTTGTACTGTTCCAGATCATTGATATTATAGTTATTTAATGGGTGTGGATGCAATAGACCAAACTATTTATCCTTCGGTGCTGGGAATGACCAAGTGTTCTATTGCATGAGGAAACTATTTGTCCTGAGGTGCTGGGAATGACCAAGTGTTCTATTGCATGAGGCAACGCCTCATGCAATAGAACACTTGGTCATTCCCAGCACCGAAGGATAAATAGTTTGGTCTATTGCATCCACACCCATTAAATAACTGTTTTATTTCCTAATTAAACAGAAGCAAGGTAGCGGACATGACTTAAATATATTCATGCATATATTGTAGAAAAACTGATGAAAATGATTTATTTGTTGAATTAGATAACAATAAACAAGTGGAATACAGAGTAAAAAGTCCTAATTTTGTATATTACATGTTTTTCAATATTATTTATTTAAATATTAAAATTTTTAAATTTTATGAAAGCTGAAATTTTAGAAATTTTTTTGAAAATTTTGAAATTTGAAATTTTTGGAAATTTTTGAAGTTTTGACATTTTTTGAAAATTTTGAAATTTTGAACTTCAAGGACTGGGAGCTATAAGGGCCAAAATCGGCCCCACCTCAGATGTCGATAAAATTTTCTCCAAAATGTATTCACAATATGTGCTTTTCAGAAATAAATACAGTTAGTTAATATGTGTATCTAATTCCTCACAGCGGATCGACAAATTCAGGTAATGAAAAGCACTGAACGTCATTTTTTTCATTATACAGAACGTACGTATCATTGTATTATAATGCATATCTTTAAAAAAGCAAAAACAAAAACAAAGCATAATAAAACTCAATAAACAAAGCATAAATTTGACTTAATATGCAATGTGGATTGATTTCAGGAATAAAAAACATGTTCCGTTGCTGTATTATGAAATTAAAGTGAACGAATAGTAATGTCGCAACGTCACCCATTTTCGACGGTCTCCTGTTTTCGACGGTTTGTTTCACGTGATAAAATCTCTCATTATTTTGATTGCTTAATTTGTCAGAGGTTATATTATGATGCTGAAATTGCATGAATGATCTCATGAAATCTGATCTAAAAATGTCATCTTTAAATGTAAGAACTACGTACCTGGCACATCCATTATTTCACGTTCAAATTGTTGTTTTTCGTAATTCATTTTTTCGTCACCTTAATAAAGCTTTAATCATTTAAAAAATATATCTAATACAGACCAATTTTGGTTTCATCGTCTGCTATGACATTGATAATGTACATATTGAGGTCATATCAATTCAGAAACTTATTAACATTGATCGTCGAAAACTGGTCGAAATTTTGGTATTAATCTTAAAGAAGTAATAGATAGATTTATTTGGACAATAGAACTTTGTCATATTTGAAATTTTTTTAAACACTTTTTTAACCGTACTTTATTCTTAACGACAACCAATGCGATGATATATTCCAGTACATTTTTACGGATAACCATCACAAATCTATAAAGAAAATTATGCCAAGGTGCGGGTTGAGAGAAGTCCAATATTTAAAGATCGCTTTTTTTTTTATAATATGGAAATATCTTGGGAAATGGTGTGAAGCAAAATGTTTAATGTGTAACGATTTTAGCTAGGAACCTGTGAGAATTATTTTAGTTTTTTTGATAAACTGATAACAAGCCTTGGAATCAGATATCCCATAGAAAGTGGTTGTCGATAGATGATTGTTTTACAATCAAGTATTTCATATATATTTATGATGAGAACAAGCTTACAACCATATGATTAATCGTGTAGGTAAAATGTGTGTCGCTGCCATGAGTCTATGTATGCTTGTTTTGATTGTCACTAGAAAAAGAGGAGATGGTAGATATTATTTTGCTTTGTGACAAACCAACAACAACACTCCTAATAAAGTTTTCCTAGAGGAAGCCATTTGTTATTTTATGTATACCAAATTCGCAGTCATGTTAGGATTCTAATAATAATAGGTTATTATACATTATTATACAGCTATAATTTTAATCCAATCAAAAACAATATGGTTGTGATCGTCTTCCGTAATTAGAATCGTCAAAATGAAATACAACCGAATTAATATCAAATGGTGACTTATTTCAACCTCATTTAAAATATACCTTGACATTCTTTCAAACTAGTACATCACGTTCACGATCTTTTATTACAACACTATTTTCCACACCTTGTGGTGTGGGGTCGCTATTGTGCATGCGAAATATTAATTGCAAACCCCATTGACTGGCTATTTGCTCACTGTCTAGAATATTTTATTTTTTTCTCGATCGACAGTTCAGAAGCTAGAAAACAATATGATGAATAGTGTCTGTCAATCATGCAAACAATAACTTATGCACATGACAGAACGCATTTTCAATGCACTACATACACAAACGTTTGATCCATCATTTGTCCATTGGAGGTTGATTTAAGAGAATGGAACTGATAGAGGTTAAACGTTTAATTTGGGCGCAAAAGGGGAAACTTTATATAATTTATGAAAATGTGATGTGAATTTTAGGGATCTCAGATTCAAATCCATTCATTTACTTTTCTACACTTTTATACATATTATATATATGTATACTCGTTATTTCAAATGATAGTAATGTTATTTTAAAATATTTCCACTTTGTTTTACTTGTCAGGGGCGTAGCTGGAAGTAAAACTATGTGCAATCAAAGAACTTCGGCGAGGGGTCTGGGGGACGCCTAAGGCCCCCATCGGGTACAGGGCTGACGCCCTGGTAGGGGGACCTGGGGGGCGAAGTCCCCCGGAAGGCCAACGTTTCTAGCAATTAGAGAGGGCAATTCCTGTTGTTAAATCGCTCCTTTTTTGCCATCACGTTTCATACATGCATCGGTTGACAGAACACTTCAGGAAGTCAATATATATGAACAAAGGAAATATGAGGTACAACACCTGTTAAAAAAAATGCCTTGATTCCTGAAACCTGCGACTTGTTCCTATAAATTCAGTTTTATATATACCGTCCGCCTTGGTTATTAAAATTATATTTTTAGAAAGCTAGCGAATCATCAATGTTTGTTCTGATGGATACTAAATAATTGCTTTTTATAAAGCTTTGCTGATTAACGGAGATGTTACAAATTACAAATGAACAAATATTTAAATAAAAATAGGAACACGTTATTGCATGCACCTTTTGATTCGCAGTCTGTTCATATTGCCATATTGTCCACTTGTTTTAAGTGTTATTTTGTATATTTGTAATAAAAATTTGGCAATACAAAATAATTCAAAATGATGAAAGTAATGAATTCCTGCAGTAAAAATCAAAACACATAGTAGTTTGCGTTATTTGAATTTAAAAGTCCGTAGCCAAAGTCAATATGACGAGATTTTCCTAAAGTAAAAGAGCGCATGACTCTGTCGATGTCAATGTCTCTGTGCATATGCAGTACAGTACCGCTAAAGAAGTCAGGCTATCCTGCAGCATTGTTGTCCTCAAGTACGTTTTAAGGCGACGGAGAACAGAGAATGATCTCTCTGTCGTAGCTGTGCTGGCAGGCATGGTGTAAAGTATCAACAAAACGGCGCTGATCCAAGGATAGAGCTCTTCTTTTGTGACGTTAAGGGTGTCCTTCAGATTCGATGATTTAGCGGTTGTCAATGTTGCCCAACGGGCTTTCCACCTTTTGATTTCGGCTTTAAAACAAAGCTATGTCGCAACGTAAATCGGTTTTGTATGTGTCAAATTTAACGTCTACGGTGTCTGGTGTTAGTCTAGGCAAGTTCATTAGTATCAAGTATTGTGCCTAGTATCTATCTGCCGCCATTTTCAAGTAATCTCGCGGTAAGCTCTGTTATGTAATAGTCCATAAACGGGTAGTACATATACCGCTGCCAAAACTGGCTAGGGTTATCAGCGGGATGACCAGCTCGGTTGATCTGTCGGCCCGTTCTCCTTGGAATAGTCGGTAGAATTTCAAACTAATCGGCAATAGAAACGGCCATATCAAATAACGATCGGGTCCCACACAGTTTGGTCGTTTCGTTCCGAAGTTAACTGATTAATAACAACTTCACTCTCATCTACCAGATCGCATATTAAACACGTTATAATGATTATTAATTATACTGAAAAAGTGGGATTCTTCCCATGTCAGTAATAATATTGTTTAGTGCAAGCAAACAATTATTTTTTTGCCGAAATGATGTGCAAGCAATTGATTTTTTGCGTAAAGGCAGCTACGCGCC
This sequence comes from Bathymodiolus brooksi, assembly GCA_963680875.1. Taxonomy (NCBI): domain Eukaryota; kingdom Metazoa; phylum Mollusca; class Bivalvia; order Mytilida; family Modiolidae; genus Bathymodiolus; species Bathymodiolus brooksi. Next base: position 83,216,356 of record OY804576.1, on the reverse strand, counting down.
TGCACTTGTGATATTTTTCTCTTTTTCTTTGAACAGTTCGAACAAATACAGGTCGAGCCCTATATTCATTGAAAATATTAGTAGCTTCCCGGAGTGGACGTTTTCTGTCAGATTTTACAACCCCATCAAGTTTTCGAGTGTTCCAGGGTGTCAACAAAGGGTGACCGCTCGATAGTCCGAAGGTCCATTACTCCGAAGGTTCATTAGTCCGAAGGTCCGTTAGTCCGAAGGTTCATTAGTCCGAAGGCCCGTTAGTCCGAACGTTTTAAGGTCCGTTAGTCTTGTTTTTCGACCAAAGGATAGGTATCGAACAGTGTTGAATTGATTTAATATTCAGTCCTTTATCAAATTAAGTAAGAGAAGCAAGATACTCATATTCACATCCTGACTAAGCAGTGGTCTATCCAGGTGAGTTGTAGGCTGTACGCCCATCTTTTGCTAGCAAAACAAAATGTGTAATCGGCAAATATAGGTAAAACTTAAAACATTTTGTAGAAAACACGCCAAAAATTGCATCAAACCCCTGTTTTGTAGTTATGGATCCAAGCGTGCTAAGTCTAAAAAAAAAGAGAAAAAAAAACCGCGTCGTCTCTGAAATATATGGAAATCATTCCAATGAAGTAGTAAACCCTCCACTAAAACTCTGATCTTAACCAAATATGTTTAAGCTTAAAACTTAAAAGATATTTATATATTAAAATTTAAAAGATATCTAATTTTAAGACCCGTTGTTGATCCAATTAACAACTGGGATTTTTTTGCTTAACAAAAGTATCAACAAAACGGTGCTGATCGAAGGATAGAGCTCTTCGTTTGTGACGTTAAGGGTGTCCTTCAGATTCGATGGTTTAGCGGTTGTCAATGTTGCCCAACGGGCTTGCCACCTTTTGATTTCGGCTTTAAAACATAACTATGTCGCAACGTAAATCGGTTTTGTATGTGTCAAATATAACGTCTACGGTGTCTGGTGTTAGTCTAGGCTAGTTCATTGGTATCAAGTATTGTGCCTGGTATCTGCCTGGTATCTCGCGGTAAACTCTGTTATGTAATAGTTCATAAAAGGGTAGTACATAGATTGCTGCCAAAACTGGCTAGGGTTATCAGCGGGATGACCAGCTCAGTTGATCTGTCGGCCCGTTCTCCTTGGAATAGTCGGTAGAATTCCAAACTGATCGGCAATAGAAACGGCCATATCAAATAACGATCGAGTCCCACACAGTTTGGTCGTTTCGTTCCGATGTTAACTGATTAATAACAACTTCATTCTCTTTGACCACTTCTACCAGATCGCATATAAAACACGTTATAATGATTATTAATCATACTGAAAAAGTGGGATTCTTCCCATGTCAATAATAATATTTTTTAGTGCAAGCAAACAAATTTTTTTTTGCCGAAATGATGTGCAAGCAATTGATTTTTTGCGTAAAGGCACCTACGCGCCTGCTTGTCGTTTTCTTTTAAGAGCCCCAGCTTTATACTGCTCATACTCAGCAACGGACCACCTTCGTCAATTGTTTTAGCTCATCGATGATCATGAGATTCACTAAGATAAATAGCACGGTCCGTGCAATATTTAATTATTTATTTATTTATTTATTTATGCTTTGGTGTCAGTGTTTCAACTGTTGACTGAGTTTTAAATTCAACATGGGTAGACTTATAGAAAGTGTGTAATCGTCAAATTCAGTGGCCAACCATCCCAGTCTGGTGGCAAACGAAAAGGTATTGTTCTGATATGCCTAACGTTGTATCTGCAATTGACGGAACTTCACATGAGATACAAATTCCATCCAATGAACCCCAACAAAAAAAACATACTTTCAGCAAACCAATTCTTTTCATTGATTGATATGAAAAGAAAGTTTATAAACAGTGATAATCATAAATTCCATCAATATCAATAAAACAATTACCTTTCATCTTAACTGAACTTGAGCCGTCGTGGTCGTATGGTAGTTGAATTTACAAATACCTGTGCAATCGTTGCCTATCACCACTTAAGTTGTGAGTTTGAACTCCATTCATGGCGAGGTGTACTCGATAAAACATTATGTGATAAAATTTGTCAGTGACTTGCGACAGGTCTGTGGATTCCTCTGAGTACTCCAATTTCCGCCACAAAAGTAGTAGCTGAAATATTTTTGAAAGTGGTGTTAAACACCTAACCTCCAATGGAAAAATGATGGTTCAAAGTTTGTGTATGTAGTGCATAACACAAAACACCTTTGGGTCATAATGTGGCATATCTTTACAAGTACCAATAATACTACAACAATATTGTTTCCCACACAATTATTTGAACTGTTATACACATATCATGTCATTAAACAATGTACTGAAAAAGAAACAACTTAACTTTCATACCATCGTTTTTTACGACAAAGATTGCTTCTCAAATATCAAAACGTCATCTCTAAGCGCTTGGAATATTTGAACATTTTCCCGTCGATTTTCAAGAAATTTAACATCTCGTGAAACCAAAAAAATACTTTAACAGTATTTGTGTTTTATTTATTTTAATAATCTGGTAAAATATTTGTCTGGTGCACGACTGCGGAGGTGCTTAATTTCTACGAAAACCGTCGAAATATCGTGGGCAAAATTCCACGAAATACAGAAAAGAAATAACGCTCATGACGTCACAATGACGTCAAATACGTACCGATTTTGTTGGAAACAAGTTTTAACATCAAAAGTATGATGTCGTCTATAATATAAAACACATCAAATTTTAATCGAGTATTTTCTAAGGTAATGATTCATTAAATATGGGGCCATATATGGCACTTATAGTCCCCACTCCCCAGTTCTTTTTATGGCATTGACGCAGGATTGCATGCACTGAGTTTTTCTCCTGGTTTCAATGTACGCAAACTGTATTTAAAATAAATACAATTATTTACAGAAACATAAGTTATTTACTGATGAATTTCATTACTTGAAATGAATCATGAAATGTACAGATATTATGTATATAATGGTCTCATATACATATACATATACATATATATATATATACAATCAGAAGAGTGAAAATATTGATTTTAAGGGTCTAGCTGAGGTTATAAATAAATTAATATTTAACAACCTCCACAATCCTCCACCAACAAAATATTTTGATATAATCATTAACCCCCTATACTCAAAACAACTGCTCAATTTGGTGTTGGTGGAAGACTGTGGAGGTATATAAAATAGCTAAAATGTACATTAAATATGTCGTTTGTAGTCCATTTTTAGCATTATCCGTCTCATTATGAGGTCATTATGACGTCATAACGCACCCAATTTCACGGAAAGATATATTTTTTGAAAATTTGTTTATATAGCAATTAAATTAGTGAATTGTTTTTATTCTATGTCAAGCATTATTTTTTAATATAATGTGGGGCCAATTTTGCACCTTAACGCCTCTCCCTCTTTAAAAAAAAATTATTTTAGAATTTTGAAATTTTTAGAAAATTTTTGAAGTTTTGAAATTTGTTGTCCAATGAAAAAAAGGTTCAAAGGTCAGTTCAATAGTCTGTCATGCAATAGTCTCTTGAAGACTATTGACGCGTCAATAGATCACAGGGGAGCAAAAAATGCAAAAATATTATACAGTTATTTAATGGGTGTGGATGCAATAGACCAAACTATTTGTCCTGAGGTGCTGGGAATGACCAAGTGTTCTATTACATGAGGCAACGGCCTCATGCAATAGAACTCTTGGTCATTCCCAGAACAGAAGGACAAATAGTTTGGTCTATTGCATCCACACCCATTAAATAACTGTTTTATTTCCTAATTAAACAGAAGCAAGGTAGCGGACATGATTTAAATATATTCATGCATATATTGTAGAAAAACTGATGAAAATGATTTATTTAATGAATTAAATAACAATAAACAATTATTAAAATTGAGAAATTTTATGAAAACTGAAATTTTTTAAATTTTTTTTAAATTTTGAAATCTGATGAAAATTTTGAAATCTTATGAAAATTTTGAATTTTTGAACTTTAAATTTTTGAATTTTTTTTTTTATTTTAGAATTTTGAAATTTTTTGAAAATATTTGAAAATTAGAAATTTTAGAAAGTTTGAAATTTTTTGAAATTTTTAAAATTTTTGAAGTTTTGAAATTTGTTGTCCAATGAAAAAACGGTTCAAAGGTCAGTTCAATAGTCTGTCGTGCAATAGTCTCTTGAAGACTATTGACGCGTCAATAGATCACAGGGGAGCAAAAAACGCAAAAATATCTTAAAATATGTAGTTACTTAATAAACAAGAAACAATTTACAATTAGGTAATAACTTAAAATATGTAGTTACTTAATAAACAAGAAAAAATTTACAATTAGGTAATAATGTACTTTATCCTGCAAAGACAGCATTTACCGACCAATATAGCCTGCCTAATATTTTTTTTGATATTGGTCAGTTATAAATAGAACATTTTTTGATATTGGTCAGTTATAAATAGAACATACAAATGCAAAACGGGGCACATCGGGGGATATTGTTTTCAAATACATACACAAAATTATTTCAAATACTTTTATCATCGTCCAGTAAACGTTTATTTACGATTTAGAATTGCAGGATAAATACAATACATGTGCACTGTCGAAGCATATAAGTAAATATGTGTATTCGGCACGAAACGCGGGAAAAGGCTCGGCAAAGCCTCGCCTTTTCCCGCGTTTCTAAGCCTCATACACATATTACCCATATGCTTCGACAGTGCACAAGTATTGTATATTTATTACATAACATATGAACATGCTTTATATTGATTGGATGAGTAGTGTTTACTATTTTTGAACAGTTTATGTTTATCTTGGTAACGGAGTTCTATATATAGTGACTGGAACTATACCAGTTTGAAACGATTTCCTATAGTGTTGACTGGTGGGGAATCTATTGCAAAATTTAAAACTGAATTAAGAAAACAGAAAGACATTAGACAAGTTTCTAAACATCACGAAATTGGACCTCGAAAATATTGCATTAACACAGCTTCGATGTTTTGCTTCTTTTTTAAATTATGATTTGTTCTAAATAAATATAGTCTCAGATCCCTCCTGTCGTTGTGGCGCCAATCGTGAAGACTCATATCACTTCTTCTTTGATTGTTACCATTATGAAAATATGAGATATACATTGTTTCACAATCTCAGCTGGCTACCTAATGACTGTGCTATAGACCTCAAGCTTTTAACCAGTGGTAATCCTATTCTTTCAAATGAACAGAACGAAGTTATTTTTAAGCACGTGTTTGAATATATAAAGAGGTCTGAAAGGTTTCTTGCTGAAGTGGTTCACCAAGTGAACAACCACACACACCATCACCACCAACCCCCCTCTCTCTCTCTAATTCCTTCCTTCGTTCTCTGTTCTTATTCAATTTACACATATTAATGTAAAAAATATTCATAAGCATGCATGCTCTATTAAATAATGTTGTAGCTTATTGTATATAGGAGAAGACTTCATAAGTTTGTTTAATTTGTGTCTTATCCTTTTTGCACATTTGAGCAAATAAAATATGTTTAAACTAAAACTCGGGCACTATACATCACCAGAAAACAGTTCCCTCAGGGGAAGACAATAATAGAAACGATTTGGTATTGTACTGTAGTATAGTCAATAGTTTTGGTATTGAACTGTAGTATAGTCAATAGTTTCGGTATTGAACTGTAGTATAGTCAATAGTTTTGGTATTGAACTGTAGTATAGTCAATAGTTTTGGTATTGAACTGAAGTCAATAGTTTTGGTATTGAACTGTAGTCAATAATTTTGGTATTAAACTGTAATAAATAATTTTGGTATTGAGCTGTTGTCAATAGTTTTGGTATTGAAATGTAGTCAATGATTTTTGGTATTAAACTGTAGTCAATGATTTTGGTATTGAACTGTAGTCAATAGTTTAGTACTGAACTGTAGTAAATGATTTTGGTATTGAATTGTAGTCAATAATTTTGGTATTGAACTGTAGTCAATAATTTTGGTATTGAACTGTAGTCAATAGTTTTGGTATTGAAATATAGTCAATGATTTTGGTATTGAACTGTAGTCAATAGATTTGGTATTGAACTGTAGTCAATAGTTTTGATATTGAACTGTAGTCAATAATTTTGGTATTGAATTGTAGTCAATGATTGTGGCATAGAACTGTAGTCAATGATTTTGGTGTTAAACTGTAGTCAATAATTTTGGTATTGAACTGTAGTCAATAGTTTTGGTATTGAACTGTAGTCAATAGTTCTGGTACTGAACTGTAGTCAATAGTTTTGGTATTGAACTGTACTCAATAGTTTTGATGTTCAACTGTAGTCAATAATTTTGGCATTGAACTGTAGTCAATAATTTTGGCATTGAACTGTAGTCAATGATTTTGGTATTGAACTGTAGTTAATAGTTTTAGAATTGACCTGTAGTCAATAGTTTTGGTGTTGAACTGTAGTCAATAGTTTTGGTATTGAACTGTAGTCAATGATTTTGGTATTGAACTGTATTCAATGATTTTGGTATTGAACTGTAGTCAATAGTTTTGGTATTGAACTGTCGTCAATAGTTTTGGTATTGAACTGTACTCAATAGTTTTGATGTTCAACTGTAGTCATTAATTTTGGTATTGAACTGTAGTCAATAGTTTTGGTATTGAACTATATTCAGTAGTTTTGATATTGAACTGTAGTCAATAGTTTTGGTATTGAACTATATTCAGTAGTTTTGATATTGAACTGTAGTCAATAGTTTTGGGATTGAACTGTATTCAGTAGTTTTGATATTGAACTGTAGTCAATAGTTTTGGTATTTAACTGTACTCAATAGTTTTGATGTTCAACTGTAGTCATTAATTTTGATATTGAACTGTAGTCAATAGTTTTGGTATTGAACTATATTCAGTAGTTTTGATATTGAACTGTAGTCAATAGTTTTGGTATTTAACTGTATGCAATAATTTTGGTATTGAACTGTAGTCAATAGTTTTGGTATTGAACTGTAGTTAATAGTTTTGGTATTGAACTGTAGTCAATAGTCTTGGAATTGAACTGTAGTCAATAGTTTTGGTATTTAGCTGTTATCAATAATTTTAGTATTGAACTGTAGTTAATAGTTTTGGCGTTGAACTGTAGTCAATAGTTTTGGTATTGATCTGTAGTCAATAGTTTTGGTATTGAACTGTAGTCAATAGTTTTGTGTTTTTGTTGTCCTATTATGTGTCTTTACATTCTGAGTTCCGTGTTGTGATGTCGCTTAAGATTTCCGCATAAAAACGATGCTCGGTATGTCTTTACCTCCAGATGTTTGTAGGGGGCCTCATGTCTTATTTACGTTATTTGTATTTGCTTGCGTATATAGTGGTGTCCAACACATATTGTGTTTGTGTTTTTGCTTTGTTTTTCTTCGTCGTATACCCTATGTTGCCAGTTTTTTCTGTTTTGTCCAGTTTTGATTTCCCTTTCGGTATTCTCTAACGTTTCTTCATTATCAGAGTGTCGGTTACTTTCGCATGCAATTTATGTTCATGCATTTTTATAGACGTGGATATACGAGTATTGTTTTTATGGTATTTAAACTGGTAAATACGTGACAACCCAGCCACGTGTTACAAAAACTTATACATTTTTTTGTTTGTTCTTTCGTGTTCACTCCTATCAAAAATACTATTTTAATACAGAAACATGTAAATTCTAAACATAATATGATATTCACTTCTATTTTCTTGCGGTGATGTTGAACTTATTTTGTCAATCTTTAAAATATATATATATTATTTGTTTTTATTGTTAAATACCACTTTCTCTTGGAATTTTCAGTGATCCACCTTTTAAACATACATTCGATAAACCAAAAAATGCGACAAAGGATTACATGAAATTGGCGTGGCGTATGTAATGTCCTTTTCAATGTTGTTATATATTAAGTTCTTTAGAATACAGACCAAAGTGGGTTTGTTTCAAAAAGCACCAATAACGTGTACAAATTCCAATCACCAAGGTACATTGTTGTTTGATCTTCGGAATGATATTATTTATTGCTTGTGAAATTCATCGTCAGAACAAATAACCAGATGATTTTAGAAATACATGGTCTTCGGAATAAGACTATTGCTTGTGAAATTCATCGTCAGAACAAATAACCAGAGAATATCCGAAATACATGCTCTTCGGAATAAGACTATTGCTTGTGAAATTCATTGTCAGAACAAATAACCAGAGAATTTCGGAAATACTGCAATGCGTGTTAACGTCTGATAAATATTGACTTGAACATCTGTATCGACATCGGGACAACCACGCCAGTTGAAAATCATTACAGCAGTGCGAATTTGACAGACTAGTCCAGTAATGGTAAGTATGACAAATTTAGTATATGTGTTTTTACTTCAATACCAGTTCTTGTATTTTATATATTCAAGTATTATTGGTAAATATATGCTAGTAAGAAAACGTGAGTTGTTGTGATCAATTCGTGTCCCTCGTCCTTTTACGTCATCTTCATGTATTTTATAACCAGTAAACCATTTAAAGGTAAATTTACCAGACAAATTTCCTCATGGTCTTTATCAGCTTTTGCGCGGGGTGAGCTTGGACATTTAAAAATGTCTTGTACAATAAAAAAAAAGAAAAAAAAAGGCCTTAGCGTAGACAATGCAACCTGCCACGAATGTTGTTTGAACTGTGCTGAATTTTATTTGTTAATTTTATACCTCATCAGGTAAAAATAACTATTTCCATATGAATTCGTTTAACACAACGAACTGTGTTTTAAGTCTTATTATCAAACTTTTCACAAAAAAGGTGTTTGGTATCTGAAATCGTACCCTCTTGTTTTTGGTGTGGATTTGAATTCATAAATTAATACCAAAGAAGTTTGAAGATATCAAAGGGCAATCAGAAGATAAATTGAAGAAGGACATACAATGCAATGGTCAAAAGGGACAGACATCGATCTACAAAACACTACACAGAAATTTACAACAGGAATCGTAACAGTGGCACTGAAATGGTGAAAATATTTTCAAAAATCATCCGACTCCATTGAACTCGAGAAATATAAGACTATAAATAAATGATAATTGTAAATTGAAACAAACTCTTCGTTTTATAAAGAGACTGATTGATAGTTAGTTATGCCATAAACCAAAAAATCTAATTGGTAATACCATCTCGTCATCTGTACGTAAATGACAGAATACTCTTCAACAATGTGTTCATATGGTAATACCATCTCGTCATCTGTACGTAAATGACAGAATACTCTTCAACAATGTGTTCATATGGTAATACCATCTCGTCATCTGTACGTAAATGACAGAATACTCTTCAACAATGTGTTCATATCTTCCGAAGAACTTTTTGAATGTTAAGATGAGACGACTTCTTTAGTTTCTTTAAAAAATAGTCTAGTTCTCAGACGACGATGATGTTGTGAAATGTCTGAATACAAACTTCTAACTCAAGTGTACGTATATGAGTTGTAAAATATAAACCCCATACGCCGGAGCGGTCAACTTGTGTAAAATGAATTATGGCAAAATTAAAGTGGTCTCTTTTTTGCATAGGGTTCGACAGAAAGATGACAATTATTCTCAAATATTCGATGTAAGTGTCAAGAAATGAGACAGAGCCGGAAGCTGTTTCTGTTGTTTCTTTTGATTTCATGTCGTTTTGGGTTATATTAATGGAAAACAATTAGAAAAGTTTGGATTATTGATTGATAGAACATCATTGATATACCTGATTGTAAGATTAAACGCTTTAGCGTCTGTACTTCGTTACTTTTGACTAATTTTTGTAATACATTCTGCTTCACAGGAGTAAAAGATCAAATTTTTCTCATGGGGATGCCCATGATTTGTTGAAAAATGTGCCCTCAAAACTCGACAAATATTTTATCGATAAGGAACTCCAGTATACTGATGACATCATTTTTTGTGCATCACTTTTTGTCATCCTCGTGTCATTTACAACCAATAAACGATTTAAAAGTAATTTTGCCAGAAAAATTACTTCGTGGTCCTTACCAGCTTTTGTACTGGATGAACTTGAACATTTAAAAAGGCCTTGTACAACGAAAAGGCCTTAGCTTAGACAATGCAACCTGCCATGAATGTTGTTTAAACTGTTATGAATTTTATTTATTTATTTTTTTGTTTAACAACGTAATATCTTTTATTCAAATGCTTGCTACAATTAACACGCCAAAAGTCCAAGCTCCTTTTGGTGTTTCCCTGTTACATCTTGTTCTGATTATCCAGGGCTATAATCAGAATTGCATGAAATATATATACAACCAAAATACAATTTCTATTTAATACCTTTTGGAAACATTTATTTATTTTGCATTTATTATATAATTTTTTACTTTCATTAAAAATGTACACTTTTGAAGTGTTTTTTTTTTTAAATTGTATTTGTTAATTGTATTCTTCATCAGGTAGAAATAACTATCGCCATATGAAATCGTTTAACACAGAGAAATGTGTGTTGAAGTCTTCTTATCAAACTTTTCACAAAAATGGTGTTTGAAGACATCTGAAATCCTACTTTCCTGGTTTTTTGTGTGGATTTGAATTCCAAAATAACTTAAAATGTATTTTCATATTTCTCTGACACTATTGGACTCGAACAAGACTAATTATTATATTGAAGCGAAACCTTCATTTTATAAAGAGTTGGTAGTTATGCGTTGAACCAAAATATAATTACCAATACCATCTCTCGACATCTGTGCGCAAATGACAGAATACTTTCACATAAGGTGTTGATAACTTCCGACAAACTTTTTTGAAAGATATGATGAGACGATTTTTTTTTAGAAGTACTTGACTTAATAGTTTAGTACTCAGAAGACAGTGGTGTTTGTAAACAATCTGAATACAAACTACAATCTCGAGCGTAGGTAAGGAGAGGTGCACAGTCCCCCCCCCCCCCCCCCTCCCATTGATTTGTTTAAAAATGTGCCAGATATGTTGTCGACAAGGAACTCCAACATACAAATATGACTTCATTATTCGTTCAGTACCATAAGCGTTTTATTTTGTGCTTGGCAAAATAAAATTAGTTCGTTATCCACAACTATAAACTTAACATTGCTTTAAAGTAGAATTTCGTAGTGGATGATAACGTTTTTCATTAGGAATGGTAGTGTAAAATGTAGGAAAGTCAAATGCTTTAATAGATGGAATTTTTGAAAAAATATACAAAGATACCAAAGAGGTATTCAGAAGCCGTAGTCTTTGAGAACTGTCTAAAGGATTAAATATTTTTTACGAGAAAGGCCCACTTTATTCTGCATCAGTTATCATATCGTAATGAAACTGCCCCGGGTCAGAACCGGATTTTTTTTTCTCTCTAAAATTACGGGCTCGAACTACCGATAGCTTGAACAGATTTTGACAGTCCCTTCGAGTTCGAGCCAGCGAAGTTCTACAATATTCAAAATTTTACAACTTCAAAATTGAGAATTTAATTACAAATTAATGTTGAAATAACAAATTGACCGAATGAAACAAAAAATAAACAGCTAAAAAAAAACACTAACGGAACGAAACATGGAACATCTGGATGGTTTAAATAAAAAATATAAAGCAAGTCTAGATATTTGATAGATGATGTCTCGTGTCTCGAATCAGAGAACTTAAAATTAAAAAACGACTGGGATTTTTTTTTTAAATATTAATAAAGAGTTATGAAATTGGACCATTTAAACCGAAAGCAGATACAACATAGTTCGAAAAGTTGAAAAATACAAGGTCATTAATTTATTGCTTGTCGACAAGTTCTGTCGTATATTTTATTTCCCGTTTCATTGTCATTATAAAACGATAACAAATTAAAATCCTGTTCTTAGAACTATTTTGTTTAAACTGATTAGGTCCTTTGATTTGCTTGGCTCTCAAATATCTTTAAATTATTAGCTCTCCAATCTTTCGATTTTGAGCGTACCTGATGAAGAGTATTCCAGAAACGTGTTGTGCGCACTAAACTAGATACCTACGTTGTTACAATGTATATGCATGAGGTAGGCAGGTTTTCTGTTTAAGTTAGTACTTGTATATTACAATAACCACAAGTTATGGACACGTGTTGCCATCATTCTAGTCCGTTTATATCAATATTAGGCTACAAATAATTATTATCAAAACTTAGGTGTTCCTCTCTTAGGCATACAATGTATGTGACCGTAGCCGATTTTGGCTATCATTTGGTTATTTTGCTCCCCAAAAATCATTATTTGGCTTTCCAATCTTTTGAGTTTGAGCGTACTTGATAAAGCTTAATCTAGAACTCATTCAATTGTGCCCATTAAATTACATATCAACGCTTTTATATAACTAGCACTGGGTCGATACCTCTGCTGTTGAACAATTAGTCTCCGAGGGTATCATCCACCCAGTAGTCAGTGTTTCGATACTGCTATGGTTTATTAGATATATCTATTATTGAGATTTACAATTCCTAAGCAATGTATTTATTATTAAGAGTACGTTACTCCTCCCTCAGTCATATGTTACCGTGGCCGATTTTGGCTATCCTGCTTAGACCCTTTGGCTTTTTGCGTGCTCCCAAAGATCCTTAATTTTTTCCAATGTTTTGAGCTTGGGGCTACCTGATAAATGTTATTCCAGAAACGCATTGTGCACACTAAATATCTATGTTTTTATTACTATCACTAGATCGATACCTCTGCTGGTAGACAATTAGTCCCCGAGGGTGTATTCTGTCCAGTAGTCGGTGTTTCGACACTGACGTGGTTTATTCATATATTTATTACTAAAATTTACCAATGAATGATCTTTATGTTTTTTTGTTGCTCCTAATGATTTGTAAATTATTTGGCTTTAAAATGTTTTGAGGTGAGCGTACCGGATGACGTTTATTACAGAAACGTGTAGTGCCCACTAAGTTAGATACCCACGTGTTTATAAAGGGCAAAGTCCTTTTAACTATAGGCTATACGAATTTTAGTCACGTGACTATTGTATTCATAGCCAAATATCTTTTCACCGGAAGTGTAAAAATATTGAACAAAATAGTATTTAAAATCGCAATAAAATTTATTTCAATGAGAAACACTGAAATCTCTTATTGTTTATATTCTGAAAAATTCAAATAAACTCAAATGAAAATTCTAAAAGAAAACTTAATATGATAATAGGTGTTACCTAACTTTTTTTTAAGCAATAATATGAGACAGGTGCTATCTGTAGTGCCAGCGAAGCACAATCCACATTATCTAATATTTAAATCATGTAAATCCTTGGGATGATTGAAATAGAAATTTTACTTACTTTTGTGTACTTTTTGGAGTGTACTGTAGTACAATGTAAGGATGCTCTTTCCATCTATTGAAACAGGCGCGGCCATGAATGATCGCGAATCTGAAAATTACCTGCCAATTTCACGCTCATTCAGTGCATCAAAATAGTGTCGAGATTTTTTGGGCCGAGGTATATCGGGGAAGACTTTTTTTTAGGGCCGAGATATATCGGGGACGACTTTTAACATTAATAACCGGAAGTAGTTCCAGATTATTGCGCATCCGATTTTCTGCAGATTTAACCTAACCCGAATAATCCAGTCGTTATATTACGCTTTGCTATATTAACGCCAGAACGACTTTCTCGATAAAACGCGTCAATCGGAAGTTTCAAATTAGCAATGCATTCTGGGTATAAACTGCGCGTGGTGACTTTTGGCACTAAAAGAAGTAGGAGCTTAGGAAATGTTTGTAAACATAGGTCAATGGAGCGTTCAGGTGTCAAATGTCAGTTTCATTGTACCCACGTGTTTGACCTTACTAATCTATGAGGTGAAAAGAGAAGAAATGTTGGAAAACTAAATAATTAATTAAACATCGTTAATCAACTTGTCGATCTCCATTTCATGTTGTTTGTAAACATTACCGGAAATTGAAAGAACCTCCTTGCGCATACTCGGCAAATAATCATCGCTGATTGGCTCTCTCTTTCAGAGAGCAGCTGACGCGTTTTTATCACAAGGAGAGTTCAAGCCCTCAAGTAGCGATAGGGGATAGAGGGTGCTGAATTATTCGAGTTAGATTTAACCATGTATTGGTTTCCGATGTGTCATTTCCGGTACATGAAATTTAAGCCATTAGTGATATGGATCTGGAATCAAAATATTGCTATTTCTACCATAGTTGGGACTTCGTCCCATGTAATATCCACACAAAGCGTTATGTGTAGTACGTCATTTGTTAGTGTGTACTGATCATGAAATACACACATGTGCCATGTCGTATGCAACCCTGGGATGAATTTCATGAAAGTCCACGCATTTCTCCTGAAAGGATGATTCTCCTCTCTGAATACTTTGTGTGAGCTGGTGTCAAATAGAAAGAGCAGCTCGCCTTCGTCTTCGGCTAGGGAATCTGTTACATCTACATGCTATCCGCGATTCAAAATCATGAAAAGGTTCTGACAAGACAAGCATGACAGCAGGGAATTATAAAACAAGTTTTATAATTCCTTGATGACAGGTTAAGTTTTGTCTTTTCTTTGCTTGAAAAACCTTGATTGCATTTAAAATGATTGCATTTTCGTTTGACCCTCATTCCCCTTTTGATAAGCCCAAAACCCTTAACTTTATAGAATAAAAATTTTGTTGACATTAGGTCGATTCTAGGTCCTGCAAAAATACATTCAGTGGACCTACTTGATATCTGCTGGACCTGTTCTTACTCTTTATCTTGCACACTCACATTGTGACAAAAAATATTTAAATCTGAGCAAATAACTTTGATATCAGAATTTTTATTTTCGACAAAAGAGTCAACTAATTCTGGGTCAAAATATTTCAAGCCCCCCTCTCAAAAACAAATGGTCGCCCCATCATGTTTTGACACTTCATGCTATGAAAAACTCGAAAACTCGAAAAAGTCTAAATGGTAAAAACCTCAGAAAACGATTTTCAGACATTGCAACATACATGCATAGGCACATTCAATAACCCCCTCGGCCCCTTTATCCCTCCTTTAGGCATAAACTTCCTGTTAGCATACGTGTACTATGGAAACATTTCTTCTAGCTATTCAATTTTAGGAGGCATGCCATTCGCCTCTCATGCCTCTCTTTTAAGACAGCCAAATGTTGGATATAGACTTCGCCCTTAAACAGGTTGTGCCTGTCTCATATTAATATTACTATCCACATTTAATAAAAAGAGAAATGTTTTTGGTATATATTTTATAAGAGGTCAGTCATATTCCTTCTGTTTCACGATTTCATTTTTATAAATTAAACGTTTTCCTTATAACCCATACGTATGCACATGACAAATTTATCCATATGATTTTCTTGGCTTTATGTCAGAAATCATATAATTATGATATGATTTTCATATGCAAAGAGTGGACACATATGTTTCGAACCACTATGTGCCTTTCCCATGAAGGTCAGAAAATATATCATAAAGGTTAAACATTTTGCATCACTCTTATTTCTTTTGATAAATGCGAACATTTCTGTAGGAACAGCCAGAATGGTTCCACTGGGAACACCGCCGGTGGCCATTTTATACACACTGTACGTCACGTACATGTTTTAGATCATGGTCCTTTTACCTATATCGTAAGCGCTTTGGCGATCTAGATCAATGACCTTGACAGGTGAAAAAAACATCGAAAAAGCATGGCTGCACTTCATCTCCGCGAATTTTGAAAATGACTGTAATTGTTTACGATAACAAAAATCTCCATATCACTGAGTTAGAAGACACACGGCCGGTGTTTATTTTATTTTATTTTATTTATCAGTAATAAAATATAACGACCCGACAGTAAAGATTTGACCCGGCCTCATCTCCTCCCATAGTCATACTATGTAACATAATATATATGTATCCACATGTGACCGTAAATCGGTCAGTTAAGACATTTCCTTATGATTCTCATTCAAATTGGTATTTATCTCAAAGATAAATGCCATGCTTACTTGGGTACTTAAGCCAAATAAAATACCAAAACATCGCTTAATTTGATGAAGAAATGTCGGCTCGCTGACCTTTTTTGTTTGCATATATGTTTTGTAAGGCGCCCAAGTCACGTTACCTGAAATCGGTCAACCATAAAATAGTCACGTGGAACACAAATAGGCCTAGGAGATTGTATTTTACAATATTTTTAATTTGCTTTTTCTATATTTCCCCATTTTTTCATTAAATTGTATTTGCTGTCACTTGTTTTCAGCAGATAATATCTCTGTTTTCACGCACAATTTTATCCATATCCAATTCCATGCAATTTATATTAAATCATATATATTACCCACAAATATTCCCGCTAAAAATCTGAAAATTGTCTAAGCCTTTAAGGAATTACTGAATTTCAAAACGAAAACAATGCAATTTCCGTTGCCTAATTGAGTTGTAAATATAGGTCAAGATGCGCAGTGGAATGTAAGCAAACACAGGATATGCAAATTATCCATTACGGACTGTGTTTTTCTGGAAATATTTGACTTTGATTATTAAGTCAAAATGGTAGTAGTAAAGTGGCACCATTTTGGCATCAAAACCTATAGATATATTTTCTTATCTGTTTAAATCTCATTTAATTGTTATCTTGATCAAAGTGAAAGTAAATCCATTATCTATTTCTGGACGCAGTTTGCAGGATAAATGACGTCATCGACATCTGAACTCACGTGACAGTGCATTCCAAAATGGTGACCGATTTCAGGTGTTGACCGATTTTAACGGACGAGATGATATATATATCCAGTTTCTCTGGATTGTTTATTTTTTATTGCCCCTTCGGTATATATACAATTACAGTAGAGTTCGTTTATAACGAAGTCCAGGGGACTCTCGATCTTAGTTCGTTATAGGCATCGTTCGTTATAAGAGAAACAACGTAGAATTACCCCCCCCCCCCCCTTTGAAAATCGTATTGTAGAACTTTGCTGGCTCGAACTCGAAGGGACTGTCAAAATCTGTTCTAGCTATCGGTAATTCGAGCCACCGAGGTCGCGTAATTTTAGAGAGAAAAAAATCTGGTTCTGACCCGGGCAGTTTCATTACGCTATGATAACTGATGCACAATAAAGTGGGCCTTTATCGTAAAAAAAATATTTAATCCTTTAGACAGTTCTCAAAGACTACGGCTTCTGAATACCTCTTTGGTATCTTCAAATGTTCCTTGGAAACATTTTTTTCAACTTTGTTCACGATCTATTTTATAAACAGGAAATATGAGGTCGGGTATTAACACTTGGATCGATATCGGTATAATGCTGATAATTCGGATATATATTTTTAATGACCAATTTTAAGATTGTAGCCATTTTTCCTTTTTTTTTATTTGAATTTGAAGAATAATTGTTTCTTTTTGGTATTATATACACATAAAAACTCAGGTTAATCGAAATTTCAGAACGAGTATATTTCTTTTGTTTTTGGTATTTAGATGAACCTTGAGACCACGCAGTTTGTTGTTTAATTAAAGAGTCTATCATCAAAGAAAAAATAAACAATAGCGAATGAATTAATCTCACACATGACTTTGTTTTTAATTTCTTTAGCTTGTGCATCCATTCATTAAAATTTAGATTACGTTTTATTAATTTTTAATGCAATAAATTAGCGCGTGTGTAATTAATTGACAACTTGTTAATCACAACCCATTTTATTGTTTGAATATTTTAAAGAAAAGTCTTGATTGACATCATTAACAACATCAAAGATGGGATTATTGATTTTTCAATTATCAATAACGGAAGTGTCAAGTGCACTTGACCATTCTAATATGTGATCGTCCGTGCATAACAGAAGACAGGTAAACGATTTGTTTGTTCAGCAATTTTCTTTGTTATATCATGTCAATTTTGAGTAATAAAAACGTTGTTTGGGTTTAAAATTCTCTTCGTTATAAGCCTGATTTCGTTATAAAAAATTCGTTTTAGGCCTTCACAAATACATTGTTTAAATAGCGATGGGACCGGGGATTTATCTTTACTTCGCTATAAGCCTGATTTCGTTATAAGCCTGTTCGTTATAAACGAACTCTACTGTACATTAACAAAGATGTCTTTCACCTCCTCCCACAGTCATAATATGTAACATAATATATATATATCCAGTTTCTCTGGATTGTCCATTTTTATTGCCCCTTCGGTATATATACAATCACATTAACAAAGATGATTAAGAAAGAGACACGTTAAAAAGAGTTACGAGAGACAATTAATATTAAAACTAAAACACTGTCATATCGGTACATTTAAACCTCTAGTACCCTGCGGTACAGAAATAAGACTAATGTCTTCGTTACGGAGTACAACGACCTCCGATATGGTCACACGCCGGTTGTACTTGTTAGAACAATCATATATACAACTCGTCCATTGGGACACGACTTAATTGAGTGACTTTTGTTTTGAAAATGTTAATCTCATTGCATGAAAAACACAACTTTGCTGAAGCTCTAAATCAGTAACAGTTTTGTAAGGCGATAGTTAGGGCTTGTTGCAAGTCAAAACTTTATGACCTTATTATCCTTGTCGGCCATTGCAAGAACACTCTTTTTTCCGTCATGTTTTATTGTGTGTATGGTTGTTCTCAGCATGACTATCACTACAATTTTTTTTTGGATATCGAAAAACCGTCAATGAGTCTATGTTATTCTTACAATCAATATTAAGAAAACTATACATTTTGTATATGTGCTAATCCTATCTTATCAGTACATAATAAATTGAAAACAAAAAATACCACGCTGTCGATCCAAAATCCATTAGAAAAAGTAGAAAGAGGCAAAATCGATATATAACACAAATATACATGATCACTCACTTTGCTGGCTTTGTACATGGCATGCAATTCTATTAAAAAGGTGGGGTTAAACTAGTTCTATGTGCCCAAACCTCCACAATTAGTGAAATGATGCCTGCATGCAAGTTTTTTCCACATGTGAATAAAATGCCACCTCTCAAATATAAAGGACGGACAACGTTATTATAAAGAACGCTATAATAATGACTATTATTATACTTTACTATAGAAACCAAGCAAAACATAATTAAGATATTTTAAAGTTTTATTCCATGGAACAAGAAATAACTCATTATTCCCGCGGCAAACTGCACGTAGGTCAAATAACTGTGAGGGAATCTGCATATAGCACAAAATAACTGTTTGAAATTGGCGCGCTTTTGCACGTCGAACCATTAACTAGTTATTTCCCTCATATTAGTTCAGTATAATAATAAAGTTATGTCCTTCATGAGAAGTTAATATCCATAATCATTAAATCTCGAAAGGGTTATTTTCGGACCTCGGGAAAATAACCCTTTCTCAATTTAATAATTATGGATATTAATTTCTCATGAAGGCCATAATTGTATATTTAAGAAATAATTCATGGAAGCCATATGTATATATTGTTTTTACCACGGGTAGGTCTTTATGTCACGAAGTTTTACCCCGAGCGTTAGCGAGGGGTAAAAAGCTGACATAAAGCCTACCCGTGGTAAAAACAATATATACATATGGCTTCCATGAATTATTCCGATTCTAATATATACAAATTGGTAAAATATCGTTATAAATTGTCGATGACGTCATAAATTACAATGGGTGTAGGTATATATTATTTTTACCACGGGTTTGGACTCAAAGCGTTTGAAGGACGTCATATTAGAATATTAATTAACTCTATGTTATTGTTGTCAATACAACCTAAACTGTCTTTACAATATAAAATCATAAACTCGGCCAATATAAAAAAAACTGAGCCAATATCGATAATGGCTTAGTTTTTCCGATATTCGCTTAGTTTTTTTTTACATTGGCCGAGTTTATGATTTTATAATATCCATTATTAATTAACTTTGATTTATTAGCGTTTATATGATCAAATCTGTCAATACAATATAAAAACTTTCATTGGGCCAATACGGCAAAATCAGTCCAATACGGATATTTTCCGTATTGGCCCGATTCCAGTCAGTCCAATAACAGACAATCGCAAGGAAAAGTCCCGAAAGATATTGGACTGGTTAATTAATAAAGGTATCATTACGTGATGTTTTTCATATTGGCCTAGTTATAGGTCCTTGGTCTGCTCTATTGGGCTTCGGCTTCGCCTCAGGCCAATACAGCTACCCTCGGACTAATAGCTAGGCCAATACGGAAATCATCACGTAATAATAGATAATTATACAGAATATATTTAGTCTTCATGACAGAGAAGTTGTCATATGTATATTCGGCTTCGCCTCAGGCCAATAGAGCTACCATCGGACTAATAATTAAGCCAATACGGAAATCATCACGTAATAATAGGTAATTACACAGAATATATTTAGTCTTCATGACAGAGAAGTTGTCATATGTATAATATTAGTTCTATTAAAGAGAGCCAATGGCCTCGACCATCATTGAAATATTAGATAGTATATAAGGCCATAATAGTGAAACAATAGTCAACTTTGAACCAAAATCTATTTGTCAATACCAGCTTTCGTCATCTGAAAGCAACTGACAGAATACTTTTCAACAAGGTGTTGATATCTTCCGAAAAACATTTTACCATATAAAATGAAATGATTCTTTTAAATATCCTTGATTGATTAGTTTAGTACAACATAACATAATATTATATTACATAAAAACGTAGATATAAAAAAAGATTATTTATTAAATGAAGCTATGTTCCCAGTACGTGAATATTACTAAAACTGTTTCCATTTACTACATATAGGCACATCTTGTATGACGGTTGAATTAATAAAAAACAAACAACCTTAGATATCTAATTTAATGCACACAGAAGGAACATAGCTTCATTTCATAAACATTTTAATGTTTTTCGTCGTATCTTATTTTATTATTTTGTTGTTGATTTTGTCTTTTGTTCTTTTTATTTGTTTGTCATCTCATTTTCTTTATTCATTCTTAAGGGAATTTTCGTTCAAATTTACGTTTTTAGAATAAATATATAATAAAATAACACAGTTGTGTATCAAATCTTATATCTACCCAATACTGGCGGTAAAGCTGTCGGAGTTCTGTTTGAATCTCCGGTTGATATAAGATAACATATGGGAAAGGCCCTTGTTATATTTATTGTCTGCCTGTTATTGTTGAATTAACCAAAAGTAAACATTTCTGCGTTGGGTTTCTGGATTCCAATATGTTCAATGTTTTTGAGTCCAAATTTTCTCATATCAATAGTGTGGACAACAAGCAAACACTGCAAGATCATGAGATCATAAATCAAATTGTTTCCACGATAATATAAATTACGAGAAACACAACACCTTTATTGTCCGGCTGCATCCGCGAAGCTATAGTGTGACTGTAATTCAACTCTAGCAGGCCTGTACCTAACCCGAATAATCCAGTCGTTATATTACGCTTTGCTATATTAACCTCATCCAGCGATAGTGCCGATAGAGGGCGCAGTATTATTCGAGTTAGCCTGTACCCAGACTTTTTTTGGAGGAAGGTGTGCATTTTGTTTGGCGAGGGGTTTGGGGGCCGCCTAAGCCCCCAATCTGGCAGAAGAGAAATAGGAAAAATGAGGGTTAAAATACAATCTCCTAGATTACATTTTCCAGTTTCTTTCCTTTGCAAAAATTGCTCAAAATTTACTAAAATAATACACAAAAGTTGTACTTTAAAGCAACATAATTGATCTTATTGATTTGTTTTATCACAACAACAGGTTTTAATGTTCACTTTCTACTAAAACATTATTGGCTGGTAAGAAATTGTAAGAGATTAATAGTCATATATGATGCTTGGCAGCTTCATTTTCCTGGGGTGTTTATTGGCAAACTCTTCAATAACTTTATCCAGGTCAACTGTTTTTGCATAGTGGATGTGCATTAAAGCAAGACCAGTCAATCTGTTCTCAGTCATTGATGCCTGCATATACATATTCTCAAACGTTTAAGAGAACTTGCTCCACGCTCACATGAACAACTAGTAATAGGGAGAGTGCAGGCTATTTGTAGAAGAACAAAAATGTTTGGAAATCGATCCCTATCATAGATATTCAGTGTATCTTTAAGGGTAGATGGAGGCTTTGAGTTGCTGACAAATTGTTGTTTCCAGATATTTAGTTCTGTGTCAAATGTTTCAGCTGATGGAAGATCTTCTCTATGCATTTCAATAACGTCTTCAAAGTTATCATGGACTCCAGTCTTGAAGACAGATGGTCTAGATTTCTGGTTTATTTATTGTTACAGAGTTGCTGTCTCACATTATTATTCCATGAATTTTTCTCTTTTTTTTATTTTCTCCTCGTAGCATAATGGGTGCAATATATGGAGCATGAACTACCTACCCTCACAGACCACTCGTGAGTTCGCAACTTATCCTGTTTTATTTAAGTGGTGTTTGTGGTACTCATGTTTTTAGTTTTGCGTTTTTTCATGTTGATTCTAATTTGTGGTATTTTGTTTTCCTCTTCTGTCCATGGTTTTATTTATTTTGGTTTTCAGTTTTTATTATTCTTGATATACTTTTTCTTCTCTTTTGTATAAAATCAAATTGTGTTTACACCGTACAATGCTAAAATTTCTTACAATACATATATACATTGGTAATAACATATTTGAGAGGGAGGGAAAACAAAATTGTATCAAATAAAAATAAGAAATGGAAAGCGTGTAACAGTCTTAACATGGTTCAGGTGAATGTAATGTAGAATTGATAAAGTCAAACATGTATACAAAGGGCAGTCAATGAATGAAAATGTATCGTTTATAATAGCATTATACCAATCGTAACTACTCGGCCATTCTCGCTACCCTGCAAATAACCTCGTATGCATTAGGCGTATAAATCGCACTACTTTTCATATGTCAGTTACATGAAAGCTTGATAAAGTTATATTTTAAACGATTTTCTATATTTCAATTAAAGTTTTAATTAGTTTTGCATGATTAGATTTTACTTAGTATATCTTCCATATTGGATTTTCGTGGACTATATTTTTGTGCGGCTTAACTTAACTTAACTTCCGCAAACAATTTAAGAAGAATTTCTACTATGTACGTATGAGGTTATTTGCAGGGTAACAAGAATGGCCGAGTAGTTACGATTGAGCATTATACATTTCTTTTAAAGATGCCTGATGGCACATTAAATTCATAGTATATATTAAAGACAATGATTTGTTATTTTGATTTGTCCTTTAGTACAAGTTTCACTTTAAAATATTTCTGAAATATGCCAACACCATTTATAAAAGCAGGAAAATATAATATATGTAGGTTAAAGAGATGAGAAAAGCACCACATCTAAATATAATACTGTTTGAAAAGTGTGTGAAGAATATAATTATGAAAATTCCAAACCCATCTTTCAGTAATAAACATAAACTTCTGATCATCTATGATTTGTGTCTACACTGTTAGCCAAAAGGGGATCATAAGCATAAATTTATTGTCTAAATTATACTTACATCATATTTTGTCAAGCATGCTACAGTACATAAAACACAAATTACATTGTACTTTGGACATGGTAAAGGGTGAAACAAGGGACCAATGACCGTGAGTGTGAATGATTAAGCCCATTTTTTACATAAAATTATAAAATTGTTTTTATAATAAACTCAACACATTTTTGTTAAAAAAACTTAATCTGTACCTAAGTTTATTTAGAATTTAACGACATTTAAATGAATAACAGTTATCTTGAAAAATTCCATTCGTGTAGCATTTAACTTATTTGTTTTTATTCAATCCTACTGACAACCAAGTACTGATAGCAAATTGGTAACATTTATATGATCTACTTTTTCACAGTGAAGTTTTGAAAACTTACCTTCATCTTTAACTTTCCTTTTCTTGGTAGGGGGTTCTTGACTCATTTGTTGCTTCATTTCATCTGGATGTGCAGGTTTATGTACAATAGGGATAACATGATTTGGTTCAAACGGTCTCCCATGTGTGTTGTCCATATTTCCATCTCTTGAAAAAGTGGTTCCACAATGCCGCTAATGAGAGGTCGAACGTTACTGTTACAATCTGGGTACACAGACCAAATATTAGTATGTATGACTGAAGCAAGACCCATTATATCAACCATACCAGACCACTGTTTATCTTTACATGTTACCAGAGCTTCCTTTTCAATAGCTTTGACAGGTTCACTGATAATGCTGGCTTCATCTCTCAGCATTATTGAAAAAAAATGTTATTGCTGCTATATGTTATTTCCGGACAGTCTATGGCTCTCAATAATTTAGAGCGCTTCGCATATTGATCAGCATGAATGTATATCTCTGCAGCTGTCATCATTCTTAATACATCAGATAATGCATATGAACCACACAACAAAAAAGAAACGGAATTAAAAATTAAACAGACAATTTCCATTTCCAAGTGTCTTTACTGCAAAAGCTTCATGTTCAACAATAGGCAAATCAAATGGGATTAACAAAGTACCCAACTCATCCTGTTCAAGTTCATTTAACTGCTGAGTAGAGAATTGATAAATGTTCAGTGGCAGTTGTTGACGGCATTGTTCAAATATTTCCTCAACTTTTTTCTTGTTGTTTGACTGAATAGCACATTTCAATTAATCCATTATAACATTAATGCTTCAAATATTCCCTGCAAATAAATTAAAACTGATAGCTACATGTATATGTTCCAGATCAAATCTGTATTTGGACAATACGCATATGGTCCGGACCAAATCTGTATACTCGTATGGTCATCAACGAGTAATACTAAATGACTATTTAGATCGTTTGTGTGTCAAAATTCAGCGATTGTGGGGAAATTTTACCATATAGTCTTGATTGTACTTTATTATGGTGACGGACGAGAAATTTGAATAAGAAATGAAGGTACATCAAATAATTATGCAAGTAAACCACGCCAAATAGAACAATTTGCAATTTAAGATTCTGGGGACTAAGACAGGCTTGCTCGTATCGTTCTTTCGCATTCCGGTTATCTTCCTATTTTATGATTAAATAATTTAAATATTTTCCAAAACTTTTTTTCTTCTTTTTTATCACGCAAAACGGTATAGATACTAAGATTTAGTATTACGCGTTAGTGACCATACGCATTTGGTCGGACCATATGCGTATGGTCGGACCATATGAGTATACGGATTTGATCCGGAACATACGCGTATGGTCCAAATACGGATTTGGTCTGGAACATATACAGATCACAAGTGTATCTAATCTTACTAATCTGATGCACAATTTTTAGAGTAATGTTTCAAGTTATTGTATCAAAAATTAAATCAATCATTAAAATGTTAATACGCTCCCGAAGGGAGCGTTAATGGTAGAAGTATGAACATACTAATACATGCACTTCAAAATGTTCAACAACATGGCTGCCAACCGGAAATAAATTAAAAGACAAATCATGTGACCTAAGCTATGGCTGCCAACCGGAAATAAACCCAAAAGACAAATCACGTGACCTAAACTATCTCCAATATAAACAATACGCGAGTAGCAAATAAAGTGATCGATGCAACGAGAAAAAAGAAGAAATACAGAACAATACACCTCTAGTCGATTTTTTTTTCAAATAAAAATGAAACAATGAAACGGAAAATCCCGAACTCAAAGCGAATAACACCGAATCTTTAATCATTTGCTACTGCGCATTCTCATTCATTGTGATCGTCGGCATCAAGAAATCTGAAGTTTTCAGCTGTAGAGTTTTAGGTAGTGTTATTTTTAAGCTTGATATTTTGTAAACAGGAAGAAAAATTACTGTTCTTCGGGAACGTTTCAGGTTGCACCTGCCTCATATTATAACTGTCAAAATAAGGATGAATTTTTTGCAGTTATATATGTATGCTTTATTGTAAACAATTTAATATAAATCGACTTCCGAGATAAACAAGAATTTTTTTTTATATCCAGTATACACGTAATCAAAAACTTTTATTTATAATACATCTTTAATGTTCGAGCACCCAAATCACTCAGAGTATTTAAAATTGTCAAACTGTCAAGTACAAGGATAACAGATTATGCTCCGAAGCTAACTTACATGACTTATGATTACATTTTATTTCCTTTAAATTTTTCTCCATTTCTTACCATTGGTTTTGTAAGTACATAAGTTGTAAGATAACATATAAAATTTACCTAACCTATTCAGGGGCGTAGCTGGAAGTAAAACTATGTGCAATCAAAGAACTTCGGCGAGGGGTCTGGGGGCTGCCGAAGGCCCATATCGGGTCCAAGGGGGCAAAGCCCCCCCGGAAGGCCAGCGTTTCTAGCAATTAGAGAGGGCAATTCCTGTTGTTAAATCGCTCCTTTTTTTACTATCACGTTTCATACAGAAAACATTCATCGGTTGACAGAACACTTCAGGAAGTTAATATATATGAACAAAGGAAATATGAGGTACAACACCTGTTAAAAAAGAAATGCCTCGATTCCTGAAACCTGCGACTTGTTCCTATAAATTCAGTTTTATATGTACCGTTCGCCTTGGTTATTAAAATTTTATTTTTAGAAAGCTAGCGAATCATCAATGTTTGTTCTGATGGATACTAAATATTTGCTTTTTAAAAAGCTTTGCTGATTAACGGAGATGTTACAAAGTAAAACTGAAAAAATATTTAAACAAAAATAGGAACACGTTATTGTATGCACCTTTTGATTCGCAGTCTGAGTACGTACTAAAGCGTATCGAATACGTAGTTGACACGTAGAAAAACGTATTAACACTAAAACGGTGCCAATCTACGTCTTACTACGCTTTGTGTACGCTTTAGTGGGTTTCTCCTACGTAGTGATACGTCTTGTTCTGCACGTATCGCATAGTGTTTCCACGTTCTCCCTCGCTTCGATACGCTTTACTACCTTTTACTACGGATCAAGTGACACGCCCTTTTTCTGATTGATTGACAGTAACTACTGAAAAGGTTGGTAACTTCATGTACATGTGCTAGTATCAAAGACAATAATGGACAGGAATAAACTTGAATTAGTCCATGCTGGTTTAAGTCTTCATAGACATTTGTTGCAGCTGAGAGTGTTACTATATGCATGGGAAGATCAACAAAGAAGAGGTCGTAAAATGCAAACTATATGGGTCAGGGAATGGTTAAGTCGTCGATCTCAGTTTGGTATCTATGAACAACTGTTGGAGGAGCTAAGGCGTGAGGACGTTGCAGCTTTTAAATAGTAGATAGACTAACAGTAAGACTGCAGAAGAGGGATACATGGTACAGGAAGGCACTGCCTGTTGCGTTGAAAGTTGCAATCACTTTACGTCATCTCACTACAGGAGATAGCTACCATTCATTGATGTACTCCTTTAGGGTGGCATATAATACCATATCCAATGTGGTAGCTGAAGTATGCGAGGCAATAATTGCTGAGTATTCAGAAGACGTTATCAACAATCCTACTGAAGAAGATGAATGGTGTAATATTGCACGTCAGTTTAGTGCTGCGTGGCAGTTTCATCATGTCCTTGGAGCATTAGATGGAAAGCATATCGCCATCAAATGTCAACCCGGAGGCGGATCACAGTATTTTAATCATAAAGGCTTTCATTCTATTGTTCTTCTAGGCCTTGTTGACGCTGACTACAAGTTCATATGGGTCAACGTCGGGGCTTCTGGTGCTTGCTCTGACGATCAAATTTGGAACCAATCAGATCTAAGACAACACATAATTGATGGCGATATTCACATACCTCCTGCAGATGTTCTTCCAGGAGATGACAAGGATATCCCATACTTTATTGTTGGAGATGATGCGTTTGCTCTTAGAACCTGGCTTATGAAACCCTTCTCCAGGAGAAACATGGCTCTTGAGGACATGGTGTTTAATTACAGACTATCAAGAGCACGTCAAGTTGTCGAAAATGCTTTTGGGATTTTAGCCAATCGCTTTCAGTGTTTACTAACTACGCTAAAGCAAGAACCACACAATGTGGAATCAATAATACTTGCCTGTGTGTGTCTCCACAACATAATGAGGATGAGATATCATGGTGATCAAAATGCTCCATTGGATAGGGAGGATGAGAATCACCAAGTTATACCCGGTTCATGGCGAGATGAGGTCAACCTTCAAAACATTGAAGACGTTCGATATAGCAACTATCCAAGCAAGGCAGCAAAACAGCAACGACTTTACCTAAAGCATTACTATTCAGCTTCAGTTGGTAGAGTTCCATGGCAAGACAATATTATTCAATGATCAATATCAGCATTGTGTATATTATATCATATGATTTCTTTATTGTGTTTTATTTTCCAATTAACCTTACAATCCTAAATGTTATTATATATAAACAATATTAAACTGACAAGAAATTGTATTATATTTAATTTGAATTGCTTCAATTATTATTTGAAAATATCTTACATTGATAAATAGAAAATACTGAGATGTGGAATAAATGTCCGTGAGACAACAATCCAACGAAGCAGCAAAATACAATATATAATGCAGAGAATACAGTCGTCAACGCGGGACCAATTTCCAAACTTCAGAGCGTTCTGTACATGGTCCCAGACCAAACAAAATAAACATTGCGAGTAATTCAACATCAGACCAAGAAATGCCCAGTAAAATACCCCATTTCAAACAAATTACAAAAGGAGACAGCGACAAACAAAGGGTTAAACTAGTTTTGTGAATATTCAACACCTATAATTAATGTGGTTTCAGTTCTCCAATCCTTCCTTTATAAGAAGTTCTTCAAAGTTAATCCAATCTGAAACTAGAATAGGCCATGAAAGACGTGGCAGGATCGGATTTGGCTTGACTAACCACTCGATCTCTCCCTCAACCTCCTCGATCTCTACCACGACCTCTTCCTCTGGCTGCTGTTAGTTCGCTTTTTATATGCTACAATTACAGTGTATATATGAAATTTGCATACATTTCAAAACTATGATCAGCATAAATGTTTTTTTTTTATCAATAGGGCAGATTAAATAAACGAATTCATTCTTTGATTTTTTTTAATACATATTAGAGAGGTTTTGTATTTTGCTGTTTTGTTGGATCGTTGTCTCATGAACATATAATTCAAATCTTAGTATTTTCCATATTTAGCAGAATATCATTTGTGATTTGCGATTAAATGGAAATTTGCTGGTTGAAAAAAAAATGATCTTCAATTTCCGAACACCGCAAATATTTAGATACAAACAAATCTTCAATTTAACCGAATTATTATAAGAAAATGTTTTACCTCTGTTGCATCAGTGTGTGCTTCTTCACTCTCCTGATCGTGTGGTATTTGCCTTGCTTTCCTCGGACGTTGCTTGGACATACTACAAAAATGTACCTCACCCTTCAAATCAAAACTAAAAACTGAAAACCCGACGCCGAAGTTGCTTATGTGTAGTTGGAACTTAGCGATGCGTAGTAATTCGTAACATGAACGTACCGAAACGTAGCTGAACGTAGTTACAACCTAATGCAACTTTTCGATGCCTAATAGAACGTAGCTACTACATAACTACACGTATTAAAACGTAGTACAAACGTGAGTCAATGTCGCATTGAACCCTTGTACTGCGCAGTGATACATTACGTATTAAAACGTAGTACAAACGTGAGTCAATGTCGCATTAAACCCTTGTACTGCGCAGTGATACGTATTAAAACGTAACAAAACGTAGTAGAAACCTACAATACCATAGAAAAACCTATTGACCGTTAAAACGGCTTGAAGAATCTTTAAAACGTGGTGATCTGAAACGTAGTAAAACCTTGCTCTCAAAACTGGACAGTGTGACTGGGGCTTAAGCAAAAACCTGTGTTTATTGTTGATCTCCAACGGGTAGACATGCGTTCTTTGTACGCCGATGATAATGGCGTGTGGAGTACATCGTCACCTAGAAATTATTTCATAGTAGATTTAGAAAATGGTATGGTGTCGAAAGTCACTTCTAGTACGCAACATAACTTTACGCATTTCGTTAGACGACAATATGGTACACACCAGGCCACATTGTCAGAGAAAAGGATAACATTCCAAAGAATCATTTCGACTGTCACATCCAAAAACGGAGAAAGAAGTAGATTTGCAGTGGTACAATACATCCTTAAAGGTGGCTCCGAAGAAGATGTTGTAGTGAAACCCCATGGCAACTAAGCATTTTGTAAAAGACCGTACTATAAAACGGACCAAGGAGTCCTTGATAAGCTTAAAGATGAACCAATGGAAATGAAACCAAGAAATACCTTTAAAAGATTAATGGACGAGGCAGGAGGCCCACTGCATTCAAGATCAGCATCTGATGAACCAAGAAATATACAGCATATTTATAATGCCAGGAAGTCTTTTCAGCCTAGTAAACCTGATGATATAACCAGTCTTATAGCAAAAGCGAAGAACGACCCTTTTGTTCATGACGTTACCATTGGAACAGAATCTATGCAGTATCTATTGGCATCAGAAAAACAACTCTGATATAGAACAATTTTGTACAAACCCTTTGGTATTTTCAATATTTTCTATCGATTCTACATTCAACGTCGGTAACTATTATGTAACTACCACTTGTTACGAAAATCTGAAGATTGATCATGCAGAAGGGCGTTACCGTGGAAAACATCACCTTGAGTTTGGACCTGTCTTCGTACACACACACAGAGACACAAATAACTACGTCAGCTTTTTTAGTCTGTTACAGCAGATGAATCCGAATTTAAAATCAATTCGGGCGATCGGAAGTGATGGCGATGAAGCTCTTCAAAATGCTATCGAAATATGTTTCCAGGATTCAATTAAACTTCTTTGCGCTGGACAACAAACGAGAAAACATAGAAAGACATTTGAAATCATTGAAAGCTACTACCTCGTCTATAAATCATATTATCGCCGACATTTTTGGAAGAGAACGACAATCAGAGAAGGGGCTTATCGACTCTATGTCGGCAGATTTCTTTGACAATCAACTGAAAGAGTATAAAGCAACATGGGATTGTTTGGTTCCTGGGTTTTATACTTGGTTTGTCCGTTACCAAGCCGATTTATTCAAACGACATTTAATTGCTGAAGTCACAACCCAAGCTCGTCTTTGGACCAGTTTCAACAACAACAGAATTGAAAGCATCAATAACAACTTGAAAGATTGGGTTGGGCGATCAAGGAAAGTACATTTTTCTGAATTAAATTCTCAGGTGAAGCAACTAGTAAAAACCCAGCAGTAAGAGTTCGAAATTTCTGTCTACGCGAACGGGCCGTATCAGTTGTCAGAAACCCACGCATCTCTTCGAAAAGACCGACCTATTTGGAACAGAATGACAGCACGCGAACGAGAAGAATGTCTTGATTTGCTTTGGAAACCATCATCTACCAGAGGAAAGGGGATAGAAAGGGGGTTCCCCGTGAGATG
The DNA here is from genome assembly GCA_963680875.1 of Bathymodiolus brooksi. Lineage (NCBI taxonomy): Eukaryota > Metazoa > Mollusca > Bivalvia > Mytilida > Modiolidae > Bathymodiolus > Bathymodiolus brooksi. The sequence continues at coordinate 83,185,023 of OY804576.1, read as the reverse complement.
GAAGCAAGTGTCTCGCTGTCCGTGTCTCTAAAAGATGTTGAATGGCTGAATGAGTACGTTCCAGCGGACATTGTGCGTGAAATCTGAATGAAGTCGGAAAAGCTTCTAACCACGCCAAACGCTCTCGTACAAGCACCAGGTTTCGGTGGTATATTTGTCCGACCTGATGATACATGGATCCAGCCACATCTTGTCACACAATCGGCATCAGGGAAAATAAACTGCGATTGCAATTTGTTTAAATCATCTAAGATATGTGAACATGCAGTATCATTTGCACAATATAATGGAAAAATAGAACAAGTTCTACAGTGGAGAAGAAAATCTAAATCAAGCACAAATGTCACTGAACTAGTAATGAGTGGACTGGTTTCGGGTGAAAAGGGAGCACAGCCTAAAGTTGTAAAACCCAGATAAGGCGGTAGGAAACCGCTTAACACGCCCACCGTGAAAAGTTCAATCAGAAAGCCTCTACTGGAAGGAATCTCTACACAGGAAACATTACAAGCTTTGCAACAGATGGAACAAGAGCAGCCGTTTGAAATAATCTATCTTTTTCAAACCAAAGCAGTTTCCTGCTATGGATGTGGTCTTAAATATAAAAGGGATGAAGAAAATAATACTTTGGTTGTTCGAAAGTTTTGCGAACGTGAATTTACAACAGCAGGTCAGAAGAAGTCGCGCTTACAATTTGCCTATTTCCATCTTAGAATTAGCTGCATTAGAAAAAAGTTTCCAGATTTCGAAAAGAGAAACCTGATTATTGCAAAGGAATCAAAGGATGTAATTCCTATTGAGGTCTCAAAAGAACTCGAAGAAATGGGAATAAAGATATAAAATTATAATTGAAATGTGCACAAATAAATATATACATGTATTCCTTTTAAGTCATGGCAAGCAATTTTATCATTTGGCGTCCGTGGTTCGTGAACATTAAATAAGTTTCTCCTATGTATCTGCATGCTAGGTCAATTGAAATGAAACATGCCATAATCATCTTGATGGTATCTAGACTCACTGCGTTTACAGAAGAAAACATATGGTCGTGGGTCATACAAGCAAAAAAGGTCGGTTCACCTATATGGTCTCTTGTCTTCTAATACGGATACAGAAAAATGAAATGAACAATTATTTTAAATTAAAAGCTCTACAAAAATTTCCGATATGATCGAAATCTAACACTTGCTTGTATGATTGTTTGATTGTTGCATTTCAAAGATCAAATTCTATTTTTTTTATACTCCGCATACAAGGTATAGGTAATGACCCTGTCTGTCCACCCATCTGTCAATAGATCATGTAAGCACAACTTCAGATTTCAATGGAACATATTACGCATGTGTAGAAGTGCATTTACAAGTTCAACGCGTTGTGTACCACGTTTTTAGCTCACCTGGCCGTGTATTGCCATCACTTGGCGTCCGTCGTCCGTCTGTCGTTCGTCCGTCGTCTGTCCGTCGTCCGTCGTTAACATTTAAAAAAATCTTCTCCTCTGAAACCACTGAACCAAATATTTTGAAACTTGGCAGAAATAATCTATGGCATATCCTCTACAAACGATCATCAATTTGTTCCGGTCGAATGAAAAACATGGCCGCCGTTACTAAAAATAGAACATAGGGGTAAAATTGCAGGTTTTGCCAAATAACTCAAAAACCGTTACAGATATCAAAAGTCTGACAAGGGTTAAATATGATCAGCATGACAAGATCTACCTGCCCTGAAATTTTGAAGTAAATCCGTCTTGGAGTCTTTGCTCTTTTTTCCTGAAATTTTTCGTTTCGGTTGATTGAACAAGATGGCCGCCAGAGGCTATCTTAGATTCTGATTGGCCGATTTTCAAAAATCTTGGTTTCTGAAACCACAAGACCAAATATTTTGAAACTTTATAAGATTGTTCACAGCAATGACCTTTACAAATGATCCACTATTTGTGCCACTCAGGTGGCTACGTGGGCGTTTTCTGCAGCTCAAAGTTGTCATTGAAACCCTATGAGAAAACACATGTTGGCCTATATTTCTGCAAATACATGGCCAATAGTAACCAAACTTGGCTGGAATGATGAATGTTAGGATCTGTACTGTCGATCTACTTTTGGTTTCACTTGATTGAACAAGATGACCGACAGAGGCTATCTTAGATTCTGAATGGTGAATATTCAAAGTTCAACTCTGCTGAAATTACAGGAGCCAGGTGAGCGATTCAGGTTCATGGGAGCCTCTTGTATGGTGATATGAACTCATCCGCATTAAGAAGCTTAAACCTTGTCGCATTTTCTGCGCCTGCCCTCAATCAGGAACCTCAATGCTTTGTTAGTCTTGTCTTCTATCCTCGAAGTTGCGGAGGGGATAAAGTAACGGTAGATTCCGTCTGTCCGTCCGTTCGTATTCTATATACATATAAACGGTTGTATTAAAGTAGCGTTTGGCTACAGTGAAACAACGCACAGGAAAACCTGACGCACAGATAATATATATATATACCCCCAACGATGTTGGTGGGCCATAATTAGCAGATTCCAAAATTATGAAAATTATCCGGTATTATTCTCACCTCAGAATTTATTTTGCAACAGAAATGCCCAACTTTGTGTAATTATTTCCGGTTGTGTCCGTCAGTCCTAACACCTCAAGTTTTACTTTGCGTTGTTTCTATAATCATAAAAACAGATCCACGACAATATTCTATATTCGGTTGCAATTGGGGGGGGGGGGGGGGGGGGGGGGGATTAGAAGAAGAAAATTCCAGTGTGATCGGACTACCAATTTGTTATTTTGAGTTGTTACCTCCGATTTCTTGATTTCAGACACATTATAGCCTTAGTACATACATGGGATACGCACGTTCTCATACATGCATACACTTATATAACAACTGAGGACTTGGACATGAACTTTGTTTCCATATTTCCTCTCTAAATACCTTATCATATTACATAAAACGCCATCGTCGATGTGTCTGAAACAAATAGAACACTGGAGAGTCATGTCGAGAACGGTTACATAAGTTTAAGTTAGATGTTGCTATGGTCATGGTTAAGTGTCTATTTCACTGATGTTGCTATAAATTATCATGGTTAAGTGTCTATTTCACTATTAGACTTTCATGTAACTTAAGGGGGGACGAAATATTTTTAGCCTATTTGTGTCATCCATCGGACTAGCGTCGTTTCCCCCCAAAGGAAGCACAATTAATCCGTCTTGGCGTAGTTCTCCGATTCCTTCTTTTTTAATCAGTAACATACAGTAAGGTAACGTTATGATCTAGTAGAGATATCCAATAAATTGACGAAACACGACATAAACGTAAGGGGACCTTTCATTGTGAAAATCTGAATATAATCTGTTTCAAGAATAATACGCGATTGTATCTTATTTGAAGGGATTTATCCTGTTACAAGTAGATACCGGTTTCATGATTATGCAAATAAATTTATATCGAATATTTGTAGAAATATTGTCACGTTTTGTTTCGTCTTTTCATACGTATCATAGGTTTGCAACGTATCAGAGCCTATCAATGTAGAACAGAGTTACTGTTCTTGAAAAGTCAATAATATAAAATATATACAGATATAAATAAATGAAGCCTGTATTATTATTTAATTTAATAACTATAGATTAAATATATAATTTGCATGATACTGATGCAAAGAACTTGAATATTGAATAATAATTGAATGATTGTTTTGTAAATAATTTTTAAAAATACCACCTTTCGGAGCTTAAATAAAGATGACAAATCAGACTGGCTAAATAATTGATCTAGTCCCGACATAAATATCAAAGATAAAAAGGGGAAGATGTAATGAATAAAGATATAAAAAAAAGGGGGGGGGGGAGATGTGACGTTAATACATTTTTCTTCCTCATGCCTTTCCCATTAAACTTGAAATGCTTAGCTCTAAAATCATTGCAAAATACACAGGCGGGTATATATATACCACAGGCGCTCGTGGCACGGGCTTACCACCCCCCTTTTTTCTAACTTTCTGTTTACACATTTATTTTCTATAAAATTTCTTTATTTCTTTATTATTTCATCTCTTTTTCCTTATTTTAACTTGTTCGTGTCAATATTCATACAATCTTATGTTAACATCAAATTGCATGTGTCGACCCAGTATATAGATACTAATGTATTTGAATAAATTCTGCTCTAATAACAACCTCATTCTTTATATAGGGAAAATGTCACTTTACGAAGATATATATATAAGAATGTAACTATCAGATTAGTTTTCAACCGAAAGAGGGTGCATTGTACATCTGGAAGCTATTTTGGTCCTTGTGAAAAGACATTTTTTCCATTTTTCCGAAGTTTAAAAAAATCAAAAGCTAGATAAAAATAAAGCCTGGTGTTCCTTATATTCGGACAAAGTGAAATAAAAGTTGAACAGGTAACTCCAAAATTGAAAAAGTTATGACTTGTCAACCATTTTTGATAAGAAACAACACACCTCCTCCTTCTGGACACCCACCGAACATCGATTCCCATCACCACATTTCTTCGTCGGAAAACTGCCCACAAATGCAACCCTGAAATTTGATGATACTGCCTTATACATATGCACATCGGGTAGTATTGTGAGTGAAGGTCATTTCGCTATTGAGATATACAAATGTAGGCTTGCAAAAAAAACACCCCCCATAAAAAGGAAAAATTAACAACATTCTACTCCATCAAGACAAGATACGGACAGACACTAGCCGTTATTATATCCCCCGCAACTCTGTTGGCGAGAGGATATAATTATAATAAATAATGATAGAAACATTATGAAAATAATTATAAAAACCTGTTAGTGTAAACCTTCCTTTTCCAAATGTCCGACTTAGGGCTCCTATAGAGTTCGTCATGCGACGTTCGCACGGCCGTCGTGAGACACATTCTACTTCGAAATCGCGCGATAATGGCACGAATGTGGCGCGACAATAGCGGAAATCCTGCGACGGTCCATAAATTTAAAATTAACACTGATGAAATATATTCATTACTTTGTGATTATAAGACTTTATTAAAACGATGATCGTGCGACTCTAAATGAGCTTTAACTCTTGAACGTCAATTCATTTCAGTCTTTTCGTTGGATTTCGTTTTCTTACTTTATAGATTTCGTTTTCCTACTTTACAGATTTCGTTTCATTTCGTTGGATTTCGTTTTCTTACTTTACAGATTTCGTTGGACTTTGTTTTCGTTTCGTTTCGTTTCTCAGTTTACCGGTACCCGGCTATTTTATCCGTATAAATCAACACACAATATTTATAACTTGCAGCTTAAAATTTCTGAAGCTATGGAGACTTAAGTTTTCCCTTTTTGTAAGATTAGTTAATTCATTTACTAGACAATAGTATAGCTCGCTTTGTTATGAAATCATCAAACTGAATAATAAACCATAGTCGCCTCAGACATCTCTATCACTCAACTACCTGAAATGCGATATGTTTACATAAAAAAAACCGTCAAGAACTTGGCCGTAAGAAAATATCAAAATTCACATCTAGGCATACGTCTGTCTATCAATCGGTCATATTAGTCTTTTACCCTTCAATGAAGGGTGAAGGGTAACTCTCTTAATCAAGGTTGATATTCTAAAGAACACATTAATTGTAAGACTTTTGTCATACAAATGGGGGTATTGTATTTTGATACCGAAATGTAAATTCTGATTTCATCGGTTGTACATATCAAATTATATTGTAGTTTTATTTGATTCTGATAATCTAATACAGAAAGGAAAGTTTCATTTACCCAGAGTCTGTAAGATGTCCATTTTTCAAACCTAATTGTGAAATGTGAATGATAATATATAAATAACACATAGCTGAGAGGGTGGTAGAGCAGATTGTTACCTCGAGAAATTCATTGTCAACCGAGGCGAATCGGTTGACAATGAATTTCTCGGGGTAACAATCTGTTCTACCACCCTCTCAGCTATGTGTTATTTGTTTTACTGGTATTATACTGAATGTTCTTTTCTCCTGGTTTCATTCTTTTTTATGATTTTGATGCCCTGAATTTCAATTGCTGTTGTCTTTAAATGTGTTAAACTGTGATATCGATGATGTGTAATAAATAAGATTATATACATTTTTTGTATTTGTTAATATTTTTCTGCCATTTTGATATATGTTTTATACAGATGGGTGTTCTTAAATGAAAAGTGAGCAATTTAATAAACTTACTATTCCCCGAATATCTAGTTAATAAGTGTTTTATTATACCGAAAGAGCAAAATGCAAAATGATGGCTGAAGGTAAAATAATTGATGTGGCAGTAAAAAGGACAAGTCATTCAATACATTTGCCAAAACAAAGTCATCAGACAAAAAGTCAGGAATTTCCGGAACATTTTCATTCCTTCACCGATAGTATTTTTCAATTTAAATTCCGACTTTGATTATCCGATCTTCTAAATCGCGCAATTGACTCAGACATAAAAGTTTTAAATCGAGAGTGTGATCGACTAAATTATCACCCTCTGCCATGTGATAGACTAAATTGGCACACGCTCCTTAACCAATGAGAAGACAGGAAATTTACATGAAATATAATAAATAGCCAATAAACCTACTGAACTCGATCTAATCTAGACTGTACTTGTCTAGTAAGTAAGTAAGTAATGACTATATCTTCAAATAGTTAAAAGTTTGACAAAAATAGAAAATAATCAATTTCCCCATCATGAAAGGGAACACAAATAAGAATAATACGCTAAAATTACTGAAAGGTCATGCAGTACATATTCAATAATGAAAACGTAGATATCTAATTTAGTGCACACGGCGTGTTTCTTCAATAACATTCGCCGGGTAGGCACATATATATATAGCCCAGAGTTAAAAGATTGGAATGCCAAATAATTTTAACAAAATCTTTTGGAGCAATTAAACCAAAGAGACTAAACAAAATAGCAACAATTGACAAAGGTTACCTATGCTTGAGGGATACTGACTTTTATATTACATTTCAAACTTAAATATATCTTTTTAAAAAATGCAAAGCACTTACTACTGAGCGGATAATACCTTCGGGGATTAATAATCCAACAGCATCGACCGAATGATAGTAATAAAAACATAGATATATAATTAAGTACGCATTTCTGTAATAACCATCATCAGGTACGCTCAATGCCAAAACCGATACAACATTACTCCTGACGGGAAGAAGAAGAAGATTATGTGATAAAGTTTGTCAGTGACTTGTGACAGGTAGGTGGTTTTCTCCAGGTACTCCAGTTTCCTCAACCAATAAAACTGACCGCCACGATATAACTGAAATATTGTTGAAAGTGGTGTTAAACACCATAAGCCAACCAATCAAAGTGAAAAGTTTGGAAAGCCGAAAAATATTAAAATCTTTGGGAGCAAATAAACCAAAAGACATAAATAAGGGTAATAACAAAATTACTGAACTCCGAACAATCTTACAAAGGGAAAGTCAAAACTCATAAGTATCCTACCGTGACATCTGCTCGGTCATGCAATAATGTCGGTCATTTGTTTTGATTTACAATTCTCGCGCAGCACGAGACCAATGACGTCATTTTGTATATTCATAGCGTACATAAACACCGAGGGAATACTTTTCAACGTCAAATTACAAGATGAGATTAAAACAGAGAAGTTTGAATTGAATAAATTCCATGCAAGTAAAAAAGATCCTTTTTACTAATGTCTTTTTTCCCTGATCATTATGCTTGTTAAATATGTTTCCATCGATGGTATTCCCCAAACATTTGTATTTTTCCGGTTCGTTGACATAATCGACATCACAGTTCATGACCGTTTCTGGAATGTAGGCCAAGCAAATTGTATTTTAAAATACTTTGAAAATATGATGATTGATCATTCAGATTCCACCATTTTCTAGAAAATGGCCGATTTTACCGGGAAAATACATGCAAGTGCTCTCCATTAGTCACAAAATGGCAGATTATTTTGCATTTCCACTGCTGCTTTAATAACAAATATACCCCTTACTTCTTGGGGTAATGAAATGAAATTCACAGAGAAGATAGAAAAAGAATTAATTTAACAGCAATAATCAAAATGTATAGCATAAATTGAACAGAGAATTAAATTAAACCAGACAGAAAAATGAGATTGTCTGGGTAAAAAAAACCTGTCATTATTACAAATAGCATCAACAAAACTGTATTGTTACCACTCTGTGATAATAAATGTGATTAAAATAAATTGAAATCAGTCATTAATTGTTTTACCAAAATATGTTGGTCTAATTAAGATTGTATTGACAAAAGCAAAAACACCAAATTCACTGGATTAAATACTTTTTATGTGGGTAAGCAAGTTTAATATTTGCATCAAATAATTAATTTTTAATACTTCAATTTCAAACTATTTAAAAAAAACATCTTTTAAAATTTTTCAGACAAATCATTTACACTGAAAATGCTAAAATACTGTACTTTCTTAATCTGGTTTACTTTTTAAGTTTGGTTGGCCTATGACAAAATCATGTGCTTTATTGAACTTTGATCGGCTTTATGTGACGTCATACGACGCCATTTGGAAAATGGATGGTAAACAAATACAGGTCAGTGTGTTATTATTATCGATCTTTTTTCCTTGGAACTTTACACATGTGAGCAAGAATAGACGAGGAACATAATTAAAAAGAAAAAAATGTTTACTTTTCAAACATGAAAAAAATAATCAAACATTATCCAATGACTGACCGACTTATTGTCAGACGAGGATATATAAACAGACAAAATCAGTCAAAAATATGATAGATAGAACCGTTTAAAGTTACAGGGGAATTGGCTTTAGTTTTAATAAATTGTATTATCAAGGAACTTTAAAAATTTCGAAAATGAATATACCTAATAAACCAAGTCAGTACTGGACATTGACTACTGGTCTGATGATTCCCTCGGGGACTAACAAGCAGCAGTGGTGTGTAATACAAACGTAGATATCTAATTTAGTGTGGACTATACGTTTCTGGAATAACCTTCATCAGGTACTATCAGTCAAAAGATTGGAAAGCCAAATAATTTAAAAATCTCTGGGAGCCAGTTGACCATACTGGGTTACGTGTTTGGAGAGTGCCAAAGTGCACGCTCCCTACACATTAAGGAACTCTTTTGTAGATTTCTAGAAAGAGTAAGCTACCACTAAAAAAGGTTACATTTTTCCTTAACATTCCATACCTTTTCAGTGAGCGAGTCAAAGTTCGTTAAAACAGGTGTCCCATTCTTCCCTCGTTTCAATATCATTTATAAATAATGTTGAACTTGTTCTCGTCCTGAATATGCATGAAATATTTTTCACTGGACGTTAAACAAAGCAATCAAATGTCATTCAATCATTCTGTGAGGTCGATAACATCATATTGATGAGTGGACACATACAAAGAAATAGCTGACTTTTAAAAATTTCTATTGTATGTATATTTAGCTTAAGAAATAAATTCAGTTAATAGAAATTGCTTACATTTATTGTGTGCTATTAAACCTTTGAAACATTTCCCATAGTTTATTCATGCAGTGTCATCACTGACCCAAGTTTCAACTTTCTATCTTAAATTGTTGTCGAGCGAAGTGTGGGGACATTTTAAATTGCAAAGGTCAAGACTTATTTTGAAAATAACAGATTCTAACGAAAGGTTTTCTGAAACTCACATCATCAAAAGGCAAAAGAGATGATTTCAATATTCCCATTGTGAACTTTATTTCCATTTATGTGTAGCACCATTTCGGCGTCTCTCGCTTGATACGATATTCCAGAGTTTGTAGTTCAATACTTCAATGACAGAGAGTTCCTGCTAATAAGGAAGTTACTGGCCCAATGGTTCACAGTCCCGAAGTTGCATCGTCACTTCGAAAGTTTAACGAATTCGCAATCATAGCTTGGTTAACTGTTACGGATTATATGTCAAAGATGACCACATATATGTTGCGTTTGTTGTAGTCCCAGCCACACCATTTCCTCTTTCAAAACTTATTACCAGATTTTAACCAGAGCAGCACGACAGGTGCCACTAGTGAAAGAGGAACAGCTTACCCTTTAGTATATAAGCTCTTGGATTTTAGTGGGCTCAGTGTTATTCATCTCATCCAATTACATGTCTTCCAATTTAGTTGCGTATTGTGATGTTGTGATGTTCGCTACCATTTCCATTATTACTTCCATATGTTTTATTGGGGGTTCATGTTTTATTTATGTTATTTACCTTTATTTATTCATACTAGTGTCCACCACGATTTCCAAATCAAATGATGTTCGTGTCCTTTAACAGTAAACACGATGGGTGTCACTAGTGCAACAGGAACTGCTCATCCTTCCGAAACAACCGAGTTCAGACTTGGTCTTTATTATGATTCGTTGCCCAATCTTTAGTTTTCTGTGCAGTGTTTTGTCTACCATTGTTTGCTTTTTGTTCTTTTTGTTTTGGCCAATGTATTGTCTGACCTTCTTTATATTATGGCCTCTGATTACCTTCTACTACTTCTACTTCCTACGATGTTCCATCACTCGTGATGATTATGCATCCGCGCGAACAGACAAGATTACAAATTCCAAATTGATAAAATAACAACATGTATATACACTGTACATAATAAATAGAAAATTAGAATTTGTAACCCTGGATCAGAGTTTTGAACTGATCCAGAGACTGACCTGATACGACCATACTGTTTGGTAAGGAGTTCCAGATGCATACTGTTTACGGAAAGAAGCTGTATTTGAAATAATCTGTAGTGGGACTCTAGGTTTGGAACTGGTATGGATGAGCCGATCGTGTAGTTCTTTCTTGCTTTATTAGATACGACTGAGGGTTGATGTCTACTTCGTTGTGTATGATCTTATAAAGCATGAAGACTCTTGCTTTTTGACGTCTTTGTTCAAGGCTTTCCCAGTTTAGGTGGTCGATCATGGAAAATACACTGCTAGTATTGTGATATCTTCCTGTGACAAAACGAGCTGCTCTCCTTTGGACTTTTTTCAATTTCATCTTTGTTCTTTTTTGTATGTGGTGCCCAGACTGTTGAGCAGTATTCTAGGTTTTATCTAACTATTGCCTTATATGCATTTTCTTTCGTTGACTCGTTTCTTATCTTAAAGTTTCTTCTTAAAAATCCAAGTAGTTTATTTGCTTTACTGGTGATATTTCCTATATGGGTGTTCCAAGTTAGATTGCTCGATAACGTGAGTCCTAGATATTTTGCTTCTTTGACGTCTTCCAATATATGCCCGGTAAGAGTGTAACGATGTTCAAATGGTGATCTTGCTCTTGTAATAGACATCGAGTTACATTGTCCCGGGTGGAATTCCATACCCCACGCTTTCTCCCACTTTTCAAGGCGATGTAGGTCTTCTTGCAGGACTTTACAGTCTTCCTTTGTGTATATGTTCCTGTACAGTATACAGTCATCTGCGAAAAGTCGAGTTTTAGATGAAACTGATGCTGGAAGATCATTGATGAATATCAAAAACAGAAGGGGTCCCAATACTGATCTTGTGGTACTCCACTGACTACTGGTAGTTGACTTGACTTTTCACCATCCAGTAAAACCTGTTAACTTCTGTCTGACAGGAAGGATCTTACCCATCTCCAGGTGTTACCTCTTATTCCATAATTCTCCATTTTCATCAGTAGTTTATTATGGGGCACTTTATCGAATGCCTTGGAGAAATCCAATAAGATGAGGTCAGTTTGGATACCCTTATGAAGATTTTCTGCCAGCTCATGTGAGAGATTCAACAACTGTGTTTCGCAGCTACGTTTGGCCCGAAATCCATGTTGACAGTCTAGTCTACTAGGATCTTATATGCATCAAGGTGGTTCAAGATGCTTGTCACAAATATATGCTCGAGGATCTTACAGCATATACATGTCAGTGACACAGGTCTGTAATTGCTGGCAAGGTATTTTTCTCCTTTTTTAAATACGGGGATGGCATTTGCCTGCCTCCAATCTTTTGGTACTTCGCCCTCTTGGAAGGATTTATTAAAGATGTTATTTAATAATGGGCTCAACTTGGACGCAAATTCTTTCAGGATTCTTGCTGAGATTTCATCTGGTCCAATGGCCTTGCTAGCATCTCTCTACTCCGTTATTGGTGACGTTGATTTCCGGCATTGATGGGTAGTTATCCTCTAAAGATGCAGATATTGGTGTGTCATCCTCCGGTGTAAAGACCGAGTGGTATTGGATGTTCAGTACTTCAGCCTTCTGTTTGGAGTCATTGATTAAGAGTCCGTTGTTTCTTAATGGGGCTACTCCTGTGTGGTCTTTCTTCATATTTTTAATATAGCTCCAGAACTTTTTCTGCTTCTGAGGTCTTTCTGAGTTGGTATCTGTTGTGTCAAATGATATTATTCCTTCCAGATATTTCCAGTACTCTTGTCTCATCTTCTTTTGTAGTGTCCGTTTACATTCATGGTATTTCTTTGTAGTTCTTGTGCACTTGTTTCTCTTTTTCTTCTGATAAAGCTTCAACGGTTGCGTTTTCGAATTAGTGCTTTTATCTCCTTAGTTATCATTAGTTTCTTGTTGTTATTTATCATCTTAGATGGTACTGTTTGGTCTACTGCATCCAATACTTTATTCTTGAATATGTCCCATACTTCATCAAGTCATATTTTGGTGGTGATTGTTCATTTCGATCTTGGTTTCTTGTAGCTTCTTTATCATCTCTGGCTTGTTCATTTTGTTGTATTGCAAAACATTTTTTGGTGGCTTTTTAATCTTGTCTGGTCTTAGGCTTGATTCGATGTAAACTGCTTCGTGGTCCGATATTCCTGGTATTACCTCCACTTTGTTGACTAATGTGGCATTGTTGGTAAGAATTAGGTCAAGGATGGCTTCTGTGGTGTCTATAATGAGTTGGTGATTTTACCATCTGTTTTAAGCCATGGTCATTGGTTAAGTCAATAAGTTGCTGACAGTTTCTTGAGTTCCTTGCCCCTGTTGATACTGAGCTGTTTTGCCAGTTAACACCTCCAAGTTTGAAGTCCCCTCCTAACCATACATTACAATTTCGGTTATATAAGACCTTGCTGATTGAATGGTTCAGAGCTGTAAGGTAAGCCTCATCTGTGGTTTTCGGAGGTCTATAAAAGCTTCCTATGTGTAGATCTGGTAGTCCTTGTATTTGTAGTTTTACCCATAGTAATTCACATGCCCCATCTACTCGAAATTCTGGTGGTTCTGTAGAGAGGTACTTGTCTGATACCAGCACGAATACTCCTCCATGAGTGTCATCCTTCCGATCTTTACGGTAGCAGTTGTATCCTTCTGGGAAGACTTCTAATGACTGCATGTCTTTATTCAGCCAGGAATCATTCCCAATAATGATATCTGGATAGAACTTTCCACTAGATTTTCCAACTCCTGTTTCTTGTTTCTTACTGACTGGCAGTTGATGATTACAACTCTGAGTGGTTTGTCATAACGTTTAACCTTCGATCTTTTGGGTGTTTTATCCAAAGGTGAGGATGCTGCTGTTTGGGCTTCCAATACTGCCTTCACTAATTGGAGTGTCATTAAAGATGTCAAATCTGTTTGTGGTTTCAAAACTAGTTGTATCAAATAAACTTGATGAAAAATTTGGTAGTTCACATAAGTCGCAATACCATGAGATGTTGTGCAGGCCTTTGTATACGAGGCTGTGCATACCCATACATTGCTTGTGATACCAAACATTGCAGGAATCACAACATACGGCCGGCGTCGTCCACGTAACTGCTTTGCTGCATATACCACATGGATATTTAGGTGTTCTGGGTTTGGTTCAGGAGCATATGACTGAGACAAGAGTATGGCACATAAGTATAGAAGGACTAGTTTGTCTGATTTTAGTTTCCTTCTTGCTTTGCAAATATCTCTGATAAAGTAAAGAGTTGCTGTACAAATTGATATTTTGAAACTGCTAGATCTAGCAAGCCGTAGCCAAGATGAAAGATGTTGTTTATGCTCAACGATATTTTCTTCGTCACCAGTCCATTTGGTATGGATGAGAGTGTTATTATGCAAGGTGAAGTCTAAACTTCTTGCAATTAGCTGGATTGCTATGAAAGCAAATACAGGAGAAAGTAGATGCATGGTGTCTTCTTGTTTAACCAACTCTGATAAGATAAACTCACTTTAACAGTTGGAAAAACAGCGGAATTCATCTGTCTTGACTATCCAGTTTGCTTACTTCCTGTATGTGGGTTTCTCATCACTCACCATTGCCTTTCGGAGTCCTCTTGATTGTTCGTATGTACAGGTCAGATTAGACAGAAATTTTAGAATCAGTAAATTTCCACTGATATGACCAAAATGACGAGGGAGATATGTAATCAACAACAGTAATGACAATGAAACAATACCAAAATGTAAATGTAATGTCCCAAAAAGCTGTAAATAACAGTATTTTCAGAGAGTCAAAATTTGCACCTTGTCTGTTCACGCATGCACACATTATTAGTTTGGTATTTCAGAGTTTCCTCATGATCATAAGTATAAGATGATTTGAGTATGAAATTAAATGGTCTTTTTCGTTCGATCATGTTTTTTTTTCTTTTTTCGATTGGTAATTTGTTTTGTTCAGATGTGTTTCTTATTGTAAAACCCTTACTGTCAGACACATGGAAAGCTGTTTTATATCTGAATCCACCAGGAATCTGGGGTTGTTGTAAATCTTCAGTTTTCTCCTCATTCACTTAGATTAATGAAAATAAAATACAGAAAGAACAAAAGTCGTTTCTGGATGTTTATATAGTGTTCAGCATATGGTTTGTCCTGAAGTTCTTGTTAGTAGAATTTTGGTGCTGTCAACAATTCGACCATTCTCTAGATCGTGCTCATCCATTTATGACAAAACTATCTCCTTAGAACTAAATAAACAACAAAATATGTATGATGAATTTTATTTATTATTAATAATGATTCATAATTATCACACAGGTGGTTTTTAACAAAATAATATTTATTGAATTTCGGCAATATATTTGACCTCCGAGTGGTATATATATATATATATATAGATGTATATCCATCTCCAAAGTAAAAACAAAATATACAAAATGATTGATGCATTATTGGCATTTGACCTGTATTAATTTGAATAGACCATTTTATTATCTTCATGGACAATCAATACTTTAATGTCATGGTTTTATTTGGATGTGATGGCAGCATTATTTCTTTATAATAAAAAATAGAGAGCCCTGAAACGATAAAAAATATGCACTTCATATCAGTGAACAAAAAATATAACATTATTGCATTATATACAACAGTAAATTGTTTAAAGTGAATGAAATTTTACTTTGTATTATGAAGAATATATTGGAATATATGATCTGGCCAATATTATAAGTATTATTATATCACAGACATATCTACATACTATTTTAAAATGTGTATTCTCTTCCACATCAATTCAACAACTTTATTTTTTACTGCATGAAAAATGTTAACTATATTTAGGTTTTTAATGAATTATGCCAGACACTCCTGTGAGATCTAGGAAGTTCTAAACTTCTTCTTGTTTTGAAGGCCATACTTAATAAAAATGATTACAAATCAACAAACACATAACTTCCTTCCAAACGAATTTAACAGTTTTAAAATGAAACACCACACAAAACATATTTGTCATTCATTTACATACATTCAAATTAATTTCTGTATCATGACTCAACATTTAATTTTTAAAACATTCCCCTGACCCTCATTTCCTGTTCTATCTTTAGATACAGGTATCATTTTAAAATGACTTTAACGTCAGCACATGGGAATCCATAACTAGGCTAGTGTATGTAATTTCCTTCCTGATAGTGATATCACTTAAATTGAAACTATTTTTTGTCATAAGTAAAATAAATGAGGTAAATATATAGATATAAAAGACCCATTCATATCTGAAAGGTAAAATAACGGAATGGTAGGAGTGGCAGGGTCGAGGTAATTAAATGTTTAAAATCTGTTCAATGAAATCTGTTAAGAAATGACATGTGACTAATACAATAACACAGACATGTACAAAATACTCTCAAAACAAACAACAGCCTTTATACCATCACTATTCATTTAGACATGTTTTAATTTTTTTTATATGTACCTAAGTGACAGTTATATTATGTCATGTTACTATTTAAATAACAAGTTAAAAAATATACAATGTATATATTATGGAAAAAAATATATTGTTCATTATTAAAATATTTGACAGAGAAACCTTTCTCAAGAGATCACCCTCTCTGCCAGCAAATCAAACAGTCTTTCAAGATAATAAAATGATAAGCAAAAAATACCATACGCAGTGTAGGAACATTTCCATGTGCACAATCCTATAGAAACAATATTTCAGTTATATCGTAGTGGTCAGTTTAATTGGTGGAAGAAACCAGAGTACCCGGAGAAAACCACTGACCTGTCACAAGTCACAGAGAAACCGTATCACGTAATGTTGTATCGAGTACTCCTCGCCATGAACGTGGTTTGAACTCACAACTTTAGTGGTGATAGACACTGATTGCATAGGTAGTTATAAAACCCACCACCATATGATCATGACCACGACAGCCCCCTAGACAAAACAGTGGAAGAACTGTCGAGAAAGACTGAATAAATGTTCGCACAAAATCTTACTAAGTCGAAAGAATGTATTGGTGAGCATTTTGTTTTCTTAGAAAAATCACAACTGCATATCACCTGAAATACAATTAAATAGACTGTAAAATAATATCATTCTAATTATAATTTACCATAAATTTTAACGAAATCAATATTAAGTTAAACTCAACAGCAAAACTATTTTACAGAAGCCAGTTTTCACGCCGAGTATTCTAACACACGGAACCAGAGCTGGCACAACAAACGTGGAGACCGTTGAAAAAATAACAAGTAGGTGGATGAAAATGTTGTTTTTTCTTATATGGAAAACGGTTTGGTAATAAATACACTTACTCTTCATATAATCATGCATTGCACTTATTGTTAGTCGACAATAATGCTTAAATCTAAAAGAAAAATATATTTTAGCTCGCGTTCGTAGTGCCCAATTATGTTGCCATCTCTGCATTCGTTGTGCCTATTTTTTTTCACAGCTCTGCGTACAGAGTGCCATATGCCCGCGGTCCGTTGTGCCCAAATCTACATACCCTGTACCTATAAATTGTTGTCTTGCACGAAATTGCGTGAATGGTTTGGAGTGAATTTTTGACAGATGTTACAGGATACATTTGCAACGAGCCAGATTCACTTTGTTTTTGAAATAACGCTTGTTGCATTAAAATACAAGCAATATAATTTCAAACTATCCCCAAAAATGAACAAACGTCGATGAAATTACCGTGTTGCCAAGTAAACATCTACTTTTTTACGCTGTAATTTTATCCTTGAATGCATGATTATATGAAGAGTAAGTGTACACCTTTATTTATTACCAAACCGTTTTCCATATAAGAAAAAACAACAATTTCATCCACCTATCTTGTTTGTTATTTTTTCAACGGTCTCCGCGTTCGTTGTGCCAGCTCCGGTTCCGTGTGTTAGAATACACGGCTTGGTTTTACTACAGTGGTAGTAATATTGTCTTTATCATTATGGTATGGAAATATCTATCCGACATCTGACTTATTTCCCCTCATAAACCTGCAGAAGATATTAGCATAACAACATTTATCTTCCTTCAATACGACAGTTCGGAGTTAGGGGAAGAGTTATGTCCCATGTCTAGCTCTTTGCCGTTAAGAGTACATAAGGTGTGCATCCGGGTCTCATTTTCGGACACTTCTTTAAGATGGCTGCCGCCCTTTGTTACAAATAGCTGTCATTATCAGCAGAGAAAAAACTTTCCCTTTTATACCTTACTGGGTAGTGGTTGCGTGTTAATTTCATATTCTATGTTATCACTGATCATTGCCTGGCTAGGTCAGGATTATTCATCAGAAGCTGAAACTGCAGATAAAGAAACTTTGCTATATTGTGCAGTATCGCCGCATCGGATGTAATGACAATGTTCAAATTTAGTTACCGTAGATGACACTGAACATTTCAGGTGTAAAATGACCTGCTTTATGAAAAAAAAAATTGAGCAGACTATATTTAATGAAAATAATTGACATTTTATGATTAATAGTTGTCACATTAAAAGAAACATGCTTCTTTTTTTTACGAAGGTATTTTCCCTGTATCAATGTTAGATTTACAGTAACATAATATACAGACAAACCAATTATTATTTGTCATATTAGAAAGAATTACATAAATAGCTGTGAGTATTATTTTTTAAATATTTTCCTGCATCAATGTTCAATTCAAAGGAACATAATACAGAGTAAAACCCGTCATTTTGAATAAACGTACAACGCGGGAAATATAATAGTACTATTTTACCTCCTTCACAAAAGACTTTCTAACTCCAAACTCCCGTATTAATCATAAACAGGTGCCCTATAAAATTATGTCATCTTAATTACCAGTACATCACAATGTTAGGTATGTTTGCAATTGACATGAATTTTGTAATGCGAAAAAGTTTTCCAAAGGTTTTCCAAATATAAGTTTCTATCACTGCGTCCAACAAAGGTTTTAACTTTCAACAAACCAATAGCATGACATTAATTACATTATATGTATCACACACAAGTGTTAAAAACAATAGTAGAAAATATACAAGTCACATAAGTGAACAAAGATCTGGCCTTGCTGTCATAAAACTTTTGAGCATGAGGTTTATACTTGCACTCGAAAAAAAATGACCAATCAGAGCACTGTATCAAATATTTACAATGCTGTGATTGGACGATTTTGGAGGAGTATGAGTATAAAACTCGTAGTCGAAAGTTTTATGACCTAGAATCAAAATAGACACTTATGTTAGCTTAAAATTATACATATATATTTGTATATACATATAGGGAGTGGATGTAGTCGAGTGGTCTAGGGCGCTGGACGTAAGGCTAAGCGAATGGTGCTGCAGTGTAACAATGGTGTGGGTTCAAATCCTGTCGAGGGAAGAACAAAAATTTGACAGCTCTAAAATCTAATTCTAACACTGTTTGGTTTAATTTTCAGACGTATATATATATATATATATATATATATACATATATATAATATGTGCTTCTGATTACAAAGTAATGAAAATTAGGGAAAAATATATTAATTTTTAACATGGATTTTTTTTGTTTTTTTTTCTTCATCAGAATACTACAAAAAAAATCTGGAAAATTAAAAAAAAAAAAGAAGAAAAAATTTAGAACAATGAAGTTAAGTTTATGTTTGTCTTTTTTAAAACAAATAGGGTCGATCCAGCAATATATGTGTATATATACTGGTATTATAAATATAGTTGTTAAGTGACAAACAAATGTGTAGTAACAGTGAGGGACAGTTATAGTTGTAACTACAACAAATATTTGGAAAAAGAGATCTGAGAAATTCCTTATCCCATGGAAATCCCACGTCTATTATACAGTAATGTGAGCAACCATGTGTCTGACTTATCAGCTGGGCCGGCCGTCAGCCAATTGGACCAATTACTTCCAATTTTGCCCCACGTTTAAGGGGCTTGTGCTGGAGTTATCTACTCTTGGCTGTTCGTGTACACACAACAACACACTGCAGGTTTTACAGAGAACAGCATTGATTATATTTTTTTTATGGGGCCCATCCACCTCCTAAGACTGCCCCTGCATATTAGGGATGCCCAATTCATATGTTCAAAAATAGATAATATTCAAACAACAGTATAAATGATGAATGATTCGTCCAACCACCAATTATCAAGAAAAACCAAAACTGTTAACAATAACTGATAGAAATATAGGTCAGTGTGTTAAACTAAGTAATGAGATCATTTTAACCTTCACACAAGTCCATTGGTTCTGCGTTAAACTACATGTATATAATGAGATCCTAACCCATCGTGAAGTCTAACAATCACAAATTCTAATGAAAGGGGGGTTGTGGAGTTTTAACTCCACTTTCAACAATATTTCAGTTATATCGTGGAGGAAAACGAAGTACTCGAGGAAAACCATCGACCTGTCGCAAGTTACTGACAAACTTTATCACATTGTGTTGCATCGAGTATACCTCGCCATGAAAGTTCTTTCCGTATATAAAAAATGGACAAGTACAAATTTGAATCTTTTTTATGCCTCTAAATGTTGAGGTCAAGCCTTTATAAACACTTTTCAGAATGATTGATTGATAAATAATTGCTTAACATCCAGTGAGGTGTATTTCAGCTATATTAAGGAAGATGCACTTTTCAGCATACTCCGACTAAAAATAAGGATGATTTTTTATATCTCTGCCGACATGTTACCCTTGTGTAATGTTAGTAAAATTTGTATAATTTAAAATGTTTAAAACTCTAATCAATAGAACAGGGGAAAAAAAGTTTTTTGAACTCCAATTAAATGAATTACGTATGATAATAGGAAACTGACAATCAGCAACAATTTCTGAAATTGTTTTTGTTCTATTTAGAAACATGGAGTGCAATGAGAACTAATTTAATGATTTCTGAGTCTAATCATCTTCAGAAATAACATCATTCTGTTCTCCCCAACACCTTATATTTCCAACACATTAAAATGTACAGGGTAATAATATTACATATATTTTATAAAAAATAATCTTAATGTACATTTTTGAGAAGTAAGGTCTTGAATATGCATGTACTATAAATTTTTTATTTTTTTTTTTCAAATTGAAGTTTGTTAAGCTTTATTCATTCATCAAATGTTTTCAATTATTCTCCAAGATACAAAAACTGAGACATACCAGCCAGGATTTCTGTACAAAGCAATGTAATGAGAAACCCAATGATTTCAACTTCTACAATATGTAAGGATAGGTGTGCAATAGATGTACAAATGTAATATATTATTTTTTTCAAACAAAATCTTACTAAGTAAGTACAATATATGTAGTTTAATATATATGATTCAATAACATTGCAATATTATTTTTTTGCCAATTGTGGCAAAGGGCACGAAACTACACCCCAACAAATTCATCAATATATACAAATTTACTTCAAAAATAGGTTTCAACATTTCAGCAAGATAGCCCTTTTGCAGATGTAGCATGTCTGACCACTTATATACCTGTATATATATATATCGTCCCAGATTTTACATTCTACCATTTTTATATAATTTAGTGATCCATCCTTTTATATAATTGTCTCCCCTTTGGATGTTAAATAATAGTGTCAGTTTTAAACATATGTAACTATACTATACAAGCAGACAAACATAACACATCCCGTGTTACTTAAACATTAAAACCTGTTCAACATACAAAAAATGTACATATTATTATTTCCAATTTACCATAAAATTCCCTGAAAATGATTTTTTTTTACATTGCAAGAAAACTATAATTAGATTATAAACTTTAAACATAATCAAACAAAAATGTGTATAATGGATGAATATTCATTAAATGAAAATGACACCATGTATATGTATATAAATATATCTATATGACATGTTTATTTACAAATATTTATAAACCAAACCAAACAACAAAGAAAAAAAATGTTTCACAAACATCACGGATGGGAAGTTCTAATTGCACTATTCAATAATTGTCTTTGTTTTTCCATAGCAATATATTTTTCCCCCGATAATTTTCCAGTCAGCATCTGTTGTAACAACGGACATCCAGATTCGTTGCCCGATTGTTTACTGTCTTTTTCCTGTAAAAATGGAGGGGAATAGCCTCTTAACATTTTTTCCAGTTCAGACATTGATTTCACATTTCTTAATCCTTTAGGAGGGTTATTACTCTTTTGAGTGACTGTAGATTTAATACCACTGTTTGAGTTGTGAATAACATTGTTTTGTGTTGTTCTACCTTGAGAACAGTTCTGCTGTTGATTAGCCATGCGTACCAGTACTGGTCGATTGTTACACAACGAGAGGCCGCTTGTTCTTACTTTGTTGTTCACTAAACGACTTCCGCCATTTGGTTGAGACATATTTCCCACACTATTCAACTTTAACAACATATTCCTATCCAAGATCATATTTCCGTTTACCTTTTGGCTTGGAAAAGACGCTTGATGCTGAGATGTTGATGCTTGTTTTACAGGACTTTGCATCAGCAGAGATCTCGCGGAATTCAATGTCAAATTATTCATTCCTATAGAACAGGGTTGTGCCTGTGGAATTGGACTTCTTATGTTAGAAGAAAAATCACTTGCAGGGCTAGCCATATTTGTGTCCACTGACAATGGACTGTTCAGATTTGAATAGCTTGTTTGTGGACTCGAAACATTAGAACCAGAAAGGTATGAATTTGAAGTATCTGAACTTCCGGTATAAAATGCCTGTGGGCTAGTGGGATAACTGGATTGTTGTGTATTGGGCAAAACTGGTTTCATATTGGTAAAAGACTGTTGATTTCCAAACGATTGTGGACTACCTGGGGATCCTAGTCCATTCAAGTTAAATGACTGACAACTGGCCTGACCAGACTGAGACTGGTTGCCCATACTATCTAATTTAGTATAAAAATTGTCCTGGGCATATTGTGATATAATATCTTGTGACTGCATGTTAGCCATTGACTCAGCATATTGCAAGCAAAACTCAGAGATATCTTTTGGCAATGCTTCAGCTAAAGCGGCTGATGATCCTACAAGACTACCATCATTGAACGATCCAATCTGAATATTCAACAGTCCTTGTTTGCGAATGGTCGATCCATTACCATTATTTGGCACCCCACTGTTGTCAGGTGACTTACACATGAATTCGATTGGCTGATCATCAAGCTCATTGTCATTTGGAAGCATTGAAAATACATGTGGACAGGATTTAATCCTTTGTAGAGATTGTTTCTTTTTGTAGTTGCTAGGCAACTGACCTGGGTTTATTGAATTCCACAGAACACTTCCATTCAATACCTGATTATTTTCCTCCATTTCATTCTCATCTCCATCCAAACTTTCAATAAATTTTCTCATTTCTTCATTGTCATTTGCATCTGGATCCAATGAACTGGCACATTCTTGTACAACGCTCATTGGAAAATCATCGTTAGCATCACCAACTGATGCTCCACAATCGTCAGATAATGGACTCGCATTTATACTAGAATACGGGCTATAACCACTGTGGTAGCCATTATCCTCATGATTATCTCCCTTATTACTAGGTTTGAAGGGCCTACTAGAGATGTCCATAACTCCTGTACAGCAAAGAGATTCTTTATCCTCTTCCATAAAAACCCGGACTCCCTCCTCTTCACTGAAATATAAATTATTACATTAATTATTTGATTGTTTAAGCACCATATTCATCTATATATTTCATTAATATCATGAACAATTAATCAATTAAAAAATAGCAAGATGCACATGTCTTACCACATATCTCTTTTTAGGAAACAGCATATTTGTACAATACAAAGTTAAACAACCTGTATGCTCAACTTATTAAAACCGTTCAATCATTTTCCCCCATGTTGGCATCCATCTTGAAAAGTCTGATTGGAACCAAAAACATAAACTAGTGATAATGTATGTCAAGACCTTCATATCTGACGTTATTATCTATATTGGTAACGTCATAATGTGTTTGACGTCACACTGACTGATATCTTTCAGTGAGATCAAACGAAAAATGTATAAATAACCGATATTATCTAACATTTTGTACATTTTCCTTTGAATTTAAAGAAAGTAGCCTGTTTGAAAAGAATGGTGCGACGTTGCATGTGATCTTCTCGGCCAAACTATTTTGTCATGATGGCATATCAATCATTGGAATGCGGGGTAAAACACGTCAATGTGAGCAACGTTAACAAAGCAATAGAATGAACGGCAACAAACGTGACGTCATGCACAAAATGTAGTCTCTCTCAGAGTATTGTACACATTTGTTAATCTTACCCTTGTTATTTGCTTAAAATTTGTTTTTATTGAAAAGTTAGATAAACTTATTACATACATATTGTGTTTGTACAAGACTATGTATCAGGTCTTGCCTGTTGTGTGAACAAACCGCATCACAACTCGTCGCGACTCGTAGTGATATTGGTTCACACAACAGGCTCGACCTGATACAAAGTCTTGTACCACCACACTATGTATGTAATGGGTATATATCTCATATGGCCCTCCAGTGCAGGTATGTCATCAAAATGATGGACTTTGGATATTTACATTAACACATATTTTTATGCACAAATCAGTAAAAATTTAGATTCAACAAGAACAATTAGTTCCATTCATCATACAACAGACGTTATTGTTTTGTCAGAGTAAGTTACAAACTGAATATTTCATGATTGAAGAGAATGCACTTACTACGTTCGTGTAAATTATACACATTTAATTGCATTCACCACAGCTTGCACTGAAGACCTATTGTTTTTTCTTGTTTTTATAAATGTGTGAAAAAAAGTTCTTTGACTTATGAGATGGTAATAATTACAGGACTTCTCTACTACCTAGAATATATTTGAATACAATTAACCCAGTAAGACCACATTATGATTTATTTGTACTAACGACTTAACTTCATAAACCACAAAGTTCATAGTTTAAACAATACATGTATAATGCACATGTTTTACTTCTGTGCCCTCTCGTAATAATGACTTCCCCCCCCCCCCCCCCCCTATTTTCCGTTGTGTCGTATTTAAAAGGACCTACGATTTAGTGATTACTAAAAAAAAAACAAAAAAAACATGAGACAATGAATTATTCATGTCGTTTACTTAACTTCCATTTTTGTTTTACCTATTTTATCAAACACAAAAAACATTGACATTTACCTAAAAATAGAACCACGACCTAGTTCCATCTGACATAAGAATGTACACATTACAAATTTCCAAACAACTTCAAACAGATATCAATGAAAATACAGACATCAAACCAGAAACATCTTCCCATTTTTAGTTTAGGTTTATGGTTTTTAACGCCACTTTCAACGATATTTTAGTTATATCGTGGAGGTCAGTGTTATTGGTGGAGAAAACTACCGACCTATCGCAAGTCACTGACAAACTTTATCACATAATATTGAACCGAGTACACCTCGCCATGAACGAGGTTCGAACTCACAATGTTAGTGGTGATGGGTACTGATTGCATAGGGTAGTTGTAAATCCAACTACCAAACAATCACTACCATGATGACCCCTCCATGGCTATATTAAACTGCATCAGTGAGTGAGTGATTGTAGTTTAACGCCAAATGAGAAATTGTTCAGCTATATCATAGAAAGAACAAGCTACATTTCGATGGGATGATGATGTCCGCTTTGAACAAGACCATATACTTGGTTTGATTTTTATTGTGCTAGCTCAAGGGACCTAGTCTGTGAGTAGACATGTCGCTCCACTCTGACACGTTATCTTACTCTTAACAGTTAGTTAACTACTGTGGGTTTAGCTGAGAAGAAGCAAATACCAATTCTATAGTCTTTGGTTTAACCTGGTAGGGGCTCAAATCCACAATCTGCCACAATCGACGTGACCACGCTAAACATTACATGATTGGTTGATTGGTGTTTAACGCCAACCTTAGCAGTATTTCAGCTATATCGTGGCACTAACCATTACATCACTAACTGCTTTAAATATTAGACAGCAATAAGATCATGTGATATATAACTAACCAGAGGCTCCCCAGATTTTAATTTTTAAGAACTATTTAATGAACATTCCTGCCAAGTTTTGCTGCAATTTTCACAGTGGCTTTTCCAAAGAGAATTGAAATGTGAAAAGTTTATTATAACAATGATGCTGATCATTAAAGTAAGGAATTTCTTAATTAATTTGTTCCACTGCTAATGATAATTGAAGAAAGTAACAAAGGACCACATTTTGATAATTTTAGCAAGAAAATAAAGATTTATCATTTAGGTTTTTTTTTCTTATTGCCAGCACCTAAACTGGTCCCTAACCTCTCAATTAATCACTAAACAAAATTCTTATTGCCTGCACCTAAACTGGTAGCTCTCATGATGACCAGTAAAACTTTGTTCGGACCAGTAAATTTTTCAGTTTTTATTCAGAATTATATAAAAATAAATTCAAGAATCTGATTCGGAGCAGTAAATCCAAATGTTCATTTCGAGGACTGAACTGGTCTCCTAACCATTAATATTTTTTTATTAGTGTTTGCACATAATTTCAGTCCCCTCTCCTCTTGTCTCCAAATACTATCTTATTTATATAAAATAATAATAACAAGATATGATTATAATCTAATGATTATGAAGTCTCAAGTCTCCCAAACCGGCCACTGACAACAGGTTTAAAAAATAAATCAAAAGCTACCTTTGAAATCGAAACAATGTTGAATTTGTGCGGTATTGTGGTGGCCATTTTGAAAATGGCGACCGGTAGAAATTTTTCAATGTCGGGAATCAATTCGGGACATTATTATGTACCCACATATCAAATTTTGATGATATCGGACAATGTTGAATTTTTGCGGCGATTTTGAAAATGGTGACCGCTAGAAATTTTTCAATGTCGGGAATAAATTTGGGACATCATAATCTACCCACATATGAAATGTCGTTGAAATCGGACAATGTTGAATTTGTGTGGCATTGTGGTGGCCATTTTGAAAATGGCGACCGCTAGAAATTTTTCAATTTCAGGAATAAAGTTGGGACATCATAATCTACCCACACATGAAATGTCGTTGAAATCGGACAATGTTGAATTTGTGTGGTATTGTGGTGGCCATTTTGAAAATGGTGACGGCGCTAGAAATTTTTCAATGTCTGGAATCTATTCGGGACATCATAATCTACCCACATATGAAATGTCGTTGAAATCGGACAATGTTGAATTTGAGTGGTATTGTGGCGGCCATTTTAAAAATGGCGACCGCTTGAAATTTTTCAATATCGGGAATAAATTCGGGACATCATAATCTACCCACATATAAAATTTAGATGATATCGGACAATGTTGAATTTTTGCGGTATTGTGGTGGCCATTTTGAAAATGGCGATCGGTAGAAATTTTTCAATGTCGGGAATCAATTCAGGACATCATAATCAACCCACATATCAAATTTTGATGATATCGGACAATGTTGAATTTTTACCACCCATTTTATATGCCGTGTTTTGGCAGCCATTTTGAAAATTTTTGAAAACACAGAATTGCTCCTCTAATGGTGACCTATCACTATGTCAAATTTTATGTCTCTATCATTATCCATTTAGAAGTTATCAACATTAATGTACGAAATTTCAACTTTCCCATAGGATTCTATAGTAACCTCCACCCCCTTTGAACCCCTCTAAAATATGACTTTGACCCCCTTTACCACAAAGCTGAAAACTTTAGGACCAACTAGAAACATATATCTATAACTCCACTCAGTTTCATGAAATTCTGTCCTGTATTTCCTGAGATCTGTCATGGACAAGTTCATGTGCCAAAGAAAGAAAGTAAGAAAGGAGAGTAATAATAATAAGAAGAAACAGAGCAAAAACAATAAGTCGTTGTTGGAATCATCTCATGCACTTACGTGATATGAAATATATATCGGTTTTAAACATCAAAGGGAAAATAAACAAAATAGTGATAAATATACTACATACATACTTGACTATGATAATGGCTATAGGAAAGTGACACTTATAGTTATTGTGTACATAAATAAAAGTCTAACCTTATAATGTAATTCATGCAGACGATGTACTGTGGCTTGTTGCTTGTATTATAAATGATGGTAGCACGTGTCTGCATCCACACCCAGTCACAATTCTTTCCCACAAATCTGTAATACTTGCTCACAGATGATCCTTTTACTATTACTGAAAAAAATAGATAAATGATAATATATATTAAGTTTCATAACACAAAAACATTTACATAATATATGCATATGCATAAATAAATTATTGGCCATCCATGATATAAAATTAAAACTTTGGTTTTACTTCCTATATATGAATGACATTTGTTTTCTACACAAGTTTATTTATAACTTCTTTAAATGTATTTAAATCTTTATAAAGGCCACCAATTCTGCAATGAAAAGGTTACCTTATAAGAGAGATGGTCTCTCTTGGGTGGGTACAAGTTAGTTATATTTTACTATCTCAATGCATCTTAAATCTGGCCTGATAACAGGGTGGCCTTTTTGTGAAATGGGACTGATAACAGGGTGGCCTTTTTGTGAAATGGGACTGATAACAGGGTGGCCTTTTTGTGAAATGAGGCCTTTATAAGAGGGGAACGACTGTAATACAATTCAAATTTGTTCCAAAACATTCATTTTTTTTTTTTTTTTAGAAAATCATGTTTGAAGTAAAAAACTACTTTTTTCATAAATTTTCACTAGTTACCACTGTACAAATAAGTACAATTGATGTATCACTGAGATCCTTTAATGTGTCATCCTTGGCCATTACGTTACTGTAAATAGGCATTTAAATAAACTTAAAAAAGAGTTTGAAGTTGTATACACTATAATTCAACACCAATGTGCTTTTATTTTAGCTAAGTTTTTAATTCTTCTATGTAAATGGAAATAAAAGGCAGACCTTTAATTAGTGACACTTTTATTTGTCCAGTGAAACTGACCATTTACACTTAAAACCATATGATTGGGGAAAACATGATTGTTGTCTATTATATTACATGTTGGCAGAATAAACCCATTGACAAATTCTTACTTAAAATTTGTTATAATAATCGCCTCTTAAAAATGCTTTACCCATCATTTATGGGGAGTGAAACCACAAAAGATCTTTGTTGACAAAAGCAGAAAAAAATACATCTGTTCAAACCAATCACATTTTTATCTATAAAATCAATGACTACAGAATCCAAATATCATTACAACATAAATCTGTACTACAATAAAACAGGGATTATTATTAAACAATGTGTTTTAATACTCTGCATATTTTTTCAGTAGAAACATAATAGTGAAAAAAGAAAATAACTTATTTTTTCTGTTAAAAATCCAAATAACTTTACTATTATTATTATGAAAATATTCACATCACAAAAATGACCCATTAATTAATTTTTGCATATGATAATTCATCTGTACCTTACTGATCACTCTGTATAATCCTAATACTATATTATCATAGTACATACACTTTAAAGACTTTTAAGTTTATTTAGTTCCACAGTAGTTTCATCTGAGTACTTAATCAGAATCATTGCATTTCAATGAAATGAAACGAAACACTTCTAGCTCAAATATAATGTCTTTTTTTTTTTTAGTTTTTAAACTCATTATACAAAAATTATAGCACATTAATAAATCTGTTTTTATGAGATCTAACTGGTTTTTTTTTAAATATTTTTTTTTTTTAAACAGTATTTGAATTACCAAAAAACAATTTATTTAAATCAGTATCTTGTCTTACCTGAATGCAAAATCCTATTTTAAAACAATATTATGTAACTTGCCATATGTCACCTAGGGCTCTTGTCTGTTTATATGCAATTGTTTTATCACCTATAAATATTTAATTAAAAAAAAAAATGTATGTATTTATGAAGTTTACACAGCAAAGACGGTATATAAATTGTTGTAATTTTTTTTTTCTGACATTTTAACAAAAATATTTTTAAAGGATTATATGCTTTTTTTCTAATGTATATTTTTAATTAGTAAACAAGGGCAACGCAAAGCGTGGCGTATCCCCTCGCCTAAAAATTTGACCTGGTGACCTTGACCTTTGACCTTGACCTTTGACCTTGAAAATCAATAGTGTTTCAGATTCTCTTAAGGACTAAGTATGTACCAAGTTTGGTCAAAATACATTGAAGGATGTTGATTCTAGTGTTCACAAGGACGTTACGTGGTAAAAATTTGACCTGGTGACCTTGACCTTTGACCTTGAAAATCAATAAGGTTCCAGATTCTCTTAAGGACTAAGTATGTACCAAGTTTGGTCCAAATCCATTGAAGGATGTTGATTCTAGAGTGTTCACAAGGATGTTACAGAAGGACGGAAGGTAGCATTACTATATAACTTCGTTGGCGAGGGAATAATAACGAAAGTCTAATTTAATTTTGACATCTATTTGCAGATCATCTGATATTACACCGCAGGAGGGAATTATCTTCACAAAATTCTCTTTGAGTTTTATCATTATTAACATATGCAAAATTGTAGTCCTTAAATGTAAACTATTGTAGGAGTTTAAATAAAGAGTTAGACAGTGATAGATTTTAACACAACTTTTCAGCTATATCAAGGAGAGATCAAATTACATTCAATGACATGTAGATGATGTCTGCTTTGCCAACATGCTTAACTGGATCTTTATAAATGCTAGCTCAATGAAAGAACAGTCAATTTTTGGCTCTTACTCCTACAGAAATAGGTCGTAAATATAGACATGATTACCTCTTCATCCTTATTAGGTCATCAGTATTTATCTGGGTCAATGACTTTATAGGTCATGCTTATTAAGTAATAATAGCACTATTTTCAACTGATACTCTTTATAAAAAAAAATTCTTTATCTTTTCAATGTTTTCACTGCAAAAATATGACAGAAGAAAATACCCCAAAATTAGAGACACTTATAACCCTATAAATAGATTGGTAAACTTCCAGTTATTTAGTAAGGTTACTTTTTCTAAAGGTGAATGAGGAAAGATCCCTTTGGGGATAATGTACTTTTTGACACTATTACCTGACCAGGACACCATGTGGGGACAGTCCCAAAGATTTAAATTAATTTGTTGTTTTTATTGATAGCATCAATTCCTTTAATGTTTAATGTCTAATAAACTAATTTAAACTGGTTCACTTTGATATCATCTTATTAATCCCAAGGGGTAAAATTCTTCAATGGTCAAGTTCTAAAAAAAGTAACACATCAGCTAAAAGTAGTATGGTATAATGGTAAAATATGAAAATCTGTCTTTTTTCTGGGCTATCCTGGAAAGATGTTATCAGATATATTCCAGACTTGATCCAGATTTAGTCCACTGCAAATCAAGTTATTATTCAAAATTTGCCATTTATTTTTAACTTTTTGAATTGAAAGTCTTGTTAATTCTCTTGAATTTTGAATTTAAAGACTTGTTAATTCTTGAATTTTGAATTGAAAGTCTTGTTAATTCTCTTGAATTTTGAATTTAAAGCCATGTTAATTCTCTTGAATTTTGAATTTAAAGCCTTGTTTAATTCACTTGAATTTTGAATTTAAAGTCTGGTTAATTCTCTTGATTTTGAATTTAAAGTCTGGTTAATTCTCTTGAATTTTGAATTTAAAGTCTAGTTAATTCTCTTGAATTTGAATTTTTAAAGTCTTGTTAATTCTCTTGAATTTTGAATTTAAAGACTTGTTAATTCTGTTGAATTTTGAATTTAAAGTCTTGTTAATTCTGTTGAATTTTGAATTTAAAGACTTGTCAATTCACTTGAATTTTGAATTTAAATCTTTTGTTAATTCTGTTGAATTTTGAATTTAAAGCCTTATTAATTCTGTTGAATTTGAATTTAAAGCCTTATTAATTCTGTTGAATTTTGAATTTAAAGACTTGTTAATTCTTGAATTTTGAATTGAAAGTCTTGTTAATTCTCTTGAATTTTGAATTTAAAGCCATGTTAATTCTCTTGAATTTTGAATTTAAAGCCTTGTTTAATTCACTTGAATTTTGAATTTAAAGTCTGGTTAATTCTCTTGATTTTGAATTTAAAGTCTGGTTAAGTCTCTTGAATTTTGAATTTAAAGTCTAGTTAATTCTCTTGAATTTGAATTTAAAGTTTTGTTAATTCTCTTGAATTTTGAATTTAAAGCCTTGTTAATTCTCTTGAATTTTGAATTTGAAGTCTAGTTAATTCTCTTGAATTTGAATTTAAAGTCTTGTTAATTCTCTTGAATTTTGAATTTAAAGACTTGTTAATTCTCTTGAATTTTGAATTTAAAGTCTTGTTAATTCTCTTGAATTTTGAATTTAAAGACTTGTTAATTCTCTTGAATTTTGAATTTAAAGCCTTGTTAATTCTCTTGAATTTTAAATTTAAAGACTTGTTAATTCTCTTAAAATTTGAATTTAAAGTCTTGTCAATTCACTTGAATTTTGAATTTAAATCTTTTGTTAATTCTGTTGAATTTTGAATTTAAAGCCTTATTAATTCTGTTGAATTTGAATTTAAAGCCTTGTTAATTCTCTTGAATTTTGAATTTAAAGTCTTGTTAATTCTGTTGAGTTTTGAATTTAAAGCATTGTTTATTCTCATGAATTTTGCATTTAAACCCTTGTTAGTTCTCTTGAAATTTGAATTTAAACCATTCAGCAAAAAAATGAATAAGAATAACATATTTCTGGGACGATTACAGTAACAAACAAATAATTATATCCTTGTTATTTTGTTGATAAACGATATATTTTTGTTTACAATCTTATTTAATAAACATATCACTGTTTCCTTTAACCATCAGATACAATTTATTATGTGGTTTTTATGATAACTTCCTTAATTTAGCATCTCTTATCATTTGAATTAAATTGCAAGTGCTGTGGAAACTTTGTTTAGCAGAGCCAGGGCCTATGAGAGGATGGTTCAGCCGGTACATCGGTCCGGTGTCTGGGGAGGTCAGAAGAGACCTGTGAATCTCTGAAGGGCCCCATAGCCTTAGTCATAGACATTTTATTTTGATATTTTCATTTTGTTTGTTGGTATTTTCAACTATTTTTAGTTGAAATAAAAATAATTATGTAAAATTCACTTAAGACTTCTGAATTCTGGTTGTTGATCATCACTCACATTTACATGTAACCAGGAAGGCCTATGTTATATGGACATTCTGCTGCACAGGAAATAAAGCATAAATGAAAGTTTACCAGTGGTTTTATTGGACCTCAAATCCTCAATTTTGAGAGAAGTCTCAGCCTGTCCCCGGGGCGCCAAAGAAGTTTTGTTCCACCTTGCAAAATTTCTCTTGGAAACCCTGAGCGGAGTTATCATTAAATAATGTAAAGGGATAGAAAAAAAATTTGTCATATGTTCAAAGGTATGAAAATTGAGAATAATGACAGCTGTTTAGACAACCAAAACCAGACTTCAGGCAGTATTGTTTTATATAACTACAAGGACTGCCTTGATATACATAAAATTAATACTTATCTAAATATAATTTATGTACACTGTACTATGAAATTGATGTACTTTCTACTTTTGTCTGTTCCATATCCTTTTGGCAATTGAGAACAAAAGTTACCTTTTAAACTTAAAACAAAAAAGAGTGTCAACAACACTTTCAGGTCAGTTGAATTAAATAGGTCAGTGATTAGACAAGATATATATATTGCATTCTATATTTAGCTACTCAATGGATATTTTTAGTAATGTCTGTTAAGGCTTTGGCAATAAAAAAGCTATGTCTCAAACAGTTGTACTGTTAAATTAGCATATCCTGTATATTTGTACATATATAAAAAATACCACTAGTCTTATACTCTTTGTGCCATGACCAACAGAAAATAAAATAAAGATACATGGATTCTGGTTTTTTCAATTTTTCTAAAAGCAAACTATAAATATGACACTTGGTGACAAAATAAATTATTACAAACTGGGCACACATTCAAAAATGTTAATTTTTTGAAAATGTCACTGTTTAATTTTTTCAGGATTTATCTTTTCTTAAATAAATCTATGCAGAAAGTGGACAACAGTATTTGCACTATTCCAATTTGTGCTATTTATTGTCAATACTCATCTATCTTGAAAGAAAAACTTAGTCAGATGATATCAAGATTCGTCTGTTGTCAATAACCACCTGTCTTGAGAGAACACTTACTAATGTGACAGTAAGGTCCGTTTGTTGTCAATAATCATCTGTCTTAAAAGACCACTTAGTCATGTGACACTAAGGTTCGTCTGTTGTTAATAATTATCTGCCTTGAGAGAACTCTTAGTCATGTGACAGAAGGTTTGTTCTGTTGTCAATAATCACCTGTCTTTAAAGAACACTTAGTCACATGCCAGTAGGGTGGGTCTGTTGTCAATAATCACCTGTCTTGAAAGAACACTTAGTCATGTGAGAGTCAGGTCGGTCTCTTGTCCATAATTATCTGCCTTGAGAGAACACTTTGTCATGTGACAGAAGGTTTGTTCTGTTGTCAATAATCACCTGTCTTGAAAGAACACTTAGTCATGTGACAGTTGGACTTAGGTCTTTCAAAATAGATTTCACTCATTTAATTCTGAAGATTTGCTTAATATTTTTTTGTACCAGTACATATCAATGCACGAAATATGCTGAGGGGAAGAACCTTATTATCATATCTAGTATATTGAAGCCATTTTATTTATGGCTGACAACAAGAAGATGTCAGCTGACACTGTCATACATCTATATAACCACAATGCTATAAATGTTAGTTCATAAAGGTGTGATAAATTTCATTCATTTTCTACCTACTACAGTTAAACCTGTCTAAACCAAAAGCTGCCTAATCCAAATAGACTTTACAGTCCCATCTACTATACATCTATGTAATTTGAACCTGTGTAAACCAAACACCTGTCTAAACTGAAAAAATTCTTCAGTCCCAAAGGGGATTTTACTTAGGTGAAGGATAGACTAGGGAAATTATAAATTTATATGTGTTTCATTGTTATTTTTATACAATAATTTAGTGTATTTGTTTCAACGATTTTGGTTTGGGGTTTATGGTATTTAACGCCACTTTCAACAATATATCAGTCATTTCTTGGCAGTCAGTTTTATTGGTGGAGAAAACCGCCCACCTGTCGCAAGTCACTAACAAACTTTATCACATAATGTTGTATTAAGTACACCTCGCCATGAGAGGGATTCAAACTGATTGCATAGGCAGTTGTAAATCCAACTACCATACGATCAGGACCACGACAGCAACTACTACAATTTTAGTGTTGGTTTTAAAAATCATCATGCAATGTATGTCAACATAAAAAAGTCTTAAATTAATTTGTATACATTACAAGGCACATTATATACATTACGAGATATCTATTATTAAATCTTGAGGAAAAACTCTCAGGGTATAAGTTACACCAAAATAAGCTGCTTGTTTTCATTCATGGGATAAAATATTATATCTAAAAAAAAAATAATAATATTTAATTTCATCTCCTTAAATCTACATGACACAACATTTATAACACACCTAAAATTTGACATCATTTAAAGTTTTCAAAAGATACACTATTATTAATGGTTATCAAGAATTAATTATGAAAAACAGGAGTTCAATGACTTCATAATACAGTGAGACCTGTTTAAACTGAACCTTGTAGAAACTGGAATCCTATATAACCCGAACTTTAATTAAAGTATAAATGTCAGAAATCTTTGTTAATTAGACCTGTATAAACCGAACACCTGTCTATTCAAAACAAAAAAAACCAAACGGATCCCCAGAAGGTTCGGTTTAGACAGGTTTCACTGTAAACTAAAAATTAACTGAATAAACTGGCTGATAATGATACACACTTCACACCCAGTTAAAGATATATTCAAAACATGTTTCAATTTCACTTTGTCACAATATTACATAATCAGTTTAAGAGATGTTTACAAAGTAACTGTACAATAATTGTATTGTAAAGACTGTCACTACCAGTCACATAACAAATCAAATAAATTATGGCTACGGTTTTTGTATTTAGTTGTAAAAGTGTCATTTATTGTTCTAGGTTAAAAACAGGGGAATACATCCTCTTCAGTCTTCATTAATTTGCATAATTTAAATCATTCCAACTACATGTATATCATGATGGGCAAATGCAATGGAGAAGGAAGATGGATCGTTTGCAGGAAAGATCAGACTGTTAATGAATGGTAAACTTTCCTTTTTAAATTAACTCCTCATAATTTAGATCATTTCAACTTATCATGATGGGTATATCAATGGAGAAGGAAGATGGATAATTTCCAGGAAATCTAAGACTGTGGCAAACTTTACAAATCAAGCTCACCTCCTCCTGAATTAGCTGTGGCACTTTATCTCATCACTAGTCACTGCCTTCCTTTTATACAAGGCCCATCCCACAAAAGGCCACCCCTCTTATCGGACAAAATTTCCAATGCGCTGAGATTGTAAAATACTACTTAATTGTCCTTCTCATGAGAGGCCACCACTCTTTTTAGGAAGTTTTTCATTGTAGAAGGGGTAAATACTATTAAATTGTCCCTCTCTTGAGAGGCCACCACTCTTTTTAGGAAGTTTTTCGTTGTAGAAGAGATGGCCTTATAAAAGAGGTATTACTGTTAGTGGTAGAAGTGTGACCTTACTGTTAGTGGTAGAAGTGTGACCTTATAAGAGAGTTATTACTGTTAGTGGTAGAAGTGTGACCTTATAAGAGAGTTATTACTGTTAGTGGTAGAAGTGTGACCTTACTGTTAGTGGTAGAAGTGTGACCTTACTTTTAGTAGTAGAAGTGTGACCTTACTGTTAGTGGTAGAAGTGTGACCTTACTGTCAGTCGTAGAAGTGTGACCTTATAAGAGAGGTATTATTGTTAGTGGTAGAAGTGTGACCTTATAAGAGGTATTACTGTTAGTGGTAGAAGTGTGACCTTACTGTTAGTGGTAGAAGTGTGACCTTATAAGAGAGGTATTACTGTTAGTGGCAGAAGTGTGACCTTACTGTTAGTGGTAGAAGTGTGACCTTATAAGAGAGGTATTACTGTTAGTGGTAGAAGTGTGACCTTACTGTTAGTGGTAGAAGTGTGACCTTACTGTTAGTGGTAGAAGTGTGATCTTACTGTTAGTGGTAGAAGTGTGACCTTACTGTTAGTGGTAGAAGTGTGACCTTACTGTCAGTGGTAGAAGTGTGACCTTATAAGAGGAGGATTACTGTTAGTGGTAGAAGTGTGACCTTACTGTTAGTGGTAGAAGTGTGACCTTATAAGAGAGGTATTACTGTTGGTGGTAGAAGTGTGACCTTACTGTTGGTGGTAGAAGTGTGACCTTACTGTTAGTGGTAGAAGTGTGACCTTACTGTTAGTGGTAGAAGTGTGACCTTACTGTTAGTGGTAGAAGTGTGACCTTACTGTTAGTGGTAGAAGTGTGACCTTATAAGAGAGGTATTACTGTTAGTGGTAGAAGTGTGACCTTATAAGAGAGGTATCACTGTTAGTGGTAGAAGTGTGACCTTACTGTTAGTAGTAGAAGTGTGACCTTATAAGAGAGGTATTACTGTTGGTGGTAGAAGTGTGACCTTACTGTTAGAGGTAGAAGTGTGACCTTATAAGAGAGGTATTACTGTTAGTGGTAGAAGTGTGACCTTATTGTTAGTGGTAGAAGTGTGACCTTACTGTTAGTAGTAGAAGTGTGACCTTACTGTTAGTGGTAGAAGTGTGACCTTATAAGAGGAGGATTACTGTTAGTGGTAGAAGTGTGACCTTACTGTTAGTGGTAGAAGTGTGACCTTATTATTAGTGGTAGAAGTGTGACCTTACTGTTAGTAGTAGAAGTGTGACCTTATAAGAGAGGTATTACTGTTGGTGGTAGAAGTGTGACCTTACTGTTAGTGGTAGAAGTGTGACCTTACTGTTAGTGGTAGAAGTGTGACCTTACTGTTAGTAGTAGAAGTGTGACCTTACTGTTAGTGGTAGAAGTGTGACCTTATAAGAGAGGTATTACTGTTAGTGGTAGAAGTGTGACCTTATAAGAGAGGTATCACTGTTAGTGGTAGAAGTGTGACCTTACTGTTAGTAGTAGAAGTGTGACCTTATAAGAGAGGTATTACTGTTGGTGGTAGAAGTGTGACCTTACTGTTAGAGGTAGAAGTGTGACCTTATAAGAGAGGTATTACTGTTAGTGGTAGAAGTGTGACCTTATTGTTAGTGGTAGAAGTGTGACCTTACTGTTAGTAGTAGAAGTGTGACCTTACTGTTAGTGGTAGAAGTGTGACCTTATAAGAGGAGGATTACTGTTAGTGGTAGAAGTGTGACCTTACTGTTAGTGGTAGAAGTGTGACCTTATTATTAGTGGTAGAAGTGTGACCTTACTGTTAGTAGTAGAAGTGTGACCTTATAAGAGAGGTATTACTGTTGGTGGTAGAAGTGTGACCTTACTGTTAGTGGTAGAAGTGTGACCTTACTGTTAGTGGTAGAAGTGTGACCTTACTGTTAGTAGTAGAAGTGTGACCTTACTGTTAGTGGTAGAAGTGTGACCTTATAAGAGAGGTATTACTGTTAGTGGTAGAAGTGTGACCTTATAAGAGGTATTACTGTTAGTGGTAGAAGTGTGACCTTATAAGAGAGGTATTACTGTTAGTGGTAGAAGTGTGACCTTATAAGAGAGGTATTACTGTTAGTGGTAGAAGTGTGACCTTATAAGAGAGGTATTACTGCTAGTGGTAGAAGTGTGACCTTACTGTTAGTGGTAGAAGTGTGACCTTATAAGAGAGGTATTACTGTTAGTGGTAGAAGTGTGACCTTATAAGAGAGGGATTACTGTTAGTGGTAGAAATGTGACCTTATAAGAGAGGGATTACTGTTAGTGGTAGAAGTGTGACCTTACTGTTAGTGGTAGAAGTGTGACCTTACTGTTAGTGGTAGAAGTGTGACCTTACTGTTGGTGGTAGAAGTGTGACCTTACTGTTGGTGGTAGAAGTGTGACCTTACTGTTAGTGGTAGAAGTGTGACCTTACTGTTAGTGGTAGAAGTGTGACTTTACTGTTAGTGGTAGAAGTGTGACCTTACTGTTAGTGGTAGAAGTGTGACCTTACTGTTAGTGGTAGAAGTGTGACCTTACTGTTAGTGGTAGAAGTGTGACCTTACTGTTAGTGGTAGAAGTGTGACCTTACTGTTAGTGGTAGAAGTGTGACCTTACTGTTAGTGGTAGAAGTGTGATCTCAGACCATACATATCATTTTCTTTAATGTCATATATTATAAGACCATTGTATTGATACATGTATCTTGTACTGACCTAACTACAGGTCAAGATGGTGACATCTATACATGTAATTATATGTATTGTATAGTAAAGTCACTTTGCAATAATCATGGACATGTGTAAATCCTATGCCAGTCTAGTCTAGCTTGCCCTAATATCACAG
Organism: Bathymodiolus brooksi; assembly: GCA_963680875.1. Classification (NCBI taxonomy): domain Eukaryota; kingdom Metazoa; phylum Mollusca; class Bivalvia; order Mytilida; family Modiolidae; genus Bathymodiolus; species Bathymodiolus brooksi. The sequence goes on along the minus strand of OY804576.1, from coordinate 83,146,007 downwards.
AGATGTGGTAATACCATGCCAGATTTATCCCAAAATCACAGAGATGTGGAAATACCTATCATGCCAGACTTTTCTGGCTTGAACCAAAACTCTCTTGACACAGAAAATGTTTACTTGTCCAAGATAATCAAGTTTCATGAAATTACACTAGTGATGAGCAATTGCAAAGTTCTTCTGATCAAATACATGTTTTAAACAACAGATAAGAAAAATTCTGAAATTTCCAACACCCCCTTAAAATGATAAACCCATTAAATTCAATTTTTAGTTCATTCATTTATTTAAATTTCAAACAAAAAACAGATGCAAATGCTAGTGAATTTTAAAAATCAACTTGTAACACGGGTAAAAATCCATGTTACGGATTAAAACTTTTATTGCTGTTTTTCTTCTAACTAGTTTAAATGTCACTTTTGTTAGTTAGTTTGACAATTTTTCAATAATTTTGCTAAAAAAAACCAAAAAAAAACAAAAACAAAGCTAGACATTGAACATTTTAACATTTTGTTTTCTCAAAAAGCCAAATATCTAAAACATACAAAACATGAGACAATGCAATGGCAGAAGTTCTGGTAATTCGTTCATATGCCATCATAAAACACTGAAGTATTATTTCATTTATCTTCACATTGGTAGAACAAATAAAAGAAAAAAGTCATAAAAGAATATTTATGGTATAAAATCATGGCCTACATTTCACTGAATTTTCAAAATGTCATTATCAGAAAATAAGGTTTATGAGATCAATAAAACGACAAAATAGGTCGGATATATTGAACGATTTTATTAACAGACCCCTCTTTCTGGACATATAAACAATCTGATCAAGGGTTAGAGTTAGGGTGTTTAATGCCACTTTCAACAATATTTTAAGTAAATTCATCTGTTCAGAAGAAAACAAAACGTTATGAAAGTATGAAAGGATTGATTGCTCAGATATCAAATAAAATGTTTTTTAAATGTAAGTAAGTATACATTGATAGTCACATATGAAAGAGGGTCATAATATAGCATTAATGGGACAGGACATCTGGTTATGACATACTATACTATATATGACAACAACGATAATTATAATTTATTGTCTCTATATTTAATGTTGTTTAAACTATTGTCTCATTTACCCGAATCTATCTTTACACAACATACCTGTTAACCCTCCCCCTTTTCGCGGGAGTCTCCCGCGTAAGAGCCTTATCTCCCGCATGGACTGGGTCTCATGCGCGGGAGACATTAATCTCCCGCACACACCTTTTCCTCCCCCCTCCCCAACAAAAAAATCAAGTACAATAAAATCTTGACCTACATTTTGCGATCAATATTTCTGGAAATTCCCCATTTGGAACTCCCGCGCTGATGAAAAACGCCGAGAGATAAGAATGGTAAATGATATCTGGTTATTGATCTGTTTGACACCTTTACAGGTAAATTGGGTCATGGAGATTAATTAAGGTGTTGATGATTATACAACAATTATCCACTGATTGACAGTTAATTGGGGATAAGGAAGTGGGTTTGTGGCACACGCTTAGATGATTAGAAGTGTGATAGCGGCAATTAAAAATAGTTATAAACCGTTGTGCAAACAGGAGTCGGACAACCTTTGATGCCGAGGAAAACTTCTTATTTCGATCAAACGTGCAATGAATTCATCTCGGATTGAGCTGCTATGGCTTGTTTGGGACCAAAGCCGATCAAAGTATTATTTAAGGACTAAGTTCCAGGATGGAATTGATAAACCTTATGATTATGAATGATTATGAATAAATTGTAAGTACAGTTTGTATCCTTCATTCATCATATGAAACACTACTAATAAGACAGAAATGTAAACAATATATATTGAAATGGGATGCAGTTGGTTCAATACTGAAACAAACAAAAAGAAAACATCAATTAACAATAAAAACATGCATCAAATACGTCAATAAAAAATCTCCAGTTATGAGACCAAATCTCCAGCCAAAAATTTACAAATCTCCAGTTGTAGCATAGCAACTCTATCACATGTATGCAACTACAAGGTACAATTTTGTGCGTTTAAAGGCGATGCACAAAATCTCCCCCTTAGAAGAGTTAGTAGGGGGGAGATCTCCCCCCTAGCAGTTCCCAGAGGTTAACAGGTATGACACAAGACTACATTTGTATGACTGACTAGTTACCAGTGGAGTCTAAAACAAAACAGCATGGAGGAAAAAAACTTAAACATTTTGATTGAGAAATCTTTACAAAGACCACTTTTGTATGACTGGCCAAGAGTCTAAAAGAAAACTGCATAGAGTGAAAAAAAACACCTAACATTTTGGCTAAGCACTCTTTACTAAAGACCACTTTTTCATGACTGACCAAGAGTCTAAAAGAAAACTGCATAGAAAAAAATAAAACGTAATAGTTTAGTTGAGGGTTATGGGGGCAACATGCTGTACAGATTTATTTTTTGGACAATACACACATAATATACATACAATTAGAATGACAGCTCCTAACTCTTTCAGCATCTAAGGGATTGTGGAATTGGTATGCCGTTCTTCCAATTACTTCACTGGGTTCATATCCAATTAACGTTATTATTCTACAAATACACAATCATATTTAACTTAATTAACGTCAAACAAAAATGTTACGATCATGTCACTTGTTTGAAGACGTAAGTTCAGTTCATCAATAATATAGTCTCTGAAACTCTGCCAAATTTACACGATGGTTAGTTAGCAAGAGATAGTGGTGTTCAACGAACCTTTACACAGGTGAGATGACATGCTCTAGGTAACAATGGACATCCATTGAAACAATACAAAGACAGGTAAAAAAAAACAGGTGAAACAACTGTCATTTATATTGTTAACCATGTGACATTATTTCAATTCATAAATTAGATGTTAAATATTATTATCTGGGCATGTTTAACTCATTCGCCCCTGCAGATGCAAATGTGTGTCAACTGATATTTTGTTTACTTCCCGGTATCCTATAATTATTAGCTACCATGAAAAATACAGTATGTGGCCAAAAGTATTGGCACATTATAAATATTGTGAAGTCATTTCTGGATAGATTTTAACAAATTTTACACCAAAACATTCAGATTTGTCTATATTTTGATTGTTTATTTGCTCATTATGTTTATATGAGGGGTTTTTATTTGTACATAATTTAAACAGGATTGTTAATTTTTAGGATTTATTTTTAGTTGAAATATATAGGAAAATCAAAGTCAATTTTTATTTGTTATGTTTAAATTATGTACAAATAAAAACCACTCATATAAACATAATGAGCAAATATACAATCAAAATATAGACAATTCTGAATGTTTTGGTGTAAAATTTGTTAAAATCTATCCAGAAATGACTTCACAATAATTTTTTGAACAAATATGGTTTTGGTTGATTATATAGGGATTTTTTTTACATGTGCCAATACTTTTGGCCACATACTGTAGCTACTTTTTGACGTTCGGAACGAGATTTTCGTAAACAAACTCTGCATGAAACATGCTACTTGATTTAGTGTGTAAACTGACAAGGATCATGATACAAGTATCGCGATACTTGCTTTACTGTGTAACAGGGCCTTTACAGAACTTCTGTAAAGATTGGAAGCTAGACATTAATCCAAATAAAACCAAAGTAATTGTTTTCTGTAAACCAGAGGCTCTCAAGAGCCTGTATCGTTCACCTGGTTATAAAAAAAACCAATTGGTCCTATGTAAAAACTATGTCCTGCAGTGGTAGTCATCTTGGAATTACAATCAACATAAAAAACACAAAGTTTGTAAAGGACCTTCCAATGATTGATGCACAGTTTAGGTTCAATCAGTGCAATAGCTTCAGAGAAGAAGATATTTCTGTATTTTCCCAATGTGGTCCTGTGTTAATACTATGACCTGTGGTGGCAGCCATCTTGGATTTCTGATCGGCTTAAAAAAGAGAGGACCTTCCAATGATCATTCCTGGGCAGTTTGGTTTCAGAGAAGAAGCATTTTGAAACATTTTTCCCATAGGGTCCAATGTTAAACAAGTTCTGCCGTAGCCACCATTTTGAATTTCATATCAGAACAAAAAACGTAAAGTTTGTAGAGGACCATCCAATGAACATTCATGTACAGTTTGGCTTTAATAATATTTGTAGTTTCTGAGAAGAAGGCATTTGAACATTTTCCCATAGGGTCCAATGCTAATCTATGTCCTGCGGTGGTGGCCATCTTGGATATCCGATCGGCATAAAAAACACACACCTTGTAGAGGACCTTCCAATGATCATTCCTGGGCAGTTTGGTTTCAACTGTCCAAGTGGTTTCAGAGAAGAAGCGTTTTGAAACATTTTCCCCATAGGGTCCAATGTTAAACTAAGTCCTGCCGTAGCCGCCATTTTGAATTTCATATCGGAACAAAAAACGTAAAGTTTGTAGAGGACCATCCAATGAACATTCATGTACAGTTTGGCTTTAATAATATTTGTAGTTTCTGAGAAGAAGGCATTTGAACATTTTCCCTTAGGGTCCAATGTTAATCTATGTCCTGCGGTGGCGGCCATCTTGGATTTCCGATCGGCATAAAAAACATAAAATTTGTAGAGGACGTGCCAACGATCATTCCTGGGCAGTTTGGTTTCAACTGTCCTAGTGGTTTCAGAGCAGAAGCGTTTTGAAACATTTTCCCCATAGGGTCCAATGTTAAACTAAGTCCTGCCGTAGCCGCCATTTTGAATTTCATATCGGAACAAAAAACGTAAAGTTTGTAGAGGACTATCCAATGAACATTCATGTACAGTTTGGCTTTAATAATATTTGTAGTTTCTGAGAAGAAGGCATTTGAACATTTTCACATAGGGTCCAATGTTAATCTATGTATTGCGGTGGCGGCCATCTTGGATTTCCGATCGACATAAAAAACATAAAATTTGTAGAGGACCTTCCAATGATCATTCCTGGGCAGTTTGGTTTCAATTGTCCTAGTGGTTTCAGAGAAGAAGCGTTTTGAAACATTTTTCCCATAGGGTCCAATGTTAAACTAAGTCCTGCCGTATCCGCCATTTTGAATTTCATACCGGAACAAAAAACGTAAAGTTTGTAGAAGACCATCCAATGAACATTCATGTACAGTTTGGCTTTAATAATATTTGTAGTTTCTGAGAAGAAGGCATTTGAACATTTTCCCATAGGGTCCAATGTTAATCTATGTATTGCAGTGGCGGCCATCTTGGATTTCCGATCGGCATAAAAAACATAAAATTTGTAGAGAACCTTCCAATGATCATTCCTGGGCAGTTTGGTTTCAACTGTCCTAGTGGTTTCAGAGAAGAAGCGTTTTGAAACATTTTCCCCATAGGGTCCAATGTTAAACTAAGTCCTGCCGTAGCCGCCATTTTGAATTTCATACCGGAACAAAAAACGTAAAGTTTGTAGAGAACCATCCAATGAACATTCATGTACAGTTTGGCTTTAATCATATTTGTAGTTTCTGAGAAGAAGGCATTTGAATATTTTCCCATAGGGTCCAATGTTAACCTATGTCCTGCGGTGGCGGCCATCTTGAATTTTCGATCGGCATAAAAAAAACATAAATTTTGTAGAGGACCTTCCAATGACTATTCCTGGGCAGTTTGGTTTCAATTGTCCAAGTGGTTTCAGAGAAGAAGCGTTTTGAAACATTTTTCCCATAGGGTCCAATGTTAAACTAAGTCCTGCCGTAGCCGCCATTTTGAATTTCATATCGGAACAAAAAACGTAAATTTGTAGAGGACCATCCAATGAACATTCATGTACAGTTTGGCTTTAATAATATTTGTAGTTTCTGAGAAGAAGGCATTTGAACATTTTCCCATAGGGTCCAATGTTAATCTATGTATTGTGGTGGTGGCCATCTTGGATTTCCGATCGGCATAAAAAACATAAAATTTGTAGAGGACCTTCCAATGATCATTCCTGGGCAGTTTGGTTTCAACTGTCCTTGTGGTTTCAGAGAAGAAGCGTTTTGAAACATTTTCCCCATAGGGTCCAATGTTAAACTAAGTCCTGCCGTAGCCGCCATTTTGAATTTCATACCGGAACAAAAAACATAAAGTTTGTAGAGGACCATCCAATGAACATTCATTACAGTTTGGCTTTAATAATATTTGTAGTTTCTGAGAAGAAGGCATTTGAACATTTTCCCATAGGGTCCAATGTTAATCTATGTCCTGCGGTGGTGGCCATCTTGGATTTCCGATCGACATAAAAAACATAAACTTTGTAGAGGACCTTCCAATGATCATTCCTGGGCAGTTTGGTTTCAACTGTCCTAGTGGTTTCAGAGAAGAAGCGTTTTGAAACATTTTCCCCATAGGGTCCAATGTTAAACTAAGTCCTGCCGTAGCCGCCATTTTGAATTTCATACCGGAACAAAAAACATAAAGTTTGTAGAGAACCATCTAATGAACATTCATGTACAGTTTGGCTTTAATAATATTTGTAGTTTCTGAGAAGAAGGCATTTGAACATTTTCCCATAGGGTCCAATGTTAATCTATGTCCTGCGGTGGTGGCCATCTTGGATTTCCGATCGACATAAAAAACATAAAATTTGTAGAGGACCTTCCAATGATCATTCCTGGGCAGTTTGGTTTCAACTGTCCTAGTGGTTTCAGAGAAGAAGCGTTTTGAAACATTTTCCCCATAGGGTCCAATGTTAAACTAAGTCCTGCCGTAGCCGCCATTTTGAATTTCATACCGGAACAAAAAACATAAAGTTTGTAGAGAACCATCTAATGAACATTCATGTACAGTTTGGCTTTAATCATATTTGTAGTTTCTGAGAAGAAGGCATTTGAATATTTTCCCATAGGGTCCAATGTCAATCTATGTCCTGCGGTGGCGGCAATCTTGAATTTTCGATCGGCATAAAAAAACCATAAATTTTGTAGAGGACCTTCCAATGACTATTCCTGGGCAGTTTGGTTTCAATTGTCCAAGTGGTTTCAGAGAAGAAGCGTTTTGAAACATTTTTCCCATAGGGTCCAATGTTAAACTAAGTCCTGCCGTAGCCGCCATTTTGAATTTAATATCGGAACAAAAAACGTAAATTTGTAGAGGACCATCCAATGAACATTCATGTACAGTTTGGCTTTAATAATATTTGTAGTTTCTGAGAAGAAGGCATTTGAACATTTTCCCATAGGGTCCAATGTTAATCTATGTATTGTGGTGGTGGCCATCTTGGATTTCCGATCGGCATAAAAAACAGAAAATTTGTAGAGAACCTTCCAATGATCATTCCTGGGCAGTTTGGTTTCAACTGTCCAAGTGGTTTCAGAGAAGAAGCGTTTTGAAACATTTTTCCCATAGGGTCCAATGTTAAACTAAGTCCTGCCGTAGCCGCCATTTTGAATTTCATATCGCAACAAAAAACGTAAATTTGTAGAGGACCATCCAATGAACATTCATGTACAGTTTGGCTTTAATAATATTTGTAGCTTCTGAGAAGAAGGCATTTGAACATTTTCCCATAGGGTCCAATGTTAATCTAAGTATTGTGGTGGTGGCCATCTTGGATTTCCGATCGGCATAAAAAACATAAAATTTGTAGAGGACCTTCCAATGATCATTCCTGGGCAGTTTGGTTTCAACTGTCCTAGTGGTTTCAGAGAAGAAGCGTTTTGAAACATTTTCCCCATAGGGTCCAATGTTAAACTAAGTCCTGCCGTAGCCGCCATTTTGAATTTCATACCGGAACAAAAAACATAAAGTTTGTAGAGGACCATCCAATGAACATTCATGTACAGTTTGGCTTTAATAATATTTGTAGTTTCTGAGAAGAAGGCATTTGAACATTTTCCCATAGGGTCCAATGTTAATCTATGTCCTGCGGTGGCGGCCATCTTGGATTTCCGATCGGCATAAAAAACATAAAATTTGTAGAGGACGTTCCAATGATCATTCCTGGGCAGTTTGGTTTCAACTGTCCTAGTGGTTTCAGAGAAGAAGCGTTTTGAAACATTTTCCCCATAGGGTCCAATGTTAAACTAAGTCCTGCCGTAGCCGCCATTTTGAATTTCATATCGGAACAAAAAACGTAAAGTTTGTAGAGGACCATCCAATGAACATTCATGTACAGTTTGGCTTTAATAATATTTGTAGTTTCTGAGAAGAAGGCATTTGAACATTTTCCCATAGGGTCCAATGTTAATCTATGTATTGCGGTGGCGGCCACCTTGGATTTCCAATCGGCATAAAAAACATAAAATTTGTAGAGGACCTTCCAATGATCATTCCTGGGAAGTTGGGTTTCAACTGTCCTAGTGGTTTCAGAGAAGAAGCATTTTGAAACATTTTCCCCATAGGGTCCAATGTTAAACTAAGTCCTGCCGTAGCCGCCATTTTGAATTTCATATCGGAACAAAAAACGTAAAGTTTGTAGAGGACCATCCAATGAACATTCATGTACAGTTTGGCTTTAATAATATTTGTAGTTTCTGAGAAGAAGGCATTTGAACATTTTCCCATAGGGTCCAATGTTAATCTATGTATTGCGGTGGCAGCCATCTTGGATTTCCGATCGACATAAAAAACATAAAATTTGTAGAGGACCTTCCAATGATCATTCCTGGGCAGTTTGGTTTCAATTGTCCAAGTGGTTTCAGAGAAGAAGCGTTTTGAAACATTTTTCCCATAGGGTCCAATGTTAAACTAAGTCCTGCCGTAGCCGCCATTTTGAATTTCATACCGGAACAAAAAACGTAAAGTTTGTAGAAGACCATCCAATGAACATTCATGTACAGTTTGGCTTTAATAATATTTGTAGTTTCTGAGAAGAAGGCATTTGAACATTTTCCCATAGGGTCCAATGCTAATCTATGTCCTGCGTTGGTGGCATCTTGGATATCCGATCGGCATAAAAAACACACACCTTGTAGAGGACCTTCCAATGATCATTCCTGGGCAGTTTGGTTTCAACTGTCCAAGTGGTTTCAGAGAAGAAGCGTTTTGAAACATTTTCCCCATAGGGTCCAATGTTAAACTAAGTCCTGTCGTAGCCGCCATTTTGAATTTCATATCGCAACAAAAAACATAAAGTTTGTAGAGGACCATCCAATGAACATTCATGTACAGTTTGGCTTTAATAATATTTGTAGTTTCTGAGAAGAAGGCATTTGAACATTTTCCCTTAGGGTCCAATGTTAATCTATGTATTGCGGTGGCGGCCATCTTGGATTTCCGATCGGCATAAAAAACATAAAATTTGTAGAGGACCTTCCAATGATCATTCCTGGGCAGTTTGGTTTCAACTGTCCTTGTGGTTTCAGAGAAGAAGCGTTTTGAAACATTTTCCCCATAGGGTCCAATGTTAAACTAAGTCCTGCCGTAGCCGCCATTTTGAATTTCATACCGGAACAAAAAACATAATGTTTGTAGAGGACCATCCAATGAACATTCATGTACAGTTTGGCTTTAATAATATTTGTAGTTTCTGAGAAGAAGGCATTTGAACATTTTCCCATAGGGTCCAATGTTAATCTATGTCCTGCGGTGGTGGCCATCTTGGATTTCCGATCGACATAAAAAACATAAAATTTGTAGAGGACCTTCCAATGATCATTCCTGGGCAGTTTGGTTTCAACTGTCCTAGTGGTTTCAGAGAAGAAGCGTTTTGAAACATTTTCCCCATAGGGTCCAATGTTAAACTAAGTCCTGCCGTAGCCGCCATTTTGAATTTCATACCGGAACAAAAAACATAAAGTTTGTAGAGAACCATCTAATGAACATTCATGTACAGTTTGGCTTTAATCATATTTGTAGTTTCTGAGAAGAAGGCATTTGAATATTTTCCCATAGGGTCCAATGTCAATCTATGTCCTGCGGTGGCGGCAATCTTGAATTTTCGATCGGCATAAAAAAACCATAAATTTTGTAGAGGACCTTCCAATGACTATTCCTGGGCAGTTTGGTTTCAATTGTCCAAGTGGTTTCAGAGAAGAAGCGTTTTGAAACATTTTTCCCATAGGGTCCAATGTTAAACTAAGTCCTGCCGTAGCCGCCATTTTGAATTTAATATCGGAACAAAAAACGTAAATTTGTAGAGGACCATCCAATGAACATTCATGTACAGTTTGGCTTTAATAATATTTGTAGTTTCTGAGAAGAAGGCATTTGAACATTTTCCCATAGGGTCCAATGTTAATCTATGTATTGTGGTGGTGGCCATCTTGGATTTCCGATCGGCATAAAAAACAGAAAATTTGTAGAGAACCTTCCAATGATCATTCCTGGGCAGTTTGGTTTCAACTGTCCAAGTGGTTTCAGAGAAGAAGCGTTTTGAAACATTTTTCCCATAGGGTCCAATGTTAAACTAAGTCCTGCCGTAGCCGCCATTTTGAATTTCATATCGCAACAAAAAACGTAAATTTGTAGAGGACCATCCAATGAACATTCATGTACAGTTTGGCTTTAATAATATTTGTAGTTTCTGAGAAGAAGGCATTTGAACATTTTCCCATAGGGTCCAATGTTAATCTATGTATTGTGGTGGTGGCCATCTTGGATTTCCGATCGGCATAAAAAACATAAAATTTGTAGAGGACCTTCCAATGATCATTCCTGGGCAGTTTGGTTTCAACTGTCCTTGTGGTTTCAGAGAAGAAGCGTTTTGAAACATTTTTCCCATAGGGTCCAATGTTAAACTAAGTCCTGCCGTAGCCGCCATTTTGAATTTCATACAGGAACAAAAAACATAAAGTTTGTAGAGGACCATCCAATGAACATTCATTACAGTTTGGCTTTAATAATATTTGTAGTTTCTGAGAAGAAGGCATTTGAACATTTTCCCATAGGGTCCAATGTTAATCTATGTCCTGCGGTGGTGGCCATCTTGGATTTCCGATCGACATAAAAAACATAAACTTTGTAGAGGACCTTCCAATGATCATTCCTGGGCAGTTTGGTTTCAACTGTCCTAGTGGTTTCAGAGAAGAAGCGTTTTGAAACATTTTCCCCATAGGGTCCAATGTTAAACTAAGTCCTGCCGTAGCCGCCATTTTGAATTTCATACCGGAACAAAAAACATAAAGTTTGTAGAGAACCATCTAATGAACATTCATGTACAGTTTGGCTTTAATCATATTTGTAGTTTCTGAGAAGAAGGCATTTGAATATTTTCCCATAGGGTCCAATGTTAATCTATGTCCTGCGGTGGCGGCAATCTTGAATTTTCGATCGGCATAAAAAAACCATAAATTTTGTAGAGGACCTTCCAATGACTATTCCTGGGCAGTTTGGTTTCAATTGTCCAAGTGGTTTCAGAGAAGAAGCGTTTTGAAACATTTTTCCCATAGGGTCCAATGTTAAACTAAGTCCTGCCGTAGCCGCCATTTTGAATTTAATATCGGAACAAAAAACGTAAATTTGTAGAGGACCATCCAATGAACATTCATGTACAGTTTGGCTTTAATAATATTTGTAGTTTCTGAGAAGAAGGCATTTGAACATTTTCCCATAGGGTCCAATGTTAATCTATGTATTGTGGTGGTGGCCATCTTGGATTTCCGATCGGCATAAAAAACAGAAAATTTGTAGAGAACCTTCCAATGATCATTCCTGGGCAGTTTGGTTTCAACTGTCCAAGTGGTTTCAGAGAAGAAGCGTTTTGAAACATTTTTCCCATAGGGTCCAATGTTAAACTAAGTCCTGCCGTAGCCGCCATTTTGAATTTCATATCGCAACAAAAAACGTAAATTTGTAGAGGACCATCCAATGAACATTCATGTACAGTTTGGCTTTAATAATATTTGTAGCTTCTGAGAAGAAGGCATTTGAACATTTTCCCATAGGGTCCAATGTTAATCTAAGTATTGTGGTGGTGGCCATCTTGGATTTCCGATCGGCATAAAAAACATAAAATTTGTAGAGGACCTTCCAATGATCATTCCTGGGCAGTTTGGTTTCAACTGTCCTAGTGGTTTCAGAGAAGAAGCGTTTTGAAACATTTTCCCCATAGGGTCCAATGTTAAACTAAGTCCTGCCGTAGCCGCCATTTTGAATTTCATACCGGAACAAAAAACATAAAGTTTGTAGAGGACCATCCAATGAACATTCATGTACAGTTTGGCTTTAATAATATTTGTAGTTTCTGAGAAGAAGGCATTTGAACATTTTCCCATAGGGTCCAATGTTAATCTATGTCCTGCGGTGGCGGCCATCTTGGATTTCCGATCGGCATAAAAAACATAAAATTTGTAGAGGACGTTCCAATGATCATTCCTGGGCAGTTTGGTTTCAACTGTCCTAGTGGTTTCAGAGAAGAAGCGTTTTGAAACATTTTCCCCATAGGGTCCAATGTTAAACTAAGTCCTGCCGTAGCCGCCATTTTGAATTTCATATCGGAACAAAAAACGTAAAGTTTGTAGAGGACCATCCAATGAACATTCATGTACAGTTTGGCTTTAATAATATTTGTAGTTTCTGAGAAGAAGGCATTTGAACATTTTCCCATAGGGTCCAATGTTAATCTATGTATTGCGGTGGCGGCCACCTTGGATTTCCAATCGGCATAAAAAACATAAAATTTGTAGAGGACCTTCCAATGATCATTCCTGGGAAGTTGGGTTTCAACTGTCCTAGTGGTTTCAGAGAAGAAGCATTTTGAAACATTTTCCCCATAGGGTCCAATGTTAAACTAAGTCCTGCCGTAGCCGCCATTTTGAATTTCATATCGGAACAAAAAACGTAAAGTTTGTAGAGGACCATCCAATGAACATTCATGTACAGTTTGGCTTTAATAATATTTGTAGTTTCTGAGAAGAAGGCATTTGAACATTTTCCCATAGGGTCCAATGTTAATCTATGTATTGCAGTGGCAGCCATCTTGGATTTCCGATCGACATAAAAAACATAAAATTTGTAGAGGACCTTCCAATGATCATTCCTGGGCAGTTTGGTTTCAATTGTCCAAGTGGTTTCAGAGAAGAAGCGTTTTGAAACATTTTTCCCATAGGGTCCAATGTTAAACTAAGTCCTGCCGTAGCCGCCATTTTGAATTTCATACCGGAACAAAAAACGTAAAGTTTGTAGAAGACCATCCAATGAACATTCATGTACAGTTTGGCTTTAATAATATTTGTAGTTTCTGAGAAGAAGGCATTTGAACATTTTCCCATAGGGTCCAATGCTAATCTATGTCCTGCGGTGGTGGCATCTTGGATATCCGATCGGCATAAAAAACACACACCTTGTAGAGGACCTTCCAATGATCATTCCTGGGCAGTTTGGTTTCAACTGTCCTAGTGGTTTCAGAGAAGAAGCGTTTTGAAACATTTTCCCCATAGGGTCCAATGTTAAACTAAGTCCTGTCGTAGCCGCCATTTTGAATTTCATATCGCAACAAAAAACATAAAGTTTGTAGAGGACCATCCAATGAACATTCATGTACAGTTTGGCTTTAATAATATTTGTAGTTTCTGAGAAGAAGGCATTTGAACATTTTCCCTTAGGGTCCAATGTTAATCTATGTATTGCGGTGGCGGCCATCTTGGATTTCCGATCGGCATAAAAAACATAAAATTTGTAGAGGACCTTCCAATGATCATTCCTGGGCAGTTTGGTTTCAACTGTCCTTGTGGTTTCAGAGAAGAAGCGTTTTGAAACATTTTCCCCATAGGGTCCAATGTTAAACTAAGTCCTGCCGTAGCCGCCATTTTGAATTTCATACCGGAACAAAAAACATAAAGTTTGTAGAGGACCATCCAATGAACATTCATGTACAGTTTGGCTTTAATAATATTTGTAGTTTCTGAGAAGAAGGCATTTGAACATTTTCCCATAGGGTCCAATGTTAATCTATGTCCTGCGGTGGTGGCCATCTTGGATTTCCGATCGACATAAAAAACATAAAATTTGTAGAGGACCTTCCAATGATCATTCCTGGGCAGTTTGGTTTCAACTGTCCTAGTGGTTTCAGAGAAGAAGCGTTTTGAAACATTTTCCCCATAGGGTCCAATGTTAAACTAAGTCCTGCCGTAGCCGCCATTTTGAATTTCATACCGGAACAAAAAACATAAAGTTTGTAGAGAACCATCTAATGAACATTCATGTACAGTTTGGCTTTAATCATATTTGTAGTTTCTGAGAAGAAGGCATTTGAATATTTTCCCATAGGGTCTAATGTTAATCTATGTCCTGCGGTGGCGGCAATCTTGAATTTTCGATCGGCATAAAAAAACCATAAATTTTGTAGAGGACCTTCCAATGACTATTCCTGGGCAGTTTGGTTTCAATTGTCCAAGTGGTTTCAGAGAAGAAGCGTTTTGAAACATTTTTCCCATAGGGTCCAATGTTAAACTAAGTCCTGCCGTAGCCGCCATTTTGAATTTAATATCGGAACAAAAAACGTAAATTTGTAGAGGACCATCCAATGAACATTCATGTACAGTTTGGCTTTAATAATATTTGTAGTTTCTGAGAAGAAGGCATTTGAACATTTTCCCATAGGGTCCAATGTTAATCTATGTATTGTGGTGGTGGCCATCTTGGATTTCCGATCGGCATAAAAAACAGAAAATTTGTAGAGAACCTTCCAATGATCATTCCTGGGCAGTTTGGTTTCAACTGTCCAAGTGGTTTCAGAGAAGAGGCGTTTTGAAACATTTTCCCCATAGGGTCCAATGTTAAACTAAGTCCTGCCGTAGCCGCCATTTTGAATTTCATATCGCAACAAAAAACGTAAATTTGTAGAGGACCATCCAATGAACATTCATGTACAGTTTGGCTTTAATAATATTTGTAGCTTCTGAGAAGAAGGCATTTGAACATTTTCCCATAGGGTCCAATGTTAATCTATGTATTGTGGTGGTGGCCATCTTGGATTTCCGATCGGCATAAAAAACATAAAATTTGTAGAGGACCTTCCAATGATCATTCCTGGGCAGTTTGGTTTCAACTGTCCTAGTGGTTTCAGAGAAGAAGCGTTTTGAAACATTTTCCCCATAGGGTCCAATGTTAAACTAAGTCCTGCCGTAGCCGCCATTTTGAATTTCATACCGGAACAAAAAACATAAAGTTTGTAGAGGACCATCCAATGAACATTCATGTACAGTTTGGCTTTAATAATATTTGTAGTTTCTGAGAAGAAGGCATTTGAACATTTTCCCATAGGGTCCAATGTTAATCTATGTCCTGCGGTGGCGGCCATCTTGGATTTCCGATCGGCATAAAAAACATAAAATTTGTAGAGGACGTTCCAATGATCATTCCTGGGCAGTTTGGTTTCAACTGTCCTAGTGGTTTCAGAGAAGAAGCGTTTTGAAACATTTTCCCCATAGGGTCCAATGTTAAACTAAGTCCTGCCGTAGCCGCCATTTTGAATTTCATATCGGAACAAAAAACGTAAAGTTTGTAGAGGACCATCCAATGAACATTCATGTACAGTTTGGCTTTAACAATATTTGTAGTTTCTGAGAAGAAGGCATTTGAACATTTTCCCATAGGGTCCAATGTTAATCTATGTATTGCGGTGGCGGCCACCTTGGATTTCCAATCGGCATAAAAAACATAAAATTTGTAGAGGACCTTCCAATGATCATTCCTGGGAAGTTGGGTTTCAACTGTCCTAGTGGTTTCAGAGAAGAAGCATTTTGAAACATTTTCCCCATAGGGTCCAATGTTAAACTAAGTCCTGCCGTAGCCGCCATTTTGAATTTCATATCGCAACAAAAAACGTAAAGTTTGTAGAGGACTATCCAATGAACATTCATGTACAGTTTGGCTTTAATCATATTTGTAGTTTCTGAGAAGAAGGCATTTGAACATTTTCCCATAGGGTCCAATGTTAATCTATGTATTGCGGTGGCAGCCATCTTGGATTTCCGATCGACATAAAAAACATAAAATTTGTAGAGGACCTTCCAATGATCATTCCTGGGCAGTTTGGTTTAAATTGTCCAAGTGGTTTCAGAGAAGAAGCGTTTTGAAACATTTTCCCCATAGGGTCCAATGTTAAACTAAGTCCTGCCGTAGCCGCCATTTTGAATTTCATACCGGAACAAAAAACGTAAAGTTTGTAGAAGACCATCCAATGAACATTCATGTACAGTTTGGCTTTAATAATATTTGTAGTTTCTGAGAAGAAGGCATTTGAACATTTTCCCATAGGGTCCAATGCTAATCTATGTCCTGCGGTGGTGGCCATCTTGGATATCCGATCGGCATAAAAAACACACACCTTGTAGAGGACCTTCCAATGATCATTCCTGGGCAGTTTGGTTTCAACTGTCCTAGTGGTTTCAGAGAAGAAGCGTTTTGAAACATTTTCCCCATAGGGTCCAATATTAAACTAAGTCCTGTCGTAGCCGCCATTTTGAATTTCATATCGCAACAAAAAACATAAAGTTTGTAGAGGACCATCCAATGAACATTCATGTACAGTTTGGCTTTAATAATATTTGTAGTTTCTGAGAAGAAGGCATTTGAACATTTTCCCTTAGGGTCCAATGTTAATCTATGTATTGCGGTGGCGGCCATCTTGGATTTCCGATCGGCATAAAAAACAAAAACTTTGTAGAGGACCTTCCAATGATCATTCCTGGGCAGTTTGGTTTCAACTGTCCTAGTGGTTTCAGAGAAGAAGCGTTTTGAAACATTTTCCCCATAGGGTCCAATGTTAAACTAAGTCCTGCCGTAGCCGCCATTTTGAATTTCATACCGGAACAAAAAACATAAAGTTTGTAGAGGACCATCCAATGAACATTCATGTACAGTTTGGCTTTAATAATATTTGTAGTTTCTGAGAAGAAGGCATTTGAATATTTTCCCATAGGGTCCAATGTTAATCTATGTCCTGCGGTGGTGGCCATCTTGGATTTCCGATCGGCATAAAAAACATAAACTTGTAGAGAACCTTCCAATGATCATTCCTGGGCAGTTTGGTTTCAACTGTCCAAGTGGTTTCAGAGAAGAAGCATTTTGAAACATTTTCCCCATAGGGTCCAATGTTAAACTAAGTCCTGCCATAGCCACCATTTTGAATTTCATATCGGAACAAAAAACCTTGAGATTGTAGAGGACCGTCCAATGAACATTCATGTACAGTTTGGCTTTAATCATATTTGTAGTTTCTGAGAAAAAGGCATTTGAACATTTTCCCATAGGGTCCAATGTTAATCTATGTCCTGCGATGGCGGCCATCTTGGATTTCCGATCGGCATAAAAAACAGAAACTTGGTAAAGGACCTTCCAATGATCATTCATTTACAGTTTGGGTTCAGTCAGTTCATTAGTTTCAGAGAAGAAGATCTTTGAAATTTCAGCCAATCAGAGCATATTATTGGCCCTGGCAGTCATATTTGTAGAGGACCATCCAAGGAACATTCCTGCTAAATTTGATTCCAATCGGCCCAGTGGTTTCGGAGAAGAAGCTTGAAATGTGAAAAGTTTACAGACGACAGACAACAGACGACGGACGCCAAGTGATGGCAATAGTTCACATGGACCTTTGGTCCAGGTGAACTAAAAAGAGATCCCAGATAACACATTTGGTTTCTATTATAGTTATAATATTATTGAAATTACAGACAAATACAAATATCTAGGGGTAGTGTTTAAAAACACAGGTTTGAAATATGCAATTGAAAACCTTGCTGACAAAGCCAGAAAAGCATTCTACTCATTAAAATCGAAGATATCTCAATCAGATAAATTTTCAGTCAAAACTTGGATAAAGTTATATAACTCTGTAATCCTACCTATTATTACATATGGGTCAGAAATCTGGTTAACAGACTTCAACTTGAATCTCGACACCTTGGACAAATTACCATTTGAAAAGGTACAAAACATGATTTTAAAAAATATTCTTGGAGTTCATGGTAAAGCTTCCAATCATGCTATCAATGCTGAATTGGGTACATTTCCAGCCTGTTTTAAATCATTTATATTGATGTTTAAATATTACAATAGACTTAAAAGAATTGAATTCGACAATGGGTCGAGGAACTCCCTGTTAAGATCAGCCTTTATTGAAGACAAGAAACTAAACAAATCTTTAAATAAAACTACTCTATTAAACAAAAATTTGAATTATCATCTTTGGACATCTTGGACAGAGATTTCAAATATCATCTATTTACTTTTTTTGAAAGAAAAACGCTAAAACAGTGTGAAAACATTCGAAAAAATAAAACGGGCAAGTTACATTTTCTCAGCGACATTCTCCGCATTTTTAAATTACAAAACTATTTGGAATTTTCCCTTTCAAAAGAACACAGATCTTTCCTTACAAAATTAGGAATAAGTGCACATAGTCTTAATATAGAAACAGGTCGTTACAATAGCACTCCTCGCAAGCAATGTCTTTGTAAATTTTGTACCACATCGGTTGAAGATGAAAAACATTTTTATATTACATTGCACTAAATACCTGGACTGGGTTGCACAAAGCACAATTAAAGTTGAAGTACTATTAAAGTTAATAGTGAATTATTTCTGTTGCACAAACGTCAATTAACGTTAATAGACTATTAACTTTCCAATATATTTAATTGTACAAACGAGCGCTATTAAATTCTTAATTGTAAATTAAACATGGATGCCATGCAAGTACTTATGTCGCTTCGTACTAACAATCACCGTTATAGATAACTTACAGTGAATGATTTGACACAACAGGAACCCTTTTCCCCATATAAATTTTGGAGAAATACAATAAATTAAAAAATTGTAAGATAAAAACATCATAAGAAATGACGCAGGTATGTATGACCGGGGCTTTTGCTACCCGATATCACACGAACGTATTTCTGGGGAACTAGCTATTTGTCGTAACAAAAATCCAAAATCGCTAGAAGTTTTCCATATTTTATTTACAGCCATATATTTCAACGGTCAACAACAAAACTGAATATCACAATAAAAACAACAATACAAAAATCAAACAGAGTAATTAAAAATGACTGCTAGACAGGATGAATGATAAATACGCCCAATGGCTGTATTAGTATATATAACAATTTGCGTTGTAGCCTGGAGATCTTATATCGCAGATTAACTAAATTATACTTTATTAAAAGCTTGTCAAGTCCAGTTGTGACAGATATAAACAATAAGTGTTAATTGAATAAATTTTCCTCTGATCTTTGAGACACAATTTTGACAAAAGTGGGGGATAAACTGTATTAATTATTTTATACACATATAGAGATTAATTTGACTTGCAAAACAAATTTATAACACTTATTTTAAAAATGGAAATAATAATGAACTATAAAACAAAATTAAATTAAGAATTGAATGCATTCTTTTGAAGTTTCATTGGGGTATGAAAGCGTTGACCGAAGTACATTTTCAATGAAGTGCGGTAGCGCTTCATGTTGAAAATGTAGTTCGATCAACGCTTTCATACCCCAATGAAACGTCGCACTTCATTGAAAATGTACTTCGGTCAACGCTTTCATACCCCAATGAAACTTCAAAAGAATGCATTCAATTCTTAAAATTATATTTAAATCACATCAAAATTTAGTATAGTTGAATTTTTCATTGTGAATTTTATTTGTGTTAGATTGTATGCTGTTGGAAATTACTACGCCATTGATTGTTTACATCTGACGTCGTCATGGAGGCACGTGCAAGTTCGGATTTGAGTTTCATTGGGATATGAAACATCTCTTTTATAATCATGTGACCACTTCATAACCAATCATATTGTAACATTTCAATGAAAAACGGAAGTAATGTAATTATTATGAAATATTGAAATAAAGAATTTGGAGAATTAAATTTTCCGAGGTATTAAATTTTGCAGTTATATTAGTCCAATAGCCAAGTGATCACACTATTAAACTTTCCATTCGATTTTGATACGATATTCTTTTATAAATATTTAACAATCATCAGGTCCTTGAAAACAAGTTGGGGTATGAATATGAACAGGATTTAATCCTCTAAATAAGCACGCAGCATTTAGGAGAAAGAGCAAAGACTCGTTGCCTCGGAATCAGGATAATGTGTCCGAGTGGGGCAACATGTCTTTCCGTGAACTATTGTTTCAGTGAGCCAGCAGTAAGTGTGTTGATCTAGTACAACGCAGACATTATCATTATTTCTTTGAAAATTAACTTGTTCTTGCCATGACATAGCTGAAAAATTGGTGAGTTGGCGCTAAGCAACAATCATTCATTCACTCCTTGATCTGGAATCCTGGCGTCATAACTGTTTCACAACTGAAATAAGTCATTCATTTTTGATTCACTATCCTTAAAAATACATATATCTTTAATTATCTTGCAGTGTAGACTACATAAAAGAATCGGAAGATAGGTGACAAAAAGTGTACAAATTCTTAAAAGAAAGATTTCCAATGAAATACACAATTATCAGTTCTGTTTTAATTTTAAAACCACCCCTTTTCATGTGTAAAGCGAAAGTGAGCGGCCATGTATTTGTGTGTGGGGTGTTTCAATTTTGCCTCTAATTGTTGCGACAGTGTATTTTTTTGTTTTTCATATTATTGATACAGTTGACATTTTTCAAATGTGCATCTATGACCATTATGGTGCCTAAAATAATTTAATTTCCTTTTAAAGAGTTATATTTTCCTATTAAATAAATAAACATATATTCTGAATGTTCAAAGAGACATTTCAGCAAAAATCAAGACGTTAATATACAATAATTATTTAATTAATTTTTCTTACATTTTACATATGATTATGGGGTGGTATCTTTAACTGAAAATTGTGGATGCAAAATCATCGGATTGTAATCGTTGTTAAAATCGGGAACTGATGATTATTTTTCATTTAATTGAATATTAGTTAAGATAGATAGATGAGCTCGGCAGAATACTTAATACAGAAGACATATCAAATATGATGGGTTTTTTTGTATTCTTTTGAAATATTGCAAAAGCCGAAACGGAACAGTAGGGAAAGTAGGAAATAAACAAAATGACAAAATCTGATTTTATCAGAGAACAGGTGAACATTAAAATGTTCACTAAACTGATACTTGAATTAAAATCAGATTGAATTTCTTTTACCGTTCTCATGATAGGATTCTCATCAGACTGTTGATGGAAATAGAACGCCAACCGATTTTGAAATGATTTTTTTTATTCGACTTTTGTGTTCACATCATCAGATTTTTGCCGAAAGCATATCGCAAGGAATTATCGGATGGAAAATCTTATCGTGTGACCGCACCTGTACATACGACGGTTCTGCAGCTACTTTTGCAGCAACCTGCCATATTAAAAAATCATTGAACTTCGTCCTTAATAAAACGTGCATATGATCTCTACAGCTATTGTCAGAAAAAAAAAAGATTTAAAAGAAGTTGCTAACTAATGTGTGGTGCCGTAATGAATTATGGGATTGATTTTTATTTAATTGAAGGTTAATTTACTACTAACTAATAGCAGGGAATAGAAAGTCTAATTGACGGTCAAGCAACACTATTAACTCATACTATTAACTAATTTACAATTAGCGATTTAATTGACTATTAAATCTTAATTCACTATTAACTTAATTGACGTTTGTGCAACCCAGTCCAGAATATCAGAAATAGTTACAATACATTGTTCCAAAGTATTAGAACTGACGATGATCTTATCAGAGGGATTCTTGACCCTAAGGATCTATTCAAAACAAAACAGATTTGCAAATTTTTAAAAGAAGCAAACAATATACGTAATGCATAGTTCACAGGAATTCGGCGTTTGGGTTCGGTAGGGGTACCACTATCGATGGGAGAACGTGGTTCTTTCCATTGGTGGTGGTGCTTCCCATTGACCCTAGACGTCGGGTTCCTGTGAATAATTTAATATACTTCATATCATTATTATATGCATATCTTTTACTTATCCATATTTATGTAATGTATTATAATTATATTGTATTGTCTTGATGCACGCCAATGTATAGTTTACTATTAATAAACTATTTGAATTGAATAAATGACAATAGATAACGTCATCAGATGTGATTTTATTAAGTTAAAGAATAATTTGTATAGCCCACCAATCTATTTTTTAATAGCTGTGAAAATGATACATCATGTTGGTAAATTGAAAAAAGATAGTTTGTAACTTATCACATGCTATACAGCCATATAGGTAGCATCTTGTTTTTCAACTATGAACACCACTAATATCTATTGTTCATTTTATTTTATATTGTGTAGATCTATATGTCTCTCTTTGTCAATCAGTAACTCTTTTCCTGTTTATGTACATGCAGTTTTTCATTTTGTCCCTCCATTGGAAATAAACAATTTGCATTTTGGTAAACATGATAAGGGAGATAAATCCTATAAGTTTATGCTACAAGTAGCTATTTTTTTTAGCTCTGCCATATGAAAATTAGCTACTGGAAGTTGGAGGTAGCTAAAAAATTTACGACACCGGATGACGCATATTTGCGACATAATCCGCCATGTTGGATTTCCCGAGTGACGCAAATAAGCGTCATTTTGGTAAGTCATGGTTTTTATTAAACTACATTTGATTGGCTCTCGAGAATCAGGTGAGGAATGAATCAAGGGATTCTCTAATGAATATTCATCAAACAACAAAATCCACGTGGTGCTTCATTCATAATTTTCAATGGAATTGACTATGAATTATTGATCTGCAAAAATGTAAACAAATGGCGGAATTTGATGATTTTAACTTCGATAAGAGTTCTGATGAGGGGGAATTTGAAGGATTTACACCTGATGATGTTATAAAAGCTATTGAGAAGGGGGCACAATTAAGACAAATAAACGATGGGGAACTTTCTGATATTAGTTTTGACGAGGTTGATGACAAGCAAAGCCAAAGTGAAAGTGACAATGATGAAAATGATGAATGATCTGATACGTTGCAGTCTTCGAAATTAGACTTTCGAATTTACTGGCCAGAAAATTTCAAAATTATAATATTTATATAGATTCTATTTAAAAAATTTGGCAAAAGTCACTGGTCTAAATCAATTTTCACTGGCCGTGGGCCACTCAACCACTGCTAAAGTCGATGACCGACGTTGTCAGTCATTGAAATACCAGATTTTACCGAACCAGTGGGACCAAAAACTGTAATGACAGCTGACAAAAACGAATTTAACTTCCTAAATTTGATTTTTCTCCAGAAATTTTTGATATTCTAGTAACCCAGACAAACTTGTACGCTCAACAAGTGCAGGAAAAGTTGGATAAACCTGACAGTCGGTGGACTGACACTACCTTTGATGAAATGAAGGCCTTTATAGGAATAAGACTTTATATGAGAATACTTCAGTTGCCAGCAATGGAAATGTACTGGTCCACTGATTATGTTTGGAAATTTGTTTATCCCAAATATCATGCCATGCGACCGTTTTGATAAAATATGCCAATATTTTCACGCCAATGACTCTACAACAAATCCTCAACGTGGACAACCGGGACATGACCGTCTGCACCATGTCAGACCAATTTTAGACACCATAAATAGAAAATGTCTAGAGGAATACAAGCCTCACCAAAACACTAGTGTTGACGAAGCCATGATTGCTTTTCGTGGACGGTTGGGATTTTGCCAATATTTGCCTGGTAAACCAACAAAGTATGGGATAAAAGTGTGGATGCGGGCAAATTCTCAAAAATGGATATTGTAATCAATTTGACATATACACAGGGAAAAGTGGTGACAATAATAACACTGGACTTGGTTTGTGTTCCAGAGTGGTTGTTAATTTGACCAAAGCAATTGAGAACAAGAATCATATTGTCAATATCGACAGTTACTTTACTAGTTACGACCTATTCAAAGTTCTGAGTGAGAAAAAGATTTTTGCTAGAGGTACAGCTAGAAGCAACAAGAAAAATTTCCCCAAAGATATTTTAAACCCTAAATGTGTAAAAAATCAGGAAGAAAAGAAAGTTTTACAAAGAGGAAAGATCGTGGCCTATGCTTGGAGAGACAAGAAGACAATTTTCTTCTTGTCTTCAGCTGATGATCCTACATTGGATAATTTGGAAGTGTGGAGGAAACAAAAGGATGGAACCCAGATCTTGGTGGCAAGTCCAGCAGTAGTGCAAAATTATAACCTAAAAATGAATGGTATTGACAAGTCAGACCAAACTCAAACAGAATATCCGTCATTCAGGATATGCAGAAGGTGGTGGACATACATTATCTTCTTTCTGCTGGACCTTCAGGGAAGAGAGTGCTGCAGTATAAATAATTATCAGGGAAGCTGTACAGTGATCTAAAAATAGCATCAGGGGGGAATGAGTTAAATAACAGAAGTGTTTCACTGTAATTTTATCAAGTGTTTGAGTTTCAATCTAGAAATACAATATATCAACAAAAACTCAATAAGACAGTTGACCACAATTACTGTCAGGACACTAAAGTTAATTGTACAACAATATTAAAATATGTGTAAATAGCTTCTAATTTTGTATGGGCTACATAGCAGAGCTAACATACATAGAGAACACCGTCTGCTGTCTTACAAAAGACCATCTGCTGTCTTAGTGTTATTATCCATGTAGTCATTCCAGAGGGGGTTTAGGGTTATGGTGTTTAATGCCACTTTCAACAATATTTCAGTTATATCGTGGTGGTCAATTTTATTGGTGGAGGAAACTGGAGTACAGGAAGAAAACCACCGACCTGCTGTTAGTCACTGACAAACTTTATCACATAATGTTATATCCAGTACACCTCGCCATGAACAGGATTTGAACTCACAACTTTTAGTGGTGATAGGGACTGGTTTCCCAGAACATTAATAATAAAAACAATAGGGAAAAACACACAAACCACACAATGAATATTATCATATCACCCTGGGCAGAAAGTTGTACTGAATAATACATAGATTGAAGACTTATATCAATACATTCACACATGTTTCTTCTGTACTAGGTAAACTATAATCATTTTCAAAATATTAAAAATCAAATAGGAAATTTTGATTCCAACATTTCAAGGCAAAGCAATATGTCTTCTTTGAAATAGACTTTAGAAATTGTATATTTAGATGAAACAGAACTGATAGTTTACTTCTTGTTCAAAGTTGGATGAAAAACCAGAGGCTCGCTCACCTGAACCTGTATTTTTCATTCACCTGGTTATTCATGCACTGTTTAGGTTCATGCAAATTCTGAGAAATCAAGCATTTTATTTGTAATTTCAATAGAATCCTATATGTAAAACAATGTCATGTGGTGGCTGCCATAATGAATTTCCAATTCACACCAAAAAAAAAAAATAAAAAGAAAGAAAGAAAGAAAGAAAACTTAACAAGAGAAGGTCTAATGACAAATCAAAAACCATTTGGTTTCAATCAAGTTTGTAGAATCTGAGAAAATTTGTCTTTCATTTTCCTTTTGGGTACTATGCTAAAATTTTCCCATAAAGTGCAGTCCTCGAAATGAAAATTTTGATTTACTGGTCCGAATAAAATTCTAGAATTTATTTTTATATACAATGTATTTCTAAATAAAAACTGAAAAATTTACTGGTCCGAACAAAGTTTTACTGGTCTTGGGCCCGAGGAACGGTGCTTATCATGAGGACTGATAGGTGGCAGCCATCTTAAATTTCTGATAAACACAAACAAATCCCATACATTTGGTGAACCTTAGACCAACCTTTTCCAAAAGGCAAAATCTTACAGTGAGATTCCCTGTCTTCCAATTCCATGATTGCTCTAACTAATTTTTGCAATTCCCTGATTTACAGGAATCTATTTTCTTACCTTGGATCACAGAAGGTAAAGGTCATTCCAAGGTCATGCCGGCTCATGAACATATTTCCATCCATTTTGATTTCCAATATAGAGTTTGTCTGCATCACTTTACAAATGCACATTAGTCCTCTAGTGGCAAAATTATTTGCCTTGCGAGTTTTCCTCATCTCTAATTTTCCTGCCCACTGGACAAGCTAGAATAGAAATTTATAGCATTAATTCAATAATATAACATGCAAATTTTTTTTTGGGGTCGTTATGGTGGTTGGATATATAACTACCTATGCAATCAGTGCCTATCCCCACTAAAGTTGTGAGTTCGAACCTCATTCAGGCGAGGTGTACTCGATACAACATTATGTGATAAAGTTTGTCAGTGACTTACAGCAGGTTGGTGGTTTTCTCTGGGTACTCCGGTTTCCTCCACCAATAAAACTGACCGCCACGATATAACTGAAATATTGTTGAAAGTGGAGTTAAACACCAAAACCTAAACACAAACCCAAAAATCTTTATATTTTTCATTTCTATCAAATTCTGTATTTTTAACAATTCTGCATTGAAGAAAAAATTCTACAACCTGCATTTCTTTGTTTCATGGAATATGATGTTCCAGGGAGTATTTTATCAATTACCTGGTTTACAAATGGCTTCAGAAGATCTCAGATAGATAAAATCATCATGTTTCTAAAAGTTATAATTTACATTGTTATCATGCTAATTTAATAATTTAATTTATTGATATTTGGCTAATTTATGCAGAATTGGGAACAGGATAAAACCCATTTTCCATGACTTTCATGAGACTATCAGATGGGTGGTTTATCTGTGTTTATCATTACCTTCAGCTACATCATTTTCTACTACACTTAACTGGAAGGAAGTCTGGACAGTAACAATGAACTGATTGATGGAACACACAGCCAAGGGTAGGTGTCTGAAAACTTTAGTGTTTGAGGTGGGCATCAGGGTACAAGCTATCAGAAAGTGTGGTATCAGGCTTGTGGTATAAAATCAAAGGCTTTTACCACTCAACCACTCAAGCCCTTCACAAACTGCCAAATTCATAAATTTTACACAAAAAACTTGGCCAATGTTTAGATGTTAGAAATTTCAACCTTACAACACGATAGAAACCTATTTCTTTCATTAACTGCAACCATCTTAGATGTCATGAGGGGCTGTGATGCATAAGTTTGTGGACTGTGGTTCACTTTCCTTCCAAATTAAGCTTAAAGTGGTCTAGTAATTTAAAAGTGATTTTGTTTTTATGAAAAGAAAGTTTAAACAGACTTTAACAGTGGTGGTCATCAATTTCATCAATATCATCAAATCTCATCTTAACTGAACTCATTAATAGAACACTATAAAAACCACAACATGAGGTATGATTGTTTGTCATTATAGCTCTAATCTGCACAATCTTCAAATTCTAAAGAACTTTTTTTTAAAAATCACAGAAAGCCTACAATTTGTTAAAGGGATATTAAAGCTCATTTTGGAAATTTGTTGTATCTCATGAAAACTTGCAATTGGTTCAATAAATGATATTTATGAAACATTAACCCAGTTTTATCAATGAAATTTTGTAAAAGTGACATAATTCGTTGATAATTCTGTCATATCTTGTGGTTTTCTCGGGGTTTTTCCAATAATTGAATTTTTGCTTCCTGGATAAAAATTCATTTCGACCCTTTTAAGTGATATTTTAATGATAATAGGGATTATATGGGCGTGCAAAGTATTTTTGGATTGATTTTACAATTAAATTGAAAAGAAACAACCTTCGTCACGAGTTGAAAAAATATATGTTAAAACGAGCTTTAATATCCCTTTAATATCTCATCATCATATAGCTTAACTTTTATAGTTCTGATATTTTGAATGTTTGTTTATTGAAGTAACAACCTTTATTTAATGTTCAGTTTATACAGGATTCTGTTTTATTTAGGGTTCAGTTTATACAGGATTCTATTTTATTCAGGGTTCAGTTTATACAGGATTCTGTTTTATTCAGGGTTCAGTTTATACAGGATTCTGTTTTATTTAAGGTTCAGTTTATACAGGATTCTGTTTTATTTAGGGTTCAGTTTATACAGGATTCTATTTTATTCAGGGTTCAGTTTATACAGGATTCTGTTTTATTTAGGGTTCCGTTTATACAGGATTCTGTTTTATTTAGGGTTCAGTTTATACAGGATTCTGTTTTATTTAGGGTTCAGTTTATACAGGATTCTGTTTTATTTAGAGTTCAGTTTATACAGGATTCTGTTTTATTTAGGGTTCAGTTTATACAGGATTCTGTTTTATTTAATGTTCAGTTTATACAGGATTCTGTTTTATTTAAAGTTTGGTTTATACAGGATTCTGTTTTATTTAAAGTTTGGTTTATACAGGATTCTGTTTTATTTAATGTTCAGTTTCTACAGGATTCTGTTTTATTTAAAGTTTGGTTTATACCTGATTCTGTTTTATTTAATGTTCAGTTTATACAGGATTCTGTTTTATTTAATGTTCAGTTTAAACAGGATTCTGTTTTATTTAAAGTTCGGTTTATACAGGATTCTGTTTTATTTAGGGTTCAGTTTATACAGGATTCTGTTTTATTTAGGGTTCAGTTTATACAGGATTCTGTTTTATTTAGGGTTCAGTTTATACAGGATTCTATTTTATTCAGGGTTCAGTTTATACAGGATTCTGTTTTATTTAGGGTTCAGTTTATACAGGATTCTGTTTTATTTAGGGTTCAGTTTATACAGGATTCTATTTTATTCAGGGTTCAGTTTATACAGGATTCTGTTTTATTTAGGGTTCAGTTTATACAGGATTCTGTTTTATTTAGGGTTCAGTTTATACAGGATTCTATTTTATTCAGGGTTCAGTTTATACAGGATTCTGTTTTATTTAGGGTTCAGTTTATACAGGATTCTGTTTTATTTAGGGTTCAGTTTATACAGGATTCTATTTTATTCAGGGTTCAGTTTATACAGGATTCTGTTTTATTTAGGGTTCAGTTTATACAGGATTCTGTTTTATTTAGGGTTCAGTTTATACAGGATTCTGTTTTATTTAGGGTTCAGTTTATACAGGATTCTGTTTTATTTAGAGTTCAGTTTATACAGGATTCTGTTTTATTTAGGGTTCAGTTTATACAGGATTCTGTTTTATTTAATGTTCAGTTTATACAGGATTCTGTTTTATTTAAAGTTCGGTTTATACAGGATTCTGTTTTATTCAGGGTTCAGTTTATACACGATTCTGTTTTATTTAAAGTTCAGTTTATACCTGATTCTGTTTTATTTAGGGTTCAGTTTATACAGGATTCTGTTTTATTTAATGTTCAGTTTATACAGGATTCTGTTTTATTTAATGTTCAGTTTATACAGGATTCTGTTTTATTTAATGTTCAGTTTATACAGGATTCTGTTTTATTCAGGGTTCAGTTTATACAGGATTCTGTTTTATTCAAGGTTCAGTTTATACAGGATTCTGTTTTATTCAGGGTTCAGTTTAAACAGGATTCTGTTTTATTTAATGTTCAGTTTATACAGGAATTTATTTTATTCAGGGTTCAGTTTATACAGGATTCTGTTTTATTCAGGGTTCAGTTTAAACAGGATTCTGTTTTATTTAATGTTCAGTTTATACAGGATTCTATTTTATTCAGGGTTCGGTTTATACAGGATTCTGTTTTATTTAGGGTTCAGTTTATACAGGATTCTGTTTTATTCAGGGTTCAGTTTATACAGGATTCTGTTTTATTCAGGGTTCAGTTTATACAGGATTCTGTTTTATTCAGGGTTCAGTTTATACAGGAATCTATTTTATTCAGGGTTCAGTTTATACAGGATTCTGTTTTATTTAATGTTCAGTTTATACAGAAATCTATTTTATTCAGGGTTCAGTTTATACAGGATTCTGTTTTATTCAGGGTTCAGTTTATACAGGATTCTGTTTTATTTAATGTTCAGTTTATACAGGAATCTATTTTATTCAGGGTTCAGTTTATACAGGATTCTGTTTTATTCAGGGTTCAGTTTATACAGGATTCTGTTTTATTTAATGTTCAGTTTATACAGGATTCTGTTTTATTTAATGTTCAGTTTATACAGGATTCTGTTTTATTTAAAGTTCGGTTTATACAGGATTCTGTTTTATTTAAGGTTCAGTTTATACAGGATTCTGTTTTATTTAGGGTTCAGTTTATACAGGATTCTGTTTTATTTAAGGTTCAGTTTATACAGGATTCTGTTTTATTTAGGGTTCAGTTTATACAGGATTCTGTTTTATTTAATGTTCAGTTTATACAGGATTCTGTTTTATTTAATGTTCAGTTTATACAGGATTCTGTTTTATTTAAAGTTCGGTTTATACAGGATTCTGTTTTATTTAAGGTTCAGTTTATACAGGATTCTGTTTTATTTAGGGTTCAGTTTATACAGGATTCTGTTTTATTTAAGGTTCAGTTTATACAGGATTCTGTTTTATTTAGGGTTCAGTTTATACAGGATTCTATTTTATTCAGGGTTCAGTTTATACAGGATTCTGTTTTATTTAGGGTTCAGTTTATACAGGATTCTGTTTTATTTAGGGTTCAGTTTATACAGGATTCTATTTTATTCAGGGTTCAGTTTATACAGGATTCTGTTTTATTTAGGGTTCAGTTTATACAGGATTCTGTTTTATTTAGGGTTCAGTTTATACAGGATTCTGTTTTATTTAGGGTTCAGTTTATACAGGATTCTGTTTTATTTAGAGTTCAGTTTATACAGGATTCTGTTTTATTTAATGTTCAGTTTATACAGGATTCTGTTTTATTCAGGGTTCAGTTTATACAGGATTCTGTTTTATTTAATGTTCAGTTTATACAGGATTCTGTTTTATTCAGGGTTCAGTTTATACAGGATTCTGTTTTATTCAGGGTTCAGTTTAAACAGGATTCTGTTTTATTTAATGTTCAGTTTATACAGGAATTTATTTTATTCAGGGTTCAGTTTATACAGGATTCTATTTTATTTAGGGTTCAGTTTATACAGGATTCTGTTTTATTTAGAGTTCAGTTTATACAGGATTCTGTTTTATTTAGGGTTCAGTTTATACAGGATTCTGTTTTATTCAGGGTTCAGTTTATACAGGATTCTGTTTTATTCAGGGTTCAGTTTATACAGGAATCTATTTTATTCAGGGTTCAGTTTATACAGGATTCTGTTTTATTTAATGTTCAGTTTATACAGGAATCTATTTTATTCAGGGTTCAGTTTATACAGGATTCTGTTTTATTCAGGGTTCAGTTTATACAGGATTCTGTTTTATTTAATGTTCAGTTTATACAGGAATCTATTTTATTCAGGGTTCAGTTTATACAGGATTCTGTTTTATTCAGGGTTCAGTTTATACAGGATTCTGTTTTATTTAATGTTCAGTTTATACAGGAATCTATTTTATTCAGGGTTCAGTTTATACAGGATTCTGTTTTATTCAGGGTTCAGTTTATACAGGATTCTGTTTTATTTAAGTTCAGTTTATACAGGATTCTATTTTATTCAGGGTTCAGTTTATACAGGATTCTGTTTTATTTAGGGTTCAGTTTATACAGGATTCTGTTTTATTTAGGGTTCAGTTTATACAGGATTCTGTTTTATTTAGGGTTCAGTTTATACAGGATTCTGTTTTATTTAGAGTTCAGTTTATACAGGATTCTGTTTTATTTAGGGTTCAGTTTATACAGGATTCTGTTTTATTTAATGTTCAGTTGATACAGGATTCTGTTTTATTCAGGGTTTGGTTTATACAGGATTCTGTTTTATTCAGGGTTTGGTTTAGACAGGATTCTATTTTATTCAGGGTTCAGTTTATACAGGATTCTGTTTTATTCAGGGTTCAGTTTATACAGGATTCTGTTTTATTCAAGGTTCAGTTTATACAGGATTCTGTTTTATTCAGGGTTAGGTTTATACAGGATTCTGTTTTATTTAATGTTCAGTTTATACAGGATTCTGTTTTATTTAGGGTTCAGTTTATACAGGATTCTGTTTTATTCAGGATTCAGTTTATACAGGATTCTGTTTTATTAAGGGTTCAGTTTATACAGGATTCTGTTTTATTCAAGGTTCAGTTTATACAGGATTCTGTTTTATTCAGGGTTCAGTTTATACAGGATTCTGTTTTATTCAGGGTTCAATTTAGTCAAGCTTCACTGTATATTTTATATTATATAACAAGTGTTTCAGCTAGACTTTGAAATCTTCAGGACAATTTCCAGTTTTATCAAAATATCTTCAGCACATTCTTTAATAATTAAACTAATTTTTACAAAGGACAGTTTGAGAAATAGGTGGGCAAATGTCCTGAGACCAGTGCCTAGCTGAATCACTGCTCTCAAATACAGGGTGAACCAAAATGTCAGTATATATAATATAGTAAATATCAAAGAGACAATAGCTATGATATTGCCATAACCACTTAATTAAAACTTTTGACAGAAGTAAAAAAAAATGACCAACACATGCTTTCAAGGTTCTGCGTCAACAATGTCCATAATATCTATGTAATTTGCTGACCAGCCAACTGAACCATGCTTATTTAAAGACACAATCCCACGATGTTTTACCTCCAGAAGTCTAAAAACAAGACTGTATATTACTGGAGGCCATAATGGTATGACGACCACAGTAAATTTAATTACTGTTGATGACGACAATGAAACATATTCTAATGTAAGTAAACATGTTTTTCAGCTTAGGAACATTTGTCTAATGTCCATGTTTATATACGTTTCCTGTCAAGAAGTTGTTTACAATAAATAATATCAAAAGCTTAATTATTAATCTGATAACACGTCACATGATAAATTTGAATGATTCAAATCTTATATTCGGCATACAGTAAGTAGTTCAAGTAGTCCCCATCTTATTACACCATCCCTTCTGTAATGAAAAAGTGGCCTTATAAGAAGGGTGGCCTCTCTTGAGAGGGACAATTCAACATCTTAGTGTATCTGAAATCTGGCCTGATAAAGAGAGGTGACCTTTGGTGGGAGTGGTCTAAAATTAAGCGGGGCTACTGCATTGGGATGTCCTTCTTAGCTAAAGAAGTAGCTTTCTATATGTAATCAACAAGCAATAGCTTAAAACAAAGAGAGTGTATGGTGCTTAATGCCACCTTCACCAATATTTCAGCTATATCGTGGCGGTCAGTTTTATTGGTGGAGGAAACTGGAGTACCAGGAGAAAATCCCCGAACTGTCGCAAGGCACTGACAAACTTTATCATATGATGTTGTATTGAGTACATCTCGCCATGAACGAGATCAAATTCATAAGTGATAGGCACTGATTGCATTGTTAGTTGTAAATCCAACTATCATATGATCACGACCACGACGACCCCAAAAGCAAAGATAACATTGACCCGTCCTCCAACTGAAACCTGAATGAAGTAAGTGCAAATTAAATGTCCTGCTATCTGTTTATCAAAGTGTCAAATATACAACTATTGCTGTGTTAATAAAAACACAGGTTATAATTAACTGTAACTTAATATTGTAACAACAAGCACATCAATTGTCTGTTTAAGGGTCGACATATCATATTTATGAGATTGGTTGGTTATGTTATAGGGGGCTTAATATCACTTTCATATTTTAGTTATATTGTGGCGACCAGTCTTATTGGTAGAGGAAACAAGAGTACCCCTCGAGGAAAAAAAAATGATAGTTCCAGTTCCACTTCAAAGCAAAGATAACATTGAGCTGACTTCTAACTGAAACTTGAATTAAGCAGTATCCATGTACTACACCATTTTACTGTAAATCAAATGACTTATTAATATTATCTGTTTATTGGTAAGAAAATCAAAATGTCACATAAAACATATTTTAATGTGTTAAAAACACCTCCAGTCACTGACAAACTTGATCACATAGAGTTGAATCAAGAATATCTGGCGACAGGTGGGAATCAAACTCACATCTTTGGTGGTGATATGCACTTATTTACAACCCTATTAATTATGTCTCATTTTCCTTGTTGCAATCAAAGCATTGATACCAGCATAAAATTTTACTACATAATTTAACGTTAATAAACTTGTTCTCATAATGAATATAGGTAAAATACTGCTGACTTGATACATTGAACATTCATCAATTAACCAATCAATACCACAGGGTCTAGAGCTATTGGCTATATCAGCCTTCAGATCTATATAAAATTGCATACAATGTACTATCCATTCAATAGTCGGAACATTTTTTATTTATTTTCCAATATGTTAAATAAAGTATGTCATGTGGTGGTGGCAGTTACATTGGAGTTCAGGGTTCACCATGGGATCATTCACAACACATTAAATTCAGACTACATGTATTATATTATGAGCAACAGAACTTTGAGACTCAGCTATTTAAAATTAATTATACGAAACAGTTGATGGTAATAAGCGTGGATAGTGTTTCTTGTACAGCAAGCAGTCTGATAGTAGTCAGTGTGGATAGTGTTTATCATACAACAGTTTGATAGTAATCAGTGGATAGTGTTTCTTATACAACAGTCTAATAGTAATAAGAGTGGATAGTGTTTCTTATAAAGCAGTCTGATAGTAATCAGAGTGGATATTGTTTCTTATACAGCAGTCTGATAGTAATCAGAGTGGATAGTGTTCCTAGTAAAGCAGCTTGAGAGTAATCAGTATGGATAGTGTTTATCCTACAACAGTTTGATAGTAATCAGAGTGGATAGTGTTTCTTATACTGCAGTCTGATAGTAATCAGAGTGGATAGTGTTTCTTATACAGCAGATTGATAGTAATCAGTGTGGATAGTGTTTCTTATACAACAGTTTGATAGTAATCAGAGTGGATAGTGTTTCTTATACAACAGGTTGATGGTAATCAGAGTGGATAGGTTTCTTATACAACAGTTTGATGATAATCAGAGTGGATAATGTTTCTTATACAGCAGATTGATAGCAATCAGTGTGGATAGTGTTTCTTATACAACAGTGTAATAGTAATCAGTGGATAGTGTTTCTTATACAGCAGATTGATAGTAATCAGAGTGGATAGTGTTTCTTATACAATAGTCTAATAGTAATCAGAGTGGATAGTGTTTCTTATACAACAGTTTGATAGTAGTCAGTGTGGATAGTGTTTCTTATACAATAGTCTAATAGTAATCAGAGTGGATAGTGTTTCTTATACAGCAGATTGATAGTAATCAGAGTGGATAGTGTTTCTTATACAATAGTCTAATAGTAATCAGAGTGGATAGTGTTTCTTATACAGCAGTCTGATAGTAATCAGAGTGGATAGTGTTTCTTTTACAGCAGATCGATAGTAATCAGTGTGGCTAGTGTTTCTTATACAACAGTTTGATGGTAATCAGTGTGGATAGTGTTTCTTATACAACAGTTTGATAGTAATCAGTGTGGTTAGTGTTTCTTATACAACAGTTTGATGGTAGTCAGTGTGGATAGTGTTTCTTATACAGCAGTTTGATAGTAATCAGTGTGGATAGTGTTTCTTATACAACAGTTTGATAGTAATCAGTGTGGCTAGTGTTTCTTATACAACAGTTTGATAGTAATCAGTGTGGATAGTGTTTCTTATACAACAGTTTGATAGTAGTCAGTGTGGATAGTGTTTCTTATGCAACATTTTGATGGTAATCAGTGTGGATAGTGTTTCTTATACGGCAGCTTGATAGTAATCAGTGGATAGTGTTTCTTATGCAACAGTTTGATAGTAATCAGAGTGGATAGTGTTTCTTTTACAGCAGATCGATAGTAATCAGTGTGGCTAGTGTTTCTTATACAACAGTTTGATGGTAGTCAGTGTGGATAGTGTTTCTTATACAGCAGTTTGATAGTAATCAGTGTGGATAGTGTTTCTTATACAACAGTTTGATAGTAATCAGTGTGGCTAGTGTTTCTTATACAACAGTTTGATGGTAGTCAGTGTGGATAGTGTTTCTTATACAGCAGTTTGATAGTAATCAGTGTGGATAGTGTTTCTTATACAACAGTTTGATAGTAGTCAGTGTGGATAGTGTTTCTTATACAACATTTTGATGGTAATCAGTGTGGATAGTGTTTCTTATACGGCAGCTTGATAGTAATCAGTGGATAGTGTTTCTTAAGCAACAGTTTGATAGTAATCAGAGTGGATAGTGTTTCTTCTACAACAGTTTGATGGTAATCAGTGTGGATAGTGTTTCTTATACAGCAGTTTGATAGTTATCAGTGTGGAGTGTTTCTTATACAACAGTTTGATGGTAATCAGTGTGGATAGTGTTTCTTATACAATAGTTTGATAGTAATCAGTGTAGATAGTTTTTCTTATACAACAGTTTGATAGTAATCAGAGTGGATAGTGTTTCTTATACAGCAGATTGATAGTAATCAGTGTGGATAGTGTTTCTTATACAACAATTTGATAGTAATCAGTGTGGATAGTCTTTATCATACATCAGTTTGATACTAATCAGTGTGGATAGTGTTTCTCATACAACAGTTTAATAGTAGTCAGTGTGGATAGTGCTTCTTGTACAGCAGCTTGATATAGTAATCAAAGTGGATAGTGTTTCTTATACAACAGT
This sequence comes from Bathymodiolus brooksi, assembly GCA_963680875.1. NCBI lineage: Eukaryota > Metazoa > Mollusca > Bivalvia > Mytilida > Modiolidae > Bathymodiolus > Bathymodiolus brooksi. Next base: position 83,109,732 of record OY804576.1, on the reverse strand, counting down.
TTGATGGTAGTCAGTGTGGATATTGTTTCTTATACAACAGTTTGATATAGTAATTAGAGTGGATAGTGTTTCTTATACAGCAGTTTGATAGTAATCAGTGTGGATAGTGTTTCTTATACAGCAGTTTGATAGTAATCAGTGTGGATAGTGTTTCTTATACAGCAGTTTTATAGTAATCAGTGTGGATAGTGTTTCTTATACAACAGTTTGATAGTAATCAGTGTGGATAGTGTTTGTTATACAAGTCTAATAGTAATCAGAGTGGATAGTGTTTATTATACAACAGTTTGATGGTAATCAGAGTGGATAGTGTTTCTTATATGCAGATTGACAGTAATCAGTGTGGATAGTGTTTCTTATACAACAGTTTGATAGTAATCAGTGTGGATAGCATTTCTTATACAGCAGTTTGATAATAATCAGTGTGGATAGTGTTTCTCATATAACAGCTTAATAGTAGTCAGTGTGGATAGTGTTTCTTATACAACAGTTTGATGGTAGTCAGTGTGGATAGTGTTTCTTATACAACAGTTTGATGGTAGTCAGTGTGGATAGTGTTTCTTATACAACAGTTTGATATAGTAATCAGAGTGGAGTGTTTCTTATACAGCAGTTTGATAGTAATCAGAGTGGATAGTGTTTCTTATACAGCAATTTGATAGTAATCAGAGTGGATAGTGTTTCTTATACAGCAATTTGATAGTAATCAGAGTGGATAGTGTTTCTTATACAGCAGTTTGATAATAATCAGTGTGGATAGTGTTTCTCATATAACAGCTTAATAGTAGTCAGTGTGGATAGTGTTTCTTATACAACAGTTTGATGGTAGTCAGTGTGGATAATGTTTCTTATACAACAGTTTGATATAGTAATTAGAGTGGAGTGTTTCTTATACAGCAGTTTGATAGTAATCAGAGTGGATAGTGTTTCTTATACAGCAATTTGATAGTAATCAGAGTGGATAGTGTTTCTTATACAGCAATTTGATAGTAATCAGAGTGGATAGTGTTTCTTATACAGCAATTTGATAGTAATCAGAGTGGATAGTGTTTCTTATACAGCAATTTGATAGTAATCAGAGTGGATGGTGTTTCTTATACAACAGTTTGATAGTAATCAGTGTAGATAGTGTATCTTATACAGCGGTTTGATGGTAGTCACTGTGGATAGTGTTCCTAGTATTCAGTGTGGATAGTGTTTCTTATACAGGGAGCATATATAATGAAAGTCTATTAATGTGATTTATGAATTCTTTGATATGTATCCTTAAATAGACTTCTAAATGGTAATAAAATCATGTATTTAGAACATTTAATATTTTAAATGTCTACTTTTCAATGAACCACTCCACAAAATGCCCTTAAAGAAATTCTCGCGTTACTTTTACATACATTTTATGACATGCAAGTCTTTAGTCAACTCATTCATGAAATATGAGCGCCCCCTATCCATTTCAAGATGTTGATAATGACCAGACATCTTCTATTTCTATTTTCTGCAACTTGCAATGACTTACCGTATATCCCTTGTATTTTGTTTTGTTATTTTTATACTGACACTGCATGCGTAGGTAAAACATCCGATGTTCGTCCAATTGGTGATAGACGTCTGTAAAGAAAAGAAAAAAAACCCAGAATAATTAACAGTTTAATACCCAGATTAAATTCCATTATCTGCTTACCGATATTCTTTTCTCAATAGACAACTCTAGAAAAATTAAATCAGGGCACATTTGCATGTTAAAAATAAAAATTAGAACAGCAAAAAAATATTTCAGCTAAATATATCACAGTCAATGTTCCCCCAAGGACAAACTGGTGCACATTGAATGATCGGTGAAGGTTGGTAAATGATTAGTGAATGATAGCTGAACCTTGACCTTTGACAAACAACAGATTGAAAAAAAAATATGGATGAATAAATGAGCCATGACTGATAGGACTAATGACAACTAAATTACAAAAGATAGTGAAGATTAGTAAAGAAAACGTAATTATTACTGAGGGATGACGAGAGTGAAGGACGAATATTCAACTGAAATATCATTTTGACTAAAAAATATAAAATATTAAATCAAATTAGGTGTAGGTGTAGTTAATATTATGTTAATAAAATCTAAAAAACAAAATCCTTTTTTTAAAGTATATATTCAGTCAATTTGAAGGTAAGGGTAATGGTGCTTAACACCATTTTCAACAATATTTCAGTTATATCGTGGCAGTCAGATTTAATTGGTGGAGGAAACCAGAGTACCAGGAGAAAACCACCGACCTGACAAACTATATCACATAATTGTGTATGGAGTACACCACGCCATGAACGGGATTGTAAATCCAACTACCATACGATCACGGACATGACGTCCCCTCAGTCAATTTGATATTGTATTTCAGAAATAATTTCATATAATACATTTTGTAAGATTATATAGCAGAAAATTGTAACAAAAGTTTTTTTTTTAAATCATTGAACCATAAAACGTTAATTCAAAAATATTTAATATAGAACCAAATTATCATGAAAAATGTCAATAATTATGCGTATATACAATCCTGCTCCAATATATTAAATATTGGTTAGAAATTTCATGTATATTTACAATGAAAATTATCACAAAATTCCCTCCTAAAGTACCATATCTACCTAAGAATACAACGGTTTGTCACCCGGATTTTCACGCTAATTTTATCGTATATCTCTGTATAAATTATGACTATTTCATCTTTCATAATGGATGTAAAGTCATGTCTTACAAAACAAGTACAAATATCTACAATCATTGTTTCTTTCCACAGGGGCTCGCAGTTATATTTTCACATCACCAGGTATGTATTAAAAAGAAGAAGGGAGGACACTTTTTGGGGGGCCAAAAGTGAAAGTAGAGTTTCGGCACCTTTTTTCACTTCAAAAATGGTTTAGTCTTTGTTCTTCCCATAAAATTAATGCAAATATCGATGTTTTTTGCTGATTGACTGGTTTACAGTGGAATAACACTTGTTTTTAAATTCCAAGTGGTTTGGACAACTTCTTATCATGCTCAATTCCGGTTTATATGGACTAAATATCAAGGTGAGTTTTCATTGGTCGAAGGATTTAAACTGGCATTTTTGTGGGAAATTATTTACTCGTCTTGTCAAAAGATATTCTTAAAATGCTGTCTTCCTATATTTCCAGATTGATTGAGACAAGGAAAAAATATATTTTAATGCAAGAGATTTAAGTTGTCTTTTTTCCTACTTTTTAAAATTATATTTCGATTTTTTTATTTCTATCAATATTATTAAGTACGTATAAACCGGAATTGAGTATGATAAGAAGTTGTCCAAGCCGCTTGGAATTTAAAAACGAGTGTTATTCCATTGTAAACCAGTCAATCAGCAAAAAACATCGATATTTGCATTAATTTTATGGGAAGAACAAAGACTAAACCGTTTTTGAAGCGAAAAAAGGTGCCGAAACTCTACTTTCACTTTTGGCCCCCCAAAAAGTGTCCTCCCTTCTTCTTTTATACATATCTGGTGATGTGAAAATATAACTGTGAGCCCCTGTGTTTCTTTCTGACACAACATCAACATTTCAATCAATTGGGTAGTTCTGAATATGCTTGAAATATTTCCTGATATACATTAAACAACAATCAATCAATCAATCAATCAATCAATTAGGAACAAATTTTATTTTCATGGACATATTTGTAAATAATGTCAGTATCATTGTAATGCAAGCACAAGAAGATTTCAAACTTGTTCATCGTTTTTCATAGATCTATCCATTTTTAAAGAAAAATTAGGATAAACAAATGGCTTTATGATTTAAGCTTGACCTAGGAATGAACAAAATATATTTGACTTTCTGTTAGATAATGTGTACGGGTATTGTGTTTTGGATGAAATTAATTCAGCTTTATGTTCATCTTGTGTATTCTTAAATTCTTTACATTATAAAATCATACTGAAATTATAGAGTGAAACTACATGTTCATAGAATTCTGATTATGTTGATAACAAAATCATAATAATCGGTCCAGAATTTGACTTCGGGATAATTTGTTAAAAAAATGTATAGTTTTATGTGAAATATATACCGGTAGAAAAAAAATGGAAAATGTAAATACTTTTGTCCACTATCTGTATATATTAAATGTAAATCTGATTAAATAATAGATTCATTAAAATTTGTGGCTATGGAAACTACATATAAATTTCACTTTACTTATGTACAAGTATATATATTAAACTAAAACTAAAATGGCCATATGGTCAAATTGCCGATCAGCATATGAATACAGGTCTAATGTACCGGTGGTCATTTGTATACCAGTTTGAGTTCAATCAGTTCAATAATTATTTCTCCCATATGATCCTATGTTAAAATTTTTACTGCTGTGTAAGCCGGTGGTCATTTGTATACCAGTTTGATTTCAATCAGTTCAATAATTATTTCTCCCATATGAACCTATGTTAAAACTTTTTACTGCTGTGTAAGGGCTATCGGATCAACAGAAAAATAGAAAAATTTGTAAAAAGACTATTTTTCTCCAATCATTATCCTTGCATACTAATAGCCGCAGATTTAATAAGGTTTAAACAGTGATGGTCAACAATTCCATCAATGTCAACAAAACAATCACCTCCCACCTTAAACCACTGAACACATACAAAGACCACCAATGTATGGTGTTAGAAATCCAGGTCCTGGCTTGACAGTTATTTTTAAAACATTTTCTCCATTGTGTCTTATACTAAATAAACTATGTAATACAGTAGCTTTATAAACTATGTAATACAGTAGCTTTATAAACTATGTAATACAGTAGCTTTATAAACTATGTAATACAGTAGCTTTATAAACTATGTAATACAGTAGCTTTATAAACTATGTAATACAGTAGCTTTATAAACTATGTAATACAGTAGCTTTATAAACTATGTAATACAGTAGCTTTATAAACTATATAATACAGTAGCTTTATAAACTATGTAATACAGTAGCTTTAGTGGATTTTCATATTAACAGTATAAACATAAAATTTGTAAAAGATCATTCAATGATCCAGCTTACATTTCATCAAGTTCATTTTTTAAACAATCCTGTCAAGTTTTGTTTTCCAAATGAATCTATTATTTCAATGGAGTACCTAGAAGACCATGTTATATTTGAACATATACAGAAAAAAATGAATGAAACGTCTATGACAATAGCCCACAAGACCATTTAAATTTAAGGAGCTGAACTCAAAATAGACTGCAGTAAAAAAAACATTCTGGAATAAAATATGTCTAATTTTGTACATCAGATTCATTATGAAGTTACATCCCATAATTCATCTCAAATACATGTGGTTTGTACTTACAGAAAAACATTTAAAATTTATCAAAAAAGGGGAATAACTTTGTAAATGTGAGGTGGAAAAGTTCAATTTTCAATTTATGCAATCTAATAAAAATTTGATGATTGTTGTACCTTTTTTTCTGGCAAAGCCGAGGTTGACAATGTATTTCAAGGGGTTACAATATCTCTGTCACCCTCTCAAATATATGTTATTTATTTTATTATTTTGAATGTTCTGGTCTGTCATTTTGTCTGTGCAAAATAATCTGCTACCCTTCTGAATTTTTTAAAAATTATATTTTGATTCTGTAAATTGCAAGCGTGTCATAATAAACCAGAGGCTCTCAAGAGCCTGTATCGTTCACCTGGTTATAAAAAGAACCAATTGGTCCTATGTAAAAACTATGTCCTGCAGTGGTAGTCATCTTGGAATTACGATCAACATAAAAAACACAAAGTTTGTAAAGGACCTTCCAATGATTGATGCACAGTTTAGGTTCAATCAGTGCAATAGCTTCAGAGAAGAATATATTTCTGTATTTTCCCCATATGGTCCTGTGTTAATACTATGACCTGTGGTGGCAGCCATCTTGGATTTCCGATCATCATAAAAAACAGAGGACCTTCCAATGATCATTCCTGGGCAGTTTGGTTTCAATTGTCCAAGTGGTTTCAGAGAAGAAGCGTTTTGAAACATTTTCCCCATAGGGTCCAATATTAAACTAAGTCCTGCCGTAGCCGCTATTTTGAATTTCATATCGGAACAAAAAAACGTAAAGTTTGTAGAGGACCATCCAATGAACATTCATGTACAGTTTGGCTTTAATAATATTTGTAGTTTCTGAGAAGAAGGCATTTGAACATTTTCCCATAGGGTCCAATGTTAATCTATGTCCTGCGGTGGTGGCCATCTTGGATTTCCGATCGGCATAAAAAAAAACACACTTTGTAGAGGACCTTCCAATGATCATTCCTGGGCAGTTTGGTTTCAATTATCCAAGTGGTTTCAGAGAAGAAGCGTTTTGAAACATTTTTCCCATAGGGTCCAATGTTAAACTAAGTCCTGCCGTAGCCGCCATTTTGAATTTCATATCGGAACAAAAAACGTAAAGTTTGTAGAGGACCATCCAATGAACATTCATGTACAGTTTGGCTTTAATCATATTTGTAGTTTCTGAGAAGAAGGCATTTGAACATTTTCCCATAGGGTCCAATGTTAATCTATGTCCTGCGGTGGTGGCCATCTTGAATTTTCGATCGGCATAAAAAAACAGAAACTTTGTAGAGGACCTTCCAATGATCATTCCTGGGCAGTTTGGTTTCAATTGTCCAAGTGGTTTCAGAGAAGAAGCGTTTTGAAACATTTTTCCCATAGGGTCCAATGTTAAATTTAAGTCCTGCCGTAGCCGCCATTTTGAATTTCATATCAGAACAAAAAACATAAAGTTTGTAGAGGACCATCCAATGAACATTCATGTACAGTTTGGCTTTAATCATATTAGTAGTTTCTGAGAAGAAGGCATTTGAACATTTTCCCATAGGGTCCAATGTTAATCTATGTATTGCGGTGGTGGCCATCTTGGATTTCCGATCGGCATATAAAAGAAAATTTTGTAGAGGACCTTCCAATGATCATTCCTGGGCAGTTTGGTTTCAATTGTCCAAGTGGTTTCAGAGAAGAAGCATTTTGAAACATTTTTCCCATAGGGTCCAATGTTAAATTTAAGTCCTGCCGTAGCCGCCATTTTGAATTTCATATCGGAACAAAAAACCTTAAGATTGTAGAGGACCATCCAATGAACATTCATGTACAGTTTGGCTTTAATCATATTTGTAGTTTCTGAGAAGAAGGCATTTGAACATTTTCCCATAGGGTTCAATGTTAATCTATGTCCTGCGGTGGTGGCCATCTTGGATTTCCGATCGGCATAAAAAACAGTAACTTGGTAAAGGCCATTCCAATGATCATTCATTTACAGTTTGGGTTCAGTCAGTTCATTAGTTTCAGAGAAAAAGATCTTTTGAAATTTCAGCCAATCAGAGCATATTATTGGCCCTGGCAGCCATGTTGAATATCCGACTGGAACGAAAAACAGTAACTTTGTAGAGGACCATCCAAGGAACATTCCTGCTAAGTTTGGTTCCAATTGGCCCAGTGGTTTCGGAGAAGAAGCTTGAAATGTGAAAAGTTTACAGACGACGGACGCCAAGTGATGGCAATAGTGGATGGTAAAAATACCCATCCGTCTGCAACACATTGTGAAATATTCAAGAACCAACAAACAATATCCTTGTGTTATTGTGATTATTATATTTTATGTAAACTTTCATGGAAATCCTGCATTTTCATTGGTTTACAAGAATGTGACATTTTAGCTCATGAGAGGGTGATAGGCAAACCAATTGTCACCCGTTCGATGGCTACGTCTTGAATTTAGCTCCTTTCAGCTTAGATGAGGACAAAAAGAAATTATCATTTTAATCTATAAATATTCTTTTTTCTTCTTTTATTTCTACTGGTAATGAAACCCTTAAATGCAGAAAAGTTGTAAACAATCTGGTAAAAGGAATATGATGACAAAGTCACCTGTTTAATGTCAATGTGTAAGTAACTAAACACCAAACCTATGACCCTAATCGTCTTCACTGCATGCCTCTGTAAAACATCGTGACATTCATGACAGGCTGATAGAAATCATTTTTCATAGGATAAAATATATTCTTTAAATTGAAATTTCCCAGGATTATATATCTTTAAGAAGGCTTTTGTCAGCTTTTTTTTTTTTTTATACATGATGAATAATTATGATTATGGCCTTGACCTTTAGTCTACTGACCTAATCACCTTTTACATTTAACAGTATCCAATGTGAACTCCTTCGTAAGTTATACCATTTAAGGCCAACACAGTGACCCCCTTACCCTTACATCCTCATGTTCTATTGACATTAACAGCTGCCATATTAGTAGGTAGGCAGATTCTCTGATATAATTTCAAAGGTATACACCCCTAATGATAACTCATGTCAGATTTGGTTAAAATTGGAACAGTTATTTTAGATGATAAAATTTTTCAAAAAACAGTTTCCAGATGGAAGGACACACACTGACAGGATGACAGATAGGACATCAAATAATGGTAACAGCTCAAATAAATGACCCTTAGGGTCAGGTGACCCAATAAATAAAATCACATTTTCATAGTTGGTTCTTAGGCCTTGAGGTTTTCATTTGAGTAAGATTAAATCTGTATATCACAGTGATCTTTCATGGCATATAAACAGAGATAGTTCATATGAAAAAAACATTTTAAAAATATTTCTCAAATTCAGCATACTCTAGTAATTATGATAAACTTTCGAGCCTCAGGGCTAGGACCATATAGACCATGGGCCTTCATTTTATAAGCAAGCTTGAATATGTTGATCACATGATGAATCATGTCATATACAATTGCATTTCTATTTCTGATATCTTCTGAGTATTATTTTTTACTCTACTGGTATTGCAGCCTGTGAAAATCTTTGGATCCCCAGAGCTTTGACCCAATAAACTCTGGTTTCCATTTGGATATAAATTAATTTTAGAGTCACATGTCATTTTATACGTGTTTTGATTGGTTTAAAAAAGTTGAGGTTATTTGTCAATGAATGGAATCTAAAAATAGACGTCGTTCTCAAAGCGTTGTGTGCCGTTGTCATCAGGTGATTTTCTTTAAATGAGGCACCTTTGGGGTTATTTAAATTTATTTCCGATTATTTGCCTTATTTTGAAAAAATAAATATATTTTTCAATATCATAGCAAAAAAAGTTTGAATTAATATATAAGGATTGATCGAAATTATTTGTTCGGTTCATTCGAAATAACCTCAATCAGGTTGTACACACCCTTACGTAACCTGCTACGTGGGTTACATGGTGTGTACAACCTGATTGAGGTTATTTCTTCATGAACCGAAAAAAAATTGCGATCAATCCTTAAATACATTATCACATTGATGCTGTATTGACAAATATTGTAGCATTTCCATTACTAGTTCTTGAGGAGAAGATTTAATTTATTTCCACTTTTAGGCCCCCATTTGTACAAGTCTTGATTCAATTAACCTTGGTTTCATTTGGTCCTAGGAGAAGATTAAAATGCAAAAAAGTTTAAATGGCAAACAGCAATACTCACTTGGTCTTTGGTCAAATGAGCTAAAAAGCCTAACGTCAAGGAAACAGATAAGGAAAGATGATAAACTACAGATGGACATGGGACGGATGCAGTGTTGAAGGTTAGGAAATTCAAGGGATATAACTGACTATCGGCAAGTGTCATTTAGTGCCGAATCCTGCTGATGAAGCATTATAGCAGAACCTTAGCATGGATTGAGATGATAAATCTTAGTTTAAACCAATTTAATTGCCGTTTATGAATTTATGAGACAAATTTCAACAAATAAATTATGTAATTTGCTATCTCAATTCTTAAATGTCATCCTATCAAGGTTGATATTACAATTCATTTTCAGTCACTCGTAAATCAACCATTTTGTATCAAGAGTTTTATTAATGTATTTTATTCATACATAATTCTTTTTAACACAATCATCAAGGTTAAACCAAAAGCTAATAAAGAAACCAAACCCCCCAATTACATACATAATATACTACAATGCATAATAAGATACTGCATATCAGTTGTCTAAAATGATACTTTAGAAGATACAAGGGTGCACAAATATGAATAATAATTAATAATCTTACAGTGACATGCATTAAAATATAATAGTTCCCATATCAGTATGTGTTCTAGTTTGCATTTTAATCCAGGTCATGCATGTATAAATAAATTATTTCTAATTAACAAATTTATGACTTTCTTTGATGGCTTGGGTAGCCAGAGACTAGTTTGGGTCGTTGACTTCTGACAAGCCTAGTTTAAAAACTGGTACGGTTTCAAGCCTCAAAACCAAGGTGAAAACGCTAAGATTTTGAAGATAAAACTACCTGATGCCTGGATTTCATAAGTCAGTTCTTTACAACTTTCTAGGCTTTTCTCCCACAATAAGAAAAGTTTGAAGATACCAAAGGCGTAATCAAAAGCTGCAATCGAAGAAGGACAGAAAACACAATGGCCAAAAGGACAAACAACGATCTACAAAACATTACACAGAAAACTAAAGTTGGAGCAACATGCACCCCACTAAAAACCGGGGGTGAACTCGGGTGCACCGGAAGCGTTAGCAGTTCCTGCTCCACATGTGACACCCGTCTGGTACTCACGGCATAGAACAAATATTGCTGAAAGTGAAAGTGACAAACACCAATCCTGACTCCCTTGATTAGGGAAACCAGAATTATTACATCTTTTCACAGGGCCAAATTTTTATGACAATCTGTACGGCACTTTGTTGAGAAAAAAATCACAATTTGTCTCAAAAATCAAGCTTTTCAATTTTGTTTTGGTATGAAAATTTGTTTTTGATTATATTTTGTTGTGTAAAAATTATGATGAGACATCAAATCTTACCATCCATTCCTAAGAAAAGGTGAATGATAACCTAAACATTAAGTTTACTCTGTCTCATAGTTAATTTGCATTATGTTCAAAGTTCTAATTTTTGACTTCATTGCATTAAAATATCACTGCATTAAAACATCAATATTCATTTTGTTACAAATGTCACTTTAGTACTTATAGTTTGGAGTAATAAATTAGTAAATTATTTGTTTAAAAGTACACCTCACTTCTACATCATACATGCTCTAAAAAAATATTAGACATAAAGAATATAAATACAAAATTCAATACATTTTTATGGATTAACAGTAATGTTAACAAGAACAAGGTTAGCATGCTGCTGAACATATTCTACAAGCTTATCACTATAGAACTGACTATAGTGGTAGACAGGTACTAACATGGAAGCAGGATAACAACAGTAAAACAAATGATTGTGTGTTATGAATGCTTAGTTGTGTAGTTACATACATTTTGGGTTTATGCATTAAATAAGTGAGGGGCCGTCATAGTCGTATGGTAGATGGATTTACAACTAACTGTGCAATCAGTGCCTAACACTACTAACATTGTGAGTTCGAATCCCGCTCATGGCGAGGTGTACTCGATAGACCATTATGTAATAAAGTTTGTCAGCAACTTGCTGCAGGTTGGTGGTATTTTCTTGCTACTCTGGTTTCCTCCACCAAAAAACATACCAGCACGATACAACTGAAATATTGTTGAAAGTGTCATTAAACACTATAACCTAAACTCATTAAACAAGTGACTTTGGCTCTTATAATGTACCTGGTCTCCTTTCTATGTACAGTTTGACTTGTCTTATCTCTTATTTTTTTACTTTTGTTTGTTTGTTTTTTATGCTTTTTGATTTTGTGTTTCAATTGTGTTGCTTTGTCTTTCATGATTGTAAGTAAAAATTTGTGACTTGTTCCTTCAGATAGGTATAATACATTTACTTCATCAAGATCATGTTATCAAATTGTAGCCTATTATAGACTGGCAACAATGTAGGATATCCTCCTATTATAGACTGGCAACAATGTAGGATATCCTCCTATTATAGACTGGCAACAATGTAGGATATCCTCCTATTATAGACTGGCAACAATGTAGGATATCCTCCTATTATAGACTGGCAACAATGTAGGATATCCTCCTATTATAGACTGGCAACAATGTAGGATATCCTCCTATTATAGACTGGCAACAATGTAGGATATCCTCCTATTATAGACTGGCAACAATGTAGGATATCCTCCTATTATAGACTGGCAAAAATGTAGGATATCCTCCTATTATAGACTGGCAACAATGTAGGATATCCTCCTATTATAGACTGGCAACAATGTAGGATATCCTCCTATTATAGACTGGCAAAAATGTAGGATATCCTCCTATTATAGACTGGCAACAATGTAGGATATCCTCCTATTATAGACTGGCAACAATGTAGGATATCCTCCTATTATAGACTGGCAACAATGTAGGATATCCTCCTATTATAGACTGGCAACAATGTAGGATATCCTCCTATTATAGACTGGCAACAATTTTCCATTAAATATAGCCAGAAATTCCCTGTAATGCTAGGTAAATATATACCCGTAACTAAAACTCTTACTAAAAGATTTTTTTTAACAATTGTATACAAAATATCCTAAAGCTAGTATAAATGAAACATGAGGAACACATTGACCACCTATTAATCATTGGTACAAAGCGGCTGATTATTAAATGAAAAAAATTATTCAAAGAATAAAAGACCAGCAGTTTGCAGAAGACATGCACCATTGTTAAAATTGACAAAAGTCGAGAAAGACCCATTTCTCAAAAGGCCTGGAATCAATAAACTTGATATATGATTATAGTCATATACCAAAGTATCTAAAACAAATGTGAATATGATGCTTTAAAAGATGAATGACTGTTTCCCTTAAAATGTCACAAACGTTTACAATACTCATATTTTGACATTTAAGCTAACATTACAATAACAAATTTCTCTAATTCAATATAGAAAATACATGTATATTTTGACTAAAATGGTGCACCATTAACACAAACATTGGAATGAAAGGTAGAAAAAAAAGACACAATATTCACTTCTGAAATTGCAAATTCATCAATATTTTGCATACTACTAAAACGGTAACATCAGCAAAACTAATCCAAATACAGGCTACAAGCTGAACAAATTGGTGATGTATAAAACGGCTAAATTTAATAAGGGTAAAAAAAACCAGTTATCTCTATATAAACTTACCACAACTCACAGTGTGACAATGTTCCATAATAAACAAATAAAACCAAGTAAAAATTACAGTCAACATGAAATATTTTATATAAATAAAATCTATAGAAATAAAAAAAAAATTCTAGAATCTTAAAGGGATATTAAAGCTCATTTTGGAAATTTTTTGTATCTTATGAAAACTTGCAATTGGTTCAATAAATGATATTTATGAAACATTAACCTGGTTTTTATCAATGAAACTTTGTAAAAGTGACATAATTCGTTGATAATTCTGTCATATCTTGCAGTTTTTCCATTAATTGAATTTTTGCGTCCTGAACAAAAATTCATTTCGACCCTTTTAAGTGATATTTTAACGATATTAGGGATTATATGGGCATGCAAAGTATTTTTGGATTGTTTTTACAATCAAATTGAAAAGAAACAACCTTCGTCACGAGTTGAAAAAATACATGTTAAAACGAGCATTAATATCCCTTTAAACAGATGGGCGGAAGCTATTTGAGATAAAACTATATCCTGCTAGGAATGTCCATTACTAGGCCTGGAACAAATCAAATTTAGACTATACAACACTGACAATACTAAACATTTATAAACTATCAATGTGCCTAAGTATAAAATCTGCTTTTATATGGAAAACTTATAATATTCTTGTTCAAACCCTCATGTACATCTGTAGTATGTGCAGAAATAATACTAAAGTGCATGTGTACCCAAAATATTCAGGCCATGAGTACCGGTATCCATTCTACTGTGGGAGTAAAACATGTGTAACCAATATATTCAGGCTACAGATAATGTTAGGGTTAGGGTAATGGTGTTTAATGCCACTTTCAACAATATTTCAGTTATATCGTGGCGGTCAGTTTTATTGTGGAGGAAACCAGAGAAACCCATTGACTTGCCGCAAGTCACTGACAAACTTTATAAAATACTGTTGTATCAAGTGCACCTCGCCATGAGCGGGATACAAACTCACAACGTTAGTGGTTTCATAAAAAGAAACTTTTTTGAAACTTTTTCCACAGCCACAAATGTATTATTTTAAATAAAACTCTAGGGAAGCAGACATTTCAGATTTCTAATCCATAAAGAAAATATAAATATTCTAAAGGATAAATTTTATGAATAGATTGGGCTTAAAACAAGTTTGTAGACTGTTTTTTTAATATATTCCAAATGTTCCTACTTTAAAATAAGTCACGCTGTCTTGTCCATTTTGAATTCTGATCAACATAGACAGAAATTTTAAAAGGACCATAAAAGGAATATTCCAGCCCAGTTTGCTTTCAATAATTCAGTGATTTCATAGAAGAAGACATTACAATGAGCTGCTGACAGGTGAGGCAAACAATGACTGACAAAATATCTCAGGTGAGCTAATAACCAATTCATGACATTACATAACATAACAAATTATAACTTTTTTTGCCTTTTCATTTATTCAAACCTTATATACTGGAACAAATCATCAGGTATTTTGGTCAAATAAACACCTACATTGTAATTAATCCTACAGGTGAGAAATTAAAAGTTGGATAAATGGGAAGACACCTTAAAAACTGCATCATACAACTTAGATTTGGTTATCAATGACTGCACATGTACTTTCATTTCAATATTTACAAAATGTAATGATTTCTACGGAGGCAAGGCTAAATGGGAAATCTTGAAAACACGAAAGTGTAAAGACATAAAATTAACCACCTCTGGAAATGTTCTGCTTAAAATCTGACAAAAGTTTGATATCGATTTTTACTTTTCTCAATTAGAAGTTCATTCTTGAACATGTGAGCATAAAATTTGCACATAATAATTGTGATTCCGTAAAAACAATGTGATTTAAAGTGACGTTTCCATCATTACCACAAGCTATTATTTCCTGGAATCTAAAATAATGTGTTATAAGTCCTAATCTTCTATTTCCCATGATACCGTAATTATAGCTCCATAAGGCGTACTTTTTAAACCATATTATTATACTCTTGTAAAACTATTACAGTAATAAATAACCAAAAGGGGGTTTATTATTAATATCATGTCTCTGCCATGTGAGGACAACATTTTATGATTTATTGATTGATTGATTGGTGTTTTATGCCAACTTTAGCAATATTTTAGCTAAATCGTGGCATGAACAAATTTTATCATTAAACTTATACACCTACAAGATCCTTAGAAATAAATGTTTAAATGTTAAATAACCACATGTCTATCTAATTCTTTGGTACCCAGTCAAGTACATGTATCAGGTTTAGTAAAATTATACTTATTAATTCTCTGGTGACTTATAGATTCAATTAATTAGTTGGCAAGGTGAGCTAAATAAAATCAGTCTACAAAAATGTGATATTATCTGTGGATGACTAAGTACAGATTCACATAAGGAAATATTGTACATGTACTGCTAAAAACAAGACAACAGGATATGAAAGATTATAAAAAATTAATATTTTAAAAATAAAATATGAACTTTCATTCAAAATCTTGCTTGTAAACAAATCTCAATGCCAGACATCTTACCATAATTTTTTTTTTTTAAGTGCACTTTAAAAAAGTTTTTTTAAGTGCACTTAAAAAAGTTTTTTTAAGTGCACTTTAAAAAAGTTTTCAAAAAGTGTCTTTATGCAAGCCATAGTACAAGAAAATATGTACTTTTGTAAGCTTACTCAAGATATACGTCAGATAGTTTAAGCAAACGTAAAACAAACAACAACAAATTATTTTTGAAACTTTCAATTAGGTACAGGTAATATACAAATTTTGCACTAGACATTCAGGAAGTTTAAGGACAAACCATTTTTCTTCAAAAAGTACATGAATTATATACAGTAGAACTTCGCTGGCTCAAACTCGAAGGGACTATCAAAATCTGTTCGAGCCACCGAGGTCCCGTAATTTTAAAGAGAAAAAAAATCCGCTTCTGACCTGGGGCAGTTTCATTACGATATGATAACTGATGCAGAATAAAGTGGGCCTTTCTCGTAAAAATATTTAATCCTTTAGACAGTTCTCAAAGACCGGCTTCTGAATACCTCTTTGGTATCTTCAAACGTTCCTAAGAAACATTTTTTCGCGATCTATTTTATAAACAGGAAATATGCAGTCGGGTATTAACACTTGGATCGATATCGGTATAATACTGATAATTAAGATATATATTTTTAATGGCCAATTTTGAAATTTAGCCATTTTCTTTTTTTTTAATTTGAATTTGAAGAATATTTGTTTCTTTTGGTATTATATACACATAAAAACTCAGGTTAATCAGAATTTCAAAATGAGTACATTTCTTTTGTTTTTGGTATTTAGATGAACCTTGAGACCACACAGTTTGATATTATTGGATCCCAGCAACAATAAAAATTAAAAAAAATTAAAATAACACTCTCAATAATAATAATTCATGTAATAACAATTTTAAATATTGTTTTAATCAACTTTATTATGATAGTAAACATTTGATTGTTTTAATTATTGTCGAATGTAGGCTCCACTTGGTAAATTAGTGACATGTGTCTCTGGTTCAATAATTGTTCTTTATTAATCGTAATTAATGGTCAATAATCAAGCCACAGCTGAATTTAATGACTAATCAACACAACTGATGATAAGTTTATCCCTCTACCTGTAATTGTTAAGTCAACAATTATCTGTTGGTAATCTTACATTTATCACACCTTGCAGTAAGCACATTCAACAGTAACATACATCTGTCAATTAAATTGCCATGTTCAAGTTTGGCATGGTAAAACTCGTGATTTTATTATTGATGGGACAATTTATTGAGTTCAACTGTTCGAGGTATCGGTGTTCGAGCAAAAGGAGTTTTTTTACTTAGAAATATAGGGAAAATTGACCGGACTTTCAAATCAGTTTGAGCCATCCATGGTATTCGACCCATCCAAGTTCAAGGCACCGAGGTTTGACTGTATATATGAATGAAAATCAAAATAAATTTTAACTCATTCTATAGGATAGGTACTGAATGAATCAGTATAGTACTTTAAGATGTAACCACATTATATAAAGGTTCATGTGGTTTTATTAAATGACTAAAAATATCTGCTTTCTTGATTGGTCAAAACCATGCATCGCCCTTTTTGAACAAACATTATGATCACCGCCCAAAACTTGCACGAGAGGTAAACAATTAGTGTATGCTAGCTGGTTGTTTTGGAATACAAAGATGGTAACATATGGGCAGGAGAACTTCAGACCAAAGGGAGATAAGTCATACTAAATTTAAAGAATTTATCACACATTATCTCCCTTTTGATATCTGGTGCAAAAAATAAAAATAAAAATTGAAGCCAATAGTGAGATAATAGACCTGACATAATTTTATTATTCTCTCACCAGGAATCTCATCCTGATATAATATCACATTACCAGTTGACCATATCCATGACCAATTAGAAAATAGTTTTATTAATCTTTCTGGAAAAGTTAGCTACTCTATCAGGATTACCAAAATGCTAAACTTAACTCATTGCTCCAAAAATCTATGGCCACCATCATGAATTTAATTCCTATACCTCAACTACATGATCTTGAGATCTGTTTTCTTAATTGGCTTTATGAATTTGGGTTTTGAGAAATTCCCATTTAAAATGTAGGAGAAGTTGCTTATACAAACTTTTTGATGAAATATTTTATGTAAAAAAAGGTAATAACTCCATAATAAATGGTCCAATCAAACTGGCCTAACAATATGCGACTTTCTATTTAAGCATGCCTAATTTTGAGGAATTCCCATTTAAAATGTTGAGTTGAGTACAAACCTTTTGATGAAAAAAGGACAATAATTCCCTCTAAACTGCTCCAATTAGACTGCCGTAGAAATATGTGAATCTCTATATGGTAAATAAGCAAGCATGCTATGTTTTGAGGCATTCTCATTTAAAATGTACAAGAAGTTGTGCATACAAACTTTAAAAGTATAAATGGCCAATAACTTCTTCAAAAATGCTCTGATTATACTGTTGTAATGATATGCAATTCTCTAAATGGTGATAAGGAAGTATGCAAAAGTCTTGAAGAATTCCTATTTGAAATGAAGGAGTGGTGTAAACAAACAGAGGAATGGACAGACAGAGAAGATGAAAACCAGTCAAGGAGTATCCAGACACCTTAGGTCAGAAAAGAGTCCAGGCATTATGCCAGAAAGGGGGATCAGGGTGATCCTGAGGTTTTGTGTAATTACATCCATTATTCTGATTGAATAATTATTAGTTTGACAACTTTAATTTAAGTTGAATAACATGTCTGTAATTTTAAAAAAAAAATTATGTGGGGAGTTGCTCCTCTAAATCTGCTCCTAAAGTCAATAAATAGCACAAGACTAAAACAGAATAAACAGTTAATAACATCAGACAGTCAATGATAAACAAGATCATAACAATTTCCAGTATTTTTGTTCACCAAATTAAAATGAAATATAAAATTTTTACATCTCGTGGATGGAATTCTCTTGACGAAAATTTCCTTGAAAAGACTATTTCCCTGAGCACCTATTTACACATCACATTTTCTGGAAAATTCAGCTTATTCATTTTTATTGGTTGAAATATGTCATACATTTGTTCCTAATATCTGATACTCTATAATTTGACAAGTACAACTGCTGCTAAATGATATGGAGGGGGAAATATCAATGAAAGGCATGATTAATTTATTCAGACTAGTAAAAAAAAATCAGTTGTTTTATATTGTTTGGAAACCCAACATCTTACAAATACATATAAATAAAACAGCTAAGAAGGTTTATTTCTGAGAGTAACATGTTTATTGTCCCCTCAAAACCAACTATTTCCCCCTCCACTTTATGTCTAGAATCATAAACTTGTTACCTCCCACATAAACTGTCTATAACAATACAATAAGATATAGAAATATTCCACATGAACAATAATTAAGATTATGGCCAACAACAATGATATACCAATGTGTAAAATCAGGATAATATTGTGTGATAACTACACATTTCATTTTTCTCCATGAAAATACCGAAATAAGCACTATTGACCTGCTATTCAGGGATGATTCTGGTTAAAACTGAAAATCAATGAAAATAGCTGAAACCATCTACACCCCCTTTCAAAGAGGTCATTTTGACCTGTTCTGTCTGTATCCTGCAACTATCAGAATTTTTGTTTCAGAGGAAAATAGCTAAAATTAGTTAAATAACTGAAAAAAATCATCCCTGGTTATTAATAACGAATAAAATTCTGTTTTAGAATTCCAACATAATTGCTTCAAGGGAACAACATTTCAGCAAATTTAAAATTATATTACCTCATTCTGTACAAAATAATTAATTTGTTGTAGACTTTTATTGCCTTTGTTACATAATAATACCAGGACTTATTATGCACACAATCTGGTAATGCATTAGATTTAGGAGGGAGAAATCATTAATCCATTAAAATCTCAAAATACGTACCATCAGTCTCCTTATCATCAGTATCCTTTGACTTATTGCTTGAGTGGCTGCCTTCGGACACAAATTTTAGATTGAATTGTTTCCGTAATTCAGGAATGTCCTTTTCTTCCAGGAATTCTTCAACTGATTTTCCAATAAGCTGCACCTTTATTATAAAAGAAATAATAAACCTTTTTTTTATTAAATAGAAAACATCCAATTATACTAAATCAGTGCATTTAGAAAGTGTTCATCAGTATTTTACATGTTTTTATGCATTAAGCTTTAAATACCTATTATTTATAAAATAGTGGATTCTCTCAGTTTGTTCTAATTTCACAGTACACAAGTCCCCCCTCTTATAACATCACTCCAACCAAAGGTCACCCCCCTCTTTTTAAGGTAAGATTTAAGATGCAATGAGATATTAAAATACAATGTATGTCTAAAATGTTCCCATCAAGAGAGGCCTTCCTTCTTAATAAGGCCAAATTTTCTAATTTTTCGTTGGCCTTATTAAAGGGGGACTACTGTCTACACAATAATATTTGTATATAAACTAAGATGGGATTTCAAATCTTCATGAAGAGCAATTTTCTTATTTCCCTTCTTTTTTCGCTACCAACTCAATGTTGATATTTCTGCTTTCCTTTTCTCCAGAATTATATACGTTTTTGTAAGAATGTACTGTTCAATATATTTCATCTGTGCTGACTGATTACATTTGTATATCAATGTCTATCTATATCTAGTGTAAATGTAGATCAATAACCAATATACTATGATAGAATCTGTTAGATTATATGTGATGCCAACATCTAGGTTTGTATACAGTGATTTCCTTATTCTTATATTTGTTGTCGACTAAGAGGTAGTGTAATGATAAAAGGCTTGTACTGAGATTTTTACCTATCGTACTTGTTATATATATTTTTTTTCCCAAAGAGGTGACTGGGACTGGTTGTTTTCAACTTTAGGGTTAGAGTTAGGGTTATGGTGTTTAATGCTACTTTCAACAATATTTCAGCTATATCGTGGCTGTCAGTTTTATTGGTGGAGGATCAGTAAGTTTCTCTGTTTACTGTTTGTGTTCAGGACGGGCATATAAAGTGTTTGTTGTACTTTTCTAAATAGTGATCAAATAGCAACATAATATATTATAGTATTTATCTTCTTATTCAATCAATTAAACACACTTGATTTCCCCCTTTTTTTTTTATCCATACCTGAGACAGTCCTAAGTGCTCTTCAACATTCCTAGATACAAACAATATGTGTCTTTTTCTATCCAGCAATATCATGAAGCCATCTAAAGCCTCCAACATTAACTGACTTTCTTGTAATTCTGTCTCTGAAATAAACCAAGAAATTCATTCATAGGTTATCCTACATGTTGATGTATTAAATGTTTATTTACCAAGATAATGAAGCGTTTCGCCTACATAAGTGAATTGTACCAATACAACACCATACATTATTGCACAAATCTCAATTCATAGAGGGGCTGTCGTGGCAATGATCATATGGTAGTTGGATCTACAACTACTTATGCAATCAGTGCCTATCACCACTGATGTTGTACGTTTGAATCTCGTTCAGGGAGTGTTGTACAACATTAAGTGATAAAGTTTATCAGTGACTTGCGACAGATCGGTGGTTTTCTCCAGATCCTCCTGTTTCCTCCACCAATAAAACTGACCACCACGATATAACTGAAATATTGTTGAAAGTGGTGTTCAACAACATCAAACAAACATAGAATGTGATTTATCTCCCTTTACTAAGTTAGGTAGAGTCTAAGTTATAATTCTCTAGCTAACATGGTAAAGTTAGATACTAATAATATCTTCCTATTACTTTACAGTATACACTCTTTTATTTTGGAGGGAGTGAAGTTGATCTAATAAACAGTATGCTTTAAAAACAACAAGATGTTGCACGCTACGTCGTGCTAAGAACACCCCCACTCGTTCATTTGTAAGTCGCACGGTAAACAGGAAGTAGATGTGCGGTCAACCTGGAAAGGGGAGACACGGTACAAGTCACCATGCCAAAGCCATATATCAAATATAAAATCATTTCTTCCAGTAGAAGTTGAGATAACTGTTACGAAAGTTTTCATTACGGCAAACATGAAAAATTCTAAGTCGCACTGTAAACAGAAAGTAGATGTACGGTAAACCTGGAAAGGGGAGACACGGTACAAGTCACCATGCCAAAGCCATATATCAAATATAAAATCATTTCTTCCAGTAGAAGTTGAGATAACTGTTACGAAAGTTTTCATTACGGCAAACATGAAAAATTCTAAGTCGCACTGTAAACAGAAAGTAGATGTGCGGTAAACCTGGAAAGGGGAGACACGGTACAAGTCACCATGCCAAAGCCATATATCAAATATAAAATCATTTCTTCCAGTAGAAGTTGAGATAACTGTTACGAAAGTTTTCATTACGGCAAACATGAAAAATTCTAAGTCGCACTGTAAACAGAAAGTAGATGTGCGGTAAACCTGGAAAGGGGAGACACGGTACAAGTCACCATGCCAAAGCCATATATCAAATATAAAATCATTTCTTCCAGTAGAAGCTGAGATATCTGTTACGAAAGTGTGAACGGACGGACAAGGTGATTGCAATATAGCCTCCTCTCTACGAGTGGGGGTATAAAAACTGAAATAGAAAGAGATCTGTAATTAAATTTTCTTAACAGACTTAGACAAATAAAGCTGAGATTGACGTTATAAATGATTTTGTCATTATTTAAGTCAAATCTGTGATATTAGACCATGATGAGTACTAAAGCTTCAGGAAGTTTCCATCTGACACAATCTCATCACTATTAAGAAAGTCTATAGATTTCAATATATCATGGTTTAAATGTGTTTTCCATATATTCACCCTATTCCATCCAGTCAGATAACTTTTAAGCATAAGGTTTGCACTTGCACTCGAAAAACGGCCAATCAGAACACTGTATCCAGTAAATCCAGTATTCTGATTGGATGATTTTGGAGTACGAGTACAAAAATCCTACTTGAAGGTCTTATGACACAGAGCCCCTATTACACTATAGACCTAGCTGTTCCTGAGAAGATTTTTTTCTAAATACTCAGCCAATAACAGATTATTATTTTCAATGGCTGCAATATTAGATGTCAGAACAAAATGAAATGGGGACTCTTTCTTGCAAAGGTTTTGTGCAAGTGACCCAATGGCATTGGATGGTTTGGTTGGTTGGTGTTATATCTTGGTGGTCAGTTTTATTGGTGGAGGAAACCAGAGTACCTGGAAAAAACCACCGACCTATCACAAGTCACTGACAACTTTTATCACATAATGTTGCATTGAGTACACCTCGCCATGAACGTGGTTCAAACTCACATCTTTAGTGGTGATAGGCACTGATTGCACAGGTAGTTCTAAATCCAACTACCATATGATCACGACCACGATGGCCCCTTGAATGGCATTTGAAGAGAAGATAAAGGTGCAGAGGAGTTCATAATATATCACCCATAAAACATGATTTTCACATTTGACTATATTGCAATAAACCTACAAGACATAAAATTAAAGTATTTTCAGACTTTTTTACTTTTATAGCAAATTATTGAATTATTTGACCATATTCCAACATATTCACAAAATCATGCAACAATACGTAACATTCAGTTTGACTATCCATCATTTATAAGTTCTGCTGTGTGACATGTTTGTGGAGAAAGATTATTAACTGGATTCCCAGGAGTTATACAGGAAAACCGAGTCCAACAAAATATGTCGACGTTTGTCAAAAAAGGAGTGAAAATTGATATTTTATTGGTCCGTAAATGACGTGATTATAGCTAATAAACTTCTAACACTTGATATTTTTAACACATTGTGTGCATCATCTCCTTAATTTCATCGATGAAATGGTGGACACATCCTTTAAACCAGAGGCTCCCAGGAGCCTGTAATCGCTCACCTGGATCAAAGCTGCTTTCAATAACAACGCAACTACACCGTGGTGGCCATCTTGGCGGGAGAGCGCAACTGCCGGACACAATTTTGGAAGAGGACCATCCAATGACTATTCCATCAAAGTTTGGTTCTAATTGTGCTATTGGTTCCAGACATGATGGTTTTTATGTGAATTTCCCATAGGGCTCTATGTTAAACTAAGTACAGCTGTGCAGCCATCTTGGTCAGAGGGCGGGACCACCAGACACAATTTTGGAAGAGGACCATCCAATGACTATTTTATGAAAGTTTGGTTCCAATTGAGCAACTGGTTCTAGACAAGAAGATTTTTATGTGAATTTCCCATAGGTTCCTATGTTAAACTAAGTTTAGCTGTGGGGGCCATCTTGGTCGAAGGATCGAACTGCCTGACATATTTTTGGAAGAGAACCATCCAATGACTATTTCATCAACATTTAGTTCTTATTGAGCAAATGGTTTCAAACAAGAAGATTTTTATGGGAATTTCCCATAGGGTCCTATGTTAAATTAAGTTCGGCTGTGGCGGCCATCTTGGTCGGAGGTCTGAAATGTCAGACATAAATTTGGAAGGGAACCACCCAAGGATCATTTCAGCAAAGTTTGGTTGAGATTGGCTCAGCAGTTTCAGAGGAGAAGATTTTTTAAATTTCATCCCCCCTTTTTTCTATTTTTAGCTTGGCGGCCATCTTGGTTGGAAGTCGGGATCACCGGACACATTTTTGGAAGGGGGCCATCCAAGAATCATTTCAGCAAAGTTTGGTTGAGATTGGCTCAGTAGTTTCAGAGGAGAAGATTTTTTTTTAATTTCATCCCCCCTTTTTTCTAATTTACATAATCGGTCAAAATCGGCAAAAGTTCAAAGTTCATAAAAAATCCTGTAATACATGTTAAAAAGCTCATCATTATGCTTATACAGGTCAAATTTGAGCACATTCTGGCTTAAAACAGAGCAATTTTGGCCATTTGAAGAAATTTCTATTTTTAGTAACAGCGGCCATCTTGAATGGAGGGCGGGCCTGTCGGACACAATTTTGAAAGGGACCCCCCCCCCCCCCCCCCCAGGGACCATCCCTGCCAGGTTTGGTTTAATTTGGTTCAGCGGTTTCAGAGGAGAAGATTTAAATGCGATCTTTTATCAAAATATGCCTAATTTGCATAATCGGTATATATCGGCTGAAAGAAAAATTCCACAGAAAAACCCGGAATACATGTTAAACTACTTCTTGCCAGGTAGCTGCAGTTAAAATTTGAGCTCATTTTGACTTACACTAAAGCAGCAATGGACAATTAAAATTTCATCCCCCCTTTTTTCTATTTTTAGCTTGGCGGCCATCTTGGTTGGAAGTCGGGATCACCGGACACAATTTTGAAAGGGGGGCCATCCAAGGACCATTCCACCAAAGTTTGGTTGCAATTGGCCCAGTGGTTTCTGAGGAGAAGATTAAAATGTGAAATGTTGACGGACGGACGACGGACGAAAAGTGATGACAATAGCTCACATGGCCAGCTAAAAAATATCCTCAATTACGACAGCCATAATCACTGAGTAGAAATGTACATTAATATGTTCTTAACAGTCATCAAACCACAGTTAATGTCATCTTGTAAAACAGGCTCGTCTATAAGATTAAGAGGTTTTTGATGGTATGACTTTCTATATTCAGTAATGTATAAAATGCAATGTATATTTTTTGGCCTTTTGTCTCTTAATGTATATTTCTATATTCCTTTAGTTGACATTAAACTTATTGAAGACAACAAGAGATTTGATCCAAGGAGAATGAAATCATTCACCGTCAACAGTTGCCTTACATTGGTATAACTGGAGAAGCATTATTTTTTTAGCAGAATTGAGATATTCCTTTGGGTAACAAGGAGACATTGCCATTACATTTAAAACGTATTACTTACCATTAGAAAACAAGGAGTCATTGCCATAATATTTTTAACTTGCTACTTACCATTAGATAACAAAGACACATTACCATTATATTTTTATCTTGTTACTTACAACTAGAAAACGAGGAGTCATTACCATTATATTTTTATCTTGTTACTTACAATTAGATAACAAGGAGTCATTACCATTATATTTTTTATCTTGTTACTTACAATTAGATAACAAGGAGACATTACCATTATATTTTTATCTTGTTACTTACAATTAGATAACAAGGAGACATTACCATTATATTTTTATCTTGTTACTTACAATTAGATAACAAGGAGTCATTACCATTATATTTTTATCTTGGTACTTACAATTAGATAACAAGGAGACATTACCATTATATTTTTATCTTGTTACTTACAATTAGATAACAAGGAGTCATTGCCATTATATTTTTATCTTGTTACTTACAATTAGATAACAAGGAGTCATTACCATTATATTTTTATCTTGGTACTTACAATTAGATAACAAGGAGACATTACCATTATATTTTTATCTTGTTACTTACAATTAGATAACAAGGAGTCATTGCCATTATATTTTTATCTTGTTACTTACAATTAGATAACAAGGAGTCATTACCATTTTATTTTTATCTTGTTACTTACAATTAGATAACAAGGAGCCATTATCATTATATTGTTATCTTGCTACTTACCATTAGATAACAAGGAGTCATTGCCATTATATTTTTATCTTGTTACTTACAATTAGATAACAAGGAGTCATTACCATTTTATTTTTATCTTGTTACTTACAATTAGATAACAAGGAGCCATTATCATTATATTGTTATCTTGCTACTTACCATTAGATAACAAGGAGTCATTGCCATTTTATTTTTAACTTGTTACCTACTACTAGATAATACAGAGACATTCCTAATACATTTTTAACTTACTATTTACCTTTAGGTAACAAGGAGATCAGACATTGCCTTTACATATTTAACTTGTTACTTACCTATAGGTAACACAGAGCCATCGTCGTTTCTTTCACGTTTACAAACAACTTTATCTTTGTCTTCTTTAATTGCCAAAGATTTCATCGCTGAAATTAAAGAAAAAGAAAAATAAGCAAATCTGTATGGGCTATTAATCTACAAAGAGTCATCTTTTTTCTTGTAGGTCAAAGTTCAAATACATATGTATGTTTCACTGTGAAACTAAGTTCAACCATCTACCTATTGAACTAACTTATGTGTTTTGATTGGACAAGTGAATTCCACAATGGTAGATATGTGATGTTCAATTCACACATTTAAGTTGTCATGTTTATGGTACCTTTATAGTGGCATCACAATGATATAAAACCTTCTAAGAATAAGCAACCATCATGGATATGGCAGAGAAAGTTCAAAATGGCAAACCCATTCTTTTATCAATATTTCTTTGAGTTGTAAGTTTTTCCTTTCAAATGATCAAGCTTTTTTTTTTTTATAAATTTTGCTCTGTGAAAAGGTAGCCATTTTGGATTACTAAAGTAATTCACTCACACAAATGTAAATTTTGCAACCAACCAGCCCATGAACATTCATATACAGGTTTTGGAGAATAAGCTTCTTAAATATATTTATTATTTATTTATTTAGTGTTTTAATGCCACTTTCAACAATATTTCAGTATAAATATCGTGGCGGTTCTTAAATTTATTCCCATAGTATTTTCCTATGTCCTTTGGTGGTGGCCATCTTGAATTTCTGACAAACACAATAAACATATAGATGACAAAACAACAAAAATTTCAGTCAAACTTTCTTCAAATTGTTCAGTGATTTCAGTGATGGAGTTGAAAGTTCAAAGAGTTAGCAGACGGCAGAAACGATGAGGAAGGATTTTTAGGGGGATAAATGTTGATAAATTGCCAAAACGGCACAGACATTCTTCCTCATTCTTACCAAAACATTTTGACAGTCAGATGAGTTAAGTGGTTAATTAAAAACAAATATCCTGATATAATTAACAGCTTACTTGTTAAGATGATCCCTAATTAACAAATATATCAGTAATAACAGAGAAGAACAAAATGAATACATATGCACTACAATATTTATCTATTTTCAGTTACAATGGCTTAAAGTCTTTCATAGTTGACTCGGTAGTCAATCAATCAGGAACAAAAAGAATACAGTTGTTTCAAATCATGTCAATTCCGACCACGTTCCGTCTTTTTCTGGTCTTGACATCTGAACAAATCGGCAGGCGACTTCCGGTGTTTACGCTATTACTGTGACAACGTCAGCATATCATAATCGTAGATGCGATAGATTATAAGTAATTGTAATATTGAGACGCCAAGGAAACCGCTGAATAAATAATGGTGTTCGGTACCCCACTATGTCTGATAAAAAAGTGATATCAGAAATATATACATAAAGGCAGATCGTTTTCCTTTGATGATGCTGACAGCCGCAAATAAAGAAAGAAAAACAAATTTAATTTTAAAGAAGTATTTGTCTCTGCATTGAAGTCTTTGATACAAATAAAATAATTTAATTGATATCCGTCTTTAACAGAAAATGTTACGATTTTTTTAAGTTGAGGATCGAATGTTAAAAGGGCACATATCGATTGGAGTTTTTGTTGTGTACATTCACGCCGGAAATTCAATGCCGATTAGTCCATCGAAATCACGTGATCTGGCTGACGAAAATAACAAAATTTTGACGGAATGGAAATGATTCGAAACAACCGTATTAGGATTTGATTGTTGGAGAAATTATGGTTTATAAAAAAAAAAGAAAAAAAAAAGAACATCTAACAGACACCAAACTCCCATTCAATCATAAAATCTACCTGTGAAATATTAATATTTTTTCTGGACAATAAAGCCTGGTGGTTGCTTTCCTGTCCATTATATGGTATTTTTATGCAAAAAAAAAACATAAACAAGCCTCATCTTTGAGCCAAATTCTTGGAAATACAAAAACCATTCCACACCCTTTCAATCTGATTGCATTTTTTGACAGAACATTTTATAATTGCATATATTGGCATAACTAAATGATAAGAGCCATTCTTTGTATTTCAGCTAAATTAGAAGTTTCAAATAAAATTCCATACTATCTATTTTTAGTCAAATTTTCAAGTATCAAGCAGCTGTTATTGATGCATATCACATTACAAATTAAATCATTATTTTCAGAATCAACACCAGTGAAAAGTCTTAATGAAATATACAGAATTGTAAATGTCAGCTGTACTGAATGATCTTAGCACAGACGAAACGTGATTCAATAAACACAAGCCAATATTCTGCTTTATTTCAATAGAAGAAAAACATTCCATAATCATTTGTACCGCCCTGGATCCATTACAAAAATATTACGAAATATAGTGAAAGTAAATAACAGAAACCACTGTTTTCATCTTGTTTTACTATATATTACAGCAAGAAATAAAATTGACATTTTGAAGCAAAACATTCATTTTTATAAACAAACAAAAATTGATGTAGTATTCAAGTAAAAGTGCCATTTAACTACAGCTTGAAATTGTAAAAATCACATGAAAAAAAGTCATAGAAATGGCTATAATTCATGTGATATATATTTATATATATACAACGTCTGAAAACCAGTCAACGATCAATCTTACGGGGTGTTGGATCGTTACGGTATAACGATACTATACAAGTATATATAGTTCAATAGATAGGGATTTGATTGGCCAAACATATAAAGCAATGTTGGATCTTTTATTAAGTGAGTGTAGGGGCTGTCATGGTCGTGATCGTATGGTAGTTTGATTGATAACTACCTATGCAATCAGAACCTATCACCACTAACGTTGTGAGTTTTAATCCCGCTCAGGCGAGGTGTACTCGATACAACATTATGTGATAAAGTTTGTCAGTGACTTGTGACAGGTCGGTGGTTTTCTCCGGGTACTTCGGTTTCCTCCATCCATAAAAATGACCGCCACGATATAACTGAAATATTATTGAAAGTGGCATTAAACACCATAATCCCTAACCCTATTAAAAAAGTGATTGTTGTTTAATGCCAATTTTACAGCTATATCAATTTTGGAAAAAACATGTTACATTTGATAGTGCTAGCTTACAGAAACAACAGTCTGCAAAAAACATGTTACATTTGATAGTACTAGCTTACAGAAACAACAGTCTGCAAAAAACATGTTACATTTGATAGTGCTAGCTTACAGAAACAACAGTCTGCAAAAAACATGTTACATTTGATAGTACTAGCTTACAGAAACAACAATCTGCAAAAAACATGTTACATTTGATAGTGCTAGCTTACAGAAACAACAGTCTGCAAAAAACATGTTACATTTGATAGTACTAGCTTACAGAAACAACAGTCTGCAAAAAACATGTTACATTTGATAGTACTAGCTTACAGAAACAACAGTCTGCAAAAAACATGTTACATTTGATAGTACTAGCTTACAGAAACAACAGTCTGCAAAAAACATGTTACATTTGATAGTACTAGCTTACAGAAACAACAGTCTGCCAGTAGACTCTGAGCCTCTTACTATGAATAGTGTACCCCTTAGAAGAAAATTCAATTTAAAACATATTTCATTGTTTGAATAAAACAAAAGGATCAGACATAAGAATGGTGCACCTTAAGTCAAGATATTGTGAAATCATTGTGTGATATAATAGGTACTATTATGGTACTGTATCTCAACTGGTCAACTCAATTTCATTCATATAGAAGAAAGACAAAATCGATCATAACTATAGTCAGCATATATTCGATTATATAGATATATCCATGATTATTTTTTTTTATCAGATCAATATATAAAATGATATGGCTAAAGCACATTACACCTGGTATTAGACATACTTTGATTTATAAAGTTTTTTTGTTGGTTATTAGTTAGGCTTTATACAATTTTCTCAATTTTACACCTAGTATTAACCATGCTTTCACTTGTAAGATTTTTTTGGGTTATTAGTTGGACCTTATACGATTGTCTCAGTTTGACTTATTAAGATTTTTGTAGGTTATTAGTTAGACCTTATGCTGACACAAACAGTTGCTGCTATTTCTGTAAGAAATCTGAACTCATGGAACTGACATTTAATAAATACATGTTCTATTGGTACATAGCAGTAGAAAGAAAAGTATACTAGCTAAAATCAATACACTTAAAGGGGCATTATCTGCCAAAATCGTAAATTTTTGTTACCCATAAAAACTATCAGATATGATTGATGCCTTAATAAAACATGTTTCTGTAACTTATAAATGTTATGAAATGTACGTGCATTGGGGAAAAAAGGTGCAACTGCTCGTGTTTTGAGATCGATCAAGAAATCATGACACAATCTTATTAGTTATCGGCATTGTTTACGGAGTTTGCCGAATCGTCATTAAATCAGTACAACAATGCACTTATTTCTTATTTTCTGTGAATCTGCTTTAAGTCAGCGTTAATTAAGGACAAAGAACCATGCAAGTTTGCAGTTAAAAAGCGACAAAATACAAATTATTTGTTTTTACCTGTCACTAGTAAGGTCAGTTGCATACGGAGAAAGCGAGGTCAAATTATTTGCTTGCAAGGAAATAATAAATCGATGGTAATTTTCGTTCTCAAAAGGCGAAAAGTGGTACGATAAGCTGTTTAATGTGAAATATTTATCTTTATTTCACCATTTTAAAGCTATTTACCAATTTCCAAAACATATAATTTTTTTGGTCAAAATCGTAGCTAATGCCTTTTTAAACCATTATCCACCGAACCATCTTGGGGCCAACTTTTTTGGAAGACAGATGCTCCATTTATACAGGTCATATTCCTTCAATGGGACTTTTATTTTATCTTTGGTTTAAACAGAATTCATGTTTATTTAAGGTTCAGTTTTAAAAATAGGTTTCACTGTATATAAAATAGATCCTTTAAAATTGATGAATATCAGTTGACCTGTTTCTATTAATTGTGAATAAAGTATCTGTACTTATTAAACAAAATAATATACAAAATATTAAGTTAGAACAAAAGCTTTAACCAAGATTATGTCTGAAATAATAGTTTATTCATTTATCACAAATTAACATATGGTAAAGGTACATGTACCAAGTTTATCAGAGTGAGTGAGTGATTGTTGTTTAATGCCAACTCAGCAATTTTTTAGCTATATCATGGCGTTATAAGGAGCTGTACAATAGAAGCATAAAACATCCAACAACAAAGGGAATTAACTTTGGTAAAATTCCATTTCTGTTGAGTAACTGCTAGTTACCTTTACTTATGCTTGCATGCAAAATTATATAATGCTGACTACACTTTTCCTGAGTTATTTATTCAAATGACTACAGACAAACAGACATGCTTGTCATTATCCCCCACACTTGTATAATCAGAAATACAAATGTCATTATAGATCCCTTTAGAAAACTGCAGTGTCATTTCCATGATTATAAAATGTTGATACATGAATTCTGGATTTTTGTTCTTGATATGACATATGAAAAACAATTTTACACTTTACAGATACATGATATACAAATAAATGTTTTGTATATATAACAATTAACATCCATTATTACATACTTAGTTCAAATAAAGGCATTTTTGTATGACCAATATGACCGGAAGTAAACTGTCCATATTTTCACACCCCGGGAAAATAACCGGTTACTGGATTACTACAAGATCATTTCCATATCGAGGCCCATATTAGCCCAGGCCAATATGGGTCTCGACTTTGTCTCAGGCCAATATGGGTGTCTCTTTTCTAGATGTCAGAAGTATGTAATAAATAGTTTAATACATGGGCATTTCCATATTGGACTGCGTCTCAGGCCAATATGGGGGTCTCGGGATGATAACCAGGCCAATATGGAAATGCCCATGTATTAATCTGTAATTACGATATTACAGCAGCATTAAAAAAAACAAAAATCTAGCAAAACGACAATATGACAGTCAAAAAAATTAATACTACTGAATTTTTAATTATTCATAAGAAATCTGAAAACTGTTATTGATTCCTGGTGTTTTACAAATCTGTGATCGTGATTAATTGTACAATAAAATAATTAACTGTGATGTAGATGGGAAAAAAACATTCTGGAATTAGACAGACACCTTGTGACAGCTGAAGAATTAAAAAAAATCAGTTTGTTTGTATTATGGTTTTTAAAGCCACTTGCAGCAACAATATTTCAGTTATATCGTGGTGGTCAGTTTTATTGGTGGAAGAAACCAGAGGACCTGGAGAAAACCACTGACAAACTTTATCACATGATAATGTTGTACCCACAACATCAGTGGTGATAGGCATCGATTGCATTGGTAGTTGTAAATCCAACTACCAAATGATCACGACCACAACGACCCCCCCCAAAAAAAATCAGAATACAACATCTGCTGCGAAAAAGTATCAGATATGAAAATGTACTTTAAAAAGCAAAAAAATAATCCTGATCAAATTCCATGAAGAATCTGATGTTCAATTTATCCCCAAGATATGAAGAGTGGATCAAGCACAATACGATTTCTATGCAGACTCAGACCAAGAGTACATTATTTATGCTTGTTTTCACCCTGGTGCAATCGTCTATGAAATAACAATGATTGAAATCTATGACATTTTTACATGTGTCATATATATATTGTTCTATTTTAGTTCAAATTCATACCTTATTTAAATCATGTGTCATATATATTGTTCTATTTTAGTTCAAATTCATACCTTTTTTAAATCAGACTATTTCCATATTTTTTGTCATCATTTGTTATTATTCAAGTGAGCAGCGTTATTCATGATGAGATTGAATATTAACTAGACTATGTCTATAGTATATGATCTGTCTTATTTAAATTTGTTGCAATAAAATTTGTCAGAGGTCTTGACAGTCTTTGTCTAAATTTTTTTCACCTGCTTTTCCGAAAGTCAAGTTAAACAATTTCTATTTATTCAAACAAATTCTTTCATAATTTTCACTTGTCCAAATCCAGTTTTACTTGTCCCGCGCTTCGGGCAGGAAAGTTAGCACGAAGACTGTCTAGATGATTCAAAAAATCAATTTTTCTCAAACAGTTTATCTTAAAATAGGAATTAAAAGTAAACAGTAAGTTTTATAACAAATTCTTTTACATAAATTACTTTAAATAAAATGTTTGTGTATAAACCATATGATTGTTACCCTATATCTTGATTATGATAAGAGTACTAGTAAATGAAATCATGATTTTGACGAAAGTTATCAGCCCAAAAATCATTAAATGTCATGATTTTTGACAATGTTTTTTTTCTCTTAGTGTTTATATGACCTGACAGGGGCAGATCCAGGGAGGGGGGGGGGGGGGGCACACGCCCTAAAATTGGAAAAAATATGATTTTTTGGCATAAAATCGTGATTTTTCACACGAAATACCTCAAAAATTTTCTTAAGTATGCCCCCTAACTTGAAATCCTGGATCCGCCCCTGCATGATGTGATGATTTCAACTCAGAATTGCCTTCTAATCACTGAATTGCAATTATTGTTTGTTACATCTCACACATCAATCTGAAGGTGAAATAAATTATATGTATCGGTATTCCATCCAGACCTTTTCAATTTTTCAAAATAATTTTAACAAGAGTTACTTCCCTTTCTAGTTTTAGATACTTTCAATATAACAGCAAACCTTCTATAAAGTTTCAGGGATCTGGGTTTAAAACTGGGAGAAAGGAATAAATACACAAAATAGGTACCCATTTCCCCCATTCACCAATCTCCATGCAAAGTAGTCAAAAGTACCAACTTTTCAGTCTAATTTATCACACATGCCGTATGGGGAAAAAACATGTGATTTCCACTAGATGTCAAGTACATGACTTTTGTATGTCATATGCCCCTTTTCATCAAGAATACAGATAGTAATACATACTGGCTAGCATTCATCTATTAATTAGTATTATATGTACTTCCCATATAATCTCTAGAGAAAGAATTCCACAACATGACATATGGACAGTCATAGTAATATGGGATACTCCTTTTTTTTTTTTTTTTTTTACATAAAAAATGCCCTCAATTCGAAAAAAAATTAAAAATTATTTGATGCAAGTGTTCTTCCAACAAATAATGTAATAAGTATTATGTGGCAAAGGAAAAACGGTAATTGAAAATTGATTAAAATGGATTCTCTTCCATCATAAAATAACTCTGAAATTACTTGCAACACAAATCATGACATCTAATTTAAATTAATAAATGGAAGCCATATCTCTGATATGTTAACCCTTTTCTCAATTAAACATTAGATTTCTGTCAGTTTTTTTAAATACTTCTGAATTAGTATGATAAGGTAATGCAACAAGTACAACAACTTCATGTATAAATATTAGAATGGCGGAGCCTGATTTATTGAAAATAGTACCGTAATACTCTTCAATAAATTTACAAAGATTTTTCTCAAAGGGGAAAGGGACTGTCATGGTCGTGATCATATGGTAGTTGGATCTATCTGTACAATCAGTGCCTATCACCACTAAAGTTGTGAGTTTGAATCCCGTTCATGGCAAGGTGTACTAGATACAATATTAACTGATAAAGTTTGTCATTGACTTGCCACAGGTCGGTTGTTTTCTCTGGGCACTCCGGTTTCCTCCATCAATAAAACTGATATAATTTGTTGAAAGTGGCATTAAACACTATAAACCCACCCACACCTTAAAGAGAAAAGAAACCAAACATAAGATGTGCATTTACAATATATGTAATAAAATAGTTCAGGCATTTCTACCTTTTAAAATAATCAATAGTATAGTCGCACAAATGGTTGACAAATTACGATTTAGAATTTTATGTGTGCCACTCTTTTGTGGAACTCCTTGGTATTGAAGATCATAAAATTGAATTATTCTACATCACACAATCTATTCAGGTTTCCTTGTACCTATACCAAATAACATTCATAAAAAAACGGCAGATTCTACAATAGCCGAACATAAGCAAAATCATCGAACTGAACCACAAAATTTTTCACACATATATTTTTTAAAGAAAATCAAATTAATATTTTAGATGGGCGATGGGTTATTAACATTCTGAAAAATTATGGGCGATGGGTTATCAACATTCTGAAAAATGGTTGGAGTCGTACAGAAAAGAGGGATGGTTGTATTGTTTGTTTCAGCGATTAAATGTTTACATCTGATAATTTCCAGTCCCGAATATTCTGGATCGAAATTATAAGGAACGAAACCCAAATTGTCTGATTCCTTATTCATTAAAACTAAAAAACTTGGTAAACGTATATTTTCTTGATTGTTTGATAATGTGCATTGTGTTGATAACTAATGCTTGAATTTTCTTGATTGTTTGATAATGTGCATTGTGTTGATAACTAATGCTTGAATTTTCTTGATTGTTTGATAATGTGCATTGTGTTGATAACTAATGCTTGAATTAATCATAACAGGAGTGACGTCACTACCTTTGTCAGTACGGCAGCTGCTTTGTCTGCGGGAAATTTATAATATTTGATTTTAACATACCCAATTATTGGTTTTCTAGGATTCTATTAACCAGAAAATATAGTTTATTACAGTACTTTTTTCAAATGTAATTACGTTTTTATAAAACTACATTATGATTGGGTTTCCTTTCCTTTTACATATCTATAGCTTATAAATACCATTCAAATCTGCCTAAAAAATATACAATTAACGATGGCTGACACCTCCCATCCAAAACTAATCCAGTAGTCTGCATGCTATCAACACATAAAAAAATAATTGTACAATACAAAGAGAAGGTTAACTAGTCTAAAATGTGACATTACTACCACAACTGACCTATTGCAAAAATCTATGTAAAACGCTAGGTTTTTAAATCATACCACAATATCATAGAAGTCAGTGTTTCGGCACCGACATAGTTTATTAGATATATTTCTCATTGATTTCTATAGTATCTAAATAATGTAATTATTATCAAAACTAAGGTTCTCCTCCCTCAGGCAAATGTGACCTTAGCAGATTTTGGCTAGCCTGTTTAGATCCTTTAGACAAGTTCCCAGGGATTTTAAATAATCTTGCATTCCAATCTTTTGATTTTGAGACTTTGAGCGTACCTGATGACAGTTATTCCAGAAACATGTCATGCATGCTAAATTAGAAATTTTATCTTTTTATCATAAGGCAAATAAGAAAAGAAAAAAACCTATGTTCCGCTAACCCTACTAACCCTAATTTTAGTGCCTACACCAGAGTTGTTATTTTTGGACAAGCATTGTCAAAAGTCAAACCCTTGGTCCTGTATAATTTAGGTAACCAATTTTTTTTTTTTTTTAAGTTTTGTCTACCTACCTACCCTACTTTTCACACAAGAATGTAAGTGGAAACCTAGATATTTTTTTTCTTGCCCTAAGAATATACTGATTGTGGAAAATCCACATGGAGAAACAGCTGTATGGATGTCAGTATAGATATAGGAATATAAATCAACTGTCTGTTAATGGACAATGAAAATAGAGCCAATGATAGGTGACACATGACACAATATTTATTAATTCTGAAGACTACATGATATAACAATACCAGTCATTTCATGTATTATTGATTTCTGGTCGTAGAATGCTACAACACCTTCAGCTACATTAGTAACGGACAAACTTTTTCTCACTTATGAGATCATGTTGTTCCTATTTTTATCTGTAGGAGAAATCCTCGTCCTGTAATCCCCTATACAAGACAAGCCACACATATAGTCTTCGCCTGAAGCCCGAGACAAGTAAAACTGGATTCGGAGAAGTGAAAATCATGAAAGAATTTGCTTGAATAAATATAATTTTTTTCTAAATTTGGCTTTCGGACAAGAAGGTGAAAAAAATTAAGGCAAAGACTGCATACAGTTTCCCTCAAAATTACGGTCTTTTCGCTTCCAAACTTCTTTACATTATCACAACCACATACAATAATTTAAAATGATATATGAATACCCATTTTATCATAAACTTAACAAATTTATCTGTATATTCACCCTAAAGATTAAATAAACATGTAATACAATTAGTTGTATTTGCTACAAATCATTTGATAAATACCAGAATTACTTTTTCAAAGGAAATAACTTTTCTATTTACAAAATGTACATTGTCTACTAACAGTACATAGCTGACATTGTGAGAAATATAATCAAACACGGTTGGAAAGTACAAAATCAGGAAATCTCAGCCACCCTGGGGAAACATTTCAATCATTGAGAACTCGGAAAGGCTCATTCTTGATGATTGAAATTTTACCCTCAGGTAGCTGAGATTTCCAGATCTTGTACTTTTTCCGGAGTTAATCGTGTCAAGTAGTTTCGATTAACACTCATATTAGTACTGATTTCAAAACTGACCTCGCATCATCCCACATATCTGCTAGACTAAAGAAACTGAATCTAAATGTATAGTACTTTAAATATTTCCAACGATTCAAATTGCAATAGATTTTACTTTAATACATAAACTGTGAAGTTTTTAATCATCCAATGTTTGTAATCTGATAATGTTTGCTGATGTGTGAGTGCATATATGTTTTGAAGCAGCAGGCAGAAGGAGAGATAGATCAAGAGGTGACTGGGACACGACTTTGACAATAAACACTTATTTTCCCTATACCGATATAAAATGTATATTAGACAAATTTAAGTTCTATTGCAGTAAAACTAAAATTCTAGTCCATATGAAAAGGATCCTTCAAGTAAAACTGAGCTTCAGGTGCAGATAATCCTTCACATAGAACTGAAGTTATTAGACAGGGGATGCTTCACATAGAACTGAAGTTATTGGACAGAGGATGTTTCACATAGAACTTAATCATCGGACAGGGTATGCTTCACATAGAACTGAAGTTATCAGACAGGGTATGTTTCACATATAACTGAAGTTATTGGATAGGGCATGCTTCACATAGAACTGAAGTTATTGGACAGGGTATGCTTCACACAGAACTGAAGTTATTGGACAGAGTATGTTTCACATAGAACTGAAGTTATTGGACAGGGCATGCTTCACATAGAACTGAAGTTATTGGTCAATGGATGCTTCACATGGAACTGAAGTTATTGGACAGGGTATGCTTCATATAAAACTAAAGTTATTGGACAGGGTATGCTTCATATAAAACTAAAGTTATTGGACAGGGTAAGCTTCACATAGAACTGAAGTTATTGGACAGGGGATGCTTCACATAGAACTGAAGTTATTGGACAGAGAATGCTTCACATAGAACTAAAGACAATAGATGTAGGATGCTTCACATGGAACTGAAGTTATTGGACAGGGTATGTTTCTCATAGAACTGAAGTTATTGGACAGGGTATGTTTCACATATAACTGAAGTTATTGGACAGGGGAAGCTTCACATAGAACTGAAGTTATTGGACAGGGTATTCTTCACATAGAACTGAAGTTATTGGACAGAGTATGTTTCAAATAGAACTGAAGTTATTGGACAGAGGAAGCTTCACATAGAACTGAAGTTATTGGACAGTGGATGCTTCACATAGAACTGAAGTTATTGGACAGTGGATGCTTCACATAGAACTGAAGTTATTGGACAGTGGATGCTTCACATAGAACTGAAGTTATTGGACAGTGGATGCTTCACATAGAACTGAAGTTATTGGACAGTGGATGCTTCACATATACCGGAAGCTACTGGACAGAGGGTGCTTCACATTGAACTGAAATTATGGTTACGGATCCTTTACACAGAATTGAAGTTATGGGACAGAGGATGGTTCACATTATACCGAGGTGGTGTTGACACGGGGGAATTTAGAGGGGGGTTATAATACATTTTTGTAGATAATAATAAGTTATAGGTCCTTAGGTTTAGATTACATTAATATAGATAATGAAACAAATTAATTTATACAAATATGTTATCCAGCATGCACATCAAAATACCAATAAAAAATAAATAAAATAATCTTATACAAGAAATAGAATAATCTTTTTACCTTTAACCTTCTTGGCATATGATTTTCTCATAAAGGTACACTTCCTCTTCTTTGATAGATGCATTTCTGGTTTTTGTGAATTATTATTGTGTAATGTTGTAAATTAACAGTCTTGTTCATCAATACAATAAAAACATTGATCTGATTTACAAATATTCCAATCACAAGCAATTATTATCGCTCTGTATATCTTCCTCGCCACACATTTAACTTCCCCTTTTATCAGCTTTTCCCTGAGAGATATGCAATAATATTAGCATGATCAGCAAAAAAATAACATATAGGAAACCACAGTCACCTTAATATTGAACTGCATGAGGGTACTAATACAATAATAAAACAGATATAACTGCAATGTGGTGAATTCACGGAAGCTTTAAAT
Organism: Bathymodiolus brooksi; assembly: GCA_963680875.1. NCBI lineage: Eukaryota > Metazoa > Mollusca > Bivalvia > Mytilida > Modiolidae > Bathymodiolus > Bathymodiolus brooksi. The sequence continues at coordinate 83,069,960 of OY804576.1, read as the reverse complement.
AGCAATGAATCCAATCCATTGCATATCAATACATCTACCAGATGAATGTAAAAGTACAGGATTATCCTCATGTTTCTTAATCACTTGTGTCTATTATTAAGAATGTCTTGAGTTCTATATGCATCTACTAAATGATCTGGTATAATAATAAGAAAAAAAAGCATGTCTGTCGTTAATAAGCTAATAGCATAGCATAGAGAACACAGTGATCTGCGATGATGAATAAAGGTTACAGGACATTATACGATTCATACTCATACCGATATATAATGTCATATTGAAAGGTTGTTTTGACACATATATCTCATTCTCTTCTACATAGAATTTTATTTTCATATATTGTATATAAAAATGCAAGCTGTTCTGTGCATCTTGACATATGTGATAAATAAAGCTTTCCAAAATATTTCTGATTAAACGACATGTGTGTATTGATATGATAACAATCAAAGTATCAATGAGATCTACAGAATACAATGTAGATGTACTTCCATGTTTCTTAGGCCAAAAAAAAAAATACCATGTTTGTGCTAATCCTACCGACCCTAATTTTAAGAACCTACGCTTAAATTTTTCTTGCCATTTTTGGACAAGCACTGTTTAAGTCTGATCTTTGTCCTTTATAACCTACGTAGAAATTAAAACAAAGTTTTACCTTAGGAATGTTAGTGGAAACAGGTATTTTCTGCCTTGGCCTTATATTGATGCAAATACAACTTATCTATTTTTTATATCTACATTGACTGTCCAATTTCTTTATTTATATTTTCTATCACACACTTTTACCTTAATACCCATCTCATCATTAAAAACCATTTGAAAAGAAATAAAAATAAAATAAAATTTGTAAAAAATAAAATAACATAAATTTGGAAAGAAATAAAATAACATAAAATTGGACAATAGAAATTCACCCTAAAAATGTGAATGAGAACTGCTGTTTCCTAGGGGTAAACTTCTCCTGCTTCGTTGATGACATCCATCATTAAATTCTCATTTACAAAGTCATGTATAGTACAAATTGGATCAAAGGAGTTCTTAATAGGGAATATAGTATGCAGGAAGTGAAGAAACAGAAATCTTGCAATTATTGACTAATTAATATTGACAATCATAAAACTGTTTCACAGGTACATTTTATGTAGTTCCTTATAAACATGAATGGTGTAACTATGTTATTTATTGAATTGGCCTTGACAGTTATCTGACTTCTCAAGGAAACATAATAAATCACATCAAAGCCTCATTACATGAGGTATAGAAAATGTTGTAAATAAATCAACAAACCTGATAATAACGCCTTTAAAAAAATATTACTATCAAATTGCTGTAAATGATATATATGTAAACAAGCGATTAAGTTTCCTGAGGAATCTTAGTGATATTGTTAACAGAGTATAACATTTCTTATGTCTGAGAATTTATAGATGGAGCACACGATTTCTTCTGTCTGAGAATTTATAGATGGAGCACAAGATTTCTTCTTTCTGAGAATTTGTTGATGGAGCACAATATTTCTTCTGTCTGAGAATTTATAGATGGAGCACAATATTTCTTGTCTGAGAATTTATAGATGGAGCACAAGATTTTTTATGTCAGAGAATTTGTAGATGGAGCACAAGATTTCTTATGTCTGATTTGATTTGATTTTTGGTGTTTTAATGCCACTTTCAGCAATATTTCAGCTATATCATGGCGACCTGTTTTAGTGGTGGAAGAAGCCGGAGTACCCGGAGAGAACCACCGACCATGGGCAAGCAACTGGTAAACTTTATCACTTGCGGCTGCGAGTCGAGTGTACCCTTTTTTGTAATTTACAAAGCCGGGCGCGAACCCACGCCATATTGGTGATAGGTTTGTAGGAGTTGTTAGGTAATCCAACTACATAACTCATTGAGCCACCCGGGCCCTTCTTATGTCTGAGAATTTATAGATGGAGCACAAGATTTCTTCTGTCTGAGAATTTGTTAATGGAGCACAAAATTTCTTCTGTCTTGAGAATATGTTGATGGAGCACAAGATTTCTTATGTCGGAGAATTTGTAGATGGAGCACAAGATTTCTTATGTCAGAGAATTTATAGATGGAGCACAAGATTTCTTCTGTGTGTTATTTTGTTGACAAGTATAAAATTTCTAAGGTTTGAGAATTTATTTATGGATCATAAGATTTCTTTGGCCTGAGAATTTATCTATGAAATGTAGTCAGCAGTATTAACTTGCAGCTGACAAAGTGCAAATCAGCAGGTAGTAGTGAAACAATTTGCGAAACAAAACACAATAATTTGCCTTCAGTAGGAGATAGATAGAATACAATATAAATTGTATTTATGGCAAGGATTTTTTTTACCAAACAGCCATCAGTGTCGTTTAGTATGACAACATGTGGAAAAAGACCTTTGATTACAAAATATAATTAAGGAATAACAGTACTGTATTTGAAGAGTTGGAGGTGTCAATTGTGGATTTGACAGTCATAAATGCTGTTTTACTGGCGACGCGAAGCGGAGCCAGTAAAACAGATATTTGCCACCGTCAAATCCACTTGTAATTGACACCGACAACTCTTCAAATACAGTACTGTTATTCCTATTCTTATGAAATTCTCCCAACGTGTACACACTAGTTTGAAAACATACAAATAAATGACAAAATATACTATATGCACTTATCAAATTCCTTCCGCTAAAAAAATAGTAATGTAGTTGTTCAAGGATCCGCCATCTTGAAAACGTGAAATCCTACATGTCATATGTACAACAATACACAAAATTAATTAAAATGTCTACCTTGAAAACTTATTTTAGTTAAATTCTATCTAAATTGAAGCATACACAAAGTCAAATAACGTCTGATATTTACATTTTAAACTGGAAGTCTTCATATGACGTCACGTTGTTTATGTGCCAAAGTCGTTCAACAATATTTCCTGGAATTTTAATCTTTGTGCTTTTTAGACCCAGGGATATGCAAGAATACATTTTTATGCTCAGTATTGCATTAGAATAGACAGTAAACTCGATTTACAACCATCAAAATCTCCAACTGATGACGTGAAATTTTCAAATACAATACAGTTATCTCCTAAATATGTCGTCAGCATCAAATTCATAGTCGGAAATATCAGGGTCAGCCATATTGTTTACAAACAAGTGCATTCGGCATAGGAATATAGCATTCCTTCAGGCCTGTCAACTGCAGATTTGACGGCTCTCGATAGCCAATGAAAATACGCATTACATTATAATTGCATTAGAATCAGTAATATTCATATACTGGCTATCAATCATTGACATTTATCTTTGGAGAGATGTGTTGTATACTGGCTACAATCATTTATCTTTAGAGAGAGGTTTTTGTATACTGGCTACAATCAGTTATCTTTAGAGAGATGTGTTGTATACTGGCTAAAATCATATATCTTTAGAGAGATGTTTTTGGATACTGGCTATAATCAGCTATCTATAGAGAGGTGTTTTGTATTTTGGCTACAATCAGCAGACATGTTTTTGGATGCTGGCTACAATCAGCTATCATTAGGGTGATGTTTTGTATACAATCAGTTATCTTTAGAGAGATACTTTGCATACTGGCTTTTCTACACTGGCTACAATTAGTTATCAGATAGCTTTGCAAATGTTTTGTATACTGGCTACATTCGGTTATCTTTAGATAGATGTTTTGTATACTGGCTACAATCAGTTATCTTTGTAGAGGCTTTGTAAACAATTTGAATATTTTCTATAAAGTTATCTTTAGAGATATGTTTTGTATACTGGCTACAATCAGTTATCTTTAGAGAGAGGTTTTAATTTGTATATTGTCTATAAACAGTTATCTTTAGAGATATGTTTTGTATACTGGCTACAATCAGTTATCTTTAGAGAGGTTTTTGTATACTGGCTACAATCAGTTATCTTTAGAGATATGCTTTGTATACTGGCTACAATCAGTTATCTTTAGAGAGGTTTTAATTTGTATATTGTCTATAAACAGTAATCTTTAGAGATATGCTTTGTATACTGGCTACAATCAGTTATCTTTAGAGAGGTTTTTGTATACTGGCTACAATCAGTTATCTTTAGAGATATGTTTTGTATACTGGCTACAATCAGTTATCTTTAGAGAGGTTTTTGTATACTGGCTACAATCAGTTATCTTTAGAGATATGCTTTGTATACTGGCTACAATCAGTTATCTTTAGAGAGGTTTTAATTTGTATATTGTCTATAAACAGTTATCTTTAGAGATATGTTTTGTATACTGGCTACAATCAGTTATCTTTAGAGAGGTTTTTGTATACTGGCTACAATCAGTTATCTTTAGAGAGAGGTTTTTGTATACTGGCTACAATCAGTTATCTTTAGAGAGAGATTTTTGTATACTGGCTGCAATCAGTTATCTTTAGAGAGATGTTTTTGTATACTAGTTACAATCAGTTATCTTTAGAGAGAGGTTTTTGTATACTAGTTACAATCAGTTATCTTTAGAGAGAGGTTTTTGTATACTGGCTACAATCAGTTATCTTTAGAGAGAGGTTTTTGTATACTGGCTACAATCAGTTATCTTTAGAGAGAGATTTTTGTATACTGGCTACAATCAGTTATCTTTAGAGAGAGGTTTTTGTATACTGGCTACAATCAGTTATCTTTAGAGAAAGGTTTTTGTATACTGGCTACAATCAGTTATCTTTAGAGAGATGTGTTGTATACTGGCTACAATCAGTTATCTTTAGAGAGAGGTTTTTGTATACTGGCTACAATCAGTTATCTTTGTAGAGGCTTTGTAAACAGACTATATAAAATCTTTGGAGATACATGCTTTGCATACAGGCTGCAGTCAGTTATTATTACTGCCAGTAATTATGTAATAAGAGAATATCTCAACAGACAGTAAATCATTAATCTTATTATTATATCACACAATGGCAGTAACCATTCTGATTCTAATATTGTCCTTTTTAACCTTTACCGAACACATAAAAGGTCAGACTAAATTGAATTTACTCCCTGATACATTTCTATCGTGACTTCATTTCATTTGTTTTCCCTCAAGACAAAGACAAATCATTAAGCAGAAATATATCTGTAAATATACCTGTCAGCAAGATTTTATTTTTGTTTTCTGATAAACCCCAGAGTACAATACTCAACAAAATTTTATTTTTCTACATTGAAGTTATAATTACTCACACTTTAAATTAATTGGTAAAGATAAATGATAAATATTGTCTATGATTCTATGATAAAAGGGAATCCCCAGTTCATCGCTGGAAGCCTCAATGTTTAACACAATCGATAACAAGCAGGCTCCACATCAATTCTTCTGATCAAAGAATATTGAATTCCACTTAAATTTTCAATAACATTTAAGTAAATTGGCTGAACAAAGATTGGCTTAGGAAAACATCATTTAACCTGTAAGAGAACATGGGTAAACAAAAAACGAACAGGGCTCAAATAAATATGGATTAATTTCAAGCAGTAACTTATTACTAAATTCAACATAGCACTAGAAAATACTTAATTCGCCATGTTCAGGGCTTTCAATATTTTTCATGTGCACCAGTACTTCACTATTTACAGGCTGTACTTTTTCTTATAATTTGAACATTTTTCATGAATATCTTATGTCTTTGAAATTAGGAGGTACTAATTACCATTTTAAGTGGGTAAAGGTACCTGGTACCGCCTCTTACTAAAAGGACTGCATGACTGTTCTTATAAACAAAATTTCTTTACCGATAGTTGCATCAGAGTTTCTAGATATAATAAATATACAACTAATTTTTTTGTAAATTCCTGGACAAAAAAGTTTTAAAAATGGTGATGCATCTCTCATAAGAATTAGGTTAATGGGTGTTTAATGCTAATTTCAAACAATATTTCAGCTTAAGAGTGGTGGTCAGCTTACTCAGTTATATCAATTGTAAATTAATGCAACTCATAATGGGTGTGATTTATGCTCACAAACAATAGTTATAGAGAGGTATTGATTACATAGGTTAATACACATACAACCACTATAGGATATCCACAGCTGGCCATTGTGAATGATGCCAATTTTTGACAAGTGCAAGATTTTTGCTGTAACAGGTCAAGGTGACGAAATAAAAACAGTTAAATATAACATTAAAAACATGTGATTCGACAAGTTATTGAAAACATTTTTATATATCAAAACTGACCAAATTTACTAATTACAATCTCATGTTGCTCCATTTGGTCCGGGTTTCCCCCATATAAACCTAGATTTGGAAATTGAAATCAGACAGATAAAATTTTTCTTAATTTAGGTATGCACAATCAAGAACTATCTCTTTAATAAGACAAATATCAAGCTTTCTACATGTACTCGATTTTACATTTTTTTAGCATACAGTTTTTCACTTATCTACATTGGTTTTTTTTATTTCTTTTTAAAGTGTCAATTGCCTTTGATTTCATAAAAAAAAATGATATTTATTGATAAAAACACATCCTCTTTTTAAATTATTATCTCATCAAGTCAATGATTTTAATTGGTCCTCATTTATATATCAAATGATTTAGTTATATATTGATCAAATCAGACACAGAGATCATACGATTTGTACATGCCCCAGTACAAAGACATATACCCTGTACATGCATGTTCATATTGGTGTATCCAAGCAGACAATACATGATTTCAAAGTACATCTAGATGTGTTGAGAACCAGACATTTAAAATGTCTAAAGTACCAAATTTGAACAGATTATGGAAGATACAATCTGACTAGTCAATATATAATAGCATTCATTGTCTATAACACATGGGTAATTGAAACCTGTTTATCTCCTCTAATTATTTTAATTTGCATGGAAATCCCTTCTTTTAAAAAAAAAAAAACGTGTCTCAGACTGTGATTTGATTGGCTGTAATTTGTATAATAGTTCATTGGAACTATTAAAATATTTTAAAATACATCATGACTACCAGGGGAAATTGGTCAGGTGATGGTTTGGTTTATGGTTTATGATGTTTAATGCCACTTTCAACAATATTTCAGTTATATCGTGGCAGACGGTTTTATTGGTGGAGGAAACCGGAGTGTCCGGAAAAAAACCCACTGACCTGTCGCAAGTCACTGAGAAACTTTATCACATAATGTTGTATCGAGTACATCTCGCCATGAGCGGGATTCAAACTCTCAATGTTAGTGGTGATAGGCACTCATTCAGGGTGAGTCATTGCATAGGTGATGAGTGGCAAGCAATCAGATAGTGGTCAGTCATGTTACCAATGACAATGGAGAATGCTAGTAATAAAGGTTTTCAGTCATTTAATATTTTTTATATTTTTGTGTAGTTGTTCGGGTCATAAAGAAAAATCTTTCTAAATTCAATATGATATCAAGACACCATAGACAAGGCTTAACTTTAAGCCTACAGTCATATAATTTTAAAGTACAAGTTTTTGTATTCATGCTAAAAAAAATTCCAATCAGAATGCTGAATTATACTGGATACAGTGTTCTGATTGGATGATTTTAGAGTATGAGTATATGTCCAATCAGAATGCTGGATTATACTAGATGCAGTGTTCTGACCATAAGTAAGGCCTGGTATAAAAAAAATGATGCTTTATTGTTTCCAGAGAAAGTTATATTCATCCACCAAAACATTTTGCAAGGATATCAAAAAGATATTTTACATTTAAAAAGCCAAGATTTTGAACATTTTAATGAGAACAAAATTTCTATCTACCAATTGTGGACCATGAAACAACAAATCAACATATATTTAATAATGGCCTTATTACATAATACAAATCAATTATAACATCATATTCTCCATCCAAAGTCAGTATGATTTACTGAAAAAAATCCCATTACATTGAACCAAGGAACCATTTTCATATTTCATCCTATGTCAACAAATAACTTTTTGCTGTTTTAATTAAATTGAACTGACTTTTTGGCTTTATTTTAACATTGCGGTATGAACACAATATACCAATGTAGATATTTGATACTTGCTACCATTCAGGCTAGAAAATCTTGCCAATGTACATGTAGTAATGTAGGTTACAACTTCCAAACATTTAGTCCAAGGAAAAAACAAATACCTGTGATTCCGCTAATATTCTCAAAAAAAGTATTTTTCTTATATATTTTTTTTATTTTTACCTAGGTCATTTATATACAGGACAAGGTCTGACTTTAACACTGCTTGTCCAAAAATGGCAATAAAAACTTTAGGTTAGGCACTAAAAATGAGGGCCTCAACGGTTTCCCCAAACACAGGTATTTTCTTTTTTGGCCTTACACCTTTTCAAATCGACAAAGAAAATAAAACAAGAGGAAAGCAGTAACAGCTGTAGATACTGAGCATTAATGCACTTGATGTTTTACAAATGTTTTAAGTACAGATGTACTTACAGGCTTTAATTGTATAATAGGAGTGAATTGATTTACATATTAGGAAACATGGGTTTTAATATACAAATGTAATATGGAAGTGCAGGTGGAATTATAGGATTTATTTACAAGGTTGTTCACATGTAAAACATTCTTATAGGGCTCTAAAGTATATTTGAATTAATACAATGATTAATTGTCATGTTAGCAGTATTTCATCTTTATCTGTAATTTATCTACATTTTCTCTTTGATCTAATTGAGAGATATGTCACTATCAACAGATTGAATCTGATCCAGTCCTTGAAATGAAAATTTGAATTTACTGGTCCTAATCAAATTCTTGACTTTATTTTACATATATAAATATATATAATATATAATATATATCTAAATAAAAACTGAAAAAATTTACTGGTCCGAACAAGGTTTTACTGGTCTCGAGTCTGAGGACCGGTGCTCATCGTGAGCACTGCCGAGCCTGAAAATTATGGTCAATGTGTCACAACTCGTCCTGTCAGAGCCCTGCAACTAGTAACTGTCACTAGTGTCACAACTCGTCCTGTCAGAGCCCTGCAACTAGTAACTGTCACTAGTGTCACAACTCGTCCTGTCAGAGCCCTGCAACTAGTAACTGTCACTAGTGTCACAACTCGTCCTGTCAGAGCCCTGCAACTAGTAACTGTCACTAGTGTCACAACTCGTCCTGTCAGAGCCCTGCAACTAGTAACTGTCACTAGTGTCACAACTCGTCCTGTCAGAGCCCTGCAACTAGTAACTGTCACTAGTGTCACAACTCGTCCTGTCAGAGCCCTGCAACTAGTAACTGTCACTAGTGTCACAACTCGTCCTGTCAGAGCCCTGCAACTAGTAACTGTCACTAGTGTCACAACTCGTCCTGTCAGAGCCCTGCAACTAGTAACTGTCACTAGTGTCACAACTCGTCCTGTCAGAGCCCTGCAACTAGTAACTGTCACTAGTGTCACAACTCGTCCTGTCAGAGCCCTGCAACTAGTAACTGTCACTAGTGTCACAACTCGTCCTGTCAGAGCCCTGCAACTAGTAACTGTCACTAGTGTCACAACTCGTCCTGTCAGAGCCCTGCAACTAGTAACTGTCACTAGTGTCACAACTCGTCCTGTCAGAGCCCTGCAACTAGTAACTGTCACTAGTGTCACAACTCGTCCTGTCAGAGCCCTGCAACTAGTAACTGTCACTAGTGTCACAACTCGTCTTGTCAGAGCCCTGCAACTAGTAACTGTCACTATTGTCACAACTTGTCCTGTCAGAGCCCTGCAACTAGTAACTGTCACTAGTGTCACAACTCGTCCTGTCAGAGCCCTGCAACTAGTAACTGTCACTAGAGTCACAACTCATCAGAGCCCTGCAACTAGTAACTGTCAGTAGTGTCACAACTCGTCAGAGCCCTGCAACTAGTAACTGTCACAACTCATCCTGTCAGAGCCCTGCAACTAGTAACTGTCACTAGTGTCACAACTCGTCCTGTCAGAGCCCTGCAACTAGTAACTGTCACTATCGTCACAACTCGTCCTGTCAGAGCCCTGCAACTAGTAACTGTCACTAGTGTTACAACTCGTTCTATCAGAGCCCTGCAACTAGTAACTGTCACTAGTGTCACAACTCGTCCTGTCAGAGCCCTGCAACTAGTAACTGTCACTAGTGTCACAACTCGTCCTGTCAGAGCCCTGCAACTAGTAACTGCTGTTATTCTATATAATGTGGGTATATTTATAAACAGTTACACTATTCAGTGTTTTGGTTAAGACTATGAAATCTTCAGGACAATTGCCAGTTTTATCCAAATTTCTTCAGGACATTCTTCAATAATTAAACTAATTTTTATAAAGTTCTTCAGGACAATTTGAGAAATAGGTGGGCAAATGTCCTGAGACCACTGACTGAATCACTGCTATTTACGCAAATTAAGGAAATTGAGATAGCATTGGAAGATGTTAAATAATAGTCTTTCAAATCAATGACAATAGCTCACACATTCTCAACCCCTTCAGTCAAAATGAAGTAAAAAGGACTGGCCTAAAAAGTGTGATTATAGATAAGCAAACTAATCACCAAAATAAGAAGAGTTGAAAATATCAAAGGGGTAATCAGAATCCGTAAATCGAAGGACAGACAACGCAATGGCCAAAAGAAAATGAACAAACAACGGTCTACAAAACATTACACAAAAAACTAAAGATCAAGTAACAAGTTAATTTTAACAAAGATTTTTAAAATGTCAAGGTCAGGAAGAATGGGATTGTCTATCCAAATAACTTAATCACAAAAATAGGCTACAAGTACTTAAAACAAAGATTTTAAAAGATGTCAGGCAATCAAAATGTGGGTTGCTATTCAAATATAACTTTGAACAATGCGGTTGATATATATATATAGAGATGACAGTATGTAAAGAACAAGTAACAAGTTAATTTTTAACAAAGATTTTTAAAATGTCAAGGTCAGGAAGAATGGGATTGTCTATCCAAATAACTTAATCACAAAGATAGGCTACAAGTACTTATAACAAAGATTATAAAAGATGTCATGCAATCAAAATGTGGGTTGCTATTCAAATATAACTTTGAACAATGCAGTTGATATATATAGAGAGATGACTGTATGTAAAGATCAGTATGCAAAGATCGAGCAACAAGTTAATTTTAACAAAGATTTTTAAAATGTCAAGGTCAGGAAGAATGGGATTGTCTATCCAAATAATTTAATCACAAAGATAGGCTACAAGTACTTATAACAAAGATTTTAAAAGATGTCAGGCAATCAAAATGTGGGTTGCTATTCAAATATAACTTTGAACAATGCAGTTGATATATATAGAGAGATGACAGTATGAATGCTACATCCCCAACATTTACCCATTCAGGAAATACACAATATATCAGTAATACAAATACAATTATTAGAGAAAATCTTATTTTTACTGAAATTTAAGTAATAAAAACTGATATTTCAGACACAAGGAAGAATTTTCTTCTATATAATTCCTGTTTTAATTACACCTCTGTGATCTCAATCAGTACTTAACAAATAATATATGTTCAATCCAACAAATGAAAAATCTTGACTATTTTTCAATTTTGTATTCAATTATCTAGGAAATAATTAAAGTTGCTCTTAATCGATTCAAAATTTTATTTCCAGAGTGATCTTATTAAAAACATTAATTTAAACAAGGAAAATGATACAGATCGAATCAAGTTTTTTTTTTTAATTTATAGAAGTCTTATATATCTTGTGGAAAACCTGTCCTTGAAATTTGAAATCGATTTTGAAATTCATACCATACAAGCCATATCATATGAATACATTATCTATGATTAGACAAATAGAACAATATAAGTTCTATTAATAGCTGATTGTGAACATTTAATATTTAATTACTACCATACAATGTTAAATCGTGTCAAGGATATGGGTTTAAACTATGTGAGTGTACTGGTGCTGTTGACACACATCACACAGATCTTGATTGCCAGACTGAATTTGTTTTTTTTTTTAAATTTGTTCAGAAAATAAACTAAATTTTAAAGTACTATAAAACTGAAATTAAGCTAAGGTGACCCATGAATAAATATGGAGATGCACCCTCCATCATTCATCAAAGTGTGGACCAAATATGGTAAACCTAGGTTGTATGGCAATGGAGAAATTGTCCTGTCTGATCACTTAAAAGTTGATGTCAAGCTGTTAGAGTAGATCAACCATGAAAATGAGGTCAAGGTCAGGCAACACAAGCCTGGCTGACATGTACCCACCATGATCAATATGTAGACCAAGTATGGTGAGTCTAGCTTGTATGGTAATGATGAAACTGACCTGATCACAAAACTTGACGTAAATTTAAGAAAGTCAGTAGACCATGATAACTGAGGTCAAGGTCAGTTGACACATGCCTGGCTGACATGTAGCCACCCTGAGTGCAACGTGTGATGAGCCTAGGTTGTATGGTAATAGAGAACATGATGACCTTATAACGAAAACTTGACATAAATTTAACAAGCTAAGTTGGTGAAAAAATAATATCTTAATGAAATGAAGAGTAAAACACAGATATCCAGCAGAAGACCATTTTAAATTAGTTTATGTAGAAATCTTTAGACAATTGCTGCATACGTGTATAATCTACCATTACAGAAAGTTATGATTGTCTATATTATACTTACAAACTGGACACAACTCAACAGTCATTTACCAACATGTACTTGCAAAGCTGGACTTTGACTGAATTCATTTTACACAAACTTGAATACAAGTTTTGTCATTTTCTGAACTTCCATTGTAAACTGGTTAATTTACACATTGAATTAGGGGGGTTTGGCTTTTGGTGTTTAATGCCACTTTCAACAATATTTCAGTTATATCGTGGCGGTCAGTTTTATTGGTGGAGAAAACCAGAGTACCCAGAGAAAATCACAGACCTGCAGCAAGTCATTGACAAACATTATCACATAATGTAGTATCGAGTACACCTCGCAATGAACGGGGTTCAAACTCACAACGTTAGTGGTGATATGCACTGATTGCATAGGTAGTTGTAAATCCAACTACCATACGATCATGATCACGACCACGACTGCCCCTAGTTATCTTTGGAGAGGTTTTGTAAACAGACTAAAAATCTTTGGAGATATGTTTTGTATACTGCAGGCTACAATCATTTATCTTTGGAGAGTTTTTGTAAACAGACTAAAATCTTTGTTTTGTATACTGCAGGTGACAGTCAGTAATTATTACTGCCAGTAATTATGTAATAAGAGAAGATCTAAACAGACAGTAAATCATCAATCTTATTATTATACCAGACAATGGCAGTAACCATTCTGATTCTAATATTGTCTTTTTTAACCTTTACTATCAGACAATGGCAGTAATCATTCTGATTCTAATATTGTCTTTTTTAACCTTTACTATCAGACAATGGCAGTAACCATTCTGATTCTAATAATGTCTTTTTTAACCTTTACTATCAGACAATGGCAGTAACCATTCTGATTCTAATATTGTCTTTTTTAACCTTTACCGAACACATAAAAGGTCAGACTAAATTGAATTTACTTCTTGATGCGTTTCTATTTTCACTTTATTTTTCACCTTGGTCAATTTACACATTAAATTAGTGTGATAAACTAGTTTATATAACATTATTATAAAACAGTAATACCCCCTCCCCCTTTTGTGATTAAGCTATAAAAAACTAGAGCTGTTCAAGAAGGACTAATACCCCCCGCATCAGTGTAATAACTCTGGAATGGCAAAAGTGAAAATTGTCAAAAATGAAAGGGATCCTCCTCTCTTCACCGGTAAGCTGCTGATAAAATTTCAAAACATTCTGAGAAACACTACTCAAGTTATCATACGACATAGGGTAAAAATCCTATTTTCCGTCATATCAAGTCCAATAACTCTGGAACAGCAAAAGTGAAAAACCTCAAAAATAAAAGGGATACTCATCTCTTCACCAGTAAACAGCTGATAAAATTTTAAAAGATTCTAAGAAACACAACTCAAGTTATCGTACGACATAGGATTTGTCTACAGACGGACGGACGGACGGACAGACGGACTGACATGATGAAACCAGTATACCCCCCTACAACTTCGTTGTGGGGAGTATAATATATAATATGTAACATTATGATAGTTCCATTTCCATCATGTGATAATTAATTAAGTTTATCAATATATATCATACACATAGTCATACAAAGACTTTTATAATCAAAATATACCTACAATATGTAGAGGGTTAGGATTAGGGTTATGGAGATGAACACCACTTTCAACAATATTTCAGTTATATCGTGGCAGTCATTTTTATTGGTGGAGGAAACCAGAGTGCCCACAGAAAACCACATACCTGTCTCAAGTCACTGACAAACTTATCATACAATATGCTAAACTTGTATAACGAATCCGTTAAAACAGACCAAAAAAATTAGATACAATGTATCCAGTTTAACGCAGATTTTGCACAGAATAACTCCACAAATAGCAGATGCACAACTTCAAGTCCTGTAGAAGGCTATGCATAGCTTTGGTTGTTTTCAATTAAGTGGTTAAGGAGGAGCTATATGGTTTACAGAAAGTGTGATGTTGACGTGAACGAATGTAGGCGACATAAAAATTGCTGTGAATATTTTTCCTAATATTTTTTTTATAGGATTAAATTTGTGTATTAATAATAAGACTACCCTGGTGATCACAAAGTAAGAATTGATGGCAAATGTAGGTAAAGACTTGATTGTCTGTAACGAGTGTATTGATCATCATACACCTAACTGAGATGTGTGTCTGATTTGTACCTTTAATGAGAAAATTGTAGGATATAATTTATCAGAGCTCTGTCAGTTACTCCATGAACTCCAGCTTTCTTACAATATCAAGACTTGAGACAGCTTATTGTCGAGTAAAGCAAACATTCATTCCATTCATTCATCATAGATTAAATCTCCAAATTTCGATATGTTTTTTAAAGAGTTTTCAGATATCAGTTTGAAAGGGTATCATCACTCAAGGATCATCCTGACCAAGATTAGTTTAATTTGACCAAATGGTTTCAAATCAATAGAGAAAAATAATCAACGCTCACTTAATCTTTTTTTATAGCCAGGGTTATCTAAAAGTGCATTCAAGCAGAATCTTCACTGAATACAATTCTCTATTCAAAGGGAGATAAGCCACTTTCAACTTCTTGTAAGTTATAAATTTAGATTCTCATATGGTTGGCCAATTCGATAAAAATTCACGATTGACAATCTTTGAGGTCATACAAGATTTATTTTTTTTTTATCTTGGAGAGTCAGATAAAATTATTGACAAACCTTTTTCTATAAATTCCATCATTTTAAAATAAGAGGTTGTTAATTTCACAACAGAACTTTTGTCAATTTTCTCTAAGTCTTCATTGGGGAATGGTAACATATCTATAATATTGTTAAACTCTACAGCTTCTTTGTCCCTTCTACATTTAGCAGCATTCTTGGACTTTTCAGCTCTGCAATAAAATGAGAAAAACAATAATGACAATTTCAAATAATCTACATCGTAACCTAAATCAGCAAGCGTTTTCATGGAAAGAGCACTCTGTTGATGTCGTTGAGGAGCAAATTGCAATACCGGTATATATCGTACTTACTATTTAACAAACCCACCAATCTTCTCAGAAAAAAATTGGAATTTCAACAAAACACACTTTGTCTTGTCTTTTGTATTCAGGTACATTTGTAGCATGAATTTTCTGAACTTTTAGCAAAATGCACCAGCCATCACTATTTTCATACTGCATAAAAGCCCCAACCCTATATTGAAACATTACCAAACTTGCCATTAACAATCTTGCATGTCTTCTCAGAAAAAAAATCAAAATTTCAACTAAACACACTCCTTCTTTCTTTTTCAGGCACATTTTTAGCATGAAATTTAAGCAAAATGTGCAATCACTGATTTTTCAAATTTTGTACATGTAATTTGCAAAACATGCATTTAATATTATCATTAATTTGCCTGTCTTCTCAGCAAAAATTAGAATTGGAACAAATCACACTTCGTTTTTCTAACTCAATATGATGACAAAACATATGTCAATATCACATGAACTTTATACAACATTGTTCAAGGTAAATGAAAGTTATTCATTGACAATTATTTCTCCAAGTTCAATAGTCGAGTGACATTTTCAGAAAAGACGCTTAGTTTTTTACTTTAATGCACCTATCTAACACACAGATGATTTTTTTACTAGTAATAGCCAAATGTCTATACTTTCGAGTATGCCCGGTCGTAAGAAAATCGTATGGTGCGTTTTTTGTAAAGTTGGAGTTAAAGTCAAGTTATTATTTCAAATGCACAAAATACTATCTACATTTAAACATATATTATTTCCAATTCATAACATTTTTTGTAAACTTAATGGGTTGATTTTCTGCGAAAGACATAAGAAAGTATGAAACACATCTGTAATGTGTAAATAATTTCATTTTTGTAGATATTAAATCAGTTTTGCTACCATTTTATCGTTATTTCAGATAATCAGTCACATCTTTTCACTTTATAATTATTAATTTTATTATTTTTGTCGATAACCAAATGCAAACTGTTCATAAAATTCATTTTCAGTTCCTAACGCATATTATAAATGCTGGACTCACTGAAAAATACTAGATTTTACCATTTTCACTCTTAGCAAGTTAATTCCGATCTGAGAGTCTGTTGCCGTTCCGTAATCATTTATTTACCTGTATATTATAATGACAGAATGTGTGTGCGACTGAATTCGCTTGACTAGCAACATTTATATACTTATTTGATAGTTTTTTTGTGTTAATTGTTTGAAACAATAACTCTGGTCAAATAAAGTCATTAAAGCACACATTATAAAGTGAATATAATGTTGATAAGTGTTATGTTAAGGGCGTTCACCAATTGTTGAATCCGTGCCGGAAAAAATAAGAAAAAATCTGTGTAATGTCTACAATTTGTAGTCTGGTTAAATTACCGCCTCCACCTGCTAAAAAGGGCAGACCTTCCATCGACTGGCAACGTTGTATCATTTGTCAAGTATTTACAGCAGAACGGCTTTGTATTCCAACTACTAAGGGAAGGTCAACTTTTATTTCTGCCGTGAATAAACGGAAGGATGAAGTTTACAGAAAACTTGTTGACGAATATACAACTGTCGAAAATGCTCCATTTGGAAATATCAAATATCACAAAAGTTGTTACAAAGCATTTACCAGTAAGCAAAACCTGTCAACATGTTCCAACTTTAAATCCACACGTCCGACTTCAGCATCATGCATTCAGAATCCATCATCAAATGAAGATAATTTCACTATTGTGATACGATCTAGAGCTTCCAAAATCGATTGGACAGCTTGCATATTTTGCAAACACAAAGCCTTTAAACACGACAGAAAAATGCACAAAGTTTCAAGTTTCAAATGTGTCAGAGCTGATCTTACTCATGAACTTGAACGTGAGGTATGTCCATCTTTCATTCTTCCTTCATTTGACAAAACACTTACGGTTTTGATCCGAGATGGTATGGGCATTATTCAATCTTTAGATGTGAAAAAGTTCTCCAATTTTGGTGATCTGGCGATGCTCTTTCAGTCTGCGGAAACAATTGTATATATCTTTGATAGGTATGACCTTAAGGACTCTATCAAATCTGCTGAAAAAGAACTTCGCTCTCAAGCAGCTGGTGGGCACAGGATCTATCATGTAAATGAAGGCAGCAGCATCCCAGACTGGAAAAAATTCTTGTCGAACAATAGAAATAAGCAGGAATTGATCAGCTTTCTTGGAGAATTTATTTCAAAGTTCGTCAACACCGATAATCCTTGCCTGTTGGGACAAACTTTATATTTAGCAGGGAATTTCCGGAATCCAGAGGTCATGAAAAAAATAGCAGGTGATCAAGTTACAGACTGTAGATTTGTTCAGTATCCAAGAAGAGGCAGATACTAGAATTATTTTGCATGCCCTTCATGCTGACGAACAATTTGGTAAGTCTAGTGTTAAAGGCAGAATCATTATCAAACGTTCAGACACTGATGTGTTAATTCTTTGTGTCCATTACTATTATCCACGCATGCAAAACACGGATCAATTATGGCTCTTGATGGGTTCGGTTACTAGCATTAAGGATGGTAGGCGATATATACCAGTTCATGACTTGTGTAGTTCTCTGTCGAGCATAACTTGTGAAATTCTTCCAGCGGTTCATGCTCTGACTGGTTGTGATACCACTTCTGCTATCTTTGGTATTGGAAAAAAATCTGTTATTAAGCTGATTAAATCTTCATCTGCTGAGCTTTCGAACCTTTCACAGCTTAAGGACCCAGATCTTGAATCCTCAATATGTGTTGCAAGAAAAGTTGTGGCAAAGTTGTATGACTCAAAAGCAAAGTATAAGTCTTGCCACACCAATCTGAATAAGTTACGTGTCAGACTTGCTACCAGCAAAGACTGCTCCCTTGTTCGCATTCCACCAAGTGAATCGGCATTTAAACAACACGCCCTGAGAGCTTCCAATCAAACAAAGACGTGGATGACATCACACCAAGCAAAACCACCAGTAGCTTCACCTTATGACTACGGTTGGCAAAAAGGTAGCAACGGTCCAACTCCAATTTTGTTCTCTGGTCTGATGTCATCAGACTTCCTTCAAGATTTGATTTGTTCGTGCAAAGGTAGAAAGATATGTAGCCGAGAATGTGCTTGCTACGAACAAAACCTCTGTTGTACAGAATTATGTCCTTGTCAGGGCAGTGATCTATGCTTAAACATAATTACAAGCTAACAGAACCCTGACGATGACGACGTAGAAGTGGCATCTGATGATTAATTTGAAGGCTGCAGTGGGTAAATGAAATGGAATTGTGAATTTTAATGGATATGAAATATGAATGAATGGACGGACAGACGGACGGACAAGGTGATTGCAATATAGCAATAATATGTATATTCATGTATGTAGTCCACAATCAAAACCCATGAAAAAAAAAAAAAAATTAAATAAATTTAAAAAAAAAATTAAAAATTAAAAAAAAAAAAAAGGAACAAAAAATAATATCCTACCAGAAGGACCTTGACGTGGTTGGTCGGCTTTCAACAAACAGGAGGCCCAAGTTATTATGATTTATGGATAATTTGTCAATGATGTCCATTTTCACCCTTTTTATGATGATAGTTTTTTCGATCTTCTATACTTCCTACTCACAATTTATTTATTTCTTTCTTCAAATATATGTGCTTGGATAAATAATAATGCAAATATACTATATTTATGGTTCAAAACAATTTTAAAAGTTTGTTTTATAACATGCTTCGCTGTTTTACCACAGCCTTAACGAAAATGTCAATATGATGTCACACATCTCGTTGTTTTTTACTGATGTGAGTTGGAATGGAAGAAATATTAGTAACATTGGATGCATGGTGCATTTAAGCATACTGCGTTAATTAACTGCTTCAAATTAGCTCATTATGTAACATGAGGGTTAAATTTGAAAATTTTCATATTTGACCTTTGACCCGGATTTAAAAGAAATCGCACGATATTTAACTCTTACGACCAGGCAAACTGAAACCTTTCCAATGATATATGATGTAGCCGTGTGTTAGGTACATTGTAGGTGTGCTAAAAATGAATTCTATGCTTGTATGTCACTCAACTACAAGGCTAATTTGATATATATTTTTGACTTTATCATGTAATAAGAGATCACATACAGCTATAGATTCTATATTTAAAATAAATGTTGTTGATACTCCAGAGTTGTGTCATATTTTAAACACGAGACTGAAAATTGTAGTCATGTTTCAATAAAACCCATATTTCACAATTTCTTATTTTATAATACAAATATGAAATCCATTTGTACGAGCTTTGGAAAGTCTCAACTTTGGCGTGCTTTTCTGACCCATTTCGCAACAATTGTCAGATAAAATTGTTTACAGAATAGCTTGATATCTAAACAACCTCCTTAAACACCTTCAATTTCTTTCCAATCTTATTTTAGATACATATAATTACCTTGTTAATTTCCTGTGTTTTGATCTATGTATCTCCATTTCTTCTTCTTCTTCATCAGCTACATCAGAACTTGAGTCCTCTCCAAAATCTACTAAAGCTTTAACCCTGAAATTAAACAGAACTAAATCAGAAAAAAAAGCCCAAAAATGTGTTTGTCCTCCAAATCTGAAGATTTATTCCTGAAAGTATACAGAACTAAGTCAGCAAAATGCAGTGATGGGTGTGTGGGTTATGGTGTTTAATGCCACTTTCAACAATATTTCAGTTATATCGTGGCAGTCAGTTTTATTAGTGGAGGAAACCGGATTACCCAGAGAAAACCACCGATCTGTCGCAAGTCACTGACAAACTTTTCACATAATGTTGTATCAAGTACACCTCGTGATGAACGGGGTTCGAACTCACAAATATAGTGGTGATAGACACTGATTCCACATACACATACGATCAGGACAATGACAGCCCCTCCTTAAATAACTAGAAATTTACTTTGCGAATCTGTACAGAATTAAAATCAAATCAGTAAACACGAGTTGTTGGAACAATAAAACTCCAAAGTGGACACTGAAAATACAGAAACTAGACTAGATTACAAGATAAGCCGGTAGTAAAAAAATATACTTTTTTCTACTTTAAATACTGGTATGTAAAAAACACATTTTTTTGTAGGAGTAAAATTTCATTTTTTTGAAAAACTATACCGATTTTTTATATATGTTCAAAAATTCATATAATATGATATCACATATCAGTCACACTGACATTTGTGCAGTCAACTTGCATGCAATTTTGATTGAATAAAATAAAAAAGCTTAAAAAGTTTTAAAAAGCTTTTTCATCTGTATGAATTTCTTCTCGTGAATTACTTCAAGAATGTGGCCTAGGAATTAATTGGGTGTAAAAAATGTGGTGTGTAATTTGATATCATTACGATAGATCAAGATTTTTATTTCGCTTTTACAAAACATTCATTTTCATTATATGCACAAAATGTTGAACACACATGTAGCATGAAAACCTTTAAATTTAGAAAGAAATGTTACACAAATGGTCAAATTGAATTAATGTAAAAATCGTACATTTTAAATTTCTGCATTCTTTAAAGTCAATTGTAATAACCTACAAATGTATATTACCAGAGGAACAAGAAGTTTAAATCTAAACCTATTAAACAATTACGGTTTCATAACTTACTCATTTCATTTTTGAAGAATAACTACCAGTCATTACTACAAACATAAAGGCTGTTGACATTTAACCAGCAATAACTGATAGGTAGAAAACATTACAAATAGTGAGACTGATAGCAAGAAAACATTACAAATAGTGAGACTGATAGCTAGAAAACATTACAAATGTGAGACTGATAGCTAGAAAACATTACAAATAGTGAGACTGATAGCTAGAAAACATTACAAATAGTGAGACTGATAGCTAGAAAACATTACAAATAGTGAGACTGATAGCTAGAAAACATTACAAATAGTGAGACTGATAGCTAGAAAACATTACAAATAGTGAGACTGATAGCTAGAAAACATTACAAATAGTGAGACTGATAGCAAGAAAACATTACAAATAGTGAGACTGATAGCTAGAAAACATTACAAATAGTGAGACTGATAGCTAGAAAACATTACAAATAGTGAGACTGATAGCTAGAAAACATTACAAATAGTGAGACTGATAGCAAGAAAACATTACAAATAGTGAGACTGATAGCTAGAAAACATTACAAATAGTGAGACTGATAGCAAGAAAACATTACAAATAGTGAGACTGATAGCTAGAAAACATTACAAATAGTGAGACTGATAGCTAGAAAACATTACAAATAGTGAGACTGATAGCAAGAAAACATTACAAATAGTGAGACTGATAGCTAGAAAACATTACAAATAGTGAGACTGATAGCAAGAAAACATTACAAATAGTGAGACTGATAGCTAGAAAACATTACAAATAGTGAGACTGATAGCTAGAAAACATTACAAATAGTGAGACTGATAGCAAGAAAACATTACAAATAGTGAGACTGATAGCTAGAAAACATTACAAATAGTGAGACTGATAGCAAGAAAACATTACAAATAGTGAGACTGATAGCTAGAAAACATTACAAATAGTGAGACTGATAGCTAGAAAACATTACAAATAGTGAGACTGATAGCTAGAAAACATTACAAATAGTGAGACTGATAGCTAGAAAACATTACAAATAGTGAGACTGATAGCTAGAAAACATTACAAATAGTGAGACTGATAGCTAGAAAACATTACAAATAGTGAGACTGATAGCTAGAAAACATTACAAATAGTGAGACTGATAGCAAGAAAACATTACAAATAGTGAGACTGATAGCTAGAAAACATTACAAATAGTGAGACTGATAGCAAGAAAACATTACAAATAGTGAGACTGATAGCTAGAAAACATTACAAATAGTGAGACTGATAGCAAGAAAACATTACAAATAGTGAGACTGATAGCTAGAAAACATTACAAATAGTGAGACTGATAGCAAGAAAACATTACAAATAGTGAGACTGATAGCAAGAAAACATTACAAATAGTGAGACTGATAGCAAGAAAACATTACAAATAGTGAGACTGATAGCTAGAAAACATTACAAATAGTGAGACTGATAGCTAGAAAACATTACAAATAGTGAGACTGATAGCTAGAAAACATTACAAATAGTGAGACTGATAGCAAGAAAACATTACAAATAGTGAGACTGATAGCTAGAAAACATTACAAATAGTGAGACTGATAGCAAGAAAACATTACAAATAGTGAGACTGATAGCTAGAAAACATTACAAATAGTGAGACTGATAGCTAGAAAACATTACAAATAGTGAGACTGATAGCAAGAAAACATTACAAATAGTGA
Source organism: Bathymodiolus brooksi (assembly GCA_963680875.1). Taxonomy (NCBI): domain Eukaryota; kingdom Metazoa; phylum Mollusca; class Bivalvia; order Mytilida; family Modiolidae; genus Bathymodiolus; species Bathymodiolus brooksi. The sequence goes on along the minus strand of OY804576.1, from coordinate 83,047,108 downwards.
GACTGATAGCTAGAAAACATTACAAATAGTGAGACTGATAGCAAGAAAACATTACAAATAGTGAGACTGATAGCAAGAAAACATTACAAATAGTGAGACTGATAGCAAGAAAACATTACAAATAGTGAGACTGATAGCTAGAAAACATTACAAATAGTGAGACTGATAGCTAGAAAACATTACAAATAGTGAGACTGATAGCAAGAAAACATTACAAATAGTGAGACTGATAGCTAGAAAACATTACAAATAGTGAGACTGATAGCTAGAAAACATTACAAATAGTGAGACTGATAGCTAGAAAACATTACAAATAGTGAGACTGATAGCAAGAAAACATTACAAATAGTGAGACTGATAGCTAGAAAACATTACAAATAGTGAGACTGATAGCTAGAAAACATTACAAATAGTGAGACTGATAGCTAGAAAACATTACAAATAGTGAGACTGATAGCAAGAAAACATTACAAATAGTGAGACTGATAGCTAGAAAACATTACAAATAGTGAGACTGATAGCTAGAAAACATTACAAATAGTGAGACTGATAGCAAGAAAACATTACAAATAGTGAGACTGATAGCAAGAAAACATTACAAATAGTGAGACTGATAGCTAGAAAACATTACAAATAGTGAGACTGATAGCTAGAAAACATTACAAATAGTGAGACTGATAGCAAGAAAACATTACAAATAGTGAGACTGATAGCTAGAAAACATTACAAATAGTGAGACTGATAGCTAGAAAACATTACAAATAGTGAGACTGATAGCTAGAAAACATTACAAATAGTGAGACTGATAGCAAGAAAACATTACAAATAGTGAGACTGATAGCTAGAAAACATTACAAATAGTGAGACTGATAGCAAGAAAACATTACAAATAGTGAGACTGATAGCAAGAAAACATTACAAATAGTGAGACTGATAGCTAGAAAACATTACAAATAGTGAGACTGATAGCTAGAAAACATTACAAATAGTGAGACTGATAGCAAGAAAACATTACAAATAGTGAGACTGATAGCAAGAAAACATTACAAATAGTAAGACTGATAGCAAGAAAACATTACAAATAGTGAGACTGATAGCTAGAAAACATTACAAATAGTGAGACTGATAGCTAGAAAACATTACAAATAGTGAGACTGATAGCAAGAAAACATTACAAATAGTGAGACTGATAGCTAGAAAACATTACAAATAGTGAGACTGATAGCAAGAAAACATTACAAATAGTGAGACTGATAGCTAGAAAACATTACAAATAGTGAGACTGATAGCAAGAAAACATTACAAATAGTGAGACTGATAGCAAGAAAACATTACAAATAGTGAGACTGATAGCAAGAAAACATTACAAATAGTGAGACTGATAGCTAGAAAACATTACAAATAGTGAGACTGATAGCTAGAAAACATTACAAATAGTGAGACTGATAGCTAGAAAACATTACAAATAGTGAGACTGATAGCTAGAAAACATTACAAATAGTGAGACTGATAGCAAGAAAACATTACAAATAGTGAGACTGATAGCAAGAAAACATTACAAATAGTGAGACTGATAGCAAGAAAACATTACAAATAGTGAGACTGATAGCTAGAAAACATTACAAATAGTGAGACTGATAGCTAGAAAACATTACAAATAGTGAGACTGATAGCTAGAAAACATTACAAATAGTGAGACTGATAGCAAGAAAACATTACAAATAGTGAGACTGATAGCTAGAAAACATTACAAATAGTGAGACTGATAGCTAGAAAACATTACAAATAGTGAGACTGATAGCTAGAAAACATTACAAATAGTGAGACTGATAGCAAGAAAACATTACAAATAGTGAGACTGATAGCTAGAAAACATTACAAATAGTGAGACTGATAGCAAGAAAACATTACAAATAGTGAGACTGATAGCAAGAAAACATTACAAATAGTGAGACTGATAGCTAGAAAACATTACAAATAGTGAGACTGATAGCTAGAAAACATTACAAATAGTGAGACTGATAGCAAGAAAACATTACAAATAGTGAGACTGATAGCAAGAAAACATTACAAATAGTGAGACTGATAGCAAGAAAACATTACAAATAGTGAGACTGATAGCTAGAAAACATTACAAATAGTGAGACTGATAGCTAGAAAACATTACAAATAGTGAGACTGATAGCTAGAAAACATTACAAATAGTGAGACTGAAAGCTAGAAAACATTACAAATAGTGAGACTGATAGCAAGAAAACATTACAAATAGTGAGACTGATAGCAAGAAAACATTACAAATAGTGAGACTGATAGCTAGAAAACATTACAAATAGTGAGACTGATAGCAAGAAAACATTACAAATAGTGAGACTGATAGCAAGAAAACATTACAAATAGTGAGACTGATAGCTAGAAAACATTACAAATAGTGAGACTGATAGCTAGAAAACATTACAAATAGTGAGACTGATAGCAAGAAAACATTACAAATAGTGAGACTGATAGCTAGAAAACATTACAAATAGTGAGACTGATAGCAAGAAAACATTACAAATAGTGAGACTGATAGCTAGAAAACATTACAAATAGTGAGACTGATAGCTAGAAAACATTACAAATAGTGAGACTGATAGCAAGAAAACATTACAAATAGTGAGACAGTTTTCAATGCGACAATACTCTGGAAAGAGGGATGCATTTATTGAAAGAAGAAGAAGACTGATAGCTAGAAAACATTACAAATAGTGAGACTGATAGCTAGAAAACATTACAAATAGTGAGACTGATAGCTAGAAAACATTACAAATAGTGAGACTGATAGCAAGAAAACATTACAAATAGTGAGACGGTTTTCAATGCGACAATACTCTGGAAAGAGGGATGCATTTATTGAAAGAAGAAGAAGACTGATAGCTAGAAAACATTACAAATAGTGAGACTGATAGCTAGAAAACATAATAAATTGTAAGACTGATAGCTGGAATACATTACAAATTGTGACTGATAGCTAGAAAACATTACAAATTGTGAGACTGTTTGCTAGAAAACATTACAAATTGTGAGACTGATAGCTAGAAAACATTACAAGTTGTGAGACTGATAGCTAGAAAACATTACAAATTGTGAGACTGACAGCTGCACACATTACAAATTGTGAGACTGACAGCTAGAAAACATTACAAATTGTGAGACTGACAGCTAGGAAACATTACAAATTGTGAGACTGGCAGCTAGAAAACATTATAAATTGTGAGACTGACAGCTAGAAAACATTACAAATTGTGAGATTGACAGCTAGAAAACATTACAAATTGTGAGACTGGCAGCTAGAAAACATTACAAATTGTGAGACTGACAGGTAGAAAACATTACAAATTATGAGACTGACAGCTAGAAAACATAACAAATTATGAGCTGACAGGTAGAAAACATTAAAATTGTGAGACTGATAGCTAGAAAACATTACAAATTGTGAGACTGATAGCTAGAAAACATTACAAATTGTGAGACTGATAGCTAGAAAACATTACAAATTGTGAGACTGATAGCTAGAAAACATTACAAATTGTGAGACTGATAGCTAGAAAACATTACAAATTGTGAGACTGTTAGCTAGAAAAGATTACAAGTTGTAAGACTGATGGCTAGAAAACATTACAAATTGTGAGACTGATATCTAGAAAACATTACAAATTGTGAGACTGATAGCTAGAAAACATTACAAATTGTGAAAATGATAGACTTAAAATGCAATATCCATAAAGTAAAAAGGATAAAACATACCAGTATCGTAGACGAAAAATGAGAACAAAAAATGCAATAAAGAAAAAACAATAAAGATAGGCCTTATTTCCGTATTCCGCAGAAGTGTGTAATTGACAGAAAAAACCTGGAATAGATGTTAAAAAGAGCTTCTTATTATGACCTTACACCTAAAATATGAGCTGATTCTGGCTTCAAATAAAGCTGCTTTGGCCAATTTAAGGATTTTCTTATTTTAAATAACAATGAGTATCTTGAATGGAGTTTGTAGCTATCGGATATAATTTAGAATGGGGATCACCAAAGGACAATTCCTGCCAAGTTTGGTTTAAATTGGCCCAGCAGTTTCAGAAGAGAACATTAAATTGTGAAAAGTTAATTAACTGGCACCTGAAACCACTTGATAACAAAACTCACAATGATTTGAGTCAAATGAGTTAAAAAACAAATCAGAAAACAGGACATAATTTCAACTAGACTGAAGCATACTACAGTGCAGAACTTGGGTACCAGAGTTTTAAGTGCAAGCAGAGATTTGTTACTCCTGCATTTGCTGTGTTTGTACATGTATGATGCTACTATGAAAAGTTGAAGGACATGAAAATCCTAATAACATACACATCTTTGGTATTTATATACAAATATTATGTAAAATAAAAAGCTTCAAAATTGTAAGAGGAGTTGGGCAGAAAAGTTCAATAACCTGTGAAATTTTGTGAAAAATTGAAGAAAATAAAATAAAAATAAGTAAATTGAGTAAGTCTAGGTAAATTGCAATTAAATATGTTTGTACCTTACCATCATGATGTTTACATCTCTTTTAAGGATTAGACAATAATTCAAATCATTAGGAAATTTGTGTAATCATTAGATATGACAGGAAGCCTTAAATAGGTTCAGAGTGAAACCTTTAAAGAAATCAATAAGAATCGGATGGATTAAACGATGACTTATTGTCGGTAAACTTCCAGTTCAATGTTTCCTTTCTCGATTATCCTTTAAATTCTTTACCGGATAAAATTTGTTGGTGATTTCCTCAGATCCGTGGTTATCTCCACATACTCAGGTTTCCTCCATCAATAAAACTGACTGCCATGATATAACTGAAATATTGTTGAAAGTGGCGTGGCGTTAAACACCATAACCCAGAGAAAGAAACCACCGCTCAAAAACTCGCCAAAAGCGAGAAGAGAACAAATTCGGCGAGTACGTTTGTGTAAGAACTCGACAATCCGGTGACCGAACATCGTGAGGCGAGTTCCAATTATTTTGCACTTACCCCTGTCAACCAACTTGATGAAGTAGTTTCTCAGTCAATGATTCCGTAAATTTTTGATTCGACAATAAAAGATGTGAAGAAATCCTTCAAAATAGTTGATAGGACTAGCGGTGCAATATTTCACGTCTGCCATATTGATTTCTCTCATTGATAGAAAACGCTAAAAGATGGCGTCCTATTTCGAACCGGGATCAAACAAAAATTAATATATACCTCCCAAAGTTCAATGCAAACGATTCAGATTATCTTAAATACGGATTCGGTAGAGTAAAACTTGATGATATCAAATAAAATTGGGTTTGGGTGGACTTTATATATGGTAAAAAGGTAAATGTTAAAAAATTGTAATTTTCGAGTCAGGGTCAGATTTTGCAGCAATTAATTTTTCAAATGATTTGTATGCAGAATGAATAAAGAAGATGTTATAAATCTTTGTTATTATTTCTCATGTGAAATATTTGCATTAGATCATTGCCGAGTAGAAATATCTACCCACTGGCCAAACTTGGCAAGTGCAATTCTAATTTGGCGAGTACAATTTTGAAGCAACTAGCCAAAATGGCGAGATAAGAGAAAAAAACATTTCCCACACTATTAACCCTAACCCCCATATTTAACACAACCTTCAAATAAATCTATTGTTGTCCTATTGTATATCAGGGCTTTCAAAAGTAGGTGGAAGCCGGCTATATTCCACCTGCTATTAAAGATCTTGAGCCTCCTACTTTGACCGTTTTTTTACATAAGAAAAATACACAAATAGCCGCCTACTTTAAAAAAAAATTGAAAGCCCTGGTATATACTGCTATTTTTTTCTTTATGCTTGACAAACTGTTGGGACTTAATTTTGAAGAACCCATATTTAATGATACCATTATATAAACATATGTTGTATATCTTACCAGATTCTAGGACAACATTAACTAGTATTCCAGATCCTAAAGGTTATGAGTACAAAGACCAACAGTTGTCATGGTAATTATAGTAAAAATTTCCCATATCCAACATTAAATATTAAATTCAAAACCAGGTCTAGAACTAACTATGACTTACAGTCATTAAACTATCGAGTACCAGTACGAGTTTCGTACTCATAATCCACAATCATCTGATCAGAAAACTGTATATACATTTTGTACATGTACATGTACTGAATACAATGTTTTCATTGGAGGTTTTTTTTCACTTAAGAGTATAAAACTCCTACTAGAAAGTTTTATGACCGTAAAGCCTTGTCTTGATGCAGTGTTGGTCATCTTGGATTTCTCAATTTTGGGTGTTAGTCCTTTGACCTCCTCATAAGTTAGAAACAATGAAATGAGAAGTTTGACCCTTTTTATTATAGAAACCATCTATTTAAGACATCTAGGTCAAATCAGTTAGAATAATGTATGCATTAAATTTCATAAGATAAGATAAGCTTTATTTAAAGTCGGCATGTCAAAACAAAAGCTCTAGTGAGTTTTTGACCACGCCAGCCCACATTCAACAATATTTCAGTTATAATCGTGGCGGAGAAAACCACTGACCTGCAACAAGTCACTGACAAACTTTCACATAATGTTGTATCAAGTACACCTCGCCCCCTCCCCCCCCCCCCCCATACACGGCACAAAATAAATAAATAACATAAGGAAATTCAGGCATCAATTCAAAATCAGACATAAAAAAAATCAAAATTGTGGGTGTGGCCCCATATAACAGACGATAAGTGATGTTGATAACACAATGACCATTTAAGTCGGGTCAGCAAACAAGAAATCTGAGAAAAATTTAGTCATTGATCTCCATTTTAAATCCAACATGTATTATTATAGTACAGATTATGTCACATATGTGCTAATCCAAGTTAACATTACCTAATATGCAAATATGTCACATATGTACTAATTCAAGTTAACATTACCTAATATGTAAAAGGCACATGTAATTCTCAGATTGTGTATGTCAAATGCAAAGCCAACATACTATTTTCAATTACCATATTGAAATAATTTTTGGAAATCAATCATGTCTGTGGCATATTACCATACATAAGCACATTTATTAAGAAATATTACATTCCATGCAAAACTTTAAATCAATGTTTATTACTTCCTTCTCAAGAAAATATTTAAAACACATTGTAGAATATTTAGACGGCTTGCAAATTTTAAATTCCAATAAAACAATAGGATAGCATAGATCTGTATGAGCTCGACTGGTCTAAAGGACCAAGTGAGCTATTATCTGGTCTAAAGGACCATGTGAGCTATTATCTGGTCTAAAGGACCATGTCATGTGAGCTATTATCTGGTCTAAAGGACCAAGTGAGCTATTATCTGGTCTAAAGGACCAAGTGAGCTATTATCTGGTCTAAAGGACCATGTGAGCTATTATCTGGTCTAAAGGACTAAGTGAGCTATTATCTGGTCTAAAGGACCAAGTGAGCTATTATCTGGTCTAAAGGACCATGTGAGCTATTATCTGGTCTAAAGGACCAAGTGAGCTATTATCTGGTCTAAAGGACCATGTGAGCTATCTGGTCTAAAGGACCATGTGAGCTATTATCGTTGCAAATTATGCAGTGCATGTGGAGTAGTTTACCAGTTAAACTGTTAAACAATCTGGTTAAACAATCTCACGCTTTGCATTGGACTGTTTAACCGTTTAACTCAGAAAGCTGTGGTATAAATATTACCAATAAAGATCAATTGGTTGATTGATTGATTGGTTAAACATCAATCAATCAATCAATTAATCTGTATTAGTAAACACCAATCAATTAATTTATCTGTATTAGTAATATTGATACCACGGTTTCCCGAGTTAAACGTCTAAGCAATCGAATGGGAAGCGTGAGATTGTTTAACCCTTTAACTCGGTAAACAACACCAAGTGCACTGCATCACTGGCAACAACAATAGATGCAAAAATTATGATAATAGCTCACATGGTCCTTTAAACCAGTCGAGCTAAGAGAAACAGCTTGTATCCAGAGAATTAACAGACAGATATTCACAAAGTACATATATATATGCAGTCAAATTTTCCTTTCAAATTCCCTTCAAACATAGGCTGTGTATATGCTTCATACACATTTTGACAGGTTCATCAAATATTGGCAGGGAGTTGAATGGTATTTCGACAGTCAAATTTATTTTTGAAACAGGTGCATACCTAAAGTTTGAAGTGACAATTTGAAGAGAAAATTTGACAGAGTAAATGCACCTTATAATTAACAGGAACCATATTAAACTACACATTAATTTTTGGCCTGCATTGCTACTGTACTAGACATAGCATAAAATGGTCATTCTTTCCATGTTAATCTAGTATTACTGTGAGCACAGCTCACTAAGATATACCCCCCGCTCCCCACATCTGTCCAACCTATTTCCATAACCAAAACATTACTGATTGTTCTGACCAAAAATGAAAGGGACCCTCCTCTCTTCACCGGTAAGCTGCTGATAAAATTTCAAAACATTCTGAGAAACACTACTCAAGTTATCATACGACATAGGGTAAAAATCCTATTTTCCGTCATATCAAGTCCAATAACTCTGGAACGGCAAAAGTGAAAATCGTCAAAAATGAAAGGAATCCTCCTCTCTTCACTGGTAAACTGCTGATATAATTTCAAAACATTCTGAGAAACACCACTCAAGCTATCATACGACATAGGGTAAAAATCCTATTTTCTGTCATATCAAGTCCAATAACTCTGGAACGGCAAAAGTGAAAATCGTCAAAAATGAAAGGGATCCCCAGTAAACAGTTGATAAAATTTTAAAAGATTCTAAGAAACACAACTCAAGTTATCGTACGACATAGGATTTGTCTACAGACGAACGGACAGACGGACGGACATGGTCAAACCAGTATACCCTCTACAACTTCGTTGCGAGGGGTATAACAAGATTGCTACAAATAGCTATATGTCCCCCACTGCAATAGAAAGAGATGTAATGTGAGTATGTTATCCATGTGATATATTAAATTTATATCAGTAAAGGTATCCCCTCTACTGTGTTTTCAAAGTTCAAAAATCTGAATATCACCTTGAAGATGACAGAAAAGTAATGTCATTTGATCTAAAAGGTCAATTACTTACTCTAGTAAATGTCAAACCAGAAATAAAGGGTTTTATGCCTTATATAGCTTTTTGTTATGCATCTAAAAATCCATAGAATGGTTTATAAGGAGTTGTGCTTACATGAGTAATGGGCAGACGAACAAGGTAAATGTAGTCGTAAGTATATACCACTGGGTACATGAAACATAAACTGTTACACTATGTATAAAATAGTCAAAGTCCCATAACTCCTACAAATTTTGTCATGACTAACAATCCTACCAAATATAAACACATTCCGTAATACGATTTCAGAGGAGTTGCGTTCACGTGATCTTGCTACATGTATGTTACACAATATATAAAATAGAAAAAGTCCTATTACTTCTACAAATTTTGTGGAATCAAATGGCGCCAAAGCAGGCTCATCTACATGTCTCGACACTCAATCCTACCAAATATGAACTAATTCCGTCATATGGTTTCAGAAGAGTTGCGTTCACAAAGTGTCACAGACTGACAGACGACGCAAACCATTACTATGTCCCTCCATTAGTAATAAACTACATGCTGCATCATGTCAAAAATAAATGTCTGTCTGAAGTATTTCAAAGGCATGTACAACTTTTCCTGAGAATTAATCCCATTTAGTCTGTAGACTACAGTATTTTCTCAGAAAAGATTTCTAATTTGAAAAAAACAAAGTTGTACAGTACACGGATGTATGTAATCGGCAAAGTAACTTCATAAATCTGAGGTTTGGGAGCTGCTGTTTTTCTGACCCTAAGTGTTGATCGTACAGGGAACCTTCATGCATACATACATAATAATGATGCATATTTAGTAGCTTAAATGCCTGAGGGTTTAAAATTCTTTAAACATTACAAAAAAATCCTCGATCACCGTGTGAAGCTTTCCCTGAAATCATAGGAAATAAGTTGCTTTCCATTTGCATGACATGAACAAGAAGCATTACCCCGATCACAGAGGAAAAAAACACCTGTGTTTTCTGAAAATTCTGTGAAATTAAGACAGATCCTGACTACAATGGATCGACTACAAGCACATATTTTTCAGTTTTATAAATATTGTGTCAATAACATTGCTTCCAACAAATAATATTTTGATCTTTTTTTTTTGTTCCCATTGTGCCAAGTCTTATTTCATATTCATACCTACTTAACTAGTAGTACTGAAACAAGTTTAACAAGGGCAACGCAAAGCGTGGCGTATCCCCTCGCCTAAAAATTTGACCCGGTGACCTTGATCTTTGACCTAGGGACTAAGTATGTACCTAGTTTGGTCAAAATCCATTGAAAGATGTTGATTCTAGAGTGTTCACAAGGATGTTACACAGTAAAAATTAGACCCTGTGACCTTGACCTTTGACCTTGAAAATCAATAGGGTTCCAGACTCTCCTAAGGACTAAGCATGTACCAAGTTTGGTCAAAATCCATTGAAGGATGTTGATTCTAGAGTGTTCACAAGGATGTTACGCAGTAACAAATTGGACCCGGTGACCTTGACCTTTGACCTTGAAAATCAATAGGGTTCCAGATTCTCATAAGGACTAATTATGTACCTAGTTTGGTGAAAATCCATTGAAGGATGTTGATTCTAGAGTGTTCACAAGGATGTTACGCGGTAAAAAAAATTGACCCGGTGACCTTGAAAATCAATATCCTACTATTGTGCACATCTTCATATTAGGATCTTGCAATGTACAAAGTTTCATGAACTTCTGATTAATCATGTAGGAGAATTTGCGATGACAAAGTGCATACTGAATTGTCTCAAAATTTCATAGTTCAAAGAGGCGCAACAGGGGTAAAACTCAATGGACAATAAAATCCTTTATACTGCAAAGTTCACACATCATGATCTTAAATTTGGTGGAAATCGGACAAAAGATTTGGAAGTTAGTCCGGACAGATGGACAGAATTATTTGTTTTGACCTGGTGACCTTGACCTTTGACCTTGAAAATCAATAGGTTCCAGATTCTCTTAAGGACTAAGTATGTACCAAGTTTGGTTAAAATCCATTGAAGGATGTTGATTCTAGAGTGTTCACAAGGATGTTACCGAAGGACGTGGACGGTAGCGTTACTATATCCCCTCACAACTTCGTTGGCGAGGGGATAATAAAGAGCGAAAGCTGTCACTTAAGAATTCCTACTCTCAGTTCAATCGGTAAAAATCATTGATTGATTATTGATTAATGTCCAACGAGCAGAATTTGTTCCATGTGCAAGTGTAGACATATCTATGTCTTGCCTATCACTGAAAATTGTTTGTGTGAAATATTTTTCATAAAATAAACTAGATCAATATACATGAGACTGCATAATCCATCAGTGTGGACCAAATATGTGGAGTCTAGGTTGTATGGTTATAGAGAGCCTGACCTAATCACAAAAACTTGATGTAAATTTAACATAGTTGGCAAATTGCAAAAATGAGGTCATGGTCAAGTGACATATGCTCAACTAACATATACCCTCCATATCATGATCAATGCATGGACCAGATATAGTGAACCTAGGTTGTATGGTTATGTAGAAACTGACCTTATCACGAAAACTTGACTTAAATTCAGCAAGTCAGTAGACTGTGAAAAAAAAGGTCAAGGCAACACGACACATACCTGAATGACATACTGACATTATCGAGACAAAAAATCTAATATCTTATGGTAAATTAGTAATATGAGAAAAGTTGTCTTCGCTTGGTCAACCAATAAGGATTCAACTTGGTTACCTGACAACAGAAAATGGTGAAATATAGTTTTATACCATGAAAAATCTCTTTAATGATGTCAAAGGATACAAAGGAGAAATAAGTGTTGGATTTAATCTGCAACATTACATATTTAGTTTGATGAAGTATGCATCATAAAGCATTTTTAATTCAGTTTTGAAGGGGCGACACAGAGTACAGGATTAAATACAATTTGTATCTTCTCTCCTGTCTTCGAAAGACATATGGACAAACTGAGCTCAGTACATCAAACAATTACTGTGTACATCCTACAACAATATCTATCAAACCACATCACTAAAGATAAGGTTTGCATAGCTTCAGCTTGTTGTAAATAAATGTCAGAGAAAACAGAAGGGGTAATCAAGAATGGACAATCCAGAGAAACTGGCAACATAGCGTACACAAGACACAAGACAAATACAAACAAAATAAAAACACAACACAATATGTGTTGGCCACCACTATACGCAAATAAACACAAATAACGTAAATAAGACATGAGCCCTCGTACAAACAACTGAAGGTAAAGACAAACCAAATAAACACAAATAACGTAAATAAGACATGAGCCCTCCTACAAACAACTGAAGGTAAAGACAAACAGAACATCATTTTTATGCAGAAATCGTAACAGAATCTCACAACACAGAACTCAGAACGTAAAGACAGTACAAGTACACATGATTAAATAGGACAACACAAAAACTAAAAAGAAAGTTAGAACAAAAAAATCATTGTACAATATAAATATTACATGTGTACAATATAAATATTTTTCCGCAAAGAAAAGTAATAAAATTACTAAAGATTATTTCATTCAAAAATCAGTACTACATACATGTACATTGACTTGTTACTGGAAATAGACCAGATAAACTCAAGATAATAGATTTAATCAAATAATATAGAAACTTTATCTTTTAACCAAATTGATAAAGAAAATGTTTACTTGTTGTTTTGTACTATATATAAGAAAAAAGATATATTATTTATACATCATGTATATTGTTAGTTATTGTTTTATTCCCCCCTCCCTTCACGTCACATATGGCCGAGTTTTCCATATCTACCCAACTACATGTCCGAAAGAAGCTTTAATTCTCTGATGCCCTATCCAGGTTGTCCTTTAATTTGGTTGTTTTGCAGTGTTCAGCATTCTCAATCAGATAAAAAAATCAGATCTCGCGCTTGCTCACCTTTACTGATATGTTGCGGCATATGGTAGATCTGAGGAAACCCCATTACGGATCACATGCGAGTGACCCTATGTACCATCCAATGAAATTGGCAATTGCTAGATTATGAAAGTGTTACTAAACAACTTTGAATGCTACAAGCAATCTGATTGGCCAAATAGGGTCATAACAGTATTCATCATATCATTATATATTCATGACATAAGGTCACTTGCATGTGACCTGTAATGGGGTATCCTCAGATCTCCCACACCATGGACATGGGTACCTGTAAAGTGTGAAACGAAATAAAAACAGAACACTACGAAAAAAAACCGAACAAAACGAAACGAAACGAAACAAAACCGATTGAAACAAAGCGAAATGAAATTTTTCCAAAACGAAATATAACGAAAAAAAATGAAAAATTCAGTATGGCATGAAGACTAAGAGGGTTTATAATACAGTGCTCCCTCTGTTTATCGCCCCCCGTTTTATCGCCAAAATTCTCGTCTGTCCCGATTTCCCCATTAAAAATACCCCGTTATACTGCCAAACTCAGCTACCGCCATCCGCCACAGGTTTTCAGACACAAAAGTCGTAAAACCAATTTAAATTCCCCCGTTAGTACCGCCCACAACTACCTTTTGACAGCTGTGTATTGATCGGTAATTATGGAATGTCAAGACTGGTCATCGGAGATGGTCATCGATCTCATAGTTGAGGGTCGGAACAGGTGAGTTGTTTTGATTAGAATAATTACCTGTATTTACTTTTCTAGTGATTACTTTTAATCCTGAGTAAAAATTGTAATTTAATTAGTTGTCATAAAAATGTCTTCCTTAGATCATTTTCAGAAACCATGTAGCTTGATTTCAGATATGATGCAATAATGTCATATTATATCTACATATTTATTATATGTATTTAGAGACATAATAATATAGTTACACTTTTTATACAACAACACAAGATGATTCAATCTTTGGTTCATAAAGGAGTGTCATCATTCGTTGCATAACGAGCATTTTCCATGTCTTCTTCGTTCGTAATCCATTTTGACAGTAACAGACGACAGAAGTAAACAACGATACAGTAATAACGAAAACTGATCGGACCTACTCTAATTTATTTATTTATTTATTAAACATGTATTATTTATACTTATGTCTTTGTACAAGTGCAAAATGTATGTCAGTCGAGTTGAAACAATTTGAGAAGATCTTTTCATTTGATCACATGACTTCCAGTTTTCAATGTCCCTCAGTTTATCGCCAAACTCGTTATACCGCCCCAAACTACCGACTGCACAGAAGGTGGCGGTTTAACGAGGGAGCACTGTATATTGATTATCCAAATTTAGAAGACTTAAAGGGTTCCCGGTTTTATACTATAATGATTATCCAAATTTATTATACCTCAGCATTTTTTTTCTATATGAAATTTTAAACAACTGATAGAATTACTACTTTCGCATACTTGATAATAATACTTAGATGACTGTTGTCGGGTCAATAGATTCCAAACTGTTGTCGTCTGAAAAACTCGCTGACTTTTTGTAAAGTACTCCTTTCGATTGAATTTTTGATTATCACAAGATCTCTTTCAGTCAATGGAGTGACATCTTTTCGGGGACTTTTTTACACGATTTATTGTTACTGTACATCCGATATGAGACAGAAAGCATAGCCGAGTTTTTGAAATTCGTCAGACCTATCGGATCTAGGGGGCAGAAAATCATGAGGTCCCCCAATAACGTCGGTAATGCCGGTCCCCATGTCCGCAAAACATTTTTGAATGATGTATTTACTTTTTTAACGAAAGTCGGAAACGCAGGTCGTATTGTAAATACCGGAACAAGTTCGATCAACTCGGAATTCGTAACCGCATTGAATACGTGATATTTTATCTGTTTTTGGTAAATATTATTGGTAACTGTCATGAAAATAAATATATTTGAATATATTGTGATGCGTAAGATGATCTTTTCGAGTGAAAAGCCCCCAAAAAATTAATAAAATAAAAAAACATGACGTTCCTGATTTGTATCGTTCCCTTCACCGAATCCGTTTCTATTTAGAATTTTGTTTACAGTTCCGGCAACATGGCAATGTGTCGATCATAAAAATGTGGTCGTTCCTGAAGCATTACGACGGAGCTCAGCCGGACAAACATGATTGAGAGACTGCATAGGGAAATTGAACTGGAGATTGAGAGAGTCTAATGACTTTTAGAATATTGTTATTGTAATCTCAATAAATTATGTTTTAAATCTGGTAAATTTTTCAAAGTTTGAGGGTATCCCTAGCTGGATTTGGCTACTCTTTTTTTGGTGCATGGTTTCAACTTTTTGGTTTATTCTGGATGGTGACTGGTCTTCCTATTTTTAGGCCTCTACCAGTACTAATGAAGTTAAATACAGAAAGCGCTCTGCTAGACTAAAATAATAATAACGGTATGACATTGCTTGGCTTTAAAACAATTTTACATAAAAAATGTAGGTCTGGCAAAAATTCAGAGGGTCCAGCAGAAAATTCCTGGGTGCTGGACCTATGTCCAGCAAACTGAAAACAAATTTCAACCAGAGGCTCTCAAGAGCCTGTATCGTTCACCTGGTAATAAAAAAAACCAATTGGTCCTATGTAAAAACTATGTCCTGCGTCATCTTGGAATTACGATCAACATAAAAAACACAAAGTTTGTAAAGGACCTTCCAATGATTGATGCACAGTTTAGGTTCAATCAGTGCAATAGCTTCAGAGAAGAATATATTTCTGTATTTCCCCCATATGGTTCTGTGTTAATACTATGACCTGTGGTGGCAGCCATCTTGGATTGCTGATCGGCATAAAAAACAGGACCTTCCAATGATCATTCCTGGGCAGTTTGGTTTCAACTGTCCAAGTGGTTTCAGAGAAGAAGCATTTTGAAACATTTTTCCCGTAGGGTCCAATGTTAAACTAAGTCCTGCCGTAGCCGCCATTTTGAATTTCATATCAGAATAAAAAACGTAAATTTTGTTGAGGACCATTCAATGAACATTCATGTACAGTTTGGCTTTAATCATATTTGTAGTTTCTGAGAAGAAGGCATTTGAACATTTTCCCATAGGGTCCAATGTTAATCTATGTCCTGCGGTGGTGGCCATCTTGGATTTCCGATCGGCATAAAAAACACACACCTTGTAGAGGACCTTCCAATGATCATTCCTGGGCAGTTTGGTTTCAATTATTCAAGTGGTTTCAGAGAAGAAGCGTTTTGAAACATTTTTCCCATAGGGTCCAATGTTAAACTAAGTCCTGCCGTAGCCGCCATTTTGAATTTCATATCGGAACAAAAAACGTAAAGTTTGTAGAGGACCATCCAATGTACAGACATATGGACAGTTTGGCTTTAATCATATTTGTAGTTTCTGAGAAGAAGGCATTTGAACATTTTCCCATAGGGTCCAATGTTAATCTATGTCCTGCGGTGGTGGCCATCTTGGATTTCCGACCGGCATAAAAAACATAAAATTTGTAGAGGACCTTCCAATGATCATTCCTGGGCAGTTTGGTTTCAACTGTCCAAGTGGTTTCAGAGAAGAAGCATTTTGAAACATTTTTCCCATAGGGTCCAATGTTAAACTAAGTCCTGCCGTAGCCGCCATTTTGAATTTCATATCGGAACAAAAAACGTATTGTTTGTAGAGAATCATCCAATGAACATTCATGTACAGTTTGGCTTTAATCATATTTGTAGTTTCTGAGAAGAAGGCATTTGAACATTTTCCCATAGGGTCCAATGTTAATCTATGTCCTGCGGTGGCGGCCATCTTGAATTTCCGATCGGCATAAAAAAACAGAAACTTTGTAGAGGACCTTCCAATGATCATTCCTGGGCAGTTTGGTTTCAATTATCCAAGTGGTTTCAGAGAAGAAGCGTTTTGAAACATTTTTCCCATAGGGTCCAATGTTAAACTAAGTCCTGCCGTAGCCGCCACTTTGAATTTCATACCAGAACAAAAAACGTACAGTTTGTAGAGGACCATCTAATGAACATTCATGTACAGTTTGGCTTTAATCATATTTGTAGTTTCTGAGTAGAAGGCATTTGAATATTTTCCCATAGGGTCCAATGTTAATCTGTCCTGCGGTGGCAGCCATCTTGGATTTCCGACCGGCATAAAAAACATAAAATTTGTAGAGGACCTTCCAATGATCATTCCTGGGCAGTTTGGTTTCAACTGTCCAAGTGGTTTCAGAGAAGAAGCATTTTGAAACATTTTTCCCATAGGGTCCAATGTTAAACTAAGTCCTGCCGTAGCCGCCATTTTGAATTTCATATCAGAACAAAAAACCTTAAGATTGTAGAGGACCATCCAATGAACATTCATGTACAGTTTGGCTTTAATCATATTTGTAGTTTCTGAGAAGAAGGCATTTGAACATTTTGCCATAGGGTCCAATGTTAATCTATGTATTGCGGTAGTGGCCATCTTGGATTTCCGATTGGCATAAAAAACATAAAATTTGTAGAGGACCTTCCAATGATCATTCCTAGGCAGTTTGGTTTCAATTATCCAAGTGGTTTCAGAGAAGAAGCGTTTTGAAACATTTTTCCCATAGGGTCCAATGTTAAACTAAGTCCTGCCGTAGCCGCCATTTTGAATTTCATACCAGAACAAAAAACTTAAAGGTTGTAGAGGACCATCTAATGAACATTCATGTACAGTTTGGCTTTAATCATATTTGTAGTTTCTGAGTAGAAGGCATTTGAATATTTTCCCATAGGGTCCAATGTTAATCTATGTCCTGCGGTGGCGGCCATCTTGGATTTCTGACCGGCATAAAAAACGGAAAATTTGTAGAGGACCTTCCAATGATCATTCCTGGGCAGTTTGGTTTCAACTGTCCAAGTGGTTTCAGAGAATAAGCATTTTGAAACATTTTCCCCATAGGGTCCAATGTTAAACTAAGTTCTGCCGTAGCCGCCATTTTGAATTTCATATCGGAACAAAAAACCTTAAGATTGTAGAGGACCATCCAATGAACATTCATGTACAGTTTGGCTTTAATCATATTTGTAGTTTCTGAGAAGAAGGCATTTGAACATTTTCCCATAGGGTCCAATGTTAATCTATGTATTGCGGTGGCGGCCATCTTGGATTTCCGATCGGCATAAAAAAAATTAAATTTCTAGAGGACCTTCCAATGATCATTCCTAGGCAGTTTGGTTTCAATTATCCAAGTGGTTTCAGAGAAGAAGCGTTTTGAAACATTTTTCCCATAGGGTTCAATGTTAAACTAAGTCCTGCCGTAGCCACCATTTTGAATTTCATACCGGAACAAAAAACGTACAGTTTGTAGAGGACCATCTAATGAACATTCATGTACAGTTTGGCTTTAATCATATTTGTAGTTTCTGAGTAGAAGGCATTTGAATATTTTCCCATAGGGTCCAATGTTAATCTATGTCCTGCGGTGGCGGCCATCTTGGATTTCCGACCGGCATAAAAAACAAAAAATTTGTAGAGGACCTTCCAATGATCATTCCTGGGCAGTTTGGTTTCAACTGTCCAAGTGGTTTCAGAGAAGAAGCATTTTGAAACATTTTTCCCATAGGGTCCAATGTTAAACTAAGTCCTGCCGTAGCCGCCATTTTGAATTTCATATCGGAACAAAAAACCTTAAGATTGTAGAGGACCATTCAATGAACATTCATGTACAGTTTGGCTTTAATCATATTTGTAGTTTCTGAGAAGAAGAGATTTGAACAGTTTCCCATAGGGTCCAATGTTAATCTATGTCCTGCGGTGGCGGCCATCTTGGATTTCCGACCGGCATAAAAAACAAAAAATTTGTAGAGGACCTTCCAATGATCATTCCTGGGCAGTTTGGTTTCAACTGTCCAAGTGGTTTCAGAGAAGAAGCATTTTGAAACATTTTTCCCATAGGGTCCAATGTTAAACTAAGTCCTGCCGTAGCCGCCATTTTGAATTTCATATCGGAACAAAAAACCTTAAGATTGTAGAGGACCATCCAATGAACATTCATGTACAGTTTGGCTTTAATAATATTTGTAGTTTCTGAGAAGAAGGCATTTGAACATTTTCCCATAGGGTCCAATGTTAATCTATGTCCTGCGGTGGCGGCCATCTTGGATTTCCGACCGGCATAAAAAACATAAAATTTGTAGAGGACCTTCCAATGATCATTCCTGGGCAGTTTGGTTTCAACTGTCCAAGTGGTTTCAGAGAAGAAGCATTTTGAAACATTTTTCCCATAGGGTCCAATGTTAAACTAAGTCCTGCCTTAGCCGCCATTTTGAATTTCATATCGGAACAAAAAACCTTAAGATTGTAGAGGACCATCCAATGAACATTCATGTACAGTTTGGCTTTAATCATATTTGTAGTTTCTGAGAAGAAGGCATTTGAACATTTTCCCATAGGGTCCAATGTTAATCTATGTCCTGCGATGGCGGCCATCTTGGATTTCCGATCGGCATAAAAAACAGTAACTTGGTAAAGGACATTCCAATGATCATTCCTTTACAGTTTGGGTTCAGTCAGTTCATTAGTTTCGGAGAAGAAGATCTTTGAAATTTCAGCCAATCAGAGCATATTATTGGCCCTGGCAGCCATATTGAATATCCGACTGGAACGAAAAACAGTAACTTTGTAGAGGACCATCCAAGGAACATTCCTGCTAAGTTCGGTTCCAATCGGCCAAGTGGTTTCGGAGAAGAAGCTTGAAATGTGAAAAGTTTACAGACGACAGACGACAGACGACAGACGACAGACGACAGACGACGGACGCCAAGTGATGGCAATAGTTCACATGGACCTTTGGTCCAGGTGAACTAAAAAGTCTGGTATAGAGCATGGACATGTTCGGTGGTTGAAATTCTCGGATTAGACTCTATACTGGGGTGACATTGGACAACCCAGCAGGTCCCAAATGCAGAGTAGAGGCCGCTTATCATTTCGGAGCACCTTGGCCTATACTTGGTTTTTAAAAGATTAAAACATAAATCGTTGTTAAGATGCAAGGCATCGCACAGTCTTGTAATTTTTTTTTCCTTACGGTTTGTGATTTCGTGCTATTAAAGCTTTTTTTAGAGACAGCACGACTAATGTGTGTGAAAAAAGTATGGCTTTTTGTCTTAAGCTACATGTAGTTGTCAGATAACTTCGATTATTCAGTTGTGAGACCCTGCTCATTTTCAATTTGTTTTAAACTTGTTCAATCTGATGTTGATCTTGTATGTTTCTTGTTTTGCCTTGTATTAGACACTGGTTCGTTCTGATTTTTACTGTGTCTTATTTGTTCTTATTTTATATCACTGGTCTGCATTCAGGGGGAGGGTTGAGTGCTCATGTAACTGATGTAACCCCGTCACATTTCATGTGCTTGTCCCAAGTCAGGTATTATTTTGAAAATGAATTTGCTGTTAGCTTTTAATGAACACTTCACATTTACTGTTAAGTGTTTTCAGTAATTTTCGATCTATGTTATCTGTTTTTAATCAAATTTGATTTCCTGTTTTGTTGTTTGTGGATCTGGACCATCCATTGCCCCTAATAAATGAGCCATTTGTAACTTCAATGCACATTTAACAGCTATAGATTAATATCAATCATACCGCTTTTAACATGACCACGATAGGACCGTTTTGACCTTCAACGCTGAAGGGCGTGAGTGTCTAACTCCGAGGGAACGGTCATTAAAGACCATCCAAGCAGTGACCAGGATTATCATTGAAAGAGCAGAACTTATAATTTAAGCGTTGTTCCTTGACACAGTAACAATGAATCGTGTGAAAAAAATCCCTGAAAACATGTCTCTCCATTGCCTGAAAGTGATTGAAATTCATACATTATTATATTAATGGCATTAATATAGATTAGGCGCAGCCTGTGAAAGAAATCATGTGACGAAAACTGAGAGAGGCAAGACAAGAATGTTTAACGATAGTCCATTTTTAGAATAAATTGAGCGTTTCAGACAAAGATATTGTAAGGGTTTTTGAATTTTTTCTTGTTATTTTTAAACTGAACATTTTAATTTTATTCAAATCAAAAGTCTACTTTCACTTTAACTTCAGTCCGTATTTTCTTGTTTGTGCGGAAAGCTGAGATACCTTCCGGTTTAATTTTGTTCATTATGGATCATGTGACCATTTATTTACTACACAAATATTACCATTTAGCGCACATCTACGATGCTCGCTATGAAATTAAACCATCTAAGTCTTCATACTACATTTTTCTTTCTGTGGTCGATATATCGAAAATTTTACCCTATTTCGTTTCGTTTCGATCGGTTTCGTTTCGTCTCGTTTGATTTCGTTCTGTTTCGTTTCGTTGCGTTCCATTTTTATTTCATTTCGCACTTTACAGGTACCCCATGGACATATCTGTAAAGGGTGCTATCTGATTTTAATCAAATTAACAGAATTCTACAACCTTTTTTAACTTTCGGCATTTGGTATTTGGTTTTTTGTCTGTTCAATTTATGTTTAAACAGTCTAAGTTCAGAGCTCCAGATAAGCTGCGTGATTGCGTGATTATGCAATGAAAAATGACAAAACCCATTACAAACTACTTTGCCTGCGTGCTTAAACTCAAACCATATCAGCAGTTATGCAATTGAATGTTAAAAACATTGCGTATTTACCCTTATCTATGTAAGAGTTCGCGTAATTCACTCAATTAATAAACATGTTATTGCGTTATTTTCACCGGAATAGCTCTTTAGTCTTCATTTCGACCCACATCCAATGGAGAGATATTCCTAGTAGTAAACGGGATATCATTACTTGCTCCTTAATTGGAGGACTATTCTATAGTAGCAAATCTGGTTCCCTGTCAAATATCAATCTCTTATCCTTACGGAAAAGCAGTGTGATGGTTGGAAACAGTACGTAACATCGCTAGCCACGTTTCGAAGGGGCAAAAAAAAGCACCTCTACTACAAACCAACTATTCCCAATTTAATTATTTGAAAATCGACAAAAGTGCTGAGGCCAAACGTATTTCCTCTCCGATATTTGAGTCAGTTATTGACAGGACAGTTTATCATGGAACAAACTTTGCACCCGATATTGTGAATGAAATAGTAAACAATGTAACCTGAGATGTTGGCAGTAAGTTACAATAATAATGTTTTAATGATGACTCTTTATCTACTGAGAAATGCATTTACAACATCTGAAGTTTCAATAAAAAAAATTCAATCAAACTTGACATATGATGTTGCCATTGAGTCCAGCACAAATATTGCAACTGTGGGTGGGAAACAAAAGCGGGTTAAGCAATTCAGGCTCTTGGTAACCTCTAGTTTTTAAATAACAAGATAATGAAAACTGATCAGTTAACTCAATATTAGCAATCAACTGAGCAAAAACAACACAAAGGATGACACAATGAGGGTAATGAAAGAGCATGCATCTTTTTCTGACTGACATATTATGATACATGTCATAACACAAGCACAGCAATACTTTTAATTAAAACTGAAGGCACTATTTATTAGACTGTACAACACATATAATTTAAAATCTGTTATTTTAACCCAATACTTTCGTCCAATTGTGGGTAAAAAAAAACAATTGAAACCTAAATTAGTGAATGAAAAAAAAATATTTTCTTAAAATTGAAAGGGTAAAATACCCAATTTATCATTTCTTATCTGGAGCTCTGTAGGTTGTCTTCGTAAGACGTCAGAGTGGTGTTTATTTCCTGTAAACAGACCCAGTTGGTTTGAGCCAACTTCTCCTGTACCTCATATTCATATACAATGTTGTCTTTCGGCTTCATGGCTATATATAGCAACGATTTCCAGTCAAATCGGCCCCAAGTCAAATCGGCTCCAGTCAAATCGGCCCCAGTCAAATCGGCCCCAATTCAAATCGGCCTCAAGTCAAATCGGCCCCAAGTCAAATCGGCCTCAAAATGAAAGTCATATCGGCCCAAAAAAATAAAAATAAAAAAAGAATAAATAAATTAAAATTATATATTAATATAAATTAATATTTTTAGTTAAAAGATGTAAAATTTAAATCTTATTTTGTGAGCAGATTCTTTTGTAAGGATCAAAGAAATTAATTAATGATTAATTTATGGCATAATTAAGTGATTAGCAATTTACATAAAACGTGATTGGCGGCAATTATATAATGATCTTTATGTTGATTAGGAACATTCTTTGATGATTTTTTCTATTGTCTATGGACAATGTACATGGAGGAAATGTGCATCATATATATGCAGACACTGAACTTTTATCGGCAAGATTATTGATTATTTTAAGCATGGCTAGATATAGTCCGAGATTCCTCTGCCTTCTAACGGCTTTTATGGATTTTCTGTAGCCGTTGGAGTCCAACAGCTGCAGAGGAATCTCGGACTAGGCTAGATATAGTCAGACGTTTATATTTAGTTTATTTTCGTATCAATGGTAAACATTTACGGGTACCTATAAAGTGCGAAACGAAATAGAAACGAAACGAAATCAACGAAAACGAAACGAAACGAAACGAAATCAACAAAAACGAAACGAAACGAAATCAACGAAACGAAACGAAATCAACGAAATGAAACGAAACCAACGAAAGCAAAACGAAATCAACTAAAACAAAACGAAATAGACTGATACGAAGAAAATGGAAGGATAATGGTAGGAAAAAAATAAAAGACAAAACGAAATAAAGAAATAAAAAAAAATGATAATTTGATTTATTAAATACAATAATTTTGATTAATTATAACCCATCTTGCATGTCTGTCCGTTAAAGTACTCCTCACCCGCAACTCAATTCAAGCCGGGTTTGCTGGCCGACAAACTTTCAGAAGTTCAAATGTCATATTTGTATTTGTGTTTGTGTGTGTGTGAGTATTTATGCATTATAAAGTTTCTGGAGTGGGCATATAGAAAAAAGGGGGGTTATGCGCGGGCCTGAGCCCGAAATCCCGATCTTAAAAACTTGAAACCCCAATTTCCTTAATTAAAAAAAAAATGCAATTCCGACTTCCCGAAATCTGTATGAGGAATTCCTGGATCCTGAATTCCCGAACTTAAAAAGGCCCGATCCCGGAGTCCTGTATAAAAGATTCTACCCCACATCCTTTTCTGGGGGGGGGGGGTAAATTTCTGAGTCGGCCTTGCTTTCTGTTTTCAATTCGAATTCATGTCTGATGCAGGCATCGTTCGAAATATTAATTACCGCAAACGAAACTCAATGTTTTTTATCTTCGTTGATAACTAACATCAAAGGATTTATACCCCCTCTCCCGCTGGATAGCGGGGGGTGGGGGGTTTATAAAAGTATGTGCCGTATCAAATTTTATTTATACTGGAAGATTTTTTTTTTGGAGGGGGAGGGGGATTTGTTTTTTTTAATGAAAAGGGATCAAAGGGAAAAAAGGTACTTTTACAAGATATGTAGACTTTTAAAAAAAAATTAAAGTTAATTTTTGATAGGATTTGTATACCTCTGCCAAAAAAAGATTGGGGTATATAGGACTTCTGCTGTCCGTTCGGTTCGTTTGTCCGTCCGGTCGTCACACTTTTTCGTCTCTCCAACACACTTTTAAATTTTGCTCAGACGAGGGTATCTATTAGTGAACTTTAACTCTGCACTTCTGTTTTTTTTTATTTTAATTCCTCTCCTTTCAACAGACTTGACGTTGCTCTTATGGTTCCCAAATTTAAAAGAAACCACCAAGTCAAAAGGACAGACTCCCACTGAATAAATGCATAGTATTCTTGTTCAATGGTGACAAATCCTGTCCTCTCCTGATGAAAGACAGACATGCGTGGGAAGTGGTCTAGCATCGTAATTGTGAAAATAGGTTTGATTTCTTTTAGGCCTCTATTATTTGTTCTTCCATTTTCTATTTCGTTTTGATTTCGTTGATTTCGTTTTGCTTCCGTTGGTTTCGTTTTCATTTCGTTGATTTTGTTTCGTTTTGTTTCGTTTTTGTTGATTTCGTTTCGTTTCGTTTCTATTTCGTTTCGCACTTTATAGGTACCCAAACATTTACTGGTACAAAACACAACTGTACTTACTAGACAGTTTTAATTCTTCAATAATTAAAACGTATTGGATATATTTAAATATTTTGCTGAATAGTGTTCAAACTATTTAACTTTGCATGTTGACAATAGTAAACAACAAAAATGGGGCCGATTTGACTTGGGGCCGATTTGATTTGGGGCCGATTTGACTTGGGGCCGATTTGACTTTGGGCCGATTTGGTTTGGGGCCGATTTGACCTGCTTCCTATAGCAACCACAGGGGTTAGGTGCGTCCGAAAAAAAAAACAAAAAAAAAAACTATATAATACTACAAGGGGGCGAACTCACTTGCTTCCATTTTTTTAAGTCGTCGTGTTAAATTGATCGTAACTTCGGAACGCCTTAATATTTTCAAAAAATGTTTCCACCAGTCGAAAGTCAAGTAATTTTCCTTTCCAAAGAGACCCCAATTGTTAGTGTAGGCCTCCGAACTGCTGAGGTATCATACACGAACCAAAACAAAACGGCGTGAAAATCCGAAGTCGTACAAACGTTGGGTTGACCACTTCCCATCTGTGTACAGACTTTCCCATGCGTAAACGAGTCATTTTGACTAGCTAAATACTTTC
This sequence comes from Bathymodiolus brooksi, assembly GCA_963680875.1. Taxonomy (NCBI): domain Eukaryota; kingdom Metazoa; phylum Mollusca; class Bivalvia; order Mytilida; family Modiolidae; genus Bathymodiolus; species Bathymodiolus brooksi. Next base: position 83,021,442 of record OY804576.1, on the reverse strand, counting down.
ATCCATTCAAATTATGATAAAATTTCTTACCTTAAGCCAATTTATATGTCCTTTAAGTCTGTTTTTGAAAGAAATCCCATTTGCATCCTTGACAAACGCCATAGACGTGAAAATTGAGAGAGTTCTAACGGGCTTTTTGATTGGCTGAACAATCAAAAAGCCCGTTAGAACTCTCTCAATTTTCACGTCTATGGCGTTTGTCAAGGATGCAAATGGGATTTCTTTCAAAAACAGACTTAAAGGACATATAAATTGGCGTAAGGTAAGAAATTTTATCATAATTTGAATGGATGAAAGTATTTAGCTAGTCAAAATGACTCGTTTACGCATGGGAAAGTCTGTACACAGATGGGAAGTGGTCAACCCAACGTTTGTACGACTTCGGATTTTCACGCCGTTTTGTTTTGGTTCGTGTATGATACCTCAACAGTTCGGAGGCCTACACTAACAATTGGGGTCTCTTTGGAAAGGAAAATTACTTGACTTTCGACTGGTGGAAACATTTTTTGAAAATATTAAGGCGTTCCGAAGTTACGATCAATTTAACACGACGACTTAAAAAAATGGAAGCAAGTGAGTTCGCCCCCTTGTAGTATTATATAGTATTTTTTTTTTTTTTTTTTTTCGGACGCACCTAGCCCCTGTGATAGCAACAGCATGAGAATGCATTAAAATTAAAAAAAAGTTAGTGTACATGTACTTTGATCCGAATTTCAAAATGAACACAAATGTGGCAGTGGGTGGGGTTTTTCTACAAAATATTATGTACGATTAACATTGAACAAATAGGGGACACTAGGTCACGATAAGTTGTTCTGATCGCGTGATCCCAATGCCAATAGTTGTTTACTATTATTTTCATGTGCAAATCTTAAGAACATAATAAAAGGAAATATGGGGTTCAAATCAACAATTTATTCATTTACTTGGTATGTCACATTTATGTTTAACTTATACATACGTCAATGTTTTACTGATATTGAATCATCTAATAATGTCATTTGTTTACAAACACAGAAAAAGGGGGGTTGCTTGCTTACGTCGTAACATCATTAAATACTGTTGACATTGTCTTGCTTTTGTGTTCTTACCTTTTACAGGTAGGCATTATTATTGTTTGCAGTTCACTTCATAATCACAATATTGTGTATTTTCAGAACTGAACAGAAATAAGGATTGGTATGCTATCAAAAATGGCCCATTATCGTTCCTTCTCTTGGCCTAGTTCAGAACAAAACATCTAAATCACTCGAGTGTTTATAGCAATGGAACTGTGTCATTGAACAGGTAATACACAAACTACAGTACGTCGGCATTGAAATGTTGGTAATACACGACAGAGCACAATATGTTATTGAGGAATACATGTCAAAACACCCCCACTACTCTGTACACGGAAGAAGACTACCAAAACGACCCATTACGATATTAAGTTACTTGGGGAAACTTTTTACATCTGTTCTGTGTAACAGACGTTGTACCTATTCGGAATACTTTGCTGTATTCACTAAATATTAATTGAAGCCATTCTTTTGTTGGCTTTGTACATTTGTTTTCACAATACCTTGGCTTGTGTGTGTTTTTAATAAATAGATTAATAAAAATATAATAAAACAAAAACAAAATTTTCGAACAAAAACGAATCGTGGGAAGACATTAATAAACATCTGAATCACATAAAGTATTTTTTTTATAATGATTTATTTTGGAAAAAAAAGTGGGGGCGTTTTGGTGAAAAGTGGGGGCGTTTTGGTAAAAAGTGGGGGCGTTTTGGTAGTGGGGGCATTTTGACCTGTTACCTTATTGTGTACCAGAGAGAAGAAAAAATAGAATAGGTCTAACGTCTCTGATGACTTTATTTTAATATTTGTCTTCCCATTCTTCCGGTGGTGGTGAAAATAAAAGTGATTAAGTAGATTTTACAGTTCTCCAACAAGAACAATGAGTTGTGCATGCCTAGTCGAATTTGTTCACTGCCTCGGAGGCTACAACCGCCTCAAAATTCTGACATTCGTTTCTTTATCTGTAGCGAGGGAGTCTCTGCGGAGCCTGGTATAGTTGTCGATTCATCCATCATCGGTTGACTTCCAACTTAATTAATGCAAAGGTCATATACGAGTCGGGAAGATGATTTCAGAAAGTGGCAAATGGGTTATGTTCATGCATTATACAGGAAAACAAATTATTTCTCAACTTTTAAAATTATATTTGGTGTTCAGTACCGAAATGTAAATGCATCCGGAAAACGCCATCAGTAATATGTCGAAATATTGAATATTAAATACTAATTTATTTAGACAGAGACCCAAAAATACAACCATGCTTTGTGTCATTTTCACCTAAAATACAAATATGTTTGTGACCTCCCATTATTTTCCAGGCGTACTTAAACTGTGTAATATACCGTAAAGACATACATAAGTATTGAATCATTACTAAAATAATGTGCTTCAAATCAAATCAAATCAAAAAGTTTTATTTAAAGTCGGTACATTTTATAACAGTACAACATAAGCTCTCACGAGCTTTTCAAACCGACATGCATAATAAAATTACATAAATTAAATAAAACATGTCATGCAATACAAAATTAATACATATCCAAATAATATTTATGTATACATTTCTGTGTTTTGTGTGGTGGCAAGTGCCTCTCTGCGCACTTACTGTCATAGGACCAGAAGTCAAAACATTTATAGCACCCATTACACATACAAGTACATTCATGCAAATTATAAGCAGTCTATATTAATTAAGCTTACTTTGTTGTGTGTATTTCTTTAAATGGTAGAATGTATGTCTTGTTTTCTATTATTTGACGCCATCGTTGTAAAAATACCAAAACAAACACTAGCTACTTGGAATTAAATAACAAACTATTTCTGAACAAACCTTCTATGATTTCTGTCTTTTATACTTCTTGTGATACTTTTTAGGTTGTTTTTTTTAACCTCAGTATTTAATTTATCTTCAGTTTCAATAGTGGTGTTTGTTTTCATCACCGACGGGCAATTTGATACTGTAGTTGTCGTAAGTCACAAGTCACCAGTGAAACCTAACCGAGGGTTCAATTCTCAACACGAAAACAACGTAAAAGTACACCGCACTAGCTATATCCCCAAAATAATACATAATAAGACATAACTCAGACCGACTCTATGCTTTTTCAATGTACGATTACATAATTATAGCCGCGGAACCGTAGCTCTTGACCTTCTTTTCTACAATAAGAGAATGGTGAGACCGTTATTAAGAACCATGCATATATCAAGAGAATATGAAACGGTTAAAAATGGAATTTCACAGAGAGAAGAAATCTAATTTGCTAATGCTATTGACATGCAGTTAACTACATTTTTAGTTAGTTCGAGTTGTTACTGTATACAATTTTATATTTTGTTTATGGCCCATCGATATCCCCACATACAGTATTACTTGAAGAAGCCCAAGTAAAAAATTACTAACTAACATTAAATCTCATGAAAAAATGTACATGTAATACCTTTACATAAAGAAATGAAAGTCCAAAGTCTTTGTATTATGAAATCACCTGACTTATTCCATGGTCCTCACTCTTTACATTGTATTGTCAATTATATCAATATTGTGAACAATTCGCCAGCTTGTTATGTGAAATTAAAATAGAACGTGTAACAAAATGCAAACTGATCGTTTTTTAGAGATATACTGACGAGCTTAGAGGCGCAACACAAGTATAAGCATCAACTTTAGGTTCTTAACACATAAGTTCATTTTTAAGATGTTTCTTATAAATTTTATTTATTTTGTCAATGCATTAATTATATCAAAGTTTTCAACAAAATCATAGAATAAGTTGGAATTCAGATAAAGCACAACTGTAAGAGGTAAACAGAATGTATGGCGGAAAAGATAAATTGAGTTCATGGCCGGATAAAATTATACATGTATATGTATACTTGTTGTTTGTTTATTTGTATATTTCGCCTAAACGATTTTTATCTTTAAATACCAAAAACCGGTGATATAAATATGAACATAATGCATGTATAGTTGAGAAATGATTGATTTTTAAATAAATGAAAACGGATTCTTACATTTCCCAATGTCATTTATACCAGAGGCTCAGACGAGTCTGTATCGCTCATCTTGATAAGAAGGTATTTAAAAAAAATATATCCCCTAGTACATATTTGTAAAATTACGAATACGAGGTTTTGGACCTCATAGATTATGGGGACTTCTTTTGTTCAAACATATTTTTTGCCTATCATAGTGATGCCTCATGAATAAAAAAAACAACTGGTATATCCATTGCTGGTTCATAAAAAAATGTTTTCTTTTTAACATTCCCCAGTGCGTCCTATGTCAAACCTTGGATAACAAGGGTCGAACTTCGTTTCTACCACTTTACAACCTATCAACACGGCGTCCTTTACCATGATGATCTGTGTATCATGTCCAAAACATTTATATTTCCAGTGTTGGTTCTTCAGAAGAGATTTAGTTTAATGTTTGCATTTTTTTTAATTGTATCTTATGTTTGAATTCAGAACTACATAGGTGGCCCCATATGTCCTGGACCAGTCTTAAGCCAATTAGACCAATTGGAACCCGCACTGGAGTTATCTACTCTTGGTTGTTCGAATTCACACAACAACACACTGCAGGTTTTACAGAAAACAATTGGGCCACGCACCCCCTATGGCCAAAAGAAAAGGGGCAAAAGGAAAACAACAATCTACCAAACACTACATAGAAAAGAAAAGATTGATCAACATTGTCCGTACTGTCCGTACTGCAGCCTATGTTAGTTAAACATGAATGAATCTGACCATCTGTATATTTCTTAAAACATAAAACCACAAATTGCGTACTGATCACATTCATGATTTGTATGCCATAAATCAAATATCAAATATATTTTATTAACCAATCAAGGGCCCTCGAGGGGGCAACAAGCTAAACTACAAATACACATATAAAGGGGAAAGAGTTGCTTGATTGCTTAATTCAATAGACATAACAATACAATAGTAAAGTAATATGTATGAACATACACAAATATATAAAATGTATATCAAAATATTAAGACATGATAATAGAAAAAATATATATTAAATTGGTTAACAGTAATTTAATGCATGTTTTCATATAGAAACCTACCAACAGATTGTAGGATTTCTTGATCTTCGCAGGTTAGGATATAATATAATTTCTGATTATTAGATAATTTGGTGAAATTTTTCACTTTTGATGAAATAAGTTTGAACAACTCCTCTCTCTTGTTACTGAGTTTGTCACATTTGATTAAAAAGTGTGCCTCGTCCTCTATCTCATTAGCTGAGCAATTTTTGCACAACCTTTCATTTCTAGGTATGTTTATATACCGACCTGTTTCAATATAAAGTCTATGTGCTGATATACGAAATCTACATATTGATTTTCTGTAATTGAAATTATTTATTAGTGAGATATTTCTCTAATCCGAAATTAGTTTTCAGGAATAAATATGTGACGAGTTTGCCGTCCTTTAACATATCATTTGAGCGCTGCCAATCAAGTAAATATTTTTTTACAAGAGACTGTCGTAGTGGTTGACCAAATTTACTCTTGTTTAAGTGCATAATATCTTGAATATTAAAAATCTTAAGCAACTTGGTGACTGAGGAGTACCATGATGTTTTGTTTATAGAGTGTAGTTTCTTGTTCCAGCATTTACGTACTACCTTTGACCCTTGAGAAGGTTAAAGCTGGTTTAACGATTTTTTTTTCTCAATTTTTACGCCCCATGCTGTTCCTCTCAATTATTCAAATTCAAATAGTTTATTGATGAAAACCACATGTTGGCGAGCATCAAAAGTACAAACATAAACACTCAACAAATAAACAGTACAGAAAGTATAAAGTATAAAACTGACAAATTGAACAAAGCAAAAATTATAAAGAAAACAAAAACAAAACAAAAGTCACTGAAAAAATTAATAAGTGTCCTACAAAAGTAATTCTACATTTAAGATGAATTTAACAGAAGGTACAACATATGAGCGATAATAGGATGACAATGTTAAGTTTCATCATTACGACATAAAATTACATATTTGTTTAGTTGCTGAAAGACTTTCAGGGTTGAGAATAACTCCAAGGAGATCAGTATCATTTGTTCCTTCTTCCTTTTGAAATAAACTGTTGTAGCTGGTTCTAATATTTTGATATTTTGCACATCGTAATAGAAACTGCATTTCATCTTCAACTAATGAGGGACAGAATTGATAAAAACGATCTTCACGTGACGTCCCATTATATCGACCAGTTTCAATAGTAAGAGAATGTGCACTGATTCTGATTTTTGTAAGTAAAGATCTTTTTTCCTTCGCAATAAGGAAATGTAAATAGTTTTGCAATTGAAATTTGGTAAAAATATTACTGTAAAAACAAAGTTTGCCAGTATTAGTTTTCTTGATATTTAGTTAGTTTTCAAAAAAGTGTCGAACTTGGATTGAAAATTCAGTGTTTGAAATATCTAGTGAAGAAATATTCATTTTTTGTTTGATATTTAACATTATCTTATTCCATGATTTCTGAAGTGATTTGTCGATAAATGCTGATCTCAGAAGAGAATTAACTTCTTTATTTTCTGACTCAATTTTAAGGAGTCTGCGGTAATATCTAAACATTAATAATAAAGACATAAAGCATACAGTATATGAACCTAGTTCGGTGTATATAGCAAGATTGGAAGCTTTATTGTGAACACCAAGAATATTTTTAAAAATCATAGTTTGTGTTTTCTCAAAAGAGAGTATATCTAGCTTGTCAAAATTTAAATTATAGTCAGCTAGCCAAACTTCTGATCCATATGTAAGATCATTGATTTGGAAAGTTTTAGCCAAGTCTTTACTGAAAATGTATCTGACTCGGGTATTTTGGATTTTAATGAATAATAAGCCTTATTATGTCCAGGGGATTGTGACATAATAACTAAGTCATCTGCATAAAGTAAATGATTAATACTGACAATTATAGATGAACATATTATATTTCATTTGTACAAATTTCAACTCTCCTACAGCATCAGAATAACACTCATCAAGTTTAGTTCCATTTCGCTCCCCAAGTGTATATATTTCAATGTGAAAAAACTAAGTTAATTATGGTGGGCGAGAATATTGATCTATACAGCTTATTTATATTGTATTTTAGCCCGGCAAACGGAAGCTGCATCCAATGTTTTTCACATTTCTATTTTTATCCCGCTTATTCATGTGTTGTGTTTTCCTATGTGATCAGTGTATATTTTTAAATTATTCTACGAAATGACATCGTTACAAATATGCATTAGCGGTAAACCACAACTTGTCCTCAAAAGAAAATGTGCATAGTCATTCTCTTGTTTTGCAACGTCATGACAACTTCCGTGTTGTTTTTTATTACACAAGAATTAGTTTGCTTGAACTATTTGCATTCGTGTAGGTAGAGAAAAACTAGCATGAATTAAATGCTATTCACCTGAGCTAAGATAGGCATGTTGTAAAACATGGAGTGGAGTCTGGAGTCTTTTTTGGAGTGGAGTCTGGAGTCATTATTGGAGTCAAATTTGAAGTCATTTTTGGAGTCGATTTTAAATTCAATATTGCCCATATATAACAATACAAAACAGACACAAAAAAGGAGAATTGAATCAAAAATAGTTGGAGGTCGTCTCTCCTCAGTTCTAACATAGATGATCCATGATTGAATATATTGTTGTTATTTAGATTTGGAAGGCGTCTTACCTATATAGGTAGTTGCACCTTCTACCTATATCCTAATATATTCACATGAATATAAATATTTTAATTATGTTTATGAAGGAATTTAATCCTTTGTTTTGAAGATTCAAAGTATAAGGAATATATCAGTTCAATATTAACAAGTGATTCAGTAAAAAAGTACCAATGATGTGTAATAAGGAAATCAACCATCCATGATCATGAGTTTAACTGTCTCACTCTGGTCAGGAAGAATAACCTTTGTATGTCAGTGCATTTAGTATCCAACAGATTTATGACCGTTAATTAAGATTTTGTTTGTGTTGTGAGAAATGATTAGTGTGATGATTTCTGTTTTTCTTAACTACTGTAATCAGCAGTTGGAAATTGATATGATAAGAGTTAACTCTTGAAAAAGACAACGATAGAATATTTTCGTTTACATATGCATATAAATATCGATCTGTGTTGATATATCATACTACATGTAATAAAAGTTAAATATTTGTACATTGATGATCCACTAGAGTGATAATTAAATATTACAGCAATACCATAATAATTCGGATTTTCTAAACTCCACTCCAAAAAAAGACTCCAGACATGATGACATCGGTGTATCAAAACGCATTGAACATTGGGGGGGGGGGGGGGGGGGGGGGGACGGGGGGGATGTACCAAATAGTACCTCCAAAATCGGCTATAGAAAGGAATCCATATTTGTCTCCCATAAAACCTTTGTTGGTCCATAGATGTATATCCCACCCATGGATTTATACATCCATGGTTGGTCAAACCAGGATGGCAAATGGGAATAGAAAATCCGAATTATTATGGTATTGCTGTAATATTTAATTATCACTCTAGTGGATCATCAATGTACAAATATTTAACTTTTATCACATGTAGTATGATATATCAACACAGATCGATATTCATATGCATATGTCAACGAAAATATTCTATCATGGATCATCTATGTTAGAACTGAGGAGAGACGACCTCCAACTATTTTTAATTCATTACTCCTTTTTTGTGTCTGTTTTGTATTGCTATATATGGGCAATATTGAATTTAAAATCGACTCCAAAAATGACTCCAAAACTGACTCCAGACTCCACTCCATGTTTTACAACATGCCGCTAAGATAGGCAAATCAACCTTGATGGTTTTTTTGTATTTATTTGTTCATTATCATTATCAAGTGGATATAATGATAACAAAAACGACAAAACCAAGCGTTGGCAATTGATGCATAACATGTAATCACCTGTATAACTATTTTTAGAGTTAGTGTAAGACACATTACTTTTTATGTCGATCATGAAGGGGGGTCTTATAATGTTCAATAACTAATTATGTATGTATATTATCACTGCCGTGTACCCGATAAGGAATGGTCATTTCAAGATGGCAGATTGTAAATCATCAAAAAGGTAGGTGTGAAGATTTTGACTATTATCGTTCTTTATAGGTTATCTTAGTGTCTATGAGTTACACGTTTAGATAGGACAGTCTTTTTTCTACTTCACCATTAAGTCAGTAAAGCTTGATCCTTTTGTTTTTATCGTAAACTGCCTTCGGTAGTTGATCAATGCAGCGACAAAGATATCGAGGCGTAGAATCCAATTTATTTCACCAATTCCTACCGCCTAGTGACTTTTTATATTAATATGTTGATGCCAAAATTATTCAAACATGTGAATTGTCCAGCAAATTTTTTTTCAGCCTTTGACAAGCCTTGTATCCCTCTTAAAACGTCTATGAAAAGTTTGTTTATGTCACGGAATGGTCATGACAAAAAATGTATAGGAATGGTCTCATGTTATGAGTCAAGGAATGGACTTTCAAGCCAAGGAATGGTCTTTTTTGTTTAGGAATGGTCTCCATCATATAAGATATGCTTATTAATAATATTATTGAAGTTCATTTCCGTTTGTGGTCTTTAATGTAAATCTTCTTATTTCATATGATCAATCTTGCCTTAAAATACCCGAAATACCTTATTTGCTATTAAATTGTTATAATCTTTTCCATTTCATTATGCAATGTTTCTTTTATCTATAGGTACAAGTGTTACTACTGCCAATTTGATACTTCCAATCACCAAGCCATAGTGGACCACTGCTGCCAGAATTATCGGGATGAAACATTAAAATTTAGATCTTTTGAATTTAACACTAATGTGGGTAAATTTGGTTAAGAACTCTTTCAGCAATTGTACACATATTGTAATGGTTTATACTTTGTGATATTGACAGGGAGTCATTTTTTACATAAAAATATTTTTGTTAAAAGAAATATTCATTGTTATTAAAATAAATTTTATGAAATCAACTCTTTATATCTTTATTATCAATTTGCAAACAATTACAATTATAGTCATTTGAGAAAAATGTGAGTAGTCCTGAAGATATAATCCTCTCCGAACATGTGGAAGAATCTCTGCCTCGTGAGCTCTGTGATATTCCCTGACAGTTTGTGGTTACAGTAATTACATGTGATACGTTTTTGTTCACCATGGTTGGTCTGATGAGCCAATAGCTCCCCCTTTTCACAAAATGCTGCTGTGCAAGAATCAGTGGTACATTTAAATTTTATCTCTTGTTTTAAATGTTGTCTCAGGCGATGTCGTCTGAGACCACTTCTACTTTTCAGACATTTTTCACAGTCCTCTCATATAAAATCATTCTCTGAGGCGTGGAAAGATGTATCCATCACAGTAAACCTGTAAAAATGAGAAATACACGATATATCTATTGAAGATTTAAGTAACCTCGTATATTTTTGTTTTCATGAAGTAAATACATGTACTGATTTTAAACATAGGAAAATTAAAATAATATATGTGAACTGAAGCACCTATGTACGAAAAAACTAATACATAAACCTAACAGTGGTCTAGACTTAGTGGTAAGAAACCGAAGATCCAAAAAGTAAAAGAAAAGAAGAAAAAAATAATAAATAAAAGTTGAGAACATCGGTCCAAATAAAATAGTGGTGTGTACTGAAATGGTGATGTATTATACATAACTGCCGGGGTCCGGGTGGCTCAATGAGTTAGGTCGTTGGATATAACAATTCATACAAGCCTATCACCAATACGCGCCCGGCTTTGTAAATTACAAAAAAGGGTGCACTCGACTCGCAGCTGCAAGTGATAAAAGTTTACTAGTTGCTTGCCCATGGTCGATGGTTCTCTCCGGGTACTCCGACTTCCTCCACCACTAAAACTGTTCACCATGATATAGCTGAAATATTGTTGAAAGTGGCGTTAAGCACCAAAAATTAAAAAAAAATCAATACATAACTGCCTGTAGTTGAGGAGTTTCGCTAGATTACCATACGAAGAAAATATCACTTGAGACGCACTAAGGTAGGAATTCCACGACAGAAATACACTAGTGTATATTTCTTCCTTACGGAATAAACACACTAGTGCATACTGCAAGGTAGAAATACACTAGGGTATTTACGTTCCCGGACATTCTACACATCGGAAAGAACGTACGCTTACAGTATATCAGAGAAGCGAATGGTATGTCGTCATATTGACAAACCAATTGAAATACATGACAGTGAATGTAGTAAGACAAGAAAAATAAGATTTTATGCGAGTGTGAACACTGGATGAACGACAAAGCCATTGCTCCCGCTTTACATCCGATATGTTAAATCAGACCATTCCTAAACAAAAAAGACCATTCCTTGGCTTGAAAGTCCATTCCTTGACTCAAAACATGAGACCATTCCTATACTTCCTATACATTTTTGTCATGTTTTTGTCGTGACCATTCCGTGACATAAACAAACTTTTCATAGACGTTTTAAGAGGGATACAAGGCTTGTCAAAGGCTGAAAAAAAATTTGCTGGACAATTCACATGTTTGAATAATTTTGGCATCAACATATTAATATAAAAAGTCACTAGGCGGTAGGAATTGGTGAAATAAATTGGATTCTACGCCTCGATATCTTTGTCGCTGCATTGATCAACTACCGAAGGCAGTTTACGATAAAAACAAAAGGATCAAGCTTTACTGACTTAATGGTGAAGTAGAAAAAAGACTGTCCTATCTAAACGTGTAACTCATAGACACTAAGATAACCTATAAAGAACGATAATAGTCAAAATCTTCACACCTACCTTTTTGATGATTTACAATCCGCCATCTTGAAATGACCATTCCTCATCGGGTACACGACAGTGATTATGTTCTGGGGAAAAACACAAAATATTAAGAGAGAAGTGATTCACAATTTCTTACCTCATATTCGAAGTTGCAAACACGGTAACCAAGACTAGATGAAAGTAAAACGAGCATGCCCATGAAGTAAAATATACACACATACATCAATGTAAAATATACACACATACATCAATGTAAAATATACACACATACATCAATGTAAAATATACACACATACATCAATGTAAAATATACACACATACATCAATGTAAAATATACACACATACATCAATGTAAAATGTACACACATACATCAATGTAAAATATACACACATACATCAATGTAAAATATACACACATACATCAATGTAAAATGTACACACATACATCAATGTAAAATATACATACATACATCAATGTAAAATATACACACATACATCAATGTAAAATATACACACATACATCAATGTAAAATGTACACACATACATCAATGTAAAATATACCCACATACATCAATGTAAAATATACACACATACATCAATGTAAAATATACACGCATACATCAATGTAAAATATACACACATACATCAATGTAAAATATACACACATACATCAATGTAAAATATACACACATACATCAATGTAAAATATACACACATACATCAATGTAAAATGTACACACATACATCAATGTAAAATATACACACATACATCAATGTAAAATATACACACATACATCAATGTAAAATATACACACATACATCAATGTAAAATGTACACACATACATCAATGTAAAATATACACACATACATCAATGTAAAATATACACACATACATCAATGTAAAATATACACACATACATCAATGTAAAATATACACACATACATCAATGTAAAATGTACACACATACATCAATGTAAAATATACATACATACATCAATGTAAAATATACACACATACATCAATGTAAAATATACACACATACATCAATGTAAAATGTACACACATACATCAATGTAAAATATACACACATACATCAATGTAAAATATACACACATACATCAATGTAAAATATACACACATACATCAATGTAAAATATACACACATACATCAATGTAAAATATACACACATACATCAATGTAAAATATACACACATACATCAATGTAAAATGTACACACATACATCAATGTAAAATATACACACATACATCAATGTAAAATATACACACATACATCAATGTAAAATATACACACATACATCAATGTAAAATATACACACATACATCAATGTAAAATATACACACATACATCAATGTAAAATATACACACATACATCAATGTAAAATGTACACACATACATCAATGTAAAATATACACACATACATCAATGTAAAATATACACACATACATCAATGTAAAATATACACACATACATCAATGTAAAATATACACACATACATCAATGTAAAATGTACATTTACAATCATGAATGACAACTTATTTGCAGGGTAATCTAAAGGCAGGTCGTTTATCGGAAAGTCTGCATTTGGTCAGTAGTACCTTTTAGCTGGTTTTTTTTTCTCTCAAAATAAATTGTACAAATCTCCCCCAATATTTCCAAAACAGGAGTACCAGTCGTATATGCAATTGTCTCACTTAATCACAAGACAAAATACTGAAGGAGGAAACCGGACTGTCCTCTTCTCTTATTTAGTTCCGAAAACATACCTTTTGCCAGTGTCGGTTTACTTATGGGCTAGACAAGGCTGTCTGTCTATTTCGTCAACATTTAGGGTACCTCCGGTCAAGGTGTATAGTATTTTATACACTGTCATTGGAATTTCATACTTATTGCTGTCATAACGTACTGTACTTTCTAAACAATCCTTCAGTAATTTACTTTGCACAGTAGCACTCCATTCAGAATATGCTAGAATTTCAAACACCCGTCATATTCCTCGCCTTTATTCAAATTTATTAAACACTCTTCCATCTGCCTCTAGTGGTGAGGGTAGGTGATTGGAAGGAGCCTATCGAAATGGCCTAGGACTTTTTATCTAAATTCGGTACTGCATTTTGAATAGTCGCAGGCATTGATTTCTTTAGCCGATTAACATACAAAAAGTACCACTAGAATGCAACTAATCTGATAGCAGTTTGCCTACAGACAAGAAAATATATGTTTGTTCACATGTTATTACATAATCATTTAAGGGAAAATATATTGATAAAATGGGGGATACCCCACCCTCAGAACTGTTAAAAAACCACTCAACCAGGCAAAATCGATACCCATAACACACATACACATACCCTCGGCTCGCTCCTGGCTTGGTACAGCCGGGCACTTGAATAAAAAAAAAGTGACAGGGTTAAACTAGTTGTATTGGTTCAAACCCTTTTGAATAATAGTTCGATATGTTTAAATATTTTAAGTCTTTTTAACCACAATCTTTGAGTTTGAGGATCAATCGATCATGAAAGACCGACCGTACGTAAATCATGAAATGGACACCGTTGTCCGGCTTAAAGGGAAGCAACTGCTCCAAAAACGTGGAAAAAGCGCATATTATAATGAGAAACTGTCTTATATATCAAGGCTTACGACTCCGTAGAGGCAAGTTTTATTTGTGGACGAATAAGCAGTATCAGGAGAAAACCACGGATCTGACACAAGTCACTCATAGCCAGAAATGATGGGTACTTTGCTCATTTGCATATCTAAGATGGCGACGCCGGGGCGTCTGCAATTTTCATATGATCTATATAGACGATATCATTCATAATTGCATGTGTGTCATTTTCTGAACCTGAAAATGATACATTGAATCAAGCTGAATGAAATGAAATAAAAATTCATGAAAACAATTAAATATTCAAGGTTCCTGGACTAAATGAAAATCCGAGGCGACGAGCCCTTATTTGGCCTTAAGAGTCTATGTAAAAATGTCTGAAATACATGAAACTGGTGGCGTGTGATACAAAATTTAACAATGAATGACATTTGGCGACATATTTTCTGAAATTAATTTAGATTCCTCAATAATATATGTAATTATATTGACTAACCTTATATTTCTAGCTTCTAAACTCGGGGTTCCCACATTAAATATAATATGATCATTTTTGCATGATCGCGATATCAAAGACATGTCTAAAATCGTTACAAAACAAAAATATTTGAATTTTGACAGAAGAAAAACTTTGCGGAAATAAACAATAACTTTTAATTTTCGAATCATTGACGGACACACTGAATTTCCGTACTGTATGCTATTTTTTGACAAATCTAATAAACGATCCATCAAGCTTAAAACTGTGGTCCACGTGATCAAAATCGAATTCAAATATGATGAATATTTATGAGGAAAGTATCATCAATTTCTGGATATGTGGTAATTTTTATCACACATTATGATTCATATGAAGTCAGTGTATACGTATCCAGTACACCCCGCACAACAACACTTAGTGGTCACTGTGTATCATTGACACCGGAAATTGTGTACCAGGCAAGCGGGAGAACAATGACGGATCACACACACGAGGTGAGAATTTCATAATTTATTCCTGTTTATACTTGTATTATGTTGTCAAGGAGTTATATGCCAATTTGTAAGAAATGTAGCAATGAATCGCAGCATATATAACCATGCAGAATGTTTTATGCGTCGTTTTAAACTCAAAATAAGTGCATTTGGTACCTGTCAAAACAATCATGCGACGAAATTAAATCGACTCGAGCGTCATTGTTTGGACGCATATCGCGTATTTTACGGAAAAAGTAGCAACTATTGGTCATTATAACTTAGTGTCAATTCCACATTTTTGTAGAAATAGCTTATTCTGGACGATTTTAGTCAAAATATGTTCATTGCGTTGTACAGCGAATTGAGAGCTGAAGCCATGTGACAGTACGGCGGCTTGCAAATGTTTGGTTAATAGACATTTACTGCACAGTACAGGCACTGGAGGAAAATACCATCAGGCCCCATTTTGAGTATTTTTGTATTTCGATTTGTTTAAATTTTATTCGCAGTTATCAAATTCAAATTCAAATTCAAACTCAAAATTTTATTGTCATTAAACAATACAGTTTGTGACAATTATACAAATTATACAAATAAACATGTAATAAAGAGAACATGAAATCGACATTTTCAAGTAAACATGTTAGGAGTCCCCTGTCCTCAGTTCTAATGATTTTTTTTTAAAAAGGAACCCAGTTTATTTACTTGAGATGGTGTTGAAGGGTTTAAAATATATGAAAGTGTATATCAATGGTAGTAAAATTTCATTTAAGATACATATTTTATTTTGTAGTTAAATGTCACTAAAACACATTTATATGACTCAATACATTGTATAAAGTGTGCAAAGGGCGAAAAAAAATGAGGTGTAACGATTAACATACTTAAGTGACATTGGACTTCCATGCAATATATTTTAAATGAAATTTTACTACTATTAGTTACAAAAAAAATTAAAATAAATTACATAAACATCTTCAACTTCCGTCAGTGATTGAATGAATTAACATGTATATACTACCATATCATACCATACCAAGCTGTTCATGAAATGAAATTCATCATGACAGACAAGCATATCATGTACAATACATGAATGAATGAATGAATGACTCTTTATTTCCTCCATCGGTATGAAGATTTACAAAGCAAAATCAAATATCAAAACAAAACAACATATTTACATAACATACATGAAGTTGTACATGAACGAGATCAGCAGGTTTATGGCTAATAGTCAAAGTTAAATTTGTTTTTAATCAAGACTGGCTGGATTTTTTTATACAATGGATACATAAATTTTGCTATGTAAAACATCATCATTGACCATAAATCTGACGAAAGTTCTTGTATGATATCTTGATCGACGGAACCAAGCAATACTAGAAGAATGTCACTCTCTTCAAGGTTGAAAATGTCAACTGATGTTTGAACTGGAAGTACATCAACAATTTTGTAGTGTAGTTCGTTTCTTTCTGTCAGTAATGCATGACATGACATAATTAAGTGCAATAAAATATCGCTCGAGTTGACGCAACATAATGGACAGGTTGCCTTCTTTATAGCCATAGAGCCCAGTTTGACCAGTACGAGTAGTTCACGTTTGATATTTGGGTATACAAGTGTTAGAAGTATAAGTCTATGTTCGGTAAGAGTGCTGTGAATTTTTGAATATCTCAAAAGTTCAGGTCTATTTTCAATATTTTCAAGCCATCTATTTTCCTCAGAGATTGAAATTGACTGACGAACAATTTTCGACCATAAATCTTTTTTTAGGTATACATGTTTCATGAACAAAAGTCTCTAGAAAGGAAAACATATCATATTTCAAAAGGGTTTTGATCAGGTCATAAGTAATAGTATTTTCGACTCCATCTTCCTCTAGAATAATTTGGCTGATCAGATTATGAAACAGTTTCTGTGTCGTAGACGAATTACTTCTACATAAACGTCCAAAAAATAATAGTTTATTTGTCGGTAACGGATTCAATAGACCAAAGTCCCAAATTACTAATTGTGGAATCAATAGGAGAAGTTTTGTCCATACACTGAATAAAACGAGCGGCATATCTTTAAGTTCGTTCTAACAATTCTATTTCGGTATTTGAAAGTCCACCCCAAATTTCGCAGGCATATAGTCCTGTAGGAAGAATCATGGCGTTCGTAACAGGCGTCATATACTTGGGGTTGACCCCAATGTTGTAAAGAGAGTGTAGATTTTTCTTTAACTTTTTCGACGCACTTTTTGTTCTTTCAGTAGTTTTGACAGATCGAGTTATCAATGTCCCAGCGTATACATGTTCGTTTTTTATTTTCAATGAACGTTTCTCCAAGCCGAGTGGAGATTTCAGAATTATTTTGTTTATGTCCGTCAAACAACATGAAAAAGCTTTTCGTTCCATTATACATCAGACGCCAGCGACAGGCATAGTTTTGAACATAATCAAGTAGTCTTTGAAGTCCATGTGCAGAGGTACTGAGTAAAGTTGTATCGTCTGCAAGAAGAATAGCGCGAATGTTCAGATCATTAATGCTTATACCACTATTTACGGCTTTCAGTTCAGATATCAAATCATTTATGTAAAGAGAGAAAAACCAAGCAGAAATCACTCTCCCTTGTCCAACCCCTTGGGAGATCGCAAAATTGTTACTAATAAAGCCATTATACTGCACATGCGCACTAGCCTGTTTATATGACATAAATAGTATATTCCACAGTTTACCAATTACTCCTAAATCTTTTAAATTGAGAAAA
Source organism: Bathymodiolus brooksi (assembly GCA_963680875.1). Taxonomy (NCBI): domain Eukaryota; kingdom Metazoa; phylum Mollusca; class Bivalvia; order Mytilida; family Modiolidae; genus Bathymodiolus; species Bathymodiolus brooksi. Next base: position 83,003,232 of record OY804576.1, on the reverse strand, counting down.
AGTCCGTCATGCCATATTCTATCAAAGGCTTTCTGATTATCGAGAAAACAAACAAAAAGCTTCGATTTGCAATTAGGAAAAAGTTTATGCATTCATTAAGTGTGTATAAGGCTGGTATTGAAGCTGCAACTTCAACTCGTAAATTTACATATATAGAAATCGGAGATATTTCGTCATAAAACTTCACACATGGTTTTGTCTATCATATTTCTTGAAGACAAACATAAAATTTGATTGCATTTATCAATATTTTATGAGTATCAACAGTTTTTTCAACACCGTATCTGTTTCTCGATACAGCCGCCCGATTACAGTGACCCGTGATCCCACATTAGCACGTTCTACCAGTATTTTTCTTAATAATGTTGTTTAACCATAAAATATTGTCTTATGTGTTTTTATCCTGTCGCTTTTAGATCTTTTTCACCATCATTTCTCCTGCATTGTTCATTTTCTTTCGCTGTCTTTCCATTTTGTCTCATCAGACGACAGTGACAGAACTCTCTATTTTATCGTTGACACGTATGCAAAATCTAGACAGTATCCGGAACACCGATATTGGCTGGATTAAAGTCGGCCAAATACGACAAAAAAATTCGTATTGGCCGACTTGTCCTGTATTAGTAGTGATTTTTGTATGACTATGAGGCATATGACGTCACAAATTCTATTATTATATTTTAGTCTATATGATAGATTTTGATTGGATTAAATTAGTCATGCGATAATAAAATAATTGAGATGTTTTCCCAAAATTTGCGCTGCCGGGAAACAACTCTATTGTTCCCCGCCGAACAACACCTTTTGCTTCCCGCCGAACAACCCAATTTTCCGCCACAAGGGAGATAACCTATAAAACATTTGTAAAAATTTGCCGCGCTGCCGGGAAACAACCATATTGTTCCCCACCGAACAACCCAATTTTCCCCCACAAGGGAGATAACCTATAAAATATTGGCAAAAATATATAATAAAACAATTACGGCCCTTTGTGTAGGGAAACATCCAGATTTGTCAACCCTCGGGGGGTTCCCCCTCAGGTTGACAAATCTGGATGTTTCCCTACACAGAGGGCCGTAATTGTATATTGTGTTTCTATTGTTAAATGGAATGTGAGAAATGTCGTGCCGCTGAACTAGCTAGATCTAAGACAGATCGAGTAACTAAAGTAATAATGTTTTGATTAGAATAACGAAAAATCCAAATATCTTTTAAACTAGATTTTTGAACAGCAAAATACATGAGAGTTTTATTTAGAATTAGGAGTACTAACTAAAAATGTTATTGTAATGCTTCTTATTAATTAACTTTGATTTATTAGCCTTTATATGATCAAATCTGTCAATATAATATAAAAACTTTCATTGGGCCAATACGGCAAAAACCAGTCCAATACGGATATTTTCCGTATTGGCCCAATTCCAGTCAGTCCAATAACAACTAGATCGGAAACCACTAGACATTTCGGCAATTGCAAGGAACAATCCCGAGAGATATTGAACTGGTTAATTAATAAAGGTATCATTACGTGATGTTTTTCATATTGGCCTAGTTATAGGTCCTCGTCTGCTGTATTGGCGTTCGGCTGCGCCTCAGGCCAATACAGCAGGCCTCGGACCTATAACTAGGCCAATATGAAAAACATCACGTAATAATACTATATTATTGTTTTGGCTGAGGCTGCACTCCGATGAAATTTTGCATTTTGGTCCTATTTTGTTGTCATTTTTCGGGTGGGGGTAGAAGTACTTTATAGAAGAGCCATCCGTACGTCAGGTATCTTACCTGTAAAATATTTCTCTCAGCCACGTGTACTTCAAACGAAACTGACAAGCATTTCTCTCATAAATTATTGTTATAATATATTTTGCATTTTTTGTAAAATGGGTAAAAGGTCTGACTTATCTGCGGAATGCCAAAGGTTTGTAAAAAAGTTGTTTGCCTTTTTTAGTAAGGAAAAGGCAACGAAGAAGCCAATTGTCTCATTTGATAGGGTATATCAAAGGACATCTAAAGCTTTGGCTGTGTCTTACACTTCAGTGCACCGTATTATGAATGGTAAGAGGCCCTGTAAGTCAAATAGACCCAAAGAAATTTAAAGCTAAAATTTTGGACGACTTTGATTATTGTGTTATTAAAAGAACAATCCACGATTTATATTCACGGAAAATTGCTCCGCCCGTCTCAATAATACATAAGGAAATAAAAGATTCTATTAAAATATCAAAGTCTAAACTTACTCTAACTCTCATTGATCTTGGATATACTTTTAAAAAAATAGGTAATAATCGAAGAGTTCTGTACGACCAAGTGTTTATTATCAATTATAGGTGTAATTATCTGAGAAAGATCAAATCTTTTAGGAAAGCAGGGTATGATATCGTGTACCTGCACGGATGGTAATCGGCACAAGCAGAACAGTCGGTTCTGCAAAGAAATTCGTGAGGATAACTTCCGGTTTTGGTGGAGGAGAGTTCACGAAGACGCTTCGCAAGGTATGTACATGTCAAAAATTGAAATTTGCTTTTTTACTGCTCGAATATTGTAAAATCAGAGAATGCTATGCTGTGGCGAATGCTTTCACGATTAGAAACATGTATAGTTTATTGTTGTATATGAACTGTAACTCTCGCAAAATCAATCGTCCCACGAAAAACATGACGGAAATTGTGACACTCTTACATTTCTAAGTTGTTCTTGACAAAGATGCAAGTTAAATTTTCAATATTTTTTCATCGTGGGAGTCTAAATGTAATCGGGGATAAATTCCGATTCGTCAGAAGTAAATTGAAATCTAGATAAATCTACAAACTGTCAATTTCCTCGTTTTCCTGCTTGAGGAGATCGGTTCTGATAGAGCACATTGCGAATGCATGAGGAGATTTGCTAGTTTTGTTAATTGTTTTCTGCAAAATTGATAAATTGACACTTTTAAACATAAAACTAATAAATACTCTGTCCACTTTCAGGAGATGCCATGATTCAAAGGAAAGAGGAAATGGGGACTGATATTGACTCTTTACAAAAAATTATTTCGATATAGATTGCCTGTATCACCGCCCCCAAGGAAACGAACAAAAACAAGTAGCAGTACACCAAATTTAAAATCCCCATCAATCAGGACACCAAGTTTATTAAAAAAATCTCTTTCAATTTCAAAATATTTATATCCTTTCAAACGGGTTTCCACACCTATTCGGCGTTGAAGATCCTGTTAAAATGTCACTTTCATGTTTTGGGCCAGACATAAACCGAATGAAGCGACCACCAAATAACTTTCTCCCTTACCAAAAAAATTGGAGAGTTGATGGCGAATTTCTCATTTGACGTGATTCATCTTTGTCAAACCATTCTACAATGTCCAAAAACAACTCAAATGCAATGTTATTCAAAGGGAATTTTGTACTGATTGCTTGTCCTTTTTCCCAACATTAGAAAGTTTGTCAAGAACATCTTGAAAAACTTCAACTACTGAAGCTTCTTCCTTCGGGTCAACTTCTATCTTGCCTATACTTTCATCAAGACTCATAAAGGAAACATTTTGTAGATCTGCGGTGAAGTTTCCGTCATCTTTAGTAAAAAGTTTGCGCCGAATAGGTGTGGAAACCCGTTTGAAAGGATATAAATATTTTGAAATTGAAAGAGATTTTTTTAATAAACTTGGTGTCCTGGTTGATGGGGATTTTAAATTTGGTGTACTGCTACTTGTTTTTGTTCGTTTCCTTGGCGGTGATACAGGCAATCTATATCGAAATGGTTTTTTGTAAAGAGTCAATGTCAGTCCCCTTTTCCTCTTGAATCCTGGCATCTCCTGAAAGTGGACAGAGAATAGTTTATTTTGATTAGAGTATTTATCAGTTTTATGCTTAAAAGTGTCAATTTATCAATTTTGCAGAAAACAATTAACAAAACTAGCAAATCTCCTCATGCATTCGCAATGTGCTCTATCAGAACCGATCTCCTCAAGCATGAAGACGAGAAAATTGACAGTTTGTAGATTTATCTAGATTTCAATTTACTTCTGACGAATCGGAAGTTATCCCCGATTACATTTAGACTCCCACGATGAAAAAATATTGAAAATTTAACTTGCATCTTTGTCAAGAACAACTTAGAAATGTAAGAGTGTCACAATTTCCGTCATGTTTTTCGTGGGACGATTGATTTTGCGAGAGTTACAGTTCATATACAACAATAAACTATACATGTTTCTAATCGTGAAAGCATTCGCCACAGCATAGCATTCTCTGATTTTGCAATATTCGAGCAGTAAAAAAGCAAATTTCAAATTTTGACATGTACATACCTTGCGAAGCGTCTTCGTGAACTCTCCTCCACCAAAACCGGAAGTTATCCTCACGAATTTCTTTGCAGAACCGACTGTTCTGCTTGTGCCGATTACCAGCCGTGCCTGGATGAAACATGGGTTAACCAAAATCACTGCACAGATTATATGTGGCTTCCGAATGATTTAGTGTTTCTGGCCAAAATCAAAGGATGGTGACTATCACCAGGAGATGAATAGTTTTGTCTTTCTTGAGTGGTTTGAAAATCAATTGATGCCTGCTCTGAAAAATCCTAGCTTGGTTGTGTTAGATAATGCAAGTTATCACAATCACGGCTGGTAATCGGCACAAGCAGAACAGTTGGTTGTGCAAAGAAATTCGTGAGGATAACTTCCGGTTTTGGTGGAGGAGAGTGCACGAAGACGCTTCGCAAGGTATGTACATGTCAAAAATTGAAATTTTCTTTTTTACTGCTCGAATATTGCAAAATCAGAGAATGCTATGCTGTGGCGAATGCTTTCACGATTAGAAACATGTATACTTTATTCTTGTATATGAAGTGTAACTCTCGCAAAATCAATCGTCCCATGAAAAACATGACGAAAATTGTGACACTCTTACATTTCTAAGTTGTTCTTGACAAAGATGCAAGTTAAATTTTCAATATTTTTTCATCATGGGAGTCTAAATGTAATCGGGGATAAATTCCGATTCGTCAGAAGTAAATTGAAGTCTAGATAAATCTACAAACTGTCAATTTTCCCGTTTTCCTGCTTGAGGAGATCGGTTCTGATAGAGCACATCGCGAATGCATGAGGAGATTTGCTAGTTTTGTTAATTGTTTTCTGCAAAATTGATAAATTGACACTTTTAAACACAAAACTGATAAATACTCTAATCAAAATAAACTATTCTCTGTCCACTTTCAGGAGATGCCAGGATTCAAGAGGAAAAGAGGACTGACATTGACTCTTTACAAAAAACCATTTCGATATAGATTGCCTGCATCACCGCCAATGAAACGAACAAAAACAAGTAGCAGTACACCAAATTTAAAATCCCCATCAATCAGGCACACCAAGTTTATTAAAAAATAAGTCTCTTTCAATTTCAAAATATTTATATCCTTTCAAACGGGTTTACACATCTATTCGGCGCAACCTTTTTACTAAAGATGACGGAAACTTCACCGCAGATCTACACAAGTTATAATATTATATGATTTCAGCACATATATATGTCTAACGTAAATAAACATTCACTTAGTGCTAGTAGTCATGAATAAATTAAACACAAGATGTCAATTAAACTGGACATATCCTTAAAATCTGTAAAGCGCTTTACATCTTGTAACCACTACTAACAGAGATCTTTTTTATTTACAAGTGTGTACACATAGCACACTACATAATAGAAAAACAAACCACAAATTAATATTATTCTCAACTGTATGATATTTAATTTAGAGTGTATCATTTGTATTAGAAATTATAAAGATATGATTCACATTAAGTTTGAATATAATATTATCTTACAGTGCATTTTCAATTTTTTCCAATGTACAGATGTAAGGGAAGTTAATCTTTGTGTATCCAATACACAATGGAAGTTGTCACAAACAACAAATGATCAATAATGACAAGTTTAATCATGGGAAACCGCAGTTACAATTATGAATTGATTCCTTAAATGAAATGTTTCTTTCTAGGTGGACATCCCATGAACAATGAAATATTACTTTTATACTTTTAAAAACCCGACGGGAAGAAGGGCATCAGTTCGTTAATTTATTACCAGACAGACATGCAAAATTTGTGATTATACAGTGGATTACACGTGTCATACCAAAACTAGCAAATCTCCTCATGCATTCGCAATGTGGTCCATCAGAACCAATCTCAAAACGAGAAAATTGACAGTTTGTAGATTTATCTAGACTTCAATTTACTTCTGACGAATCGGAATTTTTCCCCGATTACATTTAGACTCCCATGATGAAAAAATATTGAAAATTTAACTTGCATATTTGTCAAGAACAACTTAGAAATGTAAGAGTGTCACAATTTTCGTCATGTTTTTCGTGTGACGATTGATTTTGCGAGAGTTACACTTCATATACAAGAATAAACTATACATGTTTCTAATCGTGAAAGCATTCGCCACAGCATAGCATTCTCTGATTTTGCAATATTCGAGCAGTAAAAATTAAAATTTCAATTTTTGACATGTACATACCTTGCGAAGCGTCTTCTTGAACTCCCCTCCACCAAAACCGGAAGTTATCCTCACGAATTTCTTTGCAGAACCAACTGTTCTGCTTGTGCCGATTACCAGCCGTGACAATGTTAAAACAGAAGATACGGTGTGCCCAAATTTTAGTCCGAAAAAAGCTGTTCTCCAAAACTATCTTACACAACACAACATTCCCTTTTCTGCTACTGATACCAAAAAAGTATTATATGAAAAAATAAAGCAAAAAAAATCCCAGTAGTTTATAAAACAGATAAAATTGCTAATTTACACGGACATGAAGTAATAAGAACCACCGTTCGACACTGAACTTAAGCCGATAGAATTAATATGGGCACAAGTCAAAGGTTTCGTGGCTAAAAACAATACCACCTTCCGATTAAAAGATGTTAAAGAATCACGTATGCTGCTTTCGGAAAAATTACAAAAGATGTGTGGACAAAAGCAGAAGAACATGTGGTCAAAATTGAAAAAGAATACTGCAAAGAAAACTGTATAGATAGAAGTGTCATAGAACCTATTATCATTGATTTTTGTGATGGTGACTCGGATGACGACGCGGGTTAAAGTTTAATCATATTAAGTATAATAGACAGAGAAAAAAATGTAAAAATCGAATAAATGTCACGTTTAAGTCAATGCCGAAAATATTTGGAACATGTGTCTGCCAATTCATTAAAGTTTAAGAACAGTTGTAACTGTTGAAACTATCTGGAGTCAGATGAATTTATTAACTTATACATTTGTATATTGATTATAACACATAGATAATACACAAAACAACTTGACGCAAAACAAAAAAAAGATAAACAGGGACAGTTTATAATCCAACCGAAAACCAAACACAAAACGGGCCTTATATTCATGAAAATTCAAAGCAAACAAAGACAAAGATCGAAACTTCGGATACCTGTTTTGGATAAGCACTTCGAAGTGGAATAGGTTAAATATATATTACCAAACTTTTAGCTCACGTTTGAGTTGAAAGATATAACTTGGTTTAGTAGAATAGTTACGTGAAACAATTGCAAGTATCAATAATTCATCAATAATTATTGCAGTTTTTAGCTATTTTTTTTACCAATGTTAAGTTGCAAGTTTGGTAAAAGAAATAGCTCACAAAATGACAGTGCTCAATGTCATGTTCTACCCCTCCCCCTAAATCAACCCTTCAATTGGTCTCCAAGGTTCTATAATATATACATGTACTAATTTTACGAGCATTTTTTTTAATTAGGAAGTTGCACAATCTCAAAATTATTTTTTCGTTCCGTTTTCTTACATGTATTTATCAATTCAAAACGTCATACAGAATCGAACAAAATTACAATGATATATTCTTCATATTAATATATGAAGATTTCATTTTTGTTCACTATTAAAGACAGAAGTGCTATATATTTAGTGAAAAAATAAAAATAACGAAAAATGTCCCAGTCCAAGTAATTTTTACAGGTAAAAATCAATGAACTCAATAGTGCATGTAGGAGATGGTGACGAGCTCTACGGAGAACAATGGAATCTTTCGGGTGACCGTCGAGTGTCTATTGTCCTCGGGGATTAAAACCCACGGCCGCAGGCTGGTCTCTTTTATAGACTTATTCCCTCCGTATTTCATTAAACTTTGTCTATATATACACCCAAAAATTCCTTTAAAATGCGATTTTTCTATATGAGCAGGGCCAAATCCGTTCACTTTCTGGTCTGCAAACTTCCAAATTAAATTAGCACCCTTGATTCTCTACACAACTCTCGTTTATGAGTTTTGACTTTCCCTTTGTAAGATTGTTCGGAGTTCGGTAATTTTGTTATTACCTTTATTTACACTTCTACTTTAAAATCTACAGTTTAAAAGATATTTCAAATTTTCGTTATTCTAATAAAAAAAATAGTACATTTTTGTATATACAGGGATGTTGTTTCTTGTCTTAGTACCTATATTGGCGTTGATTTTAATTTCAGTACCTATATGGGGGTTGATTTTAATTTAGGTACCTGTATGGGGTTGATATTCGGATTGAAACAGGAGTGGTACTTAACTGTTCTTTCTAATTTCAGTACATGGGTGTGGATTATAATTTGCGCAGGAATACTGTTTGTGCTTGGGTGCGTACTTGCTTGCATTCAAGTTTCAGAAGAAAAATCTGCAAATTGAAAAACAACACCACGGGAAAACAGGGATTAAAAGAGACAACCAAATTGTAGAAGGTTGCGCTCCTTGGAAAATGTAACATTGAAAAGGTAGGGCAGCATGTATATAACTTTTTATTGGATGAAAAAATTAGTTTAATTATCTTTTCAAAATGTGTTTTGTATGTTGGTGAAAAATATTTCTAATTACATTGGCTGCCAATAAAACATGACTAATCAATATAAACAAACAGTTATTTTCTTTCCGCAAATAGTATTGTTGTTGCATTCTTGGATTCTTTCTAATAGAGAGCTCATAAATATTTAGAATTGTTTTAAGATCCAGGTGTTGCCAAATAATAAAGTTTACAGTGATATTGCCAGTAGACGGAAGTGTGACAAAATAACCTACAAAATAATGCATCAGTGTCCTACAATCCACTTAAGATAAGATTTTATATTCTGTTCCAATGATATATAACAATATTACGGATCACTTTTGAATGGACAAGTTTTCAGGGCTCAGGTCAAAGCTTAGTTGTTTTGGCTACTGTGTCTCTGTTAAGTTTTATTACTGTGTAGCATTATTTAGATTGTTGAATATTTATAGGTATAATCAAATAGTGTGATCATTATGAAAGAAAAGAAATGAGAAGAAAAAAGAGGAAGATTACTTTATTTTACAATCTCTGAGCAAAATAAAATGTTTTTTAGAGCATTTGACTTCCATTGTTATTCCATTACTATCTCAAAGCCATTTATTTTCCATTTTTATATCCTAAAAAACGTTACAAGCCATTTTTACTTCCACCATTTATTGACCATTTATTGCCAACATAGAATTTAAATGGTACATTGTGGAACCATTTTTTTTATTATAGAAATGGTTAAAAATTTACATTTATTGTAATATTTTTAACAATAAAATCATTTTTCTACCATTTGTTTTCTCAATCATTTGTTTGGAAATAAATGATAGGATTGGATTGGATTTCATTCTGCACTGCATGGTTCTATCTGAGGCAGGTAAACTGTATTGACTGGATAGATATGTATCACTGACCAAGATATAGTTTTCTGGTACCTGAATTGGCCAGGTGTACTGATATAACATTATGTGATAAAGTTTGTCAGTGACTTGCGACAGGTCGGTGGGTTTCTCCGGTTTCTTCCACCAATTAAACTGACCGCCACGATTTAACTGAAATATTGTTGAAAGTGGCGTTAAACACCATAAACCAAACCATTGCTCTGGATTGTTTGTAAGGCAAAAATGCAATTTTCATCTGATACAGTTGTAGAAAATTGCCTTATAAATTGACTAGAGATGACCTAAATGTGGCGAACTTCCATTCAGGCACTATCAATGTACCCTTTGTTCTACAGTTAATAATATTTTCCGATCGACACAAAAAAAACACATTTTGTAAAGGAGCAATGCACATTCCAGCTATATATTCCTACCACATAACAAATGCACTTTCAGAGAAGATTAATTAAATGTAAGCGAGCATAATTTGTATCTAGAAGCCATGTAAAATTTCAGAATGAAACAAAAACCCTGTAAAATATAAAAATAAGTTACAGGCTTTACAAATAACAAAACGACCCCAAAAATGTAGATATTGTAGATATATATTGCATGAATGAAAAGAATAGTTTTGTCATTATTTTTATGATTTGGATTTCAAGTGACTGGTGAACTGATGCAACTGGTGTGTCTGTATGATCCATCTCGCTACTGGCGAGGTGTACTCGATATAACATTATGTGTTAAAGTTTGTCAGTGACTTACGGCAGATCAGTGGTTTTCTTTGGGTACTTCAGTTTCCTTCACCAATAAAACTGACCACCACGATATAACTGCAATATTGTTGAAAGTGGCGCTAAACACCACAACCCCTAACCCCTGTATTATCAAAGTGTTTGCATCTTGGGTTTTCTTGGAATTCATGATAAAAGTCATTGTTTTTTAATTATTAAAAATATATAATTTTCTCCCTTGGGGTCCATAATTTATTCGTAGACCATTTAAAAACACTAACCGATCCTGCAAACGAGCTCCGGAAGTAAAAGATAATAACAAAAATGTACAAATTAAAATTTCGAACCACGTGCATGCTGTACTTTTAACCTTCCTGTTCAGCCAGTGGAAAAAAGGAAAATTTGTTTCAATAAATATCGCCTTTCCCAATCTTGTCGCAGTTTAATTAAAAAAATAAGAATGTAACACAGACATGTCTTTGATTGTAAAGTGGTTAACATTACATAAGAAAATCTGTATACAAGTGCATAATTTAATTTCCCAATCATATTGTATATTTCAAACATCCTCCTTAATATACTTGTTAAAACTGTGCTAAGTCAAAGATAGACCATTTAAGCCGACAATTATTTAATTACGCTCATTAAAATACCAGCTTGTACATTATATAACCATGTTCACACCCAAGTGAGTTGTTATTCACTCTTATAAACAACTGACAACATTCACAGCTTGCTGGAGCAATTAACAACCACTTTCACAATAAACAATTGAAACATTGTATTGACCAATCGTATCACAGTTCGGCATACTTCTGAAGACACTTTATATATACATGTATGGGGTAGTCATCTGTGATAATTCATGTATTGAACTTGGAAGAGGCAGAATGGTCAAATCACAGTCTAACAAGAGTATGACACCTCTATACGTAGATACACACTTTGAATATGAATTGGATATGAAATTATTTCCTGGTTTGAACAACCCTGAAGCCAGAATTCAACCATCGTTGATGATCCACAAAGATGATGGATGTCCATGCCAACAGAATGCTGATATTGATCTACAAAACCTAATCGGTAAGTTTCTTTCTGTCATTCTAGAAGCTATAAGAACAGTATTTCTATTTTCTCAAAATCTTATCGTCAACTCATTCGACATAATTCCTTTTATTTCAAATATTTATAAAATGATGTATAAAGAACAGCACGCAGAATTATTGCGTATTGTGGTAATGCACTTAAAAGTGTAAATATTTGGAATAAAAAAAGATTCTTGTAATGTCTTAAGATATAGCGATTTGAAATTATTCTATGAATTTGTGTCTTCAAAATGTGTGCGATAACAATATTGTGTCCTTTCTTTTATTTTTATTTTCTGTTTGAGATATTTTCATATTTATTCGAATCAAGAGTATTTTTATTCAAAATAAACTTCAGAAATCTATTTGTTGACAATGGTATTGTTTCAGATTTAGTGAATATGCTAGCTCGTTACCGATGTTTTGGGTGGGTTTTATATATATATATATCTATTCTCATTAAGTCATATACATATATGTATAATATATACAGTACGAAATGGATGTAACAAAAATATAATTTTAACCCGGATCACATACAGTTTAATAAATTTATAAAGTTTTATCAATACTGATATGTTTTTAGATGTCACAAGCTTCCTAAATTTTATAACATTAACATTTCTGTAATACATTTTTCTATTTTCTTCGAACTATTCATTCTAATATATAGTGGTATTCATCACCAATATCATTTTTATTACGAAGTATGCACAATCTTTCTACCTATAATATTCCATCTACCTTGTTCCATGGGAGGTGGTCTTAAATCTACACATTTCTACAACAAATATGTTCCCAAGAATTTCGAATTTTTAAATCTAAATGTGGGCATTATAGAAATATTATCTTTTTTTTTACTCCAAAACAGAAATGTTCAATTTATTATTTAAAACTCATTTGCGGATAAAACAATGCCATATGTTACATCCTGTAATAATACCACATATATATATATATCTTCATTTAAAATGTGTTAATAATTAACAGTTTGTTTGTGGAAACACAGTAATGTTTTAGGACTAGTCGAAAAGAATAGTCGTGAAATATCACACAGAAGCACCTGCACAATATCTATAGCTATTTACCATCCGTTACACATCCGTCCTTGCCATATGTATCTGCCACGTATGATGTTTCTTTTGATCTTAACAACTATTAAAATATAAGAATTGATCCATAGAATTGCCCAAAACTACACTATTTAGCAATTGCAATTATTAAAGTTAAAAGACTTAAAATATCTGACAAATGTTTCCCTTGTTATTTTATTTTATTTTTCATTTTCTTCCCGATTCCAAATTCATATAATAAGAATTCATTGTAATTTTGAATACTGCAATTGTGAATTATGTTTTTAAATTATACGAAATTAATATTTATCAATTGTTCTTGTTTTAATTATAAAATAATTGTTTTTGTGTAGCTGAGTAAATCTATGGACCGTATAAGAACTACTTTTAATTTTTTTCCCATTCTTTATCTGTATTTCAACTGCGAAATATTTCCTTCAAAATACAACATAATAACTGACTACAACATCACAGTAATATGGTCATTTTATTTTATTTTTCTATAGAGTCATGTGTTGATCTAGAATGCAGTGAGAGCGACAGCTTTATAGATGAAATTCTTGGAGACATTCATGAAAGTTCAACGTATTCTACATCACATACAGATGATGACATTTCAAGTTACTATTCTACTCCAGCACCTAGTTCTACAGATGGTTACCAAATGGATATGTTGCTTACTGGAATAATTCCCCTTAGTAATAACGTCACACCAGATATAACAACATCTCTATTGAATATCCAAGAACAACAGACACCAGAATCCATAACCCTGTCTGATGACTCTTGTGATCGAAAAGGTGTGAAGAGAAAACTCTTTTCGCTTGAAGAAGAGGAAAACAATAATATTCCCCCAGCAAAACGTCAACACGTGTTCATTTGTGACGATGAGACTGTATTTTCGATTTTCCATGACTTGCTTAATCACATTCAAGGGGACAAGAAACAGTAGTAAACAATAGTTATAATGTACATGATATTAAAGTAATAATTTTTTGATTAGAAAACGGAAAAATCTAAATATTTCGTAAAGCGTAGATTTTTTTTTAACGCATCCAACGAGAGTTTTGTCAGTAATTTTACTACCATTTTGGAATTGTATAAATATTTACGGTTGAAATTATTCTGAAGGCCCTGCTCATCTGAAAAATTACCAATTTTTGGCATTATTTTGGTCTTTATTTCAGGCTAAGTTCTTCAAAATAGGCCAAGTTTGCTCGTTAAATGTGACAGCCAACTCACCGTGGACGTAATCCCATATAACAATAGGAATGACGGTGGTCTATTGTCTCTCGTCGAAGTGCCGGAGAAGGCTATTGTTCCCTTCATGGTTAATGCATTTGACTACATGTTATTTCAATCTTTCGGAAATAATTCGAAAAAGAACGGTTTTTTTCTGCTAATAAATTCACCGAAGTTAAACATAGAGTACACAATTATTGGATATGAATAAAAATTTATAGGTAAAAACGTTATATACAATCTGTCATTTACAACCGGTGTACCCTTCAATCTGTAATCATGTTGGACTGGATTCAGCTTTCCTCGTCGCTGGACTCTTCGTCATCAAAATCAATTATTATTGGGGGAATCTCACTCCTATCAATGCAATTCTCTTTCCCATACTCCTTTCTATTTTTAATACATGGTCTTCTGCCTTCGCCCAAACTTCCTTTGTAATTCTGCCAAACCCCCATAAACAAGTTCTTTCACATCCTTCAAACGAAAAGTTGTATTGTTTTCTGCAACAAACCCTTTAACCTGTGCCCAAATAAGTTCTATGGGGTTCAATTCGCAATGGCGAACAGGGGTTCTTAGAACTTCGTGACCATGTAGGTTGGCAATTTTATCAGTTTTAAAAACGGAAAGGAGTTTCTTAAATTAGATTTTTTCATAAAGTTGTTTTTTAGTTTCAAGGGGCTGAAAAGGAATGTTGTGTTTTGAAAGATAATCTTGTAAGACAGCTTTTCTCGGATTAAAGTTTGGCACAACAGTTTCTTCAGTCTTGATGTTGTGATAACTGGCATTATCTAAAACGATAACACTTGGGCTTTTTAATGCTGGCATAAGCTGATTTTCGAACCAGTTTAGAAAGATGGGCCCGTTCATTTCTTGGTGATAATCCCCATCTTTAGCTTTGGCAAGAAAAACCAAATCACACCTATCAATCAAACCCTCCTCACGATTACCAACGTGCAACGGTCAAAATCATCAAGAGTTTTCTTTCTTTCAGTCTGTTGGATTCAGGAGGACTTTTACCGTTTACAACTCTATACACAGAACTGTAAGATATGCCAGCAGCCTTGCATGTTCTTTTAATCAAATTATCTGGGGAATAAAATGGTCTTCCCCTGGCCTTCTCAAGCTGAAAAAACTTGAATAGATTTAACACAATGTTTTTACAATCTTTTGACAAGTCCTTTGTTTTACCCATTCTTGCGATGTTTATATATATGTTAAGATGTCAAAAAATAGGTTTATGAAGAAATTTTATGTGAACTTTTAGAAAGATTTTAAAGTTTAAAAATGGAGTGTCAAAATATGCCTGTACACGTGTCTCTGTCTCTATCAAGGTAAGATTTACCTGGCTGCTACCTCTAGTTAGTTTACTCCCACCTCTATTTTGGCCGTAAAAATCGGGGAAAATGTCAAATTTCAGATGAGTGCAGCAATAATGAAAGGTTATTGTTAGATGAAATGCATATTTTAAAAATGGTAGTAAAATTCTGCACAAAACTCTCGTTTACTGTGTTTTAAAAAAATGTATTGTTTTCGAGAAAACTCAAATTTTCCGTTTTCTAATCAAAAAATTATTACTTTAGTGATAAATAAGTGTAATATGGCAAAAAATAGTGCAATGTGAAATGTTCATATTGAATCAATGATATTGGTTTTAACTGTGATAGATGAACTGTGAAATATGGTGCAACTTGACCAATGGTGCTCAGATATGACATGTTTAAATTGTTTGTTATATATACATGTAGTTTTGTTATGTTTTTTTCTGTAATGTTACTTTCAACTTTGAAGTAGATATTGTAAACAATAAATATTGATTTACAAAGTTTTTTTTGGTCATAGATATTTAGACACATGGATGCGGTCTTACCAGTTAGCAGGGCCTGGGTGGCTCAATGAGTTAGGTAGTTGGATTACCTAACAACTCATACAATCCTATCACCAATACGGTCTGGGTTCACGCCCGGCTTTGTAAATTACAAAAAATGGTGCACTCGACTTGCAGCCACAAGTGATAAAGTTTACCAGTTGCTTGCTGATGGTCAGTGGTTCTCCGGGTACTCCAGCTTCTTCCACACTAAAACTGGTCACCATGCTGAAATATTGCTGAAAGTGGCATTAAACACCAAAAATCAAATACAATCTTACCACTAAGCAAGAAGTGCAAAAACAACAACATAAAATATAGCTTATATCCAATTAAGATTAATTAACAACTGCAGCTTAAATGTTACCTACATGTTATTAATGTACTCTTATGGAATTTTATGATTTTTTAACCATTTTTCTTAATATCGTAAATGGAGACATAACAATCACAGACCAGAGGCATATACAGGGTGGACAACGTACGTCATACATCCAAGTATTTTTTTATCGAAAACTTTATAATGACGAAAATTTTTCAACCATCTGACAAAATAAAACTAATTTTTATACTATTTTAACGACGAACCTGTATGATAAAAGCCAAACCAAAGTACGCTACAGTCTTGTATGGTACTATTTACATCGATAATACTAGTATTCAAAAAGCTGTTGTCATTTGTCTAATCATTCCGACAATATTTCCTTTTGCTGCTGGATCCAGCATAAAAAAAATACCTGGATGTATGACGTACGTTGTCCACCCTGATATATGTCTGCACAGATTAGACACATAATCATCAATTAAATATTTATATAGCCAACATTTTGTAGATACCATCACATGTACTAGAATATAGGATCCCTCCCTTTTCGTAACATTTTTTTCCCCATGTAGTAGTAATTTTCCAATTATTTGAGGTATTGGAAGTTTTGAGGTATTGGGAGGGGTTTGGGTTTTGATGTTGAACACCATTTTCAACAATATTTCAGTTATATTGTGGCAATCAGTTTGATTGGAAGAAAACGGAGTACTCAGAGAAAACCACCGACCTGTCGCAAGTCACTGACAAGCTTTATCACATAATGTTGTATCGAATACACCTCGCCTGAGTGGGATTCGAACTCACAACGGAAGTTTATAAGTATCAATCAGTTAAGATCAATTAATAACATATTAATAAGTCTGCTGCTGCTAAATTAAAGTGAGTGTCTACGATTTTGCCAGATTTTCTAAATCAAAATTTTTCTCCCAAACTTGATCCGATGTGAGTAAAAATTCATCTAAAACAGCCAAAAACACTGAAAAGTGGTTTTCAAGAAATATTTCGGGGAAAACGTGTTCGCAAGCAATTTGTGTCTGGGCTACTCTAATTCAAGTCAATCAAGATAATTCTGTCTCTGTATGATGAACTGCGCACACGCGGAATCAGTTTTTTGATGAAAATGTCTTGTCAGAAAATCTAACCGTGTAAGAAATCCGACTTTGACCGAAAATGGCTAATAATTTGAGTTTTGATTGATAAATCGTGTTCTTATAGGTAAATATTTGTAATTTATCATTAAACATGTATGAATCATACATTTTAGTCTAAAGATAGATCATCCATGTCTTTGTTTTGATAAATCTGGGTCAATGCGTTCTGTGTTATCATACTGGGTCATGAATAATTAATGAGTCTGGCCAGGGTACGATCAGAAGTAATTTGTTTAATTACATCTAATTAAACAAATTTCTGTTTATCTGAGATGGTTATTTGGTCATTTTATTGATTTATCTATCTTATATTCAAGTTGTTGTCAAACTTAAAAATTATGAAAAATCGCTTTAATGTTATTAATGTACTCTTTGGGACCATCCTGGAAGCAAAAGTTAGTGGCCATCACGACCGTGATTGTATGGTAGTTGGAATTACATCTTTTGCTTTCTTGTGACATTTTTTTCTCTCAAACACATCTGATCAAGCGCTAAGGATTATAAAGATAACATGCTACTAACAGGACCATGCATTGCTTACTTGATTATCACCCCTAAAAACTGGCAAAAAAGAACAAAGGCTTCCTCATTATACATACATCAATTGTTTTACTGTAAATTATTATTGTCAAGCCAGTTAGCACAAGATAGGATCTCTTGATCTCAGTTGGCATATGTCGTGGTCTTTTTTTTGTGTTTGATATTTGAAGTAAAAGGTAGTTGTTTGTTTTATTGATACTATTGAAAGGTCATACTATATATATATATAGTATATGCACAGTTTTGGTGTGAAGCACATTTGTAGATTCTAAGAAAAAACTTTTATTAATTTTTTTATAGGGTCCTTTCTTAAAAGCTAAGCCCTGTGGTGGCCATTTTGGATCTTAGATCCACATAAAACTAGTCACTCACCTGGTTTTCAATTTGACATCTAAAGTTGTCGATAGAAAATGGGGGTGTTACACATAATTTTGAAAGTGGGCCACCCAAAGATCATTTCAACTCAAATTTCTGAGCAAAATATTTTGATGTGATTTTTATCTCATAATATTCCTAAACGGAATAAACTGGCTGAAAAAATCTCACAGAAAAACCCAGAATAAATGTTAAACTACTCATTGCCATATAGCTGCAGTTAAAATTTGAGTTCATTTTGATTTGTAATAAAGCGGAAATTGACAACTAAAGAAATTTCTATTTTTAGTAACAGGAGCCATTTTGAATGGAGGGCGGGGATGTCGGACACAATATTGAAAGGGGACCACCCAAGGACCATCCCAGCCAAATTTGCTTTAATTTGGTTCAGCGGTTTCAGAGAAGATTTAAATGTGATCTTTTATCAAAATATGTCTAATTTGTATGATCAATATAAATTGGTTGAAAGAAAAATTTCACAGAAAAACTCAGAATACAGTGCCTGAAATGAGGGCCAGCTGGCCCGGAATTTTTTTTCTGGGCCAGTAAAAAATTAGAGCCACTGGCCCAAATGGCATAATGGTGGCCCCAAAATGAAGAGTGACATCACTTGTTTCAATCCACTATGAAGAAGTGATTTTAAAGTAAAATAACCTCTCAGTTCGGGGTAATATCAGTTGGTTATTCATTCCAAACAAGTATCTCACTTTGTTGAAATAACAAACGGTGCTGTCATTTTCTGTTATATAATTGTTAACTTTTCCTGTTATTTTTTAATTTGTAAACAAAAGTTCTGGTTCCAAAAAAGAAAACACTCCCAATTGGCATTAAAATGTAGCCGTGTACATATAGAGATGAACTATGAAAAGTTTAAAAGAAGTGACAGGCCAGATCGTTTCCGTAGTTTGACATTACTGTCAACGATTTTCTCTCCGTTGTTGGGGAAAAGTTTTTCAATGATTACCTAAGGATTGACACAAAAAGATTTCCGATTTCTGTAAAATGAAATTCGTACATGTACATTTTGCAGCAGATTGAATGAATGAATTTCCGAACCGTGGAAGATACCAGATCGCAAACATTATAAGTTGACAGAATTCTCTTCACAACTTTCCACTTCGTCCGTGAAAGTTAACAATTTTAATAATTAGATCATAAAGAAACAAAAAAAGAACATGTTTCTTTTCTAATATTTAGTGAATACTTGTGTATTACATGAAAATGTGTAGGAAACGTGTATTTATTGGCTCGATAAAAATAAATAATTGGGGAGAACAGTAAATTACATTAGCTGTGCATTCATTGGCTACAAAAATGTATTTGGACCAATCGCTGTGCTCGTAACAAACAGTTTTCGACTAGAACAGAAGAGTTATCTACCGTTGAAGTTTCAGTTTATGTCCCGGTTTCGGTAAAACAACAATTTTTAACAGTCTTTTAGGCAATCGCCCAGACGTTTTTTGTTGGACCAGTGACTACCTAATTTGGAGCAGCTTTTGGTCGACCGAATAAGATATTAGCCGCATTTGGCGACTGGGCGACCGTCCATTTCAGGCACTGGAATATATGTTAATCTACTCATTGTCATGTAGCTGCAGTTAAAATTTGAGCTCATTTTGATTAATAATAAAACAGCAATGGACAATTGAAGAAATTTCTATTTTTAGTAACAGCAGCCATCTTGAATGGCGGGTGGAGCTGTCGGACACATTTTTGAAATGGGACTATCCAAGGACTATCCCTGCCAGGTTTGGTTTAATTTGGTTCAGTGGTTTCAGAGGAAAAGATTTAAATGTGATCTTTTATCAAAATATGCCTAATTTGCATAATCTGTATAAATCGGCTGAAAGAAAAATTTCACAGAAAAGCCCGGAGTATATATATGTTAAACTACTCATTGCCATGTAGCTGCAGCTAAATTTGAGCTCATTTTGGTTTATACTAAAGCAGCAATGGACAATTGAAGAAATTTATATTTTTAGTAACAGCAGCCATCTTGAATGGAGGGCGGGGCCGTCGGACACAATTTTGAAAGGGACCCACCCAAGGACCTTCCCTGCCAGGTTTAGTGTAATTTGGTTCAGTGGTTTCAGAGGAGAAGATTTAAATGTGATCTTTTATCAAAATATGCCTAATTTGCATAATCGGTATAAATCAGCTGAAAGAAAGATTTCACAGAAAATCACGGAATATATATTAAACTACTCCTTGCCATGTAGCTGCAGTTAAAATTTGAGCTCATTTTGACTAAAGCAGCAATGGACAATTGAAGAACTTTCTATTTTTAGTAACAGCAGCCATTTTGAATGGAGGGCAGGGCTGTCGGACACAATTTTGAAAGGGACCCACCCAGGGACCATCCCTGCCAGGTTTGGTTCAGCAGTTTCAGAGGAGAAGATTTAAATGTGATCTTTTATCAAAATATGCCTAATTTGCATAATCGGTATAAATCGGCTGAAAGAAACATTTCACAGAAAAACCTGGAATTATGTTAAACTACTCCTTGCCATGTAGCTGCAGTTAACATTTGAGCTCATTTTGACCTATACTAAAGCAGCAATGGACAATTAAATTTTCATCCCCCCTTTTTTCTATTTTTAGCTTGGCGGCCATCTTGGTTGGAAATCGGGATCACCGGACACAAATTTGGAAGGGGGCCATCCAAGGACCATTCCACCAAAGTTTGGTTCAAATTGGCTTCAGAGGAGTTGATTAAAATGTCAAAAGTTAACGGACGGATGGACAGACGACGGACGCTCAGTGGTGACAATAGCT
This sequence comes from Bathymodiolus brooksi, assembly GCA_963680875.1. Lineage (NCBI taxonomy): Eukaryota > Metazoa > Mollusca > Bivalvia > Mytilida > Modiolidae > Bathymodiolus > Bathymodiolus brooksi. The sequence goes on along the minus strand of OY804576.1, from coordinate 82,982,372 downwards.
CACCTGACCCCTTGGGTCAGGTGAGCTAAAAATGACCATTTATGTTTGGTTTGGGTTCAATCATATTTGTAGCTTCTAAAAATAAAAGGGAAAAACCAATATTAAAAATTTTGGTCGCCTCTTTCTCGGGAACGGAAAGAGATGCAACAAATCTGTTGGATTATTACAGGTAGGAATTTTTCTGAGGAATTTAATGGATGGGAAAAAACACACACATAGAAGCTATAACTTGACACCACCAGTTGGTATTTTCAGTAAAAAACAACAAATCAACAGTTTAATGCAGATGAAAGTGGCATATAGCAGCAAATCATACAATTTTGTGCAATTTTATTTAGCAATTGCAAATCTATGTATGACAAAGCTTCAATTTCATGAATATCTTTCATACCATAACATGGCATTGTGATATCAAGTTTACACTAATAAATTTATTTCGTGTTCCAATCTTTTATGTCACTGCATCTATCACATACAGTCAAACCTGCCTATGCGGTCACCTCTATTAAAAAAATAACCTGTATTAAAAGGTCACATTTTTCTTGTCCTGTGATAGAAAATTTCATATGAATTGAACCTCTCAGAGGTCACCTGTTTTGAAAGACCATGTTTTCTTTGACCCAAAGGTGACCTCTTAATACAGGTTTGACTGTATGTTTAATGTACACAAATTGATCACATACAGCCCTAGTTTTTGCATGCCACGAGACTTGTCTTCATAATGTCTTTTTCTACATACATTATTTTTCATGTAATATCTGACATCAGCTTGTCACATTTATCTTTTAGAACTCCTCTGAATACTTCATAGTGGTGGTTTATTCCATGTTGTACATGAAGCTTATATTTAGATCCTAAAGCACCCTCTTGGTGTGAACTACCATAGAAAACTCTTGAAATTCTAGAATGTACTAAGGCCATTGCACACCTGAAAAGACGAATAGTAACATGTCAGATTTAATATGATAACATCCATCATCCCTGAGACTACTTTTACATTTGTAAAAGGTATTAAAAAAATCCAGACCAACAAAATATTATACAAGCCCTGAAACTATTTTTAAATTGGTAAAAACTAGAAAAATTCAGACCAGCAAAATATTATACAAGCCCTGAAACTATTTTTACATTTGTAAAAACTAGAAAAATTCAGACCAGCAAAATATTATACAAGTCCTGAAACTATTTTTACATTTGTAAAAAGTAGAAAAATGCAGACCAACAAAATATTATACAAGTCCTGAAACTACTTTTACATTTGTAAAAAGTAGAAAAATCCAGAGCAACAAAATATTATACAAGTCCTGAAACTACTTTTACATTTGTAAATAAGTGCATGTAAAACAAATCATCTTGGGTTTAGTATCTTTTACGGACGTAGGTCTGTTTTTCAGAAATTATGCTAAATTGTAAAGTCATTTCAATTGTCTATATCTTCAAGGTATAGTGCCATCTGCAAATGATGTACCGGTATATAAATTTAAAGGTATAAATGTAATTATATGTTTTACGGGAACAGGACAAAGGCCCCCCTGACAAAAATCCCCCCAATATTGAAATAATTATACAAGCTTATTACATTTATTTTATATTGATGGTGATATTAAAAGATATCTTAAAGAATTAATACAAAAATGATTGTTTAAATTGAAATTTATCAGGTAAAGTTAATCAGGAATTGTTTTTATTGATAAACAATTGATAATTACATTTTTAACATTTGAAGTTATTAAAAGTAATGAGTGAGTTATTTTCTTGTCATGTTTGATAAACTATGATTTTTATTTTTGTTTTTACTTTCTTTGATGAGGGATATTATAATTCTTAAACAAATACTTCAATTGTTTATGTTCCAAAAGTAACTTATTATGAAAAATGGTATTCAAAAATTATGTAAATACATAAATAGCAGTACAATATAAAGTCCAAAATGCATGCAAAGATACAAATGTGGTTTGCAGTAAAATACAGATGTACAATTTACAATGAATTAAAATACAGAGGTAAAAAAATCTTGAATCATGTTATAAAACACTATTTATTTTTTATATACGAATAATTAAACTAACACACAGAATAAAATATATATATGACACAAAAAACATTAACATATACTTTTCATTATTTGGGGGGGGGGCTTGTCTGGGGGGCTTTTGTCCTAGACCCATGTTTTACATAAGTAGAAAAAAAATGAATGCTCAAAAAATATTTTTTATTAAATAAACCAGTCCTTCATAATAATAGTGCCAATCTTTTAATTATAATAAAATACAACATATTTTTATACAAAATGTTAGCCAGATTTAAATTTTTGAACAATTAAATTATATTCTAAAAAAAACCTGTCAGCAATGGAACGACTTCAACAACGAGGGTCGACGAACCAACAACCATAAAGAGGAATGGCACAGCAAATCAAAGAAGCAAGTCAACCACGCACACCTCAACATCTTCATCCTAATAGAACTACTCCAGAAAACAACAAGCTACCTAACACAGAAGTCAACCAGTTCTAGATATCAGCAGCGATCCAGTTAAAGAAACATAGACAACAGGTTATCAACACTACTCAAACACTGATTCTTGCAAGGTGAACTTACTGTTCACGACTATGCCAAGCGAGCCACATTCCTTCTCTACATGGAAATTTGACAGTACATGTAGTATAATTGACTCCTATAAGACTATGTATATTTATTGTGATCTTAATTTATTTGTAACATTAATGTTTATTTACATTTTCTTGTACTCATTTATTATTATAATTGTGTATTACATTAATTTGTATCAATACTATCTATGCTTATTTGTTTTTGCATAATACTTTTTATTACATATTTGTAACTGTTCTTAACTAGTATTACTGTGAGCACAGCTCACTAAGATATACCCCCCCGCTCCCCACATCTGTCCAACCTATTTCCATAACCAAAACATTACTGATTGTTCCGACCAAAAATGAAAGGGACCCTCCTCTATTACCCAGCCAATGATTATTTACCGTAGTAAAGTTTCACCAGATTCCATCATACATTACTAAAATTTTCCTGACATTGTATAAAATATAAGGCCCCTAACTCTGGAACAATAAAAGTGAATATCATCAAAAATGAAAGAGACCCTTATCTCTTCATGAGCAAACTACTGCTCAAATTTCAAAATATTCTGAGAAACACTACTCAAGTTATCATACGACATAGGGTAAAAATCCTATTTTCCATCATATCAAGTCCAATAACTCTGGAATGGCAAAAGTGAAAATCGTCAAAAATGAAAGGGATCCTCCTCTCTTCACCTAAGCTGCTGATAAAATTTTCAAAACATTCTGAGAAACACTACTCAAGTTATCATACGACATAGGGTAAAAATCCTATTTTCCGTCATATCAAGTCCAATAACTCTGGAACGGCAAAAGTGAAAATCGTCAAAAATGAAAGGGACCCTCCTCTCTTCACCAGTAAGCTGCTGATAAAATTTCAAAACATTATGAGAAACACAACTCAAGTTATCGTACGACATAGGATTTGTCTACAGACGGACGGACGGACATGGTGAAATCAGTATACCCCCCTACAACTTCGTTGCAGGGGGTATAATAAATTCTTCGAATCCCGCTCAGGCGGGGTGCCTTCGATACAACATTATATGATAAACTTTGTCAGTGACTTGCAGCAGGTCAGTGTTAAACACAATAATCCTAACCCTGACCCTTAATAAATGTCTTGTACTCATTTATTAGCATATCACATTTATTATTTTAATTGTGCATTACATTAGTTTAATTTGTATGAATAATATCTAGATTATTTACCAGTATTTATTATAATACTTGTATTACATATTTATTTGTGAAATGCTGTGCATTACTTGACTTTTTATATCAATAATTCCTTTGTGCTTTTGTTAATGTAGTGCATTTAACTTATTAGTGTTTTACATTTTGAGTTTTTCATAAAAGATATTACTGGTATTTCTGTTCATAAATACTTAATACATCTTAATATCCAAATAATATGTTAGGATCGTTTTGGTTAAAAAGTTTGTTAGCGGTTGAAACATACATGTATTTCTCTTTATTCTATCTTGCAATTTGCATAATGATCGATCTAAATTTTGAACTTACAAAATTAATCTATTTCATGGTAACAGTTTGTATGTAATTGAAACAGATTGCTAGTATATGTATATAATTTTATAGTTTCCTTTCCATAATATTGCCGGATTTCAATTTGCCAAAAAAAAAAAAATGCCCTAAAATTGCATGAAAAATAAGAAAAGTTAAAATTTCATTGTTATTTCTTCAACACACAAAATAAACCTTTACTTCTTTCTAACATTAGATATACTACTTACATTATACAGGGTTCTCTGGTAACATAAAGATCATACCCAGTACATAGGTAAGGTTCACTTTTATTTCCTGTTTCACAGCATGGTGATTGTTGTGTTTCAACATTCAATTCATCTGTAAATTATCATATAAAACTGGTATTAGTTTTTTTGTATCCACACAAGTAAAAAAGTCTTTATTTGTAGTCCAAAAAATATTTTACTCATATGAAATACAAAAATCAAAAAGTACTTGGACCATGTTCACATTGTGATGGATAAATGCACTTACAAATAGTTGTTACCTGATTATAAAAGAAAGATAAATGTTTACATGGAATATTATCTATATTATTAGCATGGTAAAGAAGTATCTGGGAAAAGGTTGAGTAAAAGTCATGATCGTAATTGTATGATAGTTGGATTTACATATATGTGTTCTGGTAATAACGTTTGTGAGATTTAGCTAAATCATGCAAGTCATATACAATCTTTTTTCTCACTTTTAAATTTGTCAAAGAAGATTTGTTTTTCCCATATTCAAAGAAAAAAATGTAGATATCGAATTTAGTTCACACAACAGGTTTAAGGAATAACCTTCTTCTGGTACGCTCAAAGTTAAAAGACCGCAAAGCCAAATAAAAAAAAAATTAATTAGGTAGCGAGAAAACCAAAGGGCCCAAACAGAATAGCCAAACTCAGCCGAGGTGACCTATGTCTGAGGGCGATGAACTTTAGCTTTAATACTAGTAATTAGAAAATTCATCCTGAATGGTAACTAATTATCGGTAGATCTTATAGTATTGTTGATAATTAATTCAACAATATTTTAATTTACACAGTGTTCACTTTTATTGGAGGAAACATGATGCTTAACAAAACTATACATCTTCCATGAACAGACAAATTTCATAAGTCATATATATATATATACATGTATATTGAATAAATGCTACCATAGGAGAGCCAAACTCACAGCTGGAAAAGCTATTGTGTATTAATTACATAATCTATCACTGAGCAGAGGCTACTCTTAATTAGGTTTAGGTTTATGGTGTTTAATGCCACTTTCAACAATATTTCAGTTATATCGTAGCAGTCAGTTTTATTGGTGGAGGAAACTAGGGAAAAACTTTGACCTGTCGCAAGTCACACTGACAGACTTTATCACATAATGTTGTATCAAGTACACCTTGCCATGAACAGGGTTCGAACTCACAACTCTAGTGGTGATAGGCACTGATTGCACAGGTAGTTGTAAATCCAACTACTATACGATCATGACCACGACGGCCCCTACTTTTAATTAAGATGAAAACTCAGTTATTAAAAAAATCACCTTTTCAAAAATATGAATTGATTCTGTCTTGTGGATGGTTGAAAGTGGCTGTTAATATTAAACAGTTACAAGTTATTATTCCCTCTGAAACAGTTTGTTTACATAAATGAATTGATATTGGACAATGTTTACCTGGTAATTGCCACATACCACCACCTTGTGTAGAAGCCACTTGATCTATTGCTACCATAACTGCATGTTGGAGTGGATGCTTGCCATATCGTACGTCACATGACTTTGTAATGGTGATATCTGTAGCAGGATCTACCACGACAGCTCCAATAGGTAGCTACAATATCAATATTATAGTGTTATTGAACAAATGTTGTTGAATATTTTCCCTGAGTAGATTGTTGGTTTAGTTTATGGTGTTTAACGCCACTTTCAACAATATTTCAGTTCTATCATGGTGGTCAGTTTTATTGGTGGAGGAAACCAGAGTATCCGGAGCAAACCACTGACCTGTCGCAAGTCACTGACAAACTTTATCACAATGTTGTATCGAGTACACCTCACCATGAGTGGGATTCGAACTCACAACTTGAGTGGTAATAGGCACTGATTGCACAGGTAGTTGTAAATCCAACTACCATGCGATCACGACCACCCCCTCCCAAAGTAGAATACTTGGTTATGTTCTACATGAAATATTAAGTTACTATACAATATAATCCCCGATTTGAAAATTATAACAACTTTTGATTGGTTAAAACCCCAGGTATAAAAAACCCATATTTCCGGGTGTTGCTAGGCCATATTACCGGGTGTAACTAGCCATTTAAGCAATCAAATGTTATTAAAATTTTCAAAACAGGGATAATATGACGTTAAAGCTCGCGATGTTGCGCTCCAAAATCAAATTTAGTTAATTTTGGCTATATATTGAATATAATGCTGTTACTTTGATCAACTGTAGGGTTCTACCAAAGGTAGTACCCTACACCGGGTAAAAAACACTCGAAACTTTCATATTTTTTACTTCTTCTTCCCAAAAACAAAGAAAACATCACTTTTATGTGGCCCGCCGGGGCCCAAAATGTCTTATTTTTTACTATAACCGGGGATAAATTCGTTATTTACGTTCCTATCCGTAGATATGGAGATTTTAACACCCTTCAGTAGCCTGTACACCCTTCGACTCCGCCTCAGGATGTACTTGGCTACTTCAGGGTGTTAAAATCTCCATATCTACGGATAGGAACGTAAATAACTTATAATATCTACTATTCGTTTTCATTCAATTTTTCTATTTTCATAATAGCTCCTGAAATTTGTTTATTAATAAAATTTAAATTCTGGAACCCAGAGGATGCAAAAAGCATGATATTGTTCACCTTGTTTACAAATTTTAATGTAGAAAATTTCAAACTGAATTTGATTCAAAATTAATATTTTTGAATGTTTTGAAACTGTGTCAAATGTTACTTTTTTTTATTGACTTGTCAGTGAAAAAATTATAAATTAATAATGAATGTGTATGATTATGACGACAGCACTATGTATAGAAAGTGAAATGTATTTTAATAAAATACATATACATATATACATACATATATATACCTGACAATTGGATACACTAGCAAATGAAATTGCTTCCTCCATGTGTCTGTTAATTCTCTTCATTTCTTCTTCATTGAAATAACTTCTGCTTAAAAGTCTCTTTATCCTAGAAAAATGATTACAAGTGACTACTTGATGTTGAATAAGGAAAGATGTTGTATTGAATATTTCTTTGTTTTTGTCATGTGGTTTTCTTTCTCTCTTTATATCATACTGTCTGGTATCTAGTGATTCTTGTTTTTAACTGCATTGGTGCAGCGTGCTTGCCTCAAGTGTGGTAGATCGTGGGATCGAGACAGTGTCTATAAAAATGGTATTTGTTGCTTCTCTGCTGAGTCTGCAGCATAAAGGGGGAAAGAGCAAAGACGGGTTGGCTTGAAATAAGAAGCATGTGACCAAAGTCTACCCACAGACAGCTGACACTTTAAAAATCCAACTAAGCATGTTGGTCTACTTCAAAGTGGACATCATAATCATCTCATCGAAATGTAACTTGTTCTCACCATAAAGCTGATTAATTTCTCACCCACTCACTAATTCTTGCTTCCATCTTTGGGTAATGTGTTATCTTTTCTTACTTAATATTCCAGTGTTACATACCAATAGTACATTTTCAACAATATTTCATTTATATCGTGGTGGTCAGGTTTATTGGTGGAGGAAACCGGAGTACCCGGAGAAAACCACTGACCTGCGGCAATTCACTGACAAATTTTATCACATAATGTTGTATCGAGTACACTTCGCCTGAGCGGGATTCAAATTCACAACATTAGTGGTGATAGGCACTGACTGCACAGGTTATTGTAAATTTAATTACCATATGATCATGACCACGACGGCCCTCGCATGCCATGAAGGATTTCACTGATAACAAAAATATACTATTAAGCCAACTTACACTTTATCTTCGTGAAAACAACAAGGCCAGGATTTTACAACTTCATTATATTGCTGTCTAGTTAACGGGGCCCATTTAGGTACTTTAACTGTGTATGGTTTACTAAGATGCTGGTAGACCAGTTTACATTCACACAACGCTGGCCATGTTTTAGTCAGGAAATCTGCTTCACAGTCCTCAGTTATAACTATCTGTAGTTCATTGGCTGAAAGACACAAACTTGAAGATTTGTTATAATATATGTTAGATTTATTAAATTTTTAATGGTATATGCAGTCCTGGAAAAACTTACATATTTTGAAATGCAAATTTGAAAAGTTAAGTCATTGTAAATACATCAATTATCAAGTGATAATTGCAAACCACTGATATATTCAAAATATGAATTTGTTTTGTTTATAAAAGGGGAGATAATTTCATTCTAAACCATTGAAAACACAATTATAAGTCTTTTTTTTTCATGTACAAATATACTGATGTTAGAATATATGATTGTTCTCCTTTTTATCTTTCAATAAAAATCTTACATGTTTCACCTCTTCTCCTCTAGTTAATAGAAAATTATTTTACATGTTTATTATGAAATAGGTTTTTCCATGCAGGATAGGAACAGTCATGGTCGTGATCGTATGGTAGTTGGATTTACAACTGATTATGCAATCAGCCCCCATCACCACTAAAGTTGTGAGTTTGAATTCCGCTCATGGAGTACTTGATGCAACTTTATGTGATAAAGTTTGTCAGTTACTTGCGGTAGGTTGGTGATTTTCTCTGGGAACTCCTGTTTCCTCCACAAATAAATCTGCCCACCACGATATAACTGAAATATTGTTGAAAGTGGCATTAAACACCATAACCCTAACCCTAACCCATGCAGGGTACCCATTTTAACATCACTGCTGAAATATGTTGACAAAAGTACATACCATGGTTTGTGTTGGCTCTTACTCTTTTCAGGTGCAAAAGTTTTACCAGTGGAAAATCTTTACATAAAGTCCTAAAAATGAAACATGACAGTAGTGAACAAATATGTAAAATCTACTGGTAAGTTATAAATTATTTAGTCTCTGAAAGGTCCCTATGTAGATATTAATAATAATAATTCTTATTATCTCATTATTAGAGGCTGTCGTGGTCTGATCGGATGGTAGTTGGATTTACAACTACCTGAGCAATCAGTGCCTATCATAACTAAAGTTGTGAGTTTGAACCCCGTTCGATGCAACATTTTATTTTTCCCTGAGCCACAAATTCTATTTTCCACCATACAAAAACCAGATTATATATATCTTTATTTCAACTGGAAAAATCAGTAATTTTTCTTCAAATTGTACCAAAACATTTCTGTTGAAGAATGCCGGTTCAGATTATTTATTTTTTGCACCTTGCATGTCAATTTATTTTATCTAGTGGCCGAAAACAAATAAAAAAATGCTCCTTCCATAAAAGTCATTGATTGTTCCCTAGCTTGTCAACAATCTACCTACTTGACAATATTTGATGTTTCTTTTTTGTCATTTACTGTACATACAAACGCATCAACTAGAAATATAAAAGATAATAACTTTCATCCAATAAAATTAGAGGATTCTGACTCTTACATTAAAAATTACTCATTGATTCAGGGACTGGCTTAACATTATATCAAACAAAACAGATTTAAATATAATGTTGTACTTTACATAAATATATATTAGATCTTTCAAATTACAATTTCAGTAGGGGCTGTCATGGTTGTGACTGTATGGTAGTTAGTATTTACAACTATCTGTGCAATCAGTACCTATCATAACTTACGTTGTTGTGAGTTTGAATCCCGCTTATGGTAAAGTGTACTTGATACAATATTATGTGATAAAGGTTGTCAGTGACTTGCGACAGGTCAGTAGTTTTCTCTAGGTACTCCATTTTCCTCCACCAATAAAACTGACTACCATATAACTGAAATATTGTTGAAAGTGGCATTAAACACCATAACCACCTACAATTTCAGTCATAATCCAACATTTGGCATTTTTAAAAAGTTTATTTATTTTTAGAACTTTATTTGTGTCTCAAATGTGGCCTTATTAGAGGGATGGCATCTCTTGAGAGGGACAATTTAAACATATTTTATTATCTCAGTGTATCTAAAGAGAGGTGGTCTTTGATGGGAATGATTTTATAAGAGGGAGGTCTACTGTATTAATATACCTGTACAATACAAAAACTGATTCACACATTAAAATTGTAGACTCTTGACTGTGATATTTCCATACAAAAGAATCTGTATAGGAAATATAAAAATGTGGATTGGTAATTACAATAACTTACCTAAATCGATTGTACGATAATAAATATCATTTAAAACTGGTACTGGTTGTTTCTCCATGTTGATACATGTATCAGTCACTAGTTTCTTTGATTTGGAAATATCATGATCATAATCAAACAGATGATTTGACATGTTGTGGTTATTACTTATTTTTTAGATATTATATTGTCATTGTATACTTTCATGTTGTATCTATATCTGTAAAAAATAAAAAACAAATGTCTCTATATTATATTAAACAAATTTGCTATCCATTCCTCGGGAAATCTGTGTTGGTGGTGTAGTGGTTAGCATGCTCGCCTTCTAGTCTGGTTCAAGCGCTGGTTGGATCAAACCAAAAACTATAAAATTAGTATTTGCTGCTTCTCAGCTTTAGCATGCAGCATTAAGGAGTAAGAGACTGGTTGGCTCAGAATCAGGATATTGTGTCCGAGAGGAGCAACATGTCTAGCTGTAAACTGTTGTTTAAACGAGTTAGCACTATGAAAATCAAACAAAGTGTATTTGTCTAGTACAAAATGGACATCATTATCATCTCATCGAAATGTAACTCACCATGAAATAGATGAAAAATTTCACTGAAACAAGAGTTCACGGCTAGACATGTCACTCCACTCTGACACATTAGCCTGATTCCAAGCGAACCAGTCTTTGCTCTCAGGGCCATAACTAGGGGTTTAAAACAAGGAGGCAGGGGAATGGGTTATGGTTATGGTGGAGGAATCCGGAGTACCCAGAGAAAACCACAGATCTGTCGCAAGTCACTGACAAACTTTATCATATAATGTTGTATCGAGTACATCTCGCCTGATCGGGGTTCAAACTCACAATGTTAATGGTGATAGGCACCGATTGCATAAGTAGTTATAAATCCAATTACCATACGATCACGACCACAACTGCATCTCGACTTTAAAATAATATTTTAATGAATATCAAATTTCAAATGACAGTACTTAGTCTGTGAATGCAAGATGGATTGTCCTATTGCCATTTGATACCCCCCTCCCTCCTCTCTCTCTCAGTTTTTCTCTTTTTTTTCTTTCAGAAATCAGACGAGGCAGTTCTGCCTCAGTGGTAGTTACGGCTCTGGCTTATTCTCCTAAATGCTGCATGCTTAGCAGAGAAGCAACAAATACAAATACCAATGTTATTGTCTTTGGTTTTACCTGACTTGGTCTCAAACACATGTATCTATTGCATTTGAGGTGAGCATTCTAACCATTACACTACAATGCGGGTTTTTTAGTATAAGAAAAAGCCATTCTCCAATAGTACATGGATATAGAGATATTATCTTCTTCTTCTTTATTTACGGAAAACCATCAAGATAATGAAGATTATTTCCCAGCACATGCCTTGGTATGACAATAATCTATATATACATTTGTATATATATTTATTTAATTATTTATTTATATATATATAATTTTACAATTTTTTGTATATTTTTATTGGAGGTATGGGAAGGTTTTGAGGAGCACCTCGTGTGAGAGGCTCTCTTTAAATGCATCTGTTGTGGTATTGTTTGTGATATTTTCTGGTAATTTATTCCAATCTTTTATTGTTCTGCAGAAAAAGGAAAATTTGTAACTGTCTTTATTACATTGGATTTGTCAAAAGGTTTGGTTATGGGTAGATCGTGTTTTGGACTGACTTTTTATTAGTATGTTTTCATGAGGTATTTCTATTTTGTTGTTTACAATATTTTGGAACATTTGCAGTATAGGCATAGCTTTTATTCTGCGTTCTTGTAGAGTTGGCCAACTGATGGTATGCATCATGTCTGTGACACTGCTGGTGTTGTGTTGTTTATTGCATACATAATGTGCTGCTCATCTTTGGATTTTTTCTAAGCTGTATATATATTTTCTGATGTATAAGGATCCCATAATGTGCAGCAATATTCAATTAATTAACTGTCTTGAAATTTATTTTATGTAATAATAAGCATTTCAATTCATGTTTCTTTTCTTTAATTATCCTATTGTTATCATATGTATATTATTGTGTCTGCCATTTATTGTAAATGCATTTATGGTTATAAAATATTGTCTACTTTAATGATTGTGCATTGTGATTTGTGTAAAGGGAAAATCATTTAATTTTAGACATTTTTTAGTGCTTAGAAAGTTTTTTTTTAATTAAACCATAATTGAGATTCATTGCATACTACAAATAACAGCAATCAAAGGAGCACAATTCCTTCAAATTGGAATTTCAACTTCATAATGAATGTTTCATAAAAACAAAGTTCAGTTGTGTGGCTTTTCAATATTAATTTTAAATCCGGAATCATCAACTCGCAACCGATTTCTTTTATTCTACTTCCTCTCTGATCAAAATGAAACACGCATTTTCATTGGATTGTCTATATGTCTTGTAACCAATAAAATCAATTGAAGCAAAAGATGAGACAAATTATACTGAAAAAGAAGGAGAGACGAAGATGAACTGTAATTTTGGAAGGGTGTAGGTACTCGAAAAAAATAAATTGATTGCAATGGTCATTATAGTATCTCCCTATGTGCTCATTATCTTTTGACTAAGAAAAAACGCGCAAGACACTCCTCTCCTCGTACAAACTTTTTGTACGAATATCCTCGTGTATTCGTGAAGTCGAGACCCTAACTTGGCCTAAGCCAGGCCTAACGGCCTAAGACTATTTTGTCTCAAAACATTTCTAAAATAACATAATCAAGAATAAACGTACCTGTAGTCTCTTTTGGTACCGATTACATTATTTTTGCATCCTTAGCAAGTGATTAAAAATCCATCTGAAACTTGGGAGTGTATTTCCACCTAGTCCGAGATTCCTCTGCCGTCTAACGGCTTTTATGGATTTTCTGTAGCCGTTGGACGTCAGAGCACTATGCATACGGAAAGCAGCGGATTTGCTTCTCCAACTCTGGGTCAGCACATTTCCACGTTTCGTGGCTATCAGATTTTATTTTCTATCAGAAACCCTTGTATAAATCGCTTCACCAATCATTTTTCTATTCATTCATAACCATCTTACCCTCAGAAAGTGGTGCTACACTCCATTACAGCACAATTTTGCCTTAGATCCAATGATTCCGCCATTTGTCTTCCATTTTTCAAACATTTGTCACGTGACTACGAGAAAACCATGATTACCGCAATGTATCATGGGAGATGATTTGCATATAAACAACCAAACAAATATTTGTATTGCCAATCATACACGCCTGTTAAGGCAAAACAATTAACATAAAATTTAATACAGTTGATTATATTGATTGGTAATGATTTTAACAGCAATAGTGAATTACAGATAACCATAAGAAAAAAAAATGATGTAGTACCTTGTCCAAAAAGGGGGGATGTAACACATGCTCTTTCCGAAGCCCGTTGGTAACACCCTGCCATTGAATCTTTTCTTTCCAACACATTCTGTATTATTTCCTTCTGCTCTGCTTTGATCTATAGATGGACTGTTTGTCCTGCAGAATACGCTTAAATGTATCGTCTTCCATGTGATTTGAATGTTGTTTATGTATGCAAATAATGCTCAAATAATTTGGTGCACTGAATTAAGTAGCTCCCATCATGCAATGCGTTACTGTTATCATTCAGTTGGTATCGCGAGATCACGTTTGTAGATTCGAAAATGGAAGTCAAATGGCGGAATAATAGGATCTAAGGCAAAATCGTGCTGTAATGGAGTGTAACACCACTTTCTGAGGGTAAGATGGTTATGAATGAATAGAAAAATGATTGGTGAAGCGATTTATATAAGGGTTTCTGATAGAAAATAAAATCCGATAGCCACGAAACGTGGAAATGTGCCGACCTAGAGCTGGAGAGGCAAATCAGCTGTTTTCCATATATATAGCGCTCTGCCGTTAGACGGCAGAGGAATCTCGGACTAATTTCCACCATGTTTTGTAGAGTGTATTGTAAAGTCGAGACTCCATATTTGCATACGGTTGTGAATAAATGAAAGATGATACCAATTCAATTTTTTCAACTATTATTAAGATAACGATTTGTAATAACAATCACAGCTAAAAACATCTTTTTTCAGTGTCATATAATATAAAAAAAAACTGACATTACACCAAAATTGTCTATTTTGTCTCGGCAGATAAAAAATATTTTTCACATAAAGTTTTTTCAGATGTTCATTTTAGTTCACTATTTCAAACTGAAACAGCAAATAACAACAATGTGGGTCAATACAGTATAGCTATGTTAAACACAATATACATTCTTTCTTTTATCCATATGTTAAAGTCACATGACTAAGTGTTTTGAAAGGCTACAAGTTGTTATTTTGTTTCACTCGTCAGACTTTTTACATTTTACAGGTTAGATAAATAAGAAATCACATGTTTTGTGAGACATTTTTCTCAATTGATTAAACCCACAAGTCCAAATTCAGTCATATAACCTTTAACCCAAGTTTGTAAACAAAGCAGTCGACCGTGTCTTCCGTGACCCAAGGCTCTAAAAACGGCACAGCAATGTTTTTTTTAAAATGGGCAGTAACAAAAATGACGGAAATTGGCATCTTGAGGGTTTCTTATGTTATTTTACCTGTTTGAATCTCATTTTTGTTAAAGATACTTGGTAATTTCCAACTAGGTCATCACTATTATTGTTTGACAGTCAGTCAGTCACATGCTCGCTACGACGTCATCTAATGAATATGCAAAATGGCCGACCCTCGACTTTACAACACAAGACGATAGTGTAGTGACTAATCGTACAAACTTTTTTATACTATAAAAATCGTGCCGGTCTGACGATTTTCCGGATATGGCTTATAATTTATCAACACACGTGAGCACTTTTCATCAAATAAACAAATTTCAGTTTATCTTGTGTTTGTTGTTCTTTGTATGAAAACATGTCGGCAGACATTAGAGGGATATTGTCTACCACAATCGTAATTTTGTCATACCCAAAATTATTGTCGTTTTCCATACTGACCTTCATAAAATGAAGATTAAACGCCGAATTATTGGCGAATACGCTACGAAACGTTGTTTTTTCGATTTAAAAAAGCTGACCATCGTTACTGGAAGCTAATTAAGTCTCCCAAACAAAGTTTGGGGGACTTTTTGTTTTTGCTCCGTTTCTTATTAAGTCTCCCAAACAAAGTTTGGGGTACTTATTGTTTTTGCTCCGTTTCTTATTATTATTATTATTATTCTTTCTTTCCGCGAAGCATGAACTTGTCCATGGCAGATCTCAGGAACTACAGGACAGAATTTCATGAAACTTGGTGGAGTTATAGATATATGTTTTCTAGTTGATCCTAAAGTTTTCAGATTTGTGGTAAAGGGGGTCAAAGCCATATTTTTGGGGGTTCAAAGGGGGTGGGGGTTACTATAGAATCCTATGGGAAACTTGAAATTTCGTACATTAATGTTGATAACTTCTAACTGGATAATGATAGAGACATAAATTTTGACATAGTGATAGGTCACCATTAGAGGAGCAATTCTGCGTTTTCAAAATTTTCAAGATGTCTGCCATTTTCAAAATGGCTGCCAAAACACGGCATAAAAATGGGGGGTAAAAATTCAACATTGTCCAATATCATCAAAATTTGATATGTGGGTAGATAGTGTCAGTGGCCGGTTTGGGAGACTTCATAATCGTTAGATTATAATCATATCTTGTTCATTATGCACTGACCTGAGTGAGGCCAAATCTATTTTTATGCCAGTAGCCCGAATGCTGCAGCATGGATGTTAAAATTTGTGTTTGTTTACCTCGCAAATACGGCCGTTTTATGCTATTCATTGACAATAATTTGCTGTTGCCAGGTGCAAGATTACATATATTGAATAATATCTACCGAAAATGATCATAGGCATCATCATAAATTCATAAAATATGAAAAATGATGGAGAAAAGAAGGAAAAAACATGATCGGCTTACCTATCAAGCAAAATCTTTGCCACTTCAGAGCGAGTTTGGACGCGTAGCCCTTTCTTGAATTCGGTCCAACTGATCCCATACATATATCCTGCATTTGGAAGATACTTCACTTCTATTCATCTTTCTCTCTGAATCCGTCAAAGTCCGCTTTCTTCCACGCGTTGACACTTTCTCTTTTGCCCAAGAACCACATGTTGTTTATTGTTTCTAAACACTGTGCATGCTCAAGATGGGTTCACATAGAAGGTCATATGAATAGATTTGAATTCTTGTTATCCTGGACAATAATTCCGATAATGATAGTTTTGAATCTTTTTTGTCAAAAAATCGTATCTTTTGCAGCATAAATCGGTGTTAATCTTCATTTTATGAAGGTCAGTACGGAAAACGACAATAATTTTGGGTATGAAAAAAATTACGATTGTGGTAGACAATATCCCTTTAATATAAACGATAAATTTTCTTCTTATGAAGAATTATTAGTTTTTAAAGGAAACTACGAAAAATATAATTTTATTCAAATATACACAAGAACATCACAAACTTTGGATTACTTCTTAAAGAGAAATCCTTCCAGAAAAGTATTAGTAAATTTGAAATATTCTAGAATTGAACTTGCCTGTATACACGGTGGAAAAAAATTGTTTCCGAGACAAGTGGAAAAAGACCAAACACCAGGTATTCGTAAATTTTGAATTATTTCTTACTATAATTCTTTCTACATTTTAAAAAAAATAGTACTGATTTGCGAAGCCCCCGGAAGCTCCTAGGATTTCAGCATTTGAATGAGCTTCTGGTGCATGTATTTTTACCTATTTTTGCATCCATTTTTACATGCATAACAACATTATTATGTGTCAAAGAGACAATCACCCTGACTCAACAAAAAATTACAAAAAAATTCAAGTACATGTACACCAAGATGTTTTAAACAAGTAAGGTCAGTACCTTGTGGTAGGATTGAACTGGGCCATGTTAAACAAGTAAACCTGAGTACAAAAAGACACATAAAAACTTTAAGTTAAAAAAAATTGGGCAGCACGGCTCTTGGAAAGATCGCTTTTTAATACCCCCTTCCCAACACCCAGGCCATAAAGTTTGGGCACACAAGAGAAAGAAATTCACAAAGAAGATGGGCAGTTCTCCTTATCCTAAAAGAACATGCTTCTTTGCGAGATGAGAAAGACATGAGTCATGAGACATAAATAAAACAGTACGGTACCTACTAGAAAATTTCACTCCAAAAAATGACAAAACACATACAATCTCTTTTTTTTTCAAATTTGACAGTGTGTTGTATCTGTATTTACCGTATAAATTACACTAATTGTGAGTGTGACAGTTGAAACTTTCTGTCAAGCTGTCTTCACGACCTTCGACTTTCGGCTTGGGTCGTTTTGATGAAACATTGTCATTGTTGATCAACCTGTGAAAGCATTTCTAAATACCCCAAGAAGACAAGAAGAACAAAATTTAAAAGCGAAAAAGTCAGTAATCTGACGTTTCATGATTGGATTCAGTCAAGACGGCATGCCATGTTTTCTGATTTGGATGTTTCTTCTAAACTGGGGTTAAAACCAGAGAAGTACCGCAAATCATGACAGCTAACTACTGTAAACTGTATTTCTACAGCAATAGGCTGCAACGTCCTTTTAAAAAATACAATCAGGTACCCATGCTCGACTTGAAAACAACCGATGAAAATATGATTTTAGCCGATAATTAGCATCGGCAATCGGCTTAAAATGACAACCCTGAGTATGACCCATGATATTGTCATCGTCTGTCGTCCTCCATCATCGGTAAACTTTTACATTTCAATATTCTTCTCTGAAACATGATCACTGACTTAAAAAGCGAAAATTGGTAGGAATGCTCTGTAAGTGGTGCTCTATTTCTTTAAAAATCGGAAATCCATCACAGAAACAAGAGGTGCATTGTGCCAACAGGGAGTGTTATGTTGTTGTTTTATGTGTATGTGTGTGGAGTGTTTATTTTTCAACCAATTTTGAATATTTTTTCTTTATATTCCTTATACTATTCTCTTTATAGAGAATGGTGATATATTTGTATGTCTCTTACCGATTTCATAATGCAAAGGATCAAAATGGAGCCCATCATCCAAAAGTTTGTTTAATTCTTTTAAGTTTTAAGTCCGATTTTTCTGCTTCTTGCGATTCATCATCTCATTGAAAATGAACATTTTCTCGCCATGATATACCTGAAAAATTGCTGCGTTGGTGTTAAGCAACAAGCGACACTCACTCTTCTTGCGATTCCTTGTGAAATGTCTTGCATGCATTTTCAAACTCGTAATGTTTCCGAGATGAAAAGGGTCAAAGAGGGATAAAACGGACCAACACCTAAAATAATTGAAAAAAAAATATTTTAAGACTTTTTTCTATGCAGTTTGTTTTCTGTGTAAGTTTTCTATGCAGTTTGATTTTTTTGAAAAAGTCTTCTCTCGAATGTTTCAACAAATTTGTTGTAATTTTTATCATTTCAAAGATACGAGAGATCAAAGAGGTCTACGCCCAAAATTATGTTTTTTTTTAAATTTCGAGTCTGATATTCCTAAGATTTTTCCTTCAGACATACCTGTAGTTGAAATAAAGTGAACAAATATACAAACTTGGTTTAGCAACGTATATGTATGGGATCTCCTCATTCTAGTTACTGTGCGTGTACTATATATGCAATGTTTAAAGTTTGTCACGCTATTTATGTCACACTCCTGACAAATTTGACCAGATTTTTGGAGGATAACTTTGTAACCAGAAGAGCAATCGTGAAACTTTGAATGATGATAACTGTTATCATTGTGCTTGTATTAAGATATTTACTATTCTTTCATATCACTTAAAATTCAAATAATTCTCTGAAAATTTAAAAGTCTTCATTTTTTTAAATCATTCAATTAGACTTTTAAAAAATAACATGAACATTAGAATGTTATGTTTGAAGAGATTAAATTTTATGTTGACATTGTCATCTCTGCATTCACAGTTATGACATTATAACAGGTGTCAGTTGTGACCCAAATATGATTGCAACGTTGTCCTTGACTTGTTGTAACGTAATGACATAATTACTTTCTTTATTAACATGGAGACGGATGGTGGCGAGTTTTCATTTATGTAATTATTGCAAAATTTCAGGAATATTATAGTACAAATAATCTTGGATAATTAGACAGGAATTATGTTTAAATTTCTTTTAAACTGGTAATTCATATGACGAAATGTCACTTATTTGGAGTTCGACTGAAATGCATGTTGACGTGACATCCATGCGTAAAAAAATACCAGAGTCATTTTCGGTTCGAAAAATCGAACACGGGTTGTCCGTAAAGGTAATCTCTGTTGACCTTAAGTCACTTCAGTATACATCCGTGTTGTATTGGTCAGAGTTTTGCACAATCCGAGTTAATATAAGGACTACCATCAGTGTATATTCTACAAAAAACCCACACAAACCAAG
The DNA here is from genome assembly GCA_963680875.1 of Bathymodiolus brooksi. Taxonomy (NCBI): domain Eukaryota; kingdom Metazoa; phylum Mollusca; class Bivalvia; order Mytilida; family Modiolidae; genus Bathymodiolus; species Bathymodiolus brooksi. The sequence goes on along the minus strand of OY804576.1, from coordinate 82,962,536 downwards.
GCAAGTTTTTCTAGGTGCTAGGTTTCACAATTTTTTTTACGATTTTTTTCTGAAAATATCTATGGATTGTAGTTCTAAATTAAGTCAAATTTATTCTATATTCATCTTACTAATCCGTTAGAAAGGTTTTTGTCTGGACACACTAGAAAAAGGTGATGTGCTTGTTTACATGTGACGTCATAATTTTACGAAATTGACATAGATGTCAGTTGTCAATGGAATAAATGTGGTTTTGAAATTTCTTGACTTTGACACGAAAATACAGTATTTTATTTTCCGACAATACATGTTTTTGTATCTACATGTACATGTATGTATTGTTATTCTAAACTGAGTTACATTTATTCTATATTCTTCATTTATTATTCTGCTAGAATATTGTTTTTCTTGACACACTTCTTGAAAAGGGTGCTGTGTTTGTTTACACATGACCTCACGATTTTACGAAATTGACATAGGGTGCATAGTTGTCAATGAAATAGATGTTATTTTGAAATTATTGACTTGGGCACGGATATACAATATTTTATTTCATAAAAACAAAACAATTTTGTTATTATTTAAATCTTTTTTCATGAAAGTATTTACTTTCGTATCTATGTTGGCTTTCCACATCCGGGTTTAAATGTCAGCGCCAGAACATTTTTAGTCTTGCGAGACCGACGCGAGAAATAGTCCATCAATATGTGATATACCGTAATGAGGACTTGTGTCCTCTATTATTGGTATCAAAATATTTTATTATGTCAATTATGGGCCCACATGGGGCAATTCAATCAACACATTTAATCAGATGTATAGGCATGCACAAATTAGACAACATAGTAAATGTAATTAATATTTTACAGTAAATCAAACATATTTTTTTAATGGCATCGGTGGTGTAATGGGTTAGCGTGCTCACCTCGAGTGTGGTAGATCGTGGGTTCGAGTCCTGGTTGGGTCAAACCAAAGACTATGAAATTGGTATTTGTTGCTTCTCCGCTAAGCATGCATCATTAAGGAATAAGAGCAAACACTGGTTGGCTCGGAATCAGAATAATGTGTCCGAGTGGAGCGACATGTCTATCCATGGACTGTTGTTTCAGTGAGCTAGCACTATGAAAATCCAACTCAGCATGTTGGTCTAGAACAAAGCAATCTCATCATCATCTCATTGAAAATTAACTTGTTCTCGCCATGATATTGCTGAGTTGGCATTAAACAACAATCACTCCCTCACTCAAACATATTTTTTGACAAGATTGAAAATGCTTGGGACAAAGGTCTATGTTGTTTGACAAGGGAACAGACTTGGGGTAATTGTAATCATAATCAGTTGTAATCTATGAAGAATAGGTGCGACCTAAGAAGCTAGACTTGGCGTCATAAGACTTTTTTTTATACCGAAATAGGATTCAAGTCAAATCGCCCCCATTAATGAAAAGAAGAAATTGGTTTGGTTATAAAATCAAAATATGTACAATGGAGCATTAAGGTAATTACAAATTACTTTCTTGTTTGTTGATGCAATAAAGTCCATGAATTATTCACATTTAAAATATCATTTGTGAATGGTGCTTATTTGAAATGACAATCATGTGCTTTATATGCTGGGTGCAAAACCAAGTCAAGGTCTGGAAACCTTTGACAACCACCAACATGTTTAAGTTTCAGAAATTACATTGCGATACTTAATTGCAACTTTATTGTATTTTCAGATTTTAATCTTCAAATATGGATTATCTGCCATACCCCAGGAACATGGGGAATAAAAGTTCCCATGCATTAAAGTTGCAGCAACATTTGTATGATCAAATGTCTTCTCAGACAGATTTTTGTGATGTGACTTTATTGGTTGGAGATGTTGTAAGTACAAATGTAGATTTCAGTAATTATGTTCATATTTATATATAACTGCATCAGAGGCCATCAGTTGTGTAATTGTTAGCATGCTTCTTCTTGGATTCTAGCGCTGTTAGGTCAAACCACAGACTATAAAATTGGTATTTGCTGCTTCTCTGCTAACCACATAGCATTAAGGAGTAGAAGTAAAAATTTGTTGGCTCAGAGTCAGGATATTGTGTCAGATTGGAGCAACATCTCCACCCACGGACTGTTGCTTCAGTGAGCTAGCACTATAAAAATCCAACCAAGCGTATTGGTCGAGTACAAAGCAGACATCATCATACTCATCAAATGTGTTCGAGTGGCACACCATGTCTGTTGTTTCAGTGAGCTAGCACTATAAATGAGTTCTTCAACAGATATTCTGTTTTATTCATAAATTTTACACACAATAACAATGTGGGAAACGTTTTTTTCTCTTATCTCGCCATTTTGGCTAGTTGCTTTAAAATTGTACTTACCAAATTAGAATTGCACTTGCCAAGTTTGGCCAGTGGGTAGATATTTCTACTCGCCAATGTTTAGAACATCAAAATTAATTGCTGCAAAAATCCGACCCCGACTCGAAAATTTCGATTTTTTAACATTTACCTTTTTACCATATATAAAGTCCACCCAAACCCAATTTTATTTGATATCATCAAGTTTTACTCTACCGAATCCGTATTTAAGATAATCTGAATCGTTTGCATTGAACTTTGGGAGGTATATATTAATTTTATTTGATTCCGGTTCGAAATAGGATGCCATCTTTTAGCGTTTTCTATCAATAAGAGAAATCAATATGGCGGATGTGAAACATTGCACCGCTAGTCCTGTCAACGATTTCGTCAAGTTGGTTGTCAGAGGCGAGTGCAAAATAATCGGAACTCGCCTCACGATGTTCGGTCGCCGGATTGTCGAGTTCTTACACAAACGTACTCACCGAATTTGTTCTCTTCTCGCTTTTGGCAAGTTGGCGAGCGGTGGTTTCTTTCACTGCAATAATATCTATTTTTTTTCTAACATTATGTTAGTTTTCCTTTGAAATTAAATAAAATAGTACAAGATGTTGTATCACCACACTATGGTGAATACTGATATAAGAAGTGTGACGCTGCATGAGATGTTCTCTATTACTTTTTCATGACGTCATGGTATAGGAATGTGGGAAAAGAAGTCTCTATGTAAGCAACAAAGTGATTTTTCAAAGTTCATTGATTTTTATTAGTTCGTTCATTTGACATATTAATACATCACAAATTCACAGTCCCAGGGACATAGTTTCGATATTTCGGTAACTGGACAAGTCCAGAACATTATATGTTATTCAGGTTCTAGACAGTATATTTTGTTACATTCCTGGCTTCGGATTTATATACCCTGTCTAAAACCTGAATAACTATTATATTATGGTGTATAGCCTTTAATTAACAAAATTAAAACATTTTCATGTCGTTACAGAAAATTTGTCTCTGTATCAGACGTAATGATTGTATGATAGAATATGCTAAAAAATACCATCAACATCCGTTGCGTCATAGTGATGACATTTGAGCTCCATTCTAATTTGTTTTAAATGTAATAACATGTTTATTTAACGGTCCAGCACAATGAAATGACTCGGTAGGCTGTAATAGGATAGAAAACTCATACTAGAACTGGCAGGCGAATGATAATTAGGTACATAGTCTGATCCAGACCAGGGTCCAGACACCCAATGAAAATACAGCATTTTTCTATAAACTATAAGATAAACATTTATTCCACATCTATCCGAAAGAAGAGTAGTCGGACGATTATTTAGTGACACTGAAAGTGATTGAACGATGAACATAATTTGTGAATGAACAGCAACAAATAAAATGATTGTGGTTTGTGCTACAGGTTTGACCTGATACAGTCTTGTATCAACATTCAGACCTGCATGCCATACCATGGTATAAGCCTGCTCATTTGCATTTGGATTCAACAAAGTTTTAATGGCTGGTTAATCGAGTATGGTACAATATCAATTCCAGATAATAGACCCTGGTTTTCTACAAACGAATTTTTTTAAGTTGAATAATTCATTAAAACACTAAAGGAAAAATTGTCTTTTATGTTACAAGTTAGTCTCATTATAATATATGCAACATATATATATTTAGGATCTAGGACAAAAGCCCCCTGGACAGAAGCCCCTGGACAAAAAAACCCCCCAATAATGAAAAGTATAAGTTAATGTTTTTTGTGTCAAATATTTCTGTGTCTTTGTTTAACTGTTCAGATATGTAAATATTTCTTTGTATTTCTAGCATGATTATACTTTTTTTTTTACCTCTGTATTTTAATTCATTGTACCTTTTTTTTTTAACTTGAACCATGTTTATATATTTGTATCTTTGCATACATTTTGGACTTATTGTACTGGCGTACTGTACTGCTATATATGAGTTAACATTATTTTTGAATATCATTTTTCATAGTAAGTTATTTTTGAAGATATCATAAACCATTGAAGCTTTTGCTTAAGAATTATAGTAACCCTTGTCAAAGAAAGTAAAAACAAAAATAAAATTATTTTATCTTTAAAAAAATCATTATAGGATATCAAACAGGATGAGAAAATAACTCACTTATTACTTTTAATAACTTCAAAGGTTATAAAGGTAATTATCAATTGTTTATCAATAAAAACAATTCTTGATTAACTTTACCTGGTTAATGTCAATTTAAACAATTAAGGATTTTTTTTTAAATTTTTTAATAAATGATCATTACAATGAACAAAATGTGGAAAATATATGTTCTTAAAGTATTTTATATTTTGTATTAATTCCCCCACCTCTCCTTTTTAATAGAGATGAATTTTGATCTTTAAGATATCTTTAATATCACCATCAATATAAACAAATGTAATAAGATTGTATGATTATTTCATTATGAGGGGGGGGGGGGGGGGCTTTTGCCCTGTTCCCATATATTTATATATTATATTATACTTCAATTTTTTGGTTAGAAATTATCTACAAATATGTCACACCAACTTCGCATGGCTACTTGTAGTAAAAAAATTAACATATTTCTTAAGTCCTACTGGTTTTTTTTTCTTTTCAGGAAGTAAAGGCACATTGGAATGTCCTTGTATCATGTCCTTATTTTCAATCTTTATATGATAGTGGACTTGATGAGAAACTTTCAGGTATAAAATAGGTTATATTATAAAATCTATAATAATATGTAATGTACATTTTTGTACTGGTTCAGTGTATGTATCAAAATACAGGCAAATTTGACATTCTGTGTCTTGTATGCAGAGTTATCATTGAATTAAATCTGGAAAACTTGGTCCATTCCCATATTTAGGTAAAATTTAGTTTCCAATGCATGTGCACTGAATAGGGTTAGGGTTATGGTGTTTAATGCCACTTTCAACATTATTTCAGTTTTATTGGAGGAAACCGGAGTACCCATAGAAAACCACCGACCTGCCACAAGACTCTGATAAGCTTTATCACATAATGTCGTATCAAGTATCGCACTGAATAGCAACCATTTTGAAAACGATATTTGTAATCACACTGAAACCTGTAAAATCGATTAAAACAACATGATCAGAATAAATTTATTGATGGTATATATGTGACAGAGCAAAGTTTATTTGTTTATTGAACTATAGAATACATGTAATAAAATTGCAAGTTGGTCAGCTGTGAATTTTTTCCAGCAGAAGGAATTTAATCTTAATAGTGTGAGATGACATACAAATTATATGTATTCTCTCACTTTTAACGTTAAATACTTTCTGTGGCGAAACTAAAATACACACTTAATTGTGCCTAAGGGAAATTCCAACAGCAGATTTATAGTTTCAATAAACAGCCCAAAATACAAATATTTAAATCACTGATAATTTATCACCATCCATTCAATATTTTCAGTTACATTATGTCATACCTGTATATTTTATATTCTTTTGTATTTAATTGAAAAATTCCATGGCCATTTTCTTTTATCAATTATCAGCTAGCATAAAATAAGATTTTGTGATTTTGTGGTTTGAGATGTTGGCAAAGTACATATTTAGTGAAAAAATAACTTAATAAATTCAAACAATAGTTAAAAATGTTTTCTGTCTTGACAGTTCTTTAGTATTTCACATTATCAAACATCTATTTTGTTGTTTAGTATGAAATCATATCCATTTGTGTGTTCGACACTTTATTTTTAATTGATAATGGTCATTATAAGAATACCGATATGTATTTCACTATGGAAGAGTATAAACCTTGTTTTTGTTTGTTGTCCATTGACAGCCTTACCATACTTGTTTACATCTATATCCAGTCTTGTTATAAAGCAGAAATGTTTGATTGTTATTAACCAGTACAAGTTAATCATTAGTAATCATTATCAAGTATGATTGTTATTAACCAGTACAAGTTAATCATTAGTAATCATTATCAAGTATGATTGTTATTAACCAGTACAAGTTAATCATTAGTAATCATTATCAAGTATGATTGTTATTAACCAGTACAAGTTAATCATTAGTAATCATTATCAAGTATGATTGTTATTAACCAGTACAAGTTAATCATTAGTAATCATTATCAAGTATGATTGTTATTAACCAGTACAAGTTAATCATTAGTAATCATTATCAAGTATGATTGTTATTAACCAGTAGAAGTTAATCATTAGTAATCATTATCAAGTATGATTGTTATTAACCAGTAGAAGTTAATCATTAGTAATCATTATCAAGTATGATTGTTATTAACCAGTACAAGTTAATCATTAGTAATCATTATCAAGTATGATTGTTATTAACCAGTACAAGTTAATCATTAGTAATCATTATCAAGTATGATTGTTATTAACCAGTACAAGTTAATCATTATTAATCATTATTAAGTATGATTGTTATTAACCAGTACAAGTTAATCATTAGTAATCATTATCAAGTATGATTGTTATTAACCAGTACAAGTTAATCATTATTAAGTATGATTGTTATTAACCAGTACAAGTTAATCATTAGTAATCATTATCAGGTATGATTGTTATTAACCAGTACAAGTTAATCATTAAGTAATCATTATCAAGTATGATTATTATTAACCAGTACAAGTTAATCATTAGTAATCATTATCAAGTATGATTGTTATTAACCAGTACAAGTTAATCATTATTAAGTATGATTGTTATTAACCAGTACAAGTTAATCATTAGTAATCATTATCAGGTATGATTGTTATTAACCAGTACAAGTTAATCATTAAGTAATCATTATCAAGTATGATTATTATTAACCAGTACAAGTTAATCATTAAGTAATCATTATCAAGTATGATTGTTATTAACCAGTGCAAGTTAATCATTAAGTAATCATTATCAAGTATGATTGTTATTAACCAGTACAAGTTAATCATTAAGTAATCATTATCAAGTATGATTGTTATTAACCAGTGCAAGTTAATCATTAAGTAATCATTATCAAGTATGATTGTTATTAACCAGTACAAGTTAATCATTAAGTAATCATTATCAAGTATGATTGTTATTAACCAGTACAAGTTAATCATTAGTAATCATTATCAAGTATGATTGTTATTAACCAGTACAAGTTAATCATTAAGTAATCATTATCAAGTATGATTGTTATTAACCAGTACAAGTTAATCATTAGTAATCATTATCAAGTATGATTGTTATTAACCAGTACAAGTTAATCATTAGTAATCATTATCAAGTATGATTGTTATTAACCAGTACAAGTTAATCATTAGTAATCATTATCAGGTATGATTGTTATTAACCAGTACAAGTTAATCATTAGTAATCATTATCAAGTATGATTGTTATTAACCAGTACAAGTTAATCATTATTAATCATTATCAAGTATGATTGTTATTAACCAGTACAAGTTAATCATTAGTAATCATTATCAAGTATGATTGTTATTAACCAGTAGAAGTTAATCATTATTAATCATTATCAAGTATGATTGTTATTAACCAGTACAAGTTAACCATTAGTAATCATTATCAAGTATGATTGTTATTAACCAGTACAAGTTAATCATTAGTAATCATTATTAAGTATGATTGTTATTAACCAGTACAAGTTAATCATTATTAATCATTATCAAGTATGATTGTTATTAACCAGTACAAGTTAATCATTAGTAATCATTATCAAGTATGATTGTTATTAACCAGTACAAGTTAATCATTAGTAATCATTATCAAGTATGATTGTTATTAACCAGTACAAGTTAATCATTAAGTAATCATTATCAAGTATGATTGTTATTAACCAGTACAAGTTAATCATTAGTAATCATTATCAAGTATGATTGTTATTAACCAGTACAAGTTAATCATTAGTAATCATTATTAAGTATGATTGTTATTAACCAGTAGAAGTTAATCATTATTAATCATTATCAAGTATGATTGTTATTAACCAGTACAAGTTAATCATTAAGTAATCATTATTAAGTATGATTGTTATTAACCAGTACAAGTTAATCATTAAGTAATCATTATCAAGTATGATTGTTATTAACCAGTACAAGTTAATCATTATTAATCATTATCAAGTATGATTGTTATTAACCAGTATAAGTTAATCATTAGTAATCATTATCAAGTATGATTGTTATTAACCAGTACAAGTTAATCATTAAGTAATCATTATCAAGTATGATTGTTATTAACCAGTACAAGTTAATCATTAGTAATCATTATCAAGTATGATTGTTATTAACCAGTACAAGTTAATCATTAGTAATCATTATCAAGTATGATTGTTATTAACCAGTACAAGTTAATCATTAGTAATCATTATCAAGTATGATTGTTATTAACCAGTACAAGTTAATCATTAGTAATCATTATCAAGTATGATTGTTATTAACCAGTACAAGTTAATCATTAGTAATCATTATCAAGTATGATTGTTATTAACCAGTACAAGTTAATCATTAGTAATCATTATTAAGTATGATTGTTATTAACCAGTACAAGTTAATCATTAAGTAATCATTATCAAGTATGATTGTTATTAACCAGTACAAGTTAATCATTAGTAATCATTATCAAGTATGATTGTTATTAACCAGTACAAGTTAATCATTAGTAATCATTATCAAGTATGATTGTTATTAACCAGTACAAGTTAATCATTAATCATTAGTAATCATTATCAAGTATGATTGTTATTAACCAGTACAAGTTAATCATTAAGTAATCATTATCAAGTATGATTGTTATTAACCAGTACAAGTTAATCATTAGTAATCATTATCAAGTATGATTGTTATTAACCAGTACAAGTTAATCATTAGTAATCATTATCAAGTATGATTGTTATTAACCAGTACAAGTTAATCATTATTAATCATTATCAAGTATGATTGTTATTAACCAGTACAAGTTAATCATTAGTAATCATTATCAAGTATGATTGTTATTAACCAGTACAAGTTAATCATTATTAATCATTATTAAGTATGATTGTTATTAACCAGTACAAGTTAATCATTAAGTAATCATTATTAAGTATGATTGTTATTAACCAGTACAAGTTAATCATTAGTAATCATTATCAAGTATGATTGTTATTAACCAGTACAAGTTAATCATTAGTAATCATTATCAAGTATGATTGTTATTAACCAGTACAAGTTAATCATTATCAAGTATGATTGTTATTAACCAGTACAAGTTAATCATTAGTAATCATTATTAAGTATGATTGTTATTAACCAGTACAAGTTAATCATTAGTAATCATTATCAAGTATGATTGTTATTAACCAGTACAAGTTAATCATTAGTAATCATTATTAAGTATGATTGTTATTAACCAGTACAAGTTAATCATTAGTAATCATTATCAAGTATGATTGTTATTAACCAGTACAAGTTAATCATTAGTAATCATTATCAAGTATGATTGTTATTAACCAGTACAAGTTAATCATTAGTAATCATTATCAAGTATGATTGTTATTAACCAGTACAAGTTAATCATTATTAATCATTATCAAGTATGATTGTTATTAACCAGTACAAGTTAATCATTAGTAATCATTATCAAGTATGATTGTTATTAACCAGTACAAGTTAATCATTAGTAATCATTATCAAGTATGATTGTTATTAACCAGTACAAGTTAATCATTAGTAATCATTATCAAGTATGATTGTTATTAACCAGTACAAGTTAATCATTAGTAATCATTATCAAGTATGATTGTTATTAACCAGTACAAGTTAATCATTATTAATCATTATCAAGTATGATTGTTATTAACCAGTACAAGTTAATCATTAGTAATCATTATCAAGTATGATTGTTATTAACCAGTACAAGTTAATCATTAAGTAATCATTATCAAGTATGATTGTTATTAACCAGTACAAGTTAATCATTAGTAATCATTATTAAGTATGATTGTTATTAACCAGTACAAGTTAATCATTAGTAATCATTATCAAGTATGATTGTTATTAACCAGTACAAGTTAATCATTAGTAATCATTATCAAGTATGATTGTTATTAACCAGTACAAGTTAATCATTAAGTAATCATTATCAAGTATGATTGTTATTAACCAGTACAAGTTAATCATTAGTAATCATTATCAAGTTTGATTGTTATTAACCAGTACAAGTTAATCATTAGTAATCATTATCAAGTATGATTGTTATTAACCAGTACAAGTTAATCATTAGTAATCATTATCAAGTATGATTGTTATTAACCAGTACAAGTTAATCATTATTAATCATTATCAAGTATGATTGTTATTAACCAGTACAAGTTAATCATTAGTAATCATTATTAAGTATGATTGTTATTAACCAGTACAAGTTAATCATTATTAATCATTATCAAGTATGATTGTTATTAACCAGTACAAGTTAATCATTAAGTAATCATTATCAAGTATGATTGTTATTAACCAGTACAAGTTAATCATTAGTAATCCTTATCAAGTATGATTGTTGTTAATCATTAGTAATCATTATCAAGTATGATTGTTATTAACCAGTACAAGTTAATCATTAGTAATCATTATCAAGTATGATTGTTATTAACCAGTACAAGTTAATCATTAGTAATCATTATCAAGTATGATTGTTATTAACCAGTACAAGTTAATCATTAGTAATCATTATCAAGTATGATTGTTATTAACCAGTACAAGTTAATCATTAAGTAATCATTATCAAGTATGATTGTTATTAACCAGTACAAGTTAATCATTATTAATCATTATCAAGTATGATTGTTATTAACCAGTACAAGTTAATCATTATTAATCATTATCAAGTATGATTGTTATTAACCAGTACAAGTTAATCATTAAGTAATCATTATCAAGTATGATTGTTATTAACCAGTACAAGTTAATCATTAAGTAATCATTATCAAGTATGATTATTATTAACCAGTACAAGTTAATCATTATTAATCATTATCAAGTATGATTGTTATTAACCAGTACAAGTTAATCATTAGTAATCATTATCAAGTATGATTGTTATTAACCAGTACAAGTTAATCATTAGTAATCATTATCAAGTATGATTGTTATTAACCAGTACAAGTTAATCATTAGTAATCATTATCAAGTATGATTGTTATTAACCAGTACAAGTTAATCATTAGTAATCATTATCAAGTTTGATTGTTATTAACCAGTACAAGTTAATCATTATTAATCATTATCAAGTATGATTGTTATTAACCAGTACAAGTTAATAATTAAGTAATCATTATCAAGTATGATTGTTATTAACCAGTACAAGTTAATCATTAGTAATCATTATCAAGTATGATTGTTATTAACCAGTACAAGTTAATCATTAGTAATCATTATCAAGTATGATTGTTATTAACCAGTACAAGTTAATCATTAAGTAATCATTATCAAGTATGATTGTTATTAACCAGTACAAGTTAATCATTAGTAATCATTATCAAGTATGATTGTTATTAACCAGTACAAGTTAATCATTAAGTAATCATTATCAAGTATGATTGTTATTAACCAGTACAAGTTAATCATTAAGTAATCATTATCAAGTATGAAAATTTATTTGACGATTTTTTACAACAAGTTAATTCTCAACATTTTTCTTTCTAGGTAAAGTAACATTACATATTGGCAAGTTAGCAGCTATTAGATCAGCTATATCATTCCTCTATGTTGGTATTGTAGAAATATCTTACGAGAATGTCAAGGACCTACTAGAAGTAGCAGAATATTTTCAGATCAGTGATTTAAAACAAGCTTGTCGTGACTACCTCTTTTCCGTAGAAGTGACTGTTGATAACTGTGTTCAGATATGTCTACTATGTAGTCAATACGACCTTGACATTTATAACAAAACATATGACTTTCTCCGGGGACATTTACCTGATGTGATGAAGAAGAATGATATACTTACTCTAACACATGATTCTGTTTTAGCATTTATAACAGATCCTACCTTATCTTACTTACCACAAGAAGAATTCTTCAACTTTCTTCTTAGATGGGTCAGTCATGATCTAGAAGATAGAAAACAGTATTTTAATGAATTGTTTTGTGCTTTGGACTTGCTGCAAATGTCGAAACAGGTCATAGAAACAGTTTTAGAGAAAAACGAACTCGTTAGTAAGTCTGAAGACTGTAAGGCTCACATTCTTCGAGCAAAGCTCACTTCTGGACTATCATTCCAAGATTCTGGTGAACGTGATGTTATACTAGTAGCTGGGGGTTGCAGCCATAGTTTGTATGTCAACAATTTCTTTCATCATTTTTCGTCAATAATAAACTCAGTAGCTGTTAGTAACATATATGGATATGTGATACAGGACCAACGCTGGACAGAAATCGCTCCATTACCTCACCAGATGAGAAGGCCTTTGTTGAGTTACGATACATCAGGATACTTGTATGTGTTTGATACAGAACATACGCACGATAGTTCAATGTTTTACATTTACAAATTTAGAATTAGTGACAAAAGTTGGACAAGTTTCAAAATAAGTGTTCCAGAGGCTAACATGAATGCCTCACTTCAAAAAATTGTAGCATGTAATGGGAAATTATATGCTGTTATTACCAGTCAGCAGGCTGTACTGCTGGAAGTCAAGGAGGATGGAACAGAAAGTGAGGTCAAATGTCAACTGTTCCATAGTAATCCTTCAACTCAAATTAATGTACATGTTTTGAATAATTCCTGCATTTGCGTGTTGGCATGGAAACATGGTATAAAGGTCAAGAAAAGTCGTCATTTTGCCAAATTTGTCATGTATGATGTCCGAAATCAAAGAAGGATGGAGCATTCAAAAGGCTCTATATTTGATTCTCATATGTTTTTATTGGGGAACGATCTCACTGTGTGTAAAATGGGAAAATTTCATGGTAGGAAATTCTTTTTAAATGAAAGAAGGTGGAAGCCAGTATCAGATTTAATACTCCCTCATCCCCCAGAAGATCCATCTAGGACAGATTTTGCTAATATTTCTGATGGTACCAATTTTTATGTGTTTGGTGGAAAAGACCCATCAACAAAGAAGCCTTTGGAATCTGCATACAAATACACCTATAGGACCAGGATGTGGACTAAGCTTGATGACATGCCACAAGCATTGATGCAGAGTGCAGTGTGCATTGCTAAATTTCCTGTATCTGATGTACGATGTCACATAAAATGCCCACATTGTCTGTATCATTCCCGGCGCAGTCAGGCTTTGTACAATGTTGAATATCCTCCTGATGATGATGATGGGTACACTGATTATTCTAACGATGATGATTACATGTCAGATCATTGGGTAGATTATTACGATGACTATGAAGCATTTGATGATCCATTTGAACACTACTGGTATTAATAGTGGTGTTGATTAATAGATTTAGTGGAAGAGTTAGTTAATTGATCAGTATTAAGAGGAACTGTTCTGAATTATTGAGATGATACAACCAGGTGCTATTAGGAATACATATGATGTATGAAAATATTGTAATATTTTGATGAACAGAACAACAACCAAATGAGTTGTTGCCCTTGTAAGGTGTTTATCAGTTTTCCAATCTTAGCTTTACACATTTTAATAGTTTTTTATTCTGACACCACAGTACCAATATAAACCAGACTTGGTGTTGATTAATCGTCTCTCACGCTTCAAAATTATGTATGATGATCTCTGACTTTTAAGATGGCCAGAATATATTTTACAGTTATAATTTGCTGGTATTTAAACTCTTACAAATAGCTATATATATATTTCATTTTCAATAGTACTTTTGCCAATTTTTGATGATACAAAGATGATCTGTTTGGTGCAAGATTTCTAACATAAGTGAGAATAGTAATGAATATGTTATTAAATTGTCCTTCTTAGCATCCTCTGATTAAGTTTGTTATAAAACCATGTTAGAGGCACCATTTTACTATTTATTCCTTCTTTTTTTTAAATATCAAAAGATATTTGATGTAAAAATAATTTCTTTTTTGAAATGAAAAAATAATATTTTGATATCAAGAAATTAATTTTCTGATATAAAAAAAAAATGATGATCTTCTAACATCAAGAAATAGATTTTCTGGTATTAGAAAATCTATTTTGAAGAAAAATTTATTTCTTGATAAAATAAAAATAAATTGATTACTTGATTACTTGATATTAAAAAATAAATTTTTTGATAATAATTAAGAAATATATATTTTGTTATCAAAAATTCTTTAGCATTTATACTAAGTAATCATATAGAACCATGCATTCCATATACTGGTAATCTCTAAAACATAATTTCAATTGTATAAATAAAATTCCAAGCATTTTTATTTAGTATTGTGTGATCATCTAACATTGTACAAATGTATTAAAAAAAAATATCATAAGTCATCCATTTTGAAATACCATATACTTTTTTTTCAAAAGATTTAAAATGCTGCACATTCTATTATCTTTATTTATTTGTTTAGATTATTGGCAATTGATTGTACATGTACATACTTTTTTTGTATTTGAAAAAAAAAATACTGTTCCTAAACCGATTTTTTTCTAAGCTAAGACTGTACATCCTCTAGCATACATGCACCTATTGCCTAATTTTTTTAGATTGGTCAGGCAATAGGAACATTGGTACTGCTCACCTCTGTCATTCCAGTTTTGTATTTCAATCTTTATTGTAATTGGGGCTGTCATGGTCATGATCATATGGTAGTTGGATTTTCAACTACATTTACATATGCAATTAGTGCCTATCACCATTAAAGTGTTGAGTTTGAACCCCATTTATTGCAAGATGTACTCGATACAACATTATGTGGTAAAGTTTGTCAGTGACTTGCGACAGGTCGGTGGTTTTCTCCTGGTACTCCGATTTCCTCTACCAATAAAACTGACTGCCAAAATATAACTCTAATATTGTTGAAAGTGGCGTTAAACACCATAAACCCAATCCAACCCTCTATTGTAATTGATATAGGAATAATTCATATTTTTACATATTTACATAAGGTAGTCTTCTGTAACCGTTGAAAGGCTAGTCAAGTGACAATACATTCCTATAGGTATTGTATAAATAAGTGTTATAATTTTACCTCTTTTAAAGACATATCTTGTTAAGCAAAATTTTAAATCCCAAAGGAAAATTAATAATATGCAAATTACTGTATAATAAAGTTTTAAAAAGCATGAATTAAAAAAAAATTATTGTTAAGGGTGATTATTTGACTACTCTGGAGTCTGTTAGAATTAATTAACTGTAAGAGCCATGATTTTCTTCTCTATGATAAACAATTGTCAGTTTAAGCATATTTATTTGTCATAAGACAAAGATCAAGCACAAATTATACAATTTAGGTTGCAGTCTACGTGACAATTGTTTAATTTTTGTATTCTGAAAATAAATGAAAATTTTTTGAAAATTTTCTCAAATTACAAGTATGTGATTGTGTTTTTAAAAATAAACTTTTATTTAATATAAAATGTTTGTAGCTACCATAGTCGACAAAAATAAAATTACCATGTTATAAGTAGACATTTCTTAACAACTAGTTTCTGTCTCTCTATTTGCATGTATATAATTAAGATGAGTATGAACTTTCATTTTAACATTGTCTGCACAATTTGGATGGCTAAAGGGGACTGTAAGAATGTGTCTACTTAACAACCAGTTAGGTAAACTGGTCAGGCTATATTTTTTGGTGTTTAGATGTAACTCATTAGGTCATTTTAAACATAGGTACATTTGTATCTGTTTTTATTGATATGATCACATGGCCAACAACAGCCTCGCTGTGAGAAATATATATTGTTGTAAATATGTATGGTGATTTACAGGTTACAGGTTATTATTTTACAGATGAATCAGTATTGTCAATGTGTTGTTTATATTCCCAATTTTATTTACTTTCTGTTATGTATATGATAAATATGATCACATGGTCAACAACAGCCTCGCTGTGAGAAATATATATTGTTGTAAATATGTATGGTGATTTACAGGTTATTATTTTACAGATGAATCAGTATTGTCAATGTGTTGTTTATATTCCCAATTTTGTTTACTTTCTATATTCAAAGTGCTGAATATCATCAGCAGTGATATTCATTTTTTATGAAGATGATTTAAATTATGTCTATCTTATCTGAAGATCCAATAATATTAAAAAGAAATGAAAAGATAGAACTTCCAATACGGTTGTTTCGAATCATGTCAATTCCGACCATGTTCCGTCTTTTTTTTTTGTCTTGACCTCTGAAATGTTAGGCAGACTACTTCCGGTGTATACGCTATTAGTATTACTGTGACAACGTCAACATATCATAGTTGTAGACGCGATGGATGATACGTAATTGTAATATGGAGATGCCAAGAAAACGGCAGAGTAAATGCTGATGTTCGGTGCTCCACTGTCTGTCTGATAGCAAAAATATATCCTTTCACGATGCTGACGGCAGTAAATAAAGAAAGAAAACAATTTTAATTTTAAAGAAGTAATTGTCTATGCAATTGAAGTCTTTGATACAAATAAAATAATTTAATTGATATCTGTCATTTACAGAAAATGTTAAGAATTCTTAGTTGAGGAATGTTAAAACGCCACATATCGATTGTAGTTTTCGTTGTGTACATTGACGTCGGAAGCCCAGTGCCTAACATTCCATCAAAATCACGTGGTCTGGCAGATGAAAATAAAAAAAAAATTTGATGGAATGGAAATGATTCGAAATAACCATATTGTGAAGGAATACATACATTTTCTGTAGTTAATGGTCATGACTCTGTCACTTCCCAAACAGGAATAATCTCAATTCTGAATCAGGGTGCCCCAAACTGTAGTTCTGCTTTTGGGACATCCCATGCGAGAATAGGAAGTATTGCAAAATTTCCAATAACATATTTAGGTGGTAAATAAATAAAAATGGACATTTTTATGATATCAATTGAGAACAAATAAAAAAACGTATTAGACCGCATCTGTGGTGTATTGGTTAATGTGCATGTCTCAAGTACGGTAGATTGCCAGTTCTGGTCGTGTCAATCCAAAGAATGCAAAAATGGTATTTGCTACTTCTCCGTTAAGCACACAGTATTAAGGAGTAAGAGCAAAGACTGTTTGGCTTGGAATCAGGATAACGTGTCTGAGGGGGTAACATGTCTACCTGCAGAATGTTTCAGTGTGGCAGCACTAGAAAAATCCAACTAAGCGTGTTAGTCTAGTACAAAGCTGTTGTCATCTCATCGAAATTTAACTTGTTCTTGTCATGATATAGCTAAAAATTGCTCATTTGGCACTAAACAGTAATCACTCACTCACATGTATTAGTGTATATAGGCAATGTGAGCTTTTGCAATCACTTGACGTCCGTGGTTTGTCATCTGTTAGCCTTTCACATTTTAATCTTCTCCTCTGAAACCGCTTAGCTAAATGAACAGAAACTTGGTAGGAAGCATCTATGAAGAATGATGTATGCGAGATCCTGTACAAAATTTCCATATTTCGTGCTGATCATTAAACTAATATGGCCATCATAGGCAGTTCTTGTTTGTGATTGACTAATTTAAAAAAATCTTCTCTAAAACCATTTGGCCAAATTAATTGAAAGGTAGGATGCACTTAAGGAAGGTTCTGTATAAAGTTTCCTTAAAGCAAAAGGACAGGCGAGTGACACATACTGAGCCTCTAGTATATTAATGTAATGAACAGGTCTGAATGGTAATGTCGATCATGGTACAGTGCATTTTATATTAATGCAATGACCAGGTGTGAATGCTAATGTCTACCACGTTCATTTTATAGTAATGCAACGACCCGGTCTGAATGTTAATGTCTACCATGTTGCGATGCATTTTACAGTAATGCAATGAACAGGTTTGAATGGTAATACATGTATCTACCATGTTGCAATGCATTTCAATTTTATAGTAATGCAATGAACAGGTCTGAATGCTAATGTTTACCACGTTCATTTTATAATAATTCAATGAACAGGTCTGAATGCTAATGTCTACCACGTTCATTTTATATTAATGCAACGAACAGATCTGAATGCTAATGTCTACCACGTTGCTATACAATTTATATTAATGCAATGAACAGGTCTGAATGCTAATGTCTACCACGTTGTAATGCAATTTATATTAATGCAACGAACAGGTCTGAATGCTTATGTGTACCACGTTGCGATACAATTTATTGTAATGCTATGAACAGGTCTGAATGCTAATGTCTACCATGTTGCGATGCATTTTATAGTAAATACTAATGCAATAAACAGGTCTGAATGCTAATGTCTACCATGTTGCAATGCATTTTTAGCTCGCCTTGCCAAAGGCAATGTGAGGTTTTGCCATCACTTGGCGTCCGTCGTCCGTTAACTTTTCACATTTTAATCTTCTTCTCTTAAACCCCTCAGCCAAATGAAGTGAAACTTGGTAGGAAGTATCTATGGAAGGTCCTCTCTAAAGATTGCTAATTGTGTCCCGATCCATTAACAAACACGACCACCATAGGCAATTCTTGTTTCTGATTGGCCGATATTAACAAAATCTTCTTCTCTGAAGCCACTTGGCCAAATGAACCGAAACTTGGTAGGAAGCATCTATGGCAGATCCTCGATAAAGATTGCTCATTTCGTCCCAATCCGTTCTCAAACATGGCCGCCACAGACAATTCTTGTTTCTGATTGGTTGATTTCTAAAAAATCTTCTTCTCTGAAATTGTTTTGCCAAAATGAACCGAAATTTGGTGGGAAGCATCTATGGAATGTTCTGTATTAAGTTTCCTCAAAGCAGAATGAAAGGTGAGCGACACAGGCTCATCCCACTGAGCCTCTAGTATATTTAAGCAATGAACAGGTTTGAATGCTAACGTATACCACGTTGTGATGCATTTTATATTAATGCAGTGAACAGGTCTGAATGTGAATGTCTACCAGGTTGCAATGCATTTTATATTAATGCAATGAAAAGGTCTGAATGCTAATGTCTACGACGTTGTGATTCATTTTTATATTAATGCAATGAAAAGGTCTGAATGCTAATGTCTACGACGTTGCCATGCATTTTATATTAATGCAATGAACAGGTCTGAATGCTAATGTCTACCACGTTGCGATACATTTTATATTGATGCAATGCACAGAACTGAATGCTAATGTTTGTAGTGGAAAATACAAAAAATCTATTGGCAGCAAATTGTTATACACTTAATCATGATACTATCGTCACGAATTCCGGTATTTATTTTTAGCTCACCTTGCCAAAAGCAGGCAAGGTGAGTTTTTTGTCATCACTTGGCGTCCGTCGTCTGTCGTCCGTTATCTTTTCACATTTTAATCTTCTCCTCTGAAACCCCTCAGCCATATGAACTGAAACTTGGTAGGAAGCATCTATGAAAGGTCCTCTATAAAGATTGCTCATTTTGTCCCGATCCATTTACAAACATGGCCACCACAGGCAATTCTGATTGGCCTATTTTTTTTAATCTTTTCCTCTGAAACCGCTTAGCCAAATGAACGAAACCTGGTAGGAAGCATCTATGGAAGGTCCTCTTATAAAGATCCATTAACAAACATGGCCACCACAGACAATTCATGTTTATGATTGTATGCTTTCTAAAAAAAAACCATTTGTGTGGAAAGGGAGATAACTCTAATTTATATATGAATACTATGAATTGAATTACAGATAAATATGCCTCTAAAACCCCTCAGCCAAATGAACTGAAACTTGGTAGGAAGCATCTATGGAAGGCCCTCTATAAAGATTGCTCATTTCGTCCCGATTCGTTAACAAACATGGCCGCCACAGGCGACTCTTGTTTCTGATTGGCTAATTTTAAAAATTCTTCTCTTCTGTAACCATTTGGCCAAATGATCCGAAAAGTAATAATTTTTGGATTAAAAAACGAAAAATTTGAGTTTTCTCGAAAACAATACATTTTTTTAAAACACAGTAAACGAGAGTTTTGTGCAGAATTTTACTACCATTTTTAAAATATGCATTTCATCTACCAATAACCTTTCATTATTGCTGCACTCATCTGAAATTTGACATTTTCCCCGATTTTTACCGCCAAAATAGAGGTGGGAGTAAACTAACTAGAGGTAGCAGCCAGGTAAATCTTACCTTGATAGAGACAGCGACACGTGTACAGGCATATTTTGACACTCCATTTTTAAACTTTAAAATCTTTCTAAAAGTTCACATAAAATTTCTTCATAAACCTATTTTTTGACATCTTAACATATATATAAACATCGCAAGAATGGGTAAAACAAAGGACTTGTCAAAAGATTGTAAAAACATTGTGTTAAATCTATTCAAGTTTTTTCAGCTTGAGAAGGCCAGGGGAAGACCATTTTATTCCCCAGATAATTTGATTAAAAGAACATGCAAGGTTGCTGGCATATCTTACAGTTCTGTGTATAGAGTTGTAAACGGTAAAAGTCCTCCTGAATCCAACAGACCGAAAGAAAGAAAGAAAACTCTTGATGATTTTGACCGTTGCGTTATTAAACGGACCGTTCATAGCATGTACAACAGGAAAATTGCCCCAACAGTCTCAAAAATTAAGAAAGAAATTGAAGATACAATTAAAATCTCGAAATCAACGCTTACTTTAACTTTATTAGATCTTGGTTATAAGTACAAAAAATCCGGCGATAATAGGAGGCTTTTATATGATCAGAGGTCAGTAATAAATGATCGGTGTAATTACCTCCGAAAAATCAGGAAGTTTCGAGAGGATGGGTATGAAATTGTATATTTGGATGAGACCTGGGTTAATCAGAATCATGCCACTGACTACATGTGGTTACCAGTTGATGGTTCTGATGCCCCAAAGATCCCTTCAGGAAAAGGTTGATAGTTTTGCACGCTGGTAATCGTGAGGAGGGTTTGATTGATAGGTGTGATTTGGTTTTTCTTGCCAAAGCTAAAGATGGGGATTATCACCAAGAAATGAACGGGCCCATCTTTCTAAACTGGTTCGAAAATCAGCTTATGCCAGCATTAAAAAGCCCAAGTGTTATCGTTTTAGATAATGCCAGTTATCACAACATCAAGATTGAAGAAACTGTTGTGCCAAACTTTAATCAGAGAAAAGCTGTCTTACAAGATTATCTTTCAAAACACAACATTCCTTTTCAGCCCCATGAAACTAAAAAACAACTTTATGAACAAATCAAATTTAAGAAACTCCTTTCCGTTTTTAAAACTGATAAAATTGCCAACCTACACGGTCACGAAGTTCTAAAAACCCCTGTTCGCCATTGCGAATTGAACCCCATAGAACTTATTTGGGCACAGGTTAAAGGGTTTGTTGCAGAAAACAATACAACTTTTCGTTTGAAGGATGTGAAAGAACTTGTTTATGGGGGGTTTGGCAGAATTACAAAGGAAGTTTGGGCGAAGGCAGAAGACCATGTATTAAAAATAGAAAGGAGTATGGGAAAGAGAATTGCATTGATAGGAGTGAGATTCCCCCAATAATAATTGATTTTGATGACGAAGAGTCCAGCGACGAGGAAAGCTGAATCCAGTCCAACATGATTACATATTGAACGGGTATACCGGTTGTAAATGACAGATTGTACATAACGTTTTTACCTATAAAATTTTATTCATATCCAATAATTGTGTACTCTATGTCTAACTTCAGTGAATTTATTAGCAGAAAAGACCGTTCTTTTTCGAATTATTTCAGAAAGATTGAAATAGTTTGGTCAAATTAAAAATCAGTAATTATGGAAATTTATGATTTCAAGTTTTTTTTCAAAATTTTCGAGGTAAATCTCAGGTAAGCATGTGTATAAATGTCACGTAGTCAAATGCATTAACCATGAAGGGAACAATAGCCTTCTCCGGCACTTCGACGGGAGACAATAGACCAGCTGCGGGACCACCGTCGTTCCTATTGTTATATGGGATTACGTCCACGGTGAGTTGGCTGTCGCATTTAACGAGCAAACTTGGCCTATTTTGAAGAACTTAGCCTGAAATAAAGACCAAAATAACGCCAACAATTGGTAATTTTTCAGATGAGCAGGGCCTTCAGAATAATTTCAACCGTAAATATTTATACAATTCCAAAATGGTAGTAAAATTCCTGACCAAACTCTCGTTGGATGCGTTAAAAAAAAATCTACGCTTTACGAAATATTTAGATTTTTCCGTTTTCTAATAAAAAAATTATTACTTTAGTAGGAAGCATCTATGGAAGGTCCTCTATAAAGATTGCTCATTCCGTCCCAATCCATTAACAAACATGGCCACCACAGGCGATTCTTGTTTCTGATTGGTCTATTTCTAAAAATCTCCTCTGAAACCGCATGGCCAAATGATCCGAAACTTGGTAGGAAGCATCTATGGAAAGTCCTCTTATAAAGATTGCT
The DNA here is from genome assembly GCA_963680875.1 of Bathymodiolus brooksi. Classification (NCBI taxonomy): domain Eukaryota; kingdom Metazoa; phylum Mollusca; class Bivalvia; order Mytilida; family Modiolidae; genus Bathymodiolus; species Bathymodiolus brooksi. Next base: position 82,939,765 of record OY804576.1, on the reverse strand, counting down.
CATTTTGTCCCAATCTGTTAACAAGCATGGCCACCACAGACAATTCTTTTTTTCTGATTGGTCAATTTCTAAAAATCTTCTACTCTGACACAGCTTGGCCAAATAGACCGAAACTTGGTAGGAGGCATCTATGGAAGGTTCTCTATGGGAATTGTTCATTCCGTGTTGATCCGTTAACAAACATGGCCATCATAGGCAATTCTTGTTTCTTATTTCTAAAACGGCTTTTCCTCTGAAACCGCTTGGCAAATGATATGAAACTTGGTAAGAAGCATCTATGGAAGGTCCTCTATAGAGATTGCTCATTTCGTTTTGATCTATTAACAAACATGGCTGCCACAGGCAATTCTTGTTTTAGATTGGTCGATTTCTAAAAATCTTCTTCTCTGAAACTGCTTTGCCAAAACGAACCGAAATTTGGTGGGAGCACCTATAGGCTATGGAAGGTTCTGTATTAAGTTTCCTCAGAGCAGAATGAAAGGTGAGCGACACAGGCTCAGCTCAGTGCTGAGCCTCTAGTTTTGTTGTCAGTTGACTCGAGTACATTGTTTTGACTTTTCCGTGTCGCCCTTATAATTAAATCCAAAAATATGCTCGCTATGTACCTAAAATATTTTAGGTACATAGCGAGAATATTTTTGACTCTACACAAGCGCCTGTGGTGTGTTCTTGGGGGAAATAAAAATGTTTCGACCAATCAGATTTAGGTCAACCATCTTGGATTTCTAATCAATCCAAAAACTAATAGCACTTCTTCAGAACCCCAAGAGTAATATTTATGGCAAGTCTGGCGATTTGAAATGAATTAATTTTAGAAAATATTGTATACAATGTCTCGGCCAATCAGATGTCAAGGTGGCCATGTTGGATTATTAATCGCTCTGGAAAACAAGGACATATAGAGGAAATTTCTGGCAAGTCTGCTGACTTCACATGCAGTAGTTCTGGAGAAGTCGAAAATATCTCAACCAGTCAGAGAGCAGGAGAGGACATCCATTTTAGACAGACAGACAGACGGATGGATGAACTGTTACTCCGGAAACTTTTCAATCAGAAAAGCTCAGAGGAGCCTCTGGCTCAGGCGGACTAATAAAAACGACAAAGAAACTATTTAGTAGATATTTATTCATTTTCTTCATAAGCATAACTATTACTGATTGAAGAGATTAACATACATATCAAATATTATCTTCACCTAATTATACATAAGCATAAAGATATCTTTTTTTGTGTTAGAATTGACTTGTTGAGTATATATACACATCGTTATACTAGTTTTTTTTTTCGCAAAAAAAAATGTATAATATCTCTTTACTACGGAGTCCCTTTAGGGACATACTGATATTTTATTTATCTTGTGCACACGAGTTAATATTATGGTCTAGTATGTGGATATATATTTTAATTTTGTTTTAAGGAATAAAGATTTCCATATTTTAAGACCATATAAATAAACGCAATATTATTAATTATAATGAATCATGTAAATATAATTTAAGATGTAACGTGGTAAAATATGCATTTTTGACGAGAGAAAAAAATTGACGATATATATAAATAACTTAACAAGTCAATACTAGAAGGTGCACCTACTAAACATTTGCTTAAATCAGAAATTCAAAAGAAATTTTACCTTTTTATGCGATTTTTTACATTTTTATTTTCATTAAAGAAGCTTTTCTAATAGATATTTTAATGAAAATTATATATGTATATCTATTCTGCCTATCCTATCATTTTTTTTTTATTTATTCAAGTCTAGTTACAGCAAATTAGTAAAAAACAAAAAAAACCCTGACTGGTCACAAATAACAGTAATAAAATAAGTTATAAAAAGTAAAACAAAAATAAAACACTCGCAAACATCTAGGGGTAATTTTTAGTAGTGATTGTAAGTGGACTAAACATATTTACACGATAATTGAAAGAGCTTTAAAACAATTAAATATTTTGAGAAAAGTGAAATTTAAACTTAATAGGCAATATCCGGAAAATATCTATATTACATTTATTAGACCTACATTGGAATATGGTTCTGAAGTATGGGATGATTATGGAGCTGTCAACTCTGATAGATTGGAAAAGGTACAAACAGAAGCTGCTCGAATAGTAACAGGGCCGACTTCATATGCTAGCTTAGATTCTATTTATTGTGAAACTGGAAGGGAAAAGTTATATCAAGTGTTTGTTTTGATAGATTTGCCACGTAGAGCTTTGGGTGGGCTGAAGAGTAAAAAACGGAAGTTTCTTTAAAACCTTTAATATCGCAACAATGAAGTGTTGGATACAAGGTGGGTGCCCCTTTTATACTGTAAGACGGGAAGTTAAAAAACTTAACTTGTTTAATAAAATCATAAATAAGGAAGTACCGGAATATTTATCATAGTTGATACCTCCAACAGTTGCCGAACTCATAATCTACGAAATCGTCACAATATAAGTCAACCAGCAAACCGACTATCATCATACCAAAACTCATTCTTTCTGTCGACTATTAAGACCTGGAATACCCTTAATTTAAATATTCGAGAAGTTCCAATCTTTTTCATATTAAAAAAAAAAGGCTTCAATTTAATTATTTTAGAAATTAGAAAATACCATATTACTATTCGTCAGGTGACAAATACCGTAAATAATGTTTTGCAAAGTAGGTTAAGAAATAGATGTTGTGCATTAGTCCGCTAATTTGATTCCGAATGCATTATGTTCATGTTGAAAATCGGATGAAGCTGCAAAACAATTTGTGTTTAAACATTGTAACAATTATATTGTACGAAGAAATACCTTTCTTATAGGAATTCGAGAAGTTAATGATTTACCAATAGATGAGCTTACAAACTCGGACACCTTGGAAGTTTTCCTAAAACTGCTTCCATTGATTTTATGGTAGAAAAACCCAATTACAACTCTGTGATGTTATATCACTATCCATTATCAAAACAATTACATAAACAAACAATTGGGCTCATCTGTCACATAAATAAAAAAAAAAAAAAAAAAACCAATCGAACCTGTTCCTCATTATTAGTGAAATACTAAATATTATAGAAGATAGACCAACATATCGCTTTAATCATACGAAGAGCTATGTATTAAAACAAACATTAAATTTATCTTAAAATGTGTACCTTTGGCTTTATTTAATATTTGGACATCAGCAGATGTGCATGACTACGGGATTGAAGCCTGAAACCCATTTCTTTTGACGTTCTAACGCCCTAATCCTAGGTAACACATCCACTCCACCTCGGTAGATAGGTATCCGCCTGCAAGATCAAGTGTTATACATTTTAAGCAAGATACTAACATATAATAAGAAATCCATATAATTTGTTCAAATATGAATGGGGGGAAAAAAACACAAGAAATCCATCATCTCCATCACAACATGGATAGTTAACATTCATCATCCATGAATTTTGTTTTTAAAAAAAGTTCATACAGATATTTTGCTATTCATATCATATATCAATTTGTATATTTTGTATTATAAAAGGACAGTTTAAACAGTGATGGCCAATAATTCCACCACTATCAACAAAACGACCAATCACCTCTCACCTCAACTATAAACTGAACATAAAAAAAAGACCACGACATTTCTAGAGAACAAATATTTACCTAGAAGATACAAACGGATATAACAATATCAACGGTAGTCGACAATGCTATATTCAGGAAGTTCATAATATATATATATGAAAAAAACTGCATTTGATTTTTTATTTAGAAATTAGGGAAGGGATGGGTTAAGCGGGTTAGCAAAGTTATACTGTCAATGAAAAAGTATGGTGAGTTGGGTAGGGATGAAAAAGGTTAGTCTTTTGTAGCGGCTAAATTCGACTGCTTTTTTTCTCTCGAAATCTACAGAAGAGATCTCTTGCATGTATGGAGCGTGGCACTGTCCAAACACGCTACCCACTAAGATGGTTCAGTGGCAGGAGTGGACTGGACGCTTCAGGACAGGACTGGAAAGTGTGGGGGTAAACTTTCAAAACACACCCCCAACGAGAGGGTTTCTCTTATCGCCATGCATTTATATACGCGGATAGTTAACAAAGCCTCCTGGTTGAAAGTCAAATGAGCAACATTTCAGGTATGATATAATTATGACAAGAACAATTTTACAAGCAGTAAATAGTGTCGGTAAAAATGTGTAAATGAAAGTTCTGTCATTACTAACAACAATATACATTACTTATTGTTGTATGCTGTGATCTGTCCTTGTTTTACTGACAAAATGCTCGGGAGCTTTATATACCGTGACATTCTCGCAAGAATTACTTTTAAAAGTCCCGAAATACCTTACTAATACATGTACTGTGACGTAGGCCCCACAGACCCTTGTTTCATTCAAAAAATATATGCCCCCCTCTTCCTTACTTCAAGGTAAATATCTGCCCTTTTCCCCATCCCCACTTCTCCTCAATATTTTTCGCTTATTTGTGATCCATTCACTGACCCAATTATATCGTTACACTCCCGAGATATTTCTCTTTTCGACTGCCACATTTAAACATGCCTACCGGGTCCCCCTCAGACGAATTGGACAAGAATATTCAGCGAACGTCGCTTCGTCTACTTTTCAGTCATTGAAACGGATACAGCCACTTTTTTGCCATGACAGTTAGTCTGTGAAGTAGTTGATTGTTGATCTGAGTACAAAATGGTAAAATGAAAATCTTATAAAAAGGAAGGTTGACCATTGCATATATATCTATATATGCTTGACAAGTTGACACAATGACATACTACTATAAGACTGTGACTTGGTATGAAGATAACAGAGTGCAGAATTCCACAAAATGCATAGGTTAACGTAAATTCCCACTTCATCGCAGAACAATGTTAATCTATCCTCTATCAGCACCTTTGTCTCGGTGCAAGCACAACCGCAAAGCAATGACAAAAGAAAAATAAAGGTTCGATTGAATGAGCGATTTCGTGTATAGCCCCTAAGCGAGAATGAGATCGTTCATTGTAATCAGGAATGATGAGAACCAACGAGTTGGAATAATGGACAGGAAGAAAAATTCCAGTATTTTATACAGTATATTAATTGTGTCTCTTTTTAAGGAGATAATTCAGCATACTTATACTTTCATTCTGCATTTACAAATGAAGTAACTAATTTCATTTAATCTCTTAAGGTCCCTGGGCTGCAGCCCAGAAAGCCCGCGCCATTATATGGCACTGTTTTAAATCAAGCAGAAAAGTATGTAGTTTATAGAAGTATTTTTAAATGAATTTTATGCCATGTTTTTCAAACCATTAGGGGTGTTGTTTAACGAGTCATTTTTCAGCTATATAATGGCGAAAACAAGTTATACCGGTATATGATGATGATGACGATGATGATCTCCGCTCAGTACTGGACTGACACCCTTAGCTGGATATTTATTGTACTAGCTCACTGAAACAACAGTCCTCGGGTACACATGTCGCTTCACTCGGACACATTATCCTGATTCCGATCCAACCAGTCTTTGCGCTTACTCTTTATAATGCTGCGTGCTTAGCGGAGAAGCAACACAAACCAATTTTATAGTCTGTGACCACATATGAGCTCGAATCTGACAATATACCACACACGTAGCGAAAACGCCAACCATTACACTGTCGGTGCAGTTTCAAACCATTAAGATTTTTAAACACAGTTACAGTATTTGTCTGCAAATCAGTGCCTATCACCATTAACGTTGTGAGTTCGAATCTAATTTTCTTTAAGCTTGAATTTCTGATGTCACGAATAAATGTGACATACCGTATCAGAAAAGGGGAGCAATTAAATATCAAATTTTAATTAGATTCTTGAAAAGTTCAAACACAATTAAAATAAAAAGTAAGATTTTACAATTTTAATATTTTTTACACCTCATCAACAAGTAATTCTAAATTATAACAATATATTTACTTTTTTGCAAAATTGAAGACACAAAATGTTACCTGTCCTATAATAAAAACAACAATACATTACAGAAAAGACATTCATCCATCAAAGTTGATAGTTCTCTGATTTTTCTTAAGTAGATTTTTTTTTACAGAATCTTTCAACTTAATACAAAACTTGCATGCAAGCTGTTAATGTAGAAGTTTAATATCAAATTTTACGCTTTGTAGCTCATTTTCTGTAAATATTGACATTTTTTTCTCTCCCTGTCAACTTTTCTTAATATCAAAATAATTGCTTAATGCTGCTACTTGTAGACATGCAATGCTTTCAACTGAACACTCTCTGTTGAATGTTATATTTGTACTTTTATGCTATTTTCACTGTGTATTTATTTTAACAGAAAATTTTGACTGTCTAGTATACAAATCCTTTCAAATGATATATTTTTTCGCTCCATTGGATATTACAACACAGTATTAAACCATAAACCAGGAAGTAATGCCATTTAGTTATTTTTTTCTGTTGTATACAACGTCATGCTTACTTTAGAAATAGGCCAAATGTTCTTAAATTTAAAAATATTATGACCGTAACGAAAAAAGCAGATCTTTTGAAGTTATGTAAAATGATAAAAATAATAAATGAAGGTGTGTGTGCTCCGGGCTAATCCCTGTGTCCATTTCTGTTTCTCTGTAACTGTAATTGTACATGTATATATTTGTAAATAGTTTGTAATTCTCTATACCTATGTATTGCAATGGCTTATTGAGAAATAAAGATATAAATATATATATAAATGGGGTGCGACCTATAATGCGACGCCGCGATAGTCCGACGATACCAGGGGCGGATCCAGGGGGGGGGGGCGCACAACGCCCCCCCCCCCCCTAAAATTGGAAAAAATATGATTTTTTTGGCGTAAAATCGTGATTTTTCACACGAAATACCCCACAAATTTTCGCGCCCCCCCTAACTTGAAATCCTGGATCCGCCCCTGGATACGTTAGTCCGACAATCCGACAAATCCGACAAATCTTTTGACATACCTTTGATAGTTGTCGAATTTGAGAGCCTCTGGTCGTGGATGTTTAATACAACGTAGCCATTGACCCGTACAACTATCATAACTATGAATGTATCTTGTGCTAATAAAGAAAAGAGCCGGTGGAGATAAAAATGAAAAATAAAACAGACTGTGTTTGCAGATACCTTGTATATGTAAATAAAATGCAGCGATTGTTGCTGAGTTCTGTATTCTCAAATTTGTGGAATGCAAATATGAAAGCGCATATCTTTTAAAATCTTGAAATACAATCTTGTGCTCAGAACTTTTCACAACGTACAGTGCTTTAAATTATTGAACTATCTTGGTCATGACACGGTGTCTTGGCTGCAGGCTCCGTTGCGCTCATTGCTCGAAACGACTGAATCGGAACTCTAAGATATGCATAACTAGACACATTTTTTTTTTAGAATTTTACTATTCGAATTCTTTTATCATATTATCTCTTCTTCTGTTCTTTTTCCCGTACAATGTATTTAATTCTCTGTTCTTTCCTTGCTGATCCAAAGTTAACTGAACCGACGAACATTTGCATACGTTGTCGTCTGCATTCAATATATTCATCGTTTAATTAGGTATCCGCAAATAATATCAATGACGGAGAATGGTGTTCATTTGGTGGAACCCCTCGCTTCCTGGAAAATGTTTTATAAATTGAGTGAAAATCGGCGAATTTTTTAATAGATATCCTCTGGAACCCCATTTTTTAATTTCTGGATCCGCCGCCCCTGAATCAAGTCCTGTCACCGGAAAATGTTTAAATGATCCCCCAGAAGTCTTTTAATATTAAAATTATTGCTACGATTTATACTGCATTTAAGTTTTTAAAGAAATCAAATATATTTCCTTTGCTTTCTTGTACCTTTGGTAATATTTTCTGATTTTGTTATCAAGAGATTTTGTTTCCTCGGCGAGTGTTTCCGTATTACTACTATGCATAGCCGGCGTTTTGATTGTCTAAGCGAAGCATTCCATATTAAATCACGTTTTTTTTTCAATTTCATATATGTTTTTTTTATTTCGACGTGTTTACAATAATAGGTCAAAAGTATTTTCACACCAAAATATTTCTCTATATATTTCATATAGAACCACAATATTCATTAATTTTTTTAAATATTGTCAACTCATTAAACTTGATTTTCATGAATTTCATGAATTCATGAAATATCTTAGTGTGAACAAACTTTATTGGGTTCCAAAGGGGAATTAATGGGGTTCCAATGGTAGATTTAGTGGAATTTCTCAAAAGTGAACCATTTTTGGGGTAATGATCGTTATGATGGGTTTATACTCCGGGGGCGACAGCGATACGACGGATTTGCGATGTCGCTTTCAACATCGCCATCCCATCGCAGCGACAACGCACGTCATCGCTGACCATCGCTAGCGAAAATTTTCGTCACAAGGATCATCGCAAGCTGTCGCAGCAGAGTTTTTATTTTAACTTTTTAGCGATATCGCTACCGTCGATGAGTAATTGCCATCTGAAATCATACAACAATATTATCAAAATCACTAAGCAACACGAACTAAAAACGATAGTAGCGACGCAACAAAAAAGCAATGATTTCGCAATAGTATCGCTTCTCCATCGCAACAATTTCATTGCTCGTCGCATCGCTTTCGCACCCGAAGTATAAATCCACCTTTACAAGCGAAATTGTAAGTAGGCGAAAAAAAAATGCGGCGACCGATTTAAATGTGTCCAAGTAATACTGTAATAGTAGTCTCCTTGAAAAAACCATCTTCGCCCGTTGACGTCAACTACTTTTATATTGACTTCACAAACGTATGACGTTTAACGAGAGCATTTCGGGAGTTTCATATTCATAACAAAACTCTTCGAGGATAGTTGTACGAAATAGCACAATCAAGGTAAGATATTAGTTTTATTCTAATATAATTCATCTGAATTTTAATATTCTCAGAATAGTAAAAAATTACGGAAAATACGACATTAAACAGAAAAATAAGTTTAAACAACATTCAAAGCCAAAATAAACATAACTACGGTATACATATTAAAAAAAACTCTTTTGAACTTGAAGGCCCCTTTCATCAGTGACCACTAGGTTTGAAAATTGAAAATCAATTTCTTATACCAAGCCAATACTCTTATAAGATATTTTTTGTACTTCATATGGAATGACAATAATACTAGGAGGGGGGAGGTGACTTGAAAGCATACTGATTTTAGTTTTATATGTTTACAGATTACTGTTTTTAAGCACATTTAGTTCGACAACATCAGCTATGTCAACTCAACTGGTGAAAATGATGAGTTCTGATTCTGATTGGCAAACTCAACTAATGACTAAATTGATCATTGAGATGAGTACTAGTATACGTAGTTGTAAGTATTATATAAATGTGTAAGGTTATAAAGTGATGATGAACTTGTTATACAACAGTGTAAACTAGAAAGCAATTTTTGTGGACGAAAAAAAAACCTTGTTTTAGTTTATTAAGAACCGAATCGGTCTATTGATGTTAAATGGTCAGCGTTTGCATTTCCAGCTCATCACATGTAATACATCTCTGACTCCATCTTGAATGGGATTGCCCCCAGAAATGCATCCGATAGTCTCTTTCTCTAGCAATGGGCTGTCATTACAATAAAAAGAAATCTCTTTAACTGTTCAGTACTTTTATATTTTATGTTGGAATGAGCTGGTATTTAATTTTAGCTGAGGAGTTGTTTACCATATGTTACTGAGGAGTTGTTTACCATATGTTACTGAGGAGTTGTTTACCATATGTTACTGATTTGTTTATTTGTGGACTTATTAAATACCATTATGCAAATTGGGTCTAATTTGACCCGAAATTATTTTAAAATCTTCTCATTCGTCCCTTTCATACCCTGTCGGTACCAATGCATTCAATTCCAATTTCTGAAAATAGCTGAAACCTATACATTTTAACACAAGTAGAATGAGCTGAAATTTAACCTGTAGCTACATCGTAATGAATTGTTAAATATTAGATCTTCTGTTAAGTTTATCATTTTGCCAATGTTAAGTCATTTTTAAGACTGAATTAAATAATAATATGAGTAAAAATATTTATCCATGGTTAATGTATTCATTGATTTAATGGTGGGGGAGGGGTGTCTGTTCATGTACTTTAAGCCACATATTAAAGTTTCAATTACATGTTTTGTTTGATTTTTTTTTTTTTTTTTTTGGTGCTCGAGTGCAATAGTTTTAATTATTTCATGATTACTAATAATTAATACACAGTAAAAGATGTTATTCATTGTAAGTATATTTGTTCCAGAGATGTTGGAATTTGTGAGATCTATCAGTCATAATGGGCTCGATTTTAATGGGTCCAGCAAATGTTTCATGTGTGGCAGACCTAATACCAGGCCAATTAAATGTGTGTCGAACCCTCCTACATGCCCTAGTTGATTTGGCTGTCAAAAAGGGCCTCGATGCGTACCTTAGAAAATTAGAATAATATTTAGGTCTGGTAGATCAGGACATGGTGTAACTCAATTTAAATAATTCTGTAGTTCTAATTTATGTATTTATTGGATGTTGTTTAACACCATCTTTGCCAATACTTTAGCCATATCATGGTGTGAAATTTTGATAAAACCTATTAAAATGGAATAACTAAACATGGGTTAGGACATTACTAGTACATTTTTGTATATACAAGGATGTTGTTTCTTGTTTTAGTACCTATATGGGGGTTGATTTTAATTTAAATACCTGTATGGGGTTGATATTCGGATTGAAACAGGAGTGGTACTTAACTGTTCTTTCTAATTTCAGTACATGGGTGTGGATTATAATTTGCGCAGGAATACTGTTTGTGCTTGGGTGCGTACTTGCTTGCATTCAAGTTTCAGAAGAAAAATCTGCAAATTGAAAAACAACACCACGGGAAAACAGGGATTAAAAGAGACAACCAAATTGTAGAAGGTTGCGCTCCTTGGAAAATGTAACATTGAAAAGGTAGGGCAGCATGTATATAACTTTTTATTGGATGAAAAAATTAGTTTAATTATCTTTTCAAAATGTGTTTTGTATGTTGGTAAAAAATATTTCTAATTACATTGGCTGCCAATAAAACATGACTAATCAATATAAACAAACAGTTATTTTCTTTCCACAAATAGTATTGTTGTTGCATTCTTGGATTCTTTCTAATAGAGAGCTCATAAATATTTTAGAATTGTTTTAAGATCCAGGTGTTGCCAAATAATAAAGTTTATAGGGATATTGCCAGTAGACGGAAGTGTGACAAAATAACCTACAAAAGAATGCATCAGTGTCCTACAATCCACTTAAGATAAGATGTTTTATTCAGTTCCAATGATATCTAACAATATTACGGATCACAAATGTAAGGTGGCTTTTGAATGGACAAGTTTTCAGGGCCCAGGTCAAAGCTTAGTTGTTTTGGCTACTGTGTCTCTGCTAAGTTTTATTACTGTGTAGCATTATTTAGATTGTTGAATATTTATATGTATAATCAAATAGTGTGATCATTATGAAAGAAAAGAGATGAGAAGAAAAAAGAGGAAGATTACTTTATTTTACAATCTCTGAGCAAAATAAAATGGTTTTTAGAGCATTTGACTTCCATTACCATCTCAAAGCCATTTATTTTCCATTTTTATACCCCCAAAAACGTTACAAGACATTTTTACTTCCGCCATTTATTGACCATTTATTGCCAACATAGAATTTAAATGGTACATTGTGGAACCATTTTTAAATATTCAGCGAACGTCGCATGGTCTATTTTTAAGGGAATACGATACAGTAGGGATTGCCAATTGATTTTTTCATGAAAATTCGTGATTTGGTCAATTTCGACATGCTCTTTCCAAATATGCAAAGAAAAATATACCTTCGTGACTTAGTTTTCGAGATATTTACGATCGAATTTCGACCATTTTTCGAACAAAAAATTAAAATACGGATTTTTATAGCGGTAAAGAAAATATCACAATTTCAAAACGGTAAAAGATAATTGCATCCGGTTTTTTGCAATAGCTTCCTATGATAATTTCGTTCAAAGATGATGAACATGTACATTGCCAATAATAGATTAAGCAGTCCAAAAATTCTACTTATTTGTGGAATATGGATTATTTAGTGGTTTCTTTATGAATAAATTTGCATGTAGAAAAAAAATGACAATTGATATTTTCTTAATATTTGTCATGATATTCTCGCAATGATTTTATTTAGAATTTTAACAAAAAGTAAGGGGGTACATGTGCTTGTTCTTTAGCTACAGAACAAAAACCGTGCATTTTTCATGACAAACCTAGACATCGTCAATTTCGGCGCCAAATTACCCTTCAATGTATTTTAATAGGTTAAACGTCGTGGAGTCTTTCCCGCCGTTTTCCTTGGATTGGATGAAAGGGCAACACAACCGGAGAATGAAATAAATGAAAGATAACGGCTATAGTTGTACAGCGAATAGATAAGTAACTGCCGAACCCGTGCAAACGTTCTTGCTCAATGTTCATTAGATTTAACGGTGTATCACAACCGTCACACGCGTTTAATTGCTCTGCTAGTGTTTTTAGTTCAACTACTCGTCTCCCATCCTGCCAGCATATATCTTTATAATCAGTTCCAGGGTTTGCGTCCGTCCGGTCTGCGTCTGTCTGGTCTACCTCTGTCTCACCAACATTCCTATCCAACTCTTTCAAGTGCTCTGAACATTTTTTCCGACGGCGTATTTCTCCTTCTTTTAAAAACGGCATTATTCGGCTTGAAGTAGGTGCTTTCAAATTTTTACGCAATCGGCTTTTTATGACGTCGATGCAACTTCCACGGAAAATGTCGCGCTCGTTACGTCGCAAAAACAACATGCGGTATTCGGCAAAGTAATTATCTGCCCTTGCTACTGTATCGTATTCCCTTAAGTCATTGAAACGATTACAGCCACTTCCGGTTTGCACTGGATTTTTCATATGCATTCGGAATTCTTTAGACCGGCCATGTGTAACAATTCCATCATGATCATCTCCTCTCAAATGTAAAATAAGCCTTTAAAATACAGATAATTGTTCCAATGCAGATTATAAAAATATGTTCAACTCCAAATTACTGACATTTGATTTTTAAAGCACCTTTTTTTAAATTTTCTAAATCAATTTAGACCGGACTGGAAGTGGCTGTGTCCGTTTCAATGACTGAAAAATAGACCATGCGACGTTCGCTGAATATTCTTGTCCAATTCGTATGAGGGGGGCCCGGTAGGTATATTTAAATGTGGCAGTCGAAAAGAGAAATATCTCGGGAGTGTAACGATATAATTGGGTCAGCGAAAGGATCACAGATAAGCGAAAAATATTGAGGCGAAGTGGGGAAGGGGAAAAGGGCAGATGTTTACCTTGAAGTAAGGAAGAGGAGGGGGGGGGGGGGGGGGGCATATATTTTTTGAATGAAACAAGTGTCTGTGTTGTCAACGCTAATATCATATGTGCCAAGAATCTTGGCAAAATCCGTTTATTAAAGGGTAACTTAATATAAACCGGTTATAATGACCCCATATATTGTAAAATATGTAAAGAATATCATATAACTAATATTTGAGAAGCTTCTTTGTTTATTTTCAAACGAAGATAAGAGATTATTTTTTATACAGTGATCAGTCATACAGCGCTGTTCTGGTTCCTTCTTGTAATAGCTTCTATAGTTGCTGAACATTACACTGATAATATTTTATAAAAATGAAACCAGTTAATACAAAGGTAGACTACTTTTTAGGCGTTGACAGGAGTGTAAGGACCAACAACTCTGGGTAGAGATTGTATTCCCGCGTTACATTTCACATGATGGAAGTTAAAAAAAAGAATGATGTTAGAACTTAGCCTAGTACAACGAGCTGCTTTTTTTTTTTATATTAATAATAACCGATTTGTTGCCCGGAAAATATAGAATATGAGTGACATTTTGGTATTCTATGATGTAGTTTCGTTCGTTCATTTCTGTGCTGTTAAATACTGAGGTATAACATTGGAGAAATTAATTTAGGCATTGTAGAATACATGTAACTTGTTTTGGAGAAAACTTTTGATGTTAATTTTATGTATTTGATATGGGCCATTGTGGTCGTGATCGTATGGTAGTTGGAATTACAACTACTTGTGCAATCAGTGCCATCACCACTAAAGTTGTGAGTTCAAACCCAGTTCATGGCAAGGTGCACTTGATACAACATTATGTGATAAACTTTGTCAGTGACTTGCGACAAATCAATGGTTTTCTAGGGTACTCTGGTTTCCTTCACCAATAAAATGGACTGCCACGATAAAACTGAAATATTGTTGAAAGTGGCATTAAACACCATAAACCAATTTTGTATTTAATCAATGATTTGTATAGTATACTATACAAATCCTTGATTTGATCAAAAACACAGACTAGAAAGTTTGTGCATCCAAAACATTTGATTATGAGAGTACCAGATGAAGGTTATTCCAGGAACATTCCTGCACATTAAATTTGGTATTGTTATTTTTTATTTCTTTGCAAAATTTGTGTTCTTTCATGGACTGCAATCCAAAATGGCAACAGACATAGCCCAGCTTCAGCTGTAAAATGATTCATTTTGCTTCTTTCTACAAACCACTAAACTAATTGAACCCAAACTTACTGTTAGTTTAGATCATTGCATTGTCCTTTTCAAAAACTGAATTGTGTAAGGGACATCAATCAAAGATGGCCATTACTGCATTTAATAGTTGAATATAGGCTTCTATTGGAAACAGAATGGTAGCCCTATAAATGTTGTTTAATATTTTCCATAAATCTCTAAAAGTGATTCAGATGCACAATACAGGCTCTCATGAGCCTCTGGCTATTTATGTTGTGTTGATACATGTAACACAGGATTCTCTAAATTCTTATTATTTCAGCAAAAAAAATATGATTTTCCTCAAATATATTGTTCATAGTATTTTGCTTGACACAGTAAATTGCTAGACACAATAATGCGTTGGACACAGTAATATGCTTGACCAGTCTGCGCCAAAAACCACTAGCTCTATGCCCCTGTCTAGTAAAAATTGGTTCGGGCTAGTAAAAATTGCATAAAATTTACTTAATCAAATAGAAAAAATTATTCTAAAAAACTATTCGGGCTAGTTTGTCAAAATGTTTTTGGCACAGACTGCTTGACCCATATATTTTGGACATTTCAAGAATTAAATATGCCTTCAAAATATGCGAAATATTGATATTCAGAGACCGCTTTTCAAAATAAAATAGCAAACTGTTGCTATGGCCCATCAATAACCCATAGAGATGATCATTTTAAAATTATAACGGCATTAAAATTGGATGAAAAATAAAAGTTAAAATTTGCCCCTATTTGGGCCCCTTTTATGTAAAAACGGTAATAGTCACATATTAATACTATGCATTATTATGAAAGGTATTTTCCTAAGGAATTCATTACAAAAAACATCAAAATCAGATGAAAAATTTAAAGTCTCTCTCCATGTACAAATAACAGAAACATTCATTTTCGCACCTTAGGGTCTCTTGTTTGAAAACGGGTAGGGTTACAATATCCAAAATCAATATCAACCTTAATTCACTGCCAATTATCATTGTGTTCAAAATTCAGAAGGATCTGTCAACAACAACTTAAGTTATCACACCGAAACCATTTGAAACTATTCCGTCTACAGACGGCAACGACAGCGCCATAACATAATATGACCGCAAAATTTTTGTAGTCATATAAAAATATCAACCAGATGCTCTCAAGAGCCTGTATCGTTCACCTGGTTATAAAAAAAACCAATTGGTCCTATGTAAAAACTATGTCCTGCAGTGGTAGTCATCTTGGAATTACGATCAACATAAAAAACACAAAGTTTGTAAAGGACCTTCCAATGATTGATGCACAGTTTAGGTTCAATCAGTGCAATAGCTTCAGAGAAGAATATATTTCTGTATTTTCCCCATATGGTCCTGTGTTAATACTATGACCTGTGGTGGCAGCCATCTTGGATTTCCGATCGGCATAAAAAACAGAGGACCTTCCAATGATCATTCCTGAGCAGTTTGGTTTCAACTGTCCAAGTGGTTTCAGAGAAGAAGCGTTTTGAAACATTTTCCCCATAGGGTCCAATGTTAAACTAAGTCCTGCCGTAGCCGCCATTTTGAATTTCATATCAGAACAAAAAACGTAAAGTTTGTAGAGGACCATCCAATGAACATTCATGTACAGTTTGGCTTTAATCATATTTGTAGTTTCTGAGAAGAAGGCATTTGAACATTTTCCCATAGGGTCCAATGTTAACCTATATCCTGCGGTGGTGGCCATCTTGGATTTCCGATCGGCATAAAAAAACACACACCTTGTAGAGGACCTTCCAATGATCATTCCTGGGCAGTTTGGTTTCAATTATCTAAGTGGTTTCAGAGAAGAAGCGTTTTGAAACATTTTCCCCATAGGATCCAATGTTAAACTAAGTCCTGCCGTAGCCGCCATTTTGAATTTCATATCGGAACAAAAAACGTAAAGTTTGTAGAGGACCATCCAATGAACATTCATGTACAGTTTGGCTGTAATCATATTTGTAGTTTCTGAGAAGAAGGCATTTGAACATTTTCCCATAGGGTCCAATGTTAATCTATATCCTGCGGTGGCAGCCATCTTGATTTTTCGATCTGCATAAAAATACAGAAACTTTGTAGAGGACCTTCCAATGATCATTGCTGAGCAGTTTGGTTTCAATTGTCCAAGTGGTTTCAGAGAAGAAGCGTTTTGAAACATTTTCCCCATAGGGTCTAATGTTAAACTAAGTCCTGCCGTAGCCGCCATTTTGAATTTCATATCGGAACAAAAAACGTAAAGTTTGTAGAGGACCATCCAATGAACATTCATGTACAGTTTGGCTTTAATAATATTTGTAGTTTCTGAGAAGAAGGCATTTGAACATTTTCCCATAGGAACCAATGTTAATCTATGTATTGCGGTGGCGGCCATCTTGGATTTCCGATCGGCATAAAAAACATAATATTTGTAGAGGACCTTCCAATGATCATTCCTGGGCAGTTTGGTTTCAACTGTCCTAGTGGTTTCAGAGAAGAAGCGTTTTGAAACATTTTCCCCATAGGGTCCAATGTTAAACTAAGTCCTGCCGTAGCTGCCATTTTGAATTTCATATCGGAACAAAAAACGTAAAGTTTGTAGAGGACCATCCAATGAACATTCATGTACAGTTTGGCTTTAATCATATTTGTAGTTTCTGAGAAGAAGGCATTTGAACATTTTCCCATAGGGTCCAATGTTAATCTATGTATTGCGGTGGCAGCCATCTTGGATTTCCGATCGACATAAAAAACATATAGTTTGTAGAGGACCTTCCAATGATCATTCCTGGGCAGTTTGGTTTCAATTGTCCAAGTGGTTTCAGAGAAGAAGCGTTTTGAAACATTTTTCCCATAGGGTCCAATGTTAAACTAAGTTCTGCCGTAGCTGCCATTTTGAATTTCATATCAGAACAAAAAACGTAAAGTTTGTAGAAGACCATCTAATGAACATTCATGTACAGTTTGGCTTTAATCATATTTGTAGTTTCTGAGAAGAAGGCATTTGAACATTTTCCCATAGGGTTCAATGTTAATCTATGTCCTGCGGTGGCGGCCATCTTGGATTTCCGATCGGCATATAAAACAGATATTCTGTAGAGGACCTTCCAATGATCATTGCTGAGCAGTTTGGTTTCAATTGTCCAAGTGGTTTCAGAGAAGAAGCGTTTTGAAACATTTTTCCCATAGGGTTCAATGTTAAACTAAGCCCTGCCGTAGCCGCCATTTTGAATTTCATATCGGAACAAAAAGCCTTAAGATTGTAGAGGACCATCCAATGAACATTCATGTACAGTTTGGCTTTAATCATATTTGTAGTTTCTGAGAAGAAGGCATTTGAACATTTTCCCATAGGGTCCAATGTTAATCTATGTCCTGCGATGGTGGCCATCTTGGATTTCCGATCGGCATAAAAAACAGTAACTTGGTAAAGGACATTCCAATGATCATTCTTTTGCAGTTTGGGTTCAGTCAGTTCATTAGTTTCAGAGAAGAAGATCTTTGAAATTTCAGCCAATCAGAGCATATTATTGGCCCTGGCAGCCATATTGAATATCCGACTGGAACGAAAAACAGTAACTTTGTAGAGGACCACCCAAGGAACATTCCTGCTAAGTTTGGTTCCAATCGGCCCAGTGGTTTCGGAGAAGAAGCTTGAAATGTGAAAAGTTTACAGACAACAGACGACGGACACCAAGTGATGGCAATAGTTCACATGGACCTTTGGTCCAGGTGAACTAACAAGGGCCAGTCATGTTGGTTCCAGTGGTCTAGAAATTATTCAATAGAAAATATCAACATGTGTCTGACAGACTAAAACAGCCCATTCTAAAATCAAGATCATATATTAGTTTGGGTATTGCAAACAATTACAATAAAATATAACAAAACACTTTTCCTCAATTTATTAATCCTTTATTTATTTTTACATTGGCAGTGATAATAATAGGACTGCAATGGTGATTTAAAATGACTTGATGTTCCATTGGCTCAAGTTGACCCAAGTGATATTTAAATACAGTCAAACCTGCCTTATAAGGCACCTCTATATAACAAATCACTGTCTATAAAGGACAGTTTAAGTTTTCCCATTAATGAATAATTTAATCTCTATATAAAGGGCACATTTTCAAGTTCCCTTGAGTACCTTTTATTTACTGGTTAGACTGTATGTACGATTCATTTGGAATTTTTGGTTAAATACAAAGAAGTGTAAATAAATATAAAACCATCTTCACCAGCCAATGGTTATGATCCACATCCCCTATCCTTCTGTGTTAGTTGTAATATGGTAATTCCTGTGCACTACCACCTACTGGATTTTGTCAGTTACTCCGCTTATAATGATTTCGTTTTTAACCAATCAGCACAAGGCATTCATTTCACCTCATAACTTAATATGTCCACAGTTGGCTGAAGACACTAAATGTGTTCCATAAATTATTCTGCATTTATTCTTTTTTTTAAATCACTTGTGGCAAAACCTAAACAAATCCATTTACATTTTTTCTAAAAAAACATGTTTTTGTAACACATATTCTGATTGGTAGCAGCTATTGCTGGCTGCATTTTAAAAATCTGGCAAACGTGCCCAAGGGAGAATAGGAGGGGAGGTGGCTAATAAACCCTTGGCTAGTGAAGATGATATAAAACAAATACAAATTCAATTCAATTATTGTTGATAATGAACCAACAAGATAAACTTTAATTATTAAAAAAAACTGCCATTTTCTAAATAAAAATAAATAAAAAACATATGAACATTTTTTTAATTTCTATGTCTGGATATATATTTCTGGATACATATACATTGTAGCACAAATTGATATCAATTTTTATTTTTTAATTTAATTTTAAATCATTTTGCATCCTTTCATTAATAATTGTATTTTTATACAAACAATAAAAGTGATATACATGGTAGCTGTGCTCTGTTTTCTAGACTAGGCTCCTTGTTGCTTTGACAAATTACAGAAAATAGATTGGCAACAATGTCAGACTACAAAAATATAATGATTTAATTGCATTTTTATATTTTAAAGGCAAAATAAACTATTTTTTTTAACATCTAAATACATTTAACCTAAATTCATATTACTTGATGCTTGTTTTGTCCAATGCCAGTTCATAGATACAAATGTATTGCCACATGTCTACTGAATTAAATAAACAATTCAACTCTGAGAGGCTATAGGATATTTATTGGTAAGAAAAGTCATTCATTGTAGGTATCCTACTTTTATGGATTTAACAAACAGAAACATGAAATTAAATCTATCAATAACCAAGGTAAAAATCTAAAAGTTAAATACAGGATTTTAATTGTTGTTCTTAGTCTAACACTGAGCTTCTTTTGAAAATTGAGATAAAACTAGAGGCTCAGGTGAGCCTGTATCGCTCACCTGACATAAATAAGTCCTCTTAAGAATGTCTGCATGCCGAATACATCTAAGTTACTATTCAAATCCCATAGGGTTCTACAATGTATGTTAAAACTATGTCTGCTCATGGCAGCCATCTTGGATGGAGGTCATGGTCACCGGACACAATTTTGAAAGTATACTACCCAAGGACCATCCATGCCATGTTTGCTTTAAATTGGCTGACTGGTTTCAGAGGAGAAGACTTTTAAACAATTTTCCCATAGGCCCTATGTTAAAACTATGTCCGCTGATGGTGGCCATTTTGGACCGACATCAGGGTCACTGAACACAATTTTGGCAGTTGACCACCGACGGACCATCGATGACATGTTTGCTATATTGGCTGACTGGTTTCAGAGGAGAAGATTTTAAAACATTTTTTCCCCATAGGGTCCTATGTTAAAACTATGTCTGCTGAAGGCGGCCATCTTGGATGTAGGTCAGGGTCTCTGGACACAATTTTGAAAATTAACCACTAAGGACCATCCATGCCATGTTTGCTTTAAATTGGCTTACTGGTTTCAGAGGAGAAGATTTTTAAACATATTTCCCATAGGGTCCTATGTTAAAACTATGTCCGCTGATGGCGGCCATCTTGGATGGAGGTCTGGGTCACTGGATATAATTTTGAAAGTTGACCATTTAAGGACCATTCATGCCATGTTTGCTTTAAATTGGCTTACTGGTTTCAGAGGACAATTTTCTAAACATTTTTCCCATAGGGTTCTATGTTAAAACTATGTCCGCTGACGGTGGCCATTTTGGATGAGGTCGGGTCACAGGACATAATTTTGAAAGTTGACCACCTAAGGACCATTCATGCCATGTTTGCTTTAAATTGACTTACTGGTTTCAGAGGAGAAGACTTTTAAACATTTTTTCCCTAGGGTCCTATGTTAAAACTAAGTCGAGTCATGGTGGCCATCTTGAATTTCCGATCGGCAAACGATTCACAAGTTTAGTACAGGACCACCCAATGATCATTCCTGCAAAGTCACAATTCAATTGGCTTGGTGGTTTCTGACAAGAAGATTTTTAAAATTTCAGCCAATGAAAACACATTATGGACCCTGGCAGCCATGTTGGATTTCAAATCAGCACCAAAAACACAAATCTGGTAAAGGACCATCCAATGAACATTTCTGGCAAGTTTGGTTCAATTCTGTTCAATGGTTGCAGAGAAGAAGATTTAAATGTGAAAAGCTAACGGACGCTTACCCATGACAAAAGCTCACATGGCCTATGGCCAGGTGAGCTAAAAAAAAAGCATTGCATCAAACATGCTCTCGTGACATATATGTTACCTTGATAACTTTAATTGCATAAATATATAAAACATTATTAAAGCATAATTCCAGAGGCAATATAATATTTATACAATTTCATAAAAAAGAGAAATTTGCAAAAATATCCACAAAAGCTATGAAAATTATGTTAACTAATTTTTCTTTTTTTCAAACTTTGTTTTTTGTTTGTACAATATTATTCTCTAAAAAGATTTTTACAAATCTTGTCAACCTATTGGTATATATATAAAAATAAATAGATCATCTTGACATTAAAACATTATGTTATAAAAAATATATACTATATGAAAAAATATAAAAAGGCATCATTTGACATTCAAATAAATTAGCAATATCGACATATTTTTGTAGCTTTTTAATATTGACATTAGACCAACAATCTGATTCCATAAAACATATATGTCAGAGTTACTATGGTTACATTTGAAACTCAATGTGACTGGTTTAATGTTATCTTTACTGTTACTTTTATTCACATAATGCATTGCTTCAGTGTGGTAGATCGTAAGTTCGAGCCACAGTCGGGTATTAGTTTGCTTCTCTGCTACACATGCAGTATTAAGGAGTAAGATCAAAGACTGGTTGACTCGGAATCAGGATAATGTGTCAAGAGTGAAGCGATATGTCTATCCACGGACTGTTGATTCAGTGAGATGGCACTATAAAAATCCAACTAAGTGTGTTGGTCTAGTATAGAGTGGACATCATGATCATCTCATCAAATGTAACTTGTTCTTGCCATGATATAGCTGAAAAATTGTTCATTTGGCATTAAATAACATTCACTCACATAATGCATTGTGTGACACTTCAAGTGATGATATAGAGGGCTAGCTCGAGGCTAACTTCAGTGACTGTGCTTTAGTTATTATAGACAAATATAGCATTTAGAAATAACATATTTATTAGCTCCCATGAACACATGGAACTGACATATACTTTTTTTATCATGAAAATAAATAAATTGATTAATTGATAGACTGGTGGTTGTTTAATATCAGGTAAACAGTATTTCAGCAATACATATGACAATGACAAGTTTACAAACAATACATTGTGTAAACTGGGATATCCCTTCAATTCGTTGCTCTTTCCATTGCTCTTGGATTGCTAATTAGGGGAAAAACGGATATAATGACATTTTGCCTTGTACAAATGGTTTTTGCTTGCTTAAGAGTTGGTATAGGGATTTCTTAATGTTTTAGACATTCTCCCAACATGGAGCACCAATTCATATCTCACATGCAGTGCATTGATTGCACATTTTATTAATAAATGTAAATGTATACACTAGTAATTTATTGACACACTAGTTCAGAATTAAAAATTTCATATCACCCTTTCATAGAATTGAATATAATTACATGAATATTATAAATCATATCTTAATTATCACAGATTTCTACCAATAAAAAAATAATATACCCTGCTTATTGCACTACATTAAAATATTCCATTAACAGGTGTAATGGAATACCGTATAAGTGGTTTTTCCGCGGGAGCCAAATTTCGCGATTTTCTTTCAAATTGGTGGAATTTTTTCTAGCGGTATTTAATTTTCACAATCCTAAGATTTAACCAAAATCAAATTTTATCGAATTGACCGCTATATTAGAATAACATTATCTGAATTGTTTGACCAACAATTCAAATTATGAAATGTTTTTAAATAAATTGAGTAAGAGCTTTTTGTATGCGATCGGCGGTATTTTAGAATTGTACACATTTTCATTAATTGAAAATTGTGTAAGTATGCATGTATTATTACAAAACATTAACAAAAATTAAAAACAGATAAGTCTCATTAACAGCCTTCAAAGAAAAATGTGATCAATTAATTAACACCAAAAAATGTCAACTTACAGGTAATTAAAAATCTTTGAATGGAAATGATAGTATTAATTAAACTAGAGGTTCAATGGGCTGTCGCTCACCTTTCATTCTACTTTGAGGAAACTTAATACAGAACCTTCCATAGGTGCTTCCCACCAAATGTCGGTTAATTTTGGCAAAGCAGTTTCAGAGAAGAAGATTTTTAGAAATCGACCAATCTAAAACAAGAATTGCCTGTGGCAGCCATGTTTGTTACTGGATCAAAACGAAATGAGCAATCTCTATAGAGGACCTTCCATAGATGCTACTTACCAAGTTTCATATCATTTGGCCAAGCGGCTTCAGAGGAAAAGCTGTTTTAGAAATCGACCAATAAGAAACAAGAATTGCCTATGACGGCCATGTTTGTCAACGGATCAAAACGGAATGAGCAATTCCCATAGAGGACCTTCCATAGATGCTTCCTACCACGTTTCGGTCCATTTGGCCAAGCTGTTTCAGAGTAGAAGATTTTTAGAAATCGACCAATCAGAAACAAGAATTGCCTGTGGTGGCCATGTTTGTTAATGGATCGGGACGAAATGAGCAATCTTTATGGAGGAAATTCCATAGATGCTTCCTACCAATTTTCAGTTCATTTGGCTGAGGGATTTCAGAGGAGAAGATTAAAATGTGAAAAGCTAACAGACGACGGATGCCAAGTAATGGCAAAAGCTCACATTGCCTTTGACAAGGTGAGCTAAAAAGGTGTGTTATACAGCAACAACTATTCAGGATAATTAGTGTTTTAAAGATAAAAGGACAATTAATTACATGTAAAATAATTTACCTGTTATTTGTCACCATATGCCTTGTTTTCGCGAAGGATGTCCACCCCCCCTTTTTTTGTAGATATTTTAAAAGCGTCATTTCAAACTTTAAGAATGGCAGTGACCATAAAATTGTTAAATATTTAGTCATACTAAGGGGAGATAGATCTTGTACGATCATTTAAGAAAAGAAAGATATTTATGTAGTAAAGGGTGGAAATTTACGCTGGTTCTTTTTTACGCTGATTGATGACTATCGCGAATAAAGTGAAAATTAGATACCCGCTAAAAAAAAACACTTATACAGTAATTTATATTTATTTAACAAGTCTTCAACAAATTACAGTGGCTTCCACTTAATTGCATACCATATTATGATTAATCTTGTTAATAGACCATTTGCACATTTCTAATATTATTTGTTTTACAAGAGTTACTTCCCTTTAAGACGGGCAAAAAAAATGGGTCACCTTTCATGTAAAGTTAATGAAAATAACATATATTTTTCACCATAATCTGTTCAAAATTTAATTTTGTAACGACTTGTGAATTTTCTATTTGATATAAAATTATCCTCTTGTTTTTACAAGGTTCAAATATCTACAAATATATATATTTTGTCTGTCATAAGGGAAATAACTTATATTAAAAAAGGTACAAAAATGTATAATTTTAGAATCAAATCAGGAATGTGCAAAAAGTCTATTACATACCCAGTACGGCGTGGGTTCGTGCCCAGCTTTGTAAATTATAAAAAAGAGTGCACTCGACTCGCAGCCGCAAGTGATAAAGTTTACCAGTTGCTTGCCCAGGGTCGGTGGTTCTCTCCGGCTTCCTCCATCACTAAAACTGGTCGCCATGATATAGCTGAAATATTGCTGAAAGTGGTGTTAAACACCAAAAATTCAAAAATTCAAAAAATTAATTTTAACTAAAATCAACTGCATAACATTAAAAATCCACTCAAAAGCAGATTTTAAGAGCAAATTGCAAAATATTTGACACTATTAGAAGTAAAATTATGGTTAAACATTTTCAGAAAAGCAAAGCATAAATTTAGTGTACCCTAGAATCAAAACCTACTAAAACAGTTGTTTTACCGAATTACTAAATCCAAGTAAGCTGACATACAGAGTACAGTCATTTTCTTAACAGAGGTCAGTTGCTGACACAAAATCTACTCAAACATGGGTATTTTGCTCCTAGATAAAATCAATGCTACAAAAATTTGACAGTTGTCTTCTCGAACTGGATGACTGTTACAAAATTTCCATTTCTCAATTGGCAATGGATCTTTCTTTATTATGAAGAGTTTTTCTTTCCTCTATTACTGACAAGACTTTTACCAGACTTGACGATAATTAACATAGCACATGTTTTATAAGACACACGAACTGCTTACTCTTCGTGAGCACCTGGGTTCACCCATGGTTTTTTTTGGTTTGGTTCTGTGTTGCTCATCTTTTTAGTCTATTGTTTTATGTTCTATGATTTGTTTGTCCTGCTCCCAATATTGTCTGTGTCTCTCGATTATCTATTATTGCCCCTTTGGTTTTCTCTGTTTATATTCTCATAATTACATAATCAAGTTAATTTCATAATTTCTTTCTTTTGGCATATGCAGTTAAGAGGAATCTACTGTAACATTGTACATGAATTATAAATGAAATGTCTGTTCTACTTTGTCTGTAACCATGTTGGCTATAGACAGTGATGATGTAGCTGCTGGCGAGGGAGCATTCCTTACATGTAAGATCCTACTTCCCAGGTCTCCATCACCAGTGTCAAACACAAAGTCATCCACTAACTGTCCCTCTCTGTCTAAAGCTTGAGCTCTCACTCCAGAAGGTCCTCTACAAAACAAACACACATTTTCAGTATTTTCAAAATCTAAGACATATGATCTTAATTTAGCCACTAGTTATTGACTGATTTATCATTGTTTAACACCAAGTCAGCATTACTTTAGTAAAGGTTTAAGAAAAGTTATAAAATAATTAGTGGCTACTTCATTAAATAATAATACAATTAAACCTGTCTAAATCAAACTCTGAATAAAACAGAATCCTGTATAAACCAAGTTTTATATAAAGTGCCAAAATAGAAAATCTCTGTTAATTTAACCTGTATGTATATTTTGTACAGAAAATGAAAGTCTCTCCCCCTCCAATTTTCCTTTTGATGAAATATTTTAAGTCAGAAGTGGAAAGAACTCCTTCAAAAATAGTTTGACCATACTGCCGTACTATGAGAATCTTCATATTGTAATAAGCAAGCATTAAAGGTTTTGAGGAATTCCTATTCAAAATGTATGATGATTTGTAAGTGCAATATCTACAAACCTCATGATAATATATTCTAAATAAAAAAGGGCAATAATTCCTTGTAAGATAGTCTGATCATACTGTTTGTAACAATACGAGAATCTTCATAATATGGTAATAAGTGTATGAAAATTTTTAAGGAATTATCATTTAAAATGTGCAAACTTTTGTGACAGTTGGACAGGAAAAAATCATTATGTCTCCTCAGTTAATTACGGTATACCTGGTAACATCACTCCTGGAGAGATTTGGTACATATCTTTGTAATTGCTTCACTGTAGCACTGATGTTAAATCCACGATACATCTCCTTGATCCCAAAACCAAGATTTCTCAATGCAAGCTTCCTAAGACCTCTGAAATAAACAGTTACATCATAAAACTTTGATCTTTATTATAGACTGACCATCAATAGAAAGCGAAAGACTCCTTTTTGTTTTAAATTACCATTTGTGGCTCTTGGGCATCTACATATATGAAAACATTTCTTTGACACAACCATAGAAACACACCCTTCTTTTTAGTTTTGAAAAAAAAAATTTATTCCTGTTATAACAAGACCACTATCTTCAATTTTTTTACATAAACTTTTACCAATACATGTATTATAATAAAAATGCAGTTAAAAATAGTTAGTTTGTACAAATTAAATTGTTGTACAAACCTAAAGCTAAGGGCATCAACTGTATCTTTAAAATTAAAATCAGTTAAATTGTATCCTTCTCTTTTAAAAGCTAGAACAGCATTTGGACCAAGCCATACATCTCCGTTCATTCTTGGTGTGTAGTGTACTCCCAGAAATGGAAATCGAGGATCTGGAACCTGTAAAGTCAAATTATACACAGATTTAAAAAAAATAATTGTGAAATCATTTTTTAACCATCCGGCATCATATTGAATTGATTTTTGTGGTTGATTTAATCAATAATTTAAGATCACAAATAAAATGTAAAATCTGCATTAAAATTGATGAATTCTATAAAATGATGATTCATTTACCCAACTGAATTTAATTAACTTTGAATATTCATATCCTTGAATTCAAGTTCTTTAACAGTACAGGTGTTTGAGGCATAAAGTTTGGATTTATATTTCGACTGCATCGGTGGTGTAATGGAAAGTGGGCTTGCCTACAGTGTGGTAAATCGTTGATTCGAGCCCCGTTTGGGTCAAACCAAAGACTATAAAATTGGTATTTTATTTGCTGCCTCTCTGCTAAGCAAACAGCTATAAGGAGTATGAGCAAAAAATGGTTAGCTCGGAATCAGGGTCTACCCTCTGCAGACTGTTGTATCAGTCAGCTAACACTATAAATCTTAAACTTAAGCCTGTTGGTCCAGTACAAAGCAGACATCATCAACATTATCATCATCATTTCATCTTGTTCTCACCATGATATAGCTGAACAATTGCTCACTTGCCATTATACAACAATCACTTACTCACTCACTAATTTATATTTCCAAGAATTAGTTTCATTCACATTTAATCCTGAAATAAATAAACAATATCTTCTATTTTTTTTTGATCACTTTAATGGTGTAATAGTAAGTACCGGTATGTCACGAACACCAATCTATTGTACTCTCCATCTTGATGTTTTCATTTCCGTAATGGCATGTGGTTTAT
This sequence comes from Bathymodiolus brooksi, assembly GCA_963680875.1. NCBI lineage: Eukaryota > Metazoa > Mollusca > Bivalvia > Mytilida > Modiolidae > Bathymodiolus > Bathymodiolus brooksi. Next base: position 82,911,896 of record OY804576.1, on the reverse strand, counting down.
TAGAGTTGAAGCAAATCTGTACTTAAAGTGTTGTATTCTTTGTTTATATGTTTGGATGCTGGAGACATATTTAAGACGATCACAGTGAGTCACTGCAAAATTTATTCTTTAATAACAGAAGATGGTTGGGAAGGTTACACATTTTTGTGCCTGTCTTAAACCAGGACTTTTAATCAACTGTACAGTATGGAATTTCTGTTGGTTTCTAAGCTTTTTATATCCTGGAACTATGAATGTAAGTTGCATAGTACTTACTGGGTATATATTGCCATTTACTAGATCCCGTTTCTCAGGTTTTAGCAGAAGATAATCTCCCCTGAATGGTACAATTCGTGGTTCTTTGTTACAACCTGATAATTCTGCCAGTCTGTCTGAGTATAAACCTCCACATGTTACTACATATTTACATTGTAGAGTCTGAAACGGTCAATAACGAAACAAATGGAAAGTTATTTTTGACACTAAAACAAATCAAATGTCTCCCTTTCCCACATTCTTTCATTTTTTAAAAAAGATACCTTGTAATTCCAATTGAACATGTAAGAGGATTTGTAATGAACTAAAGGCCAATAACTCCTTAAAAAGGTTCAATCAAACTATTGTAACAATATATGAATCTCCATATTTGGGCCATTATATAACTGAAGACGTGAAGTATTATTGAAAGTGGTGTTAAACACTATAAACCAACCAAACCAATCAAACGCAAGCATGTTGCAAAATCATTAGGAATTCTCATTTAAAACATAAAGGGGAAGACATAATTAAATGCTATAATAATATAAAACTCCACATGACACTGCCTTTCTATATGATAATCTTTAAATGGTAATAAACAGGCATTTAAAATGTAGGAGTTGTGCATACACAATTTGATGACACTTAGACAAACAGGGGGACAAAAACACTATGTCTCCCCAGAAGAGAGGAGACATAAATAAGTGATGTATGGTATAAAGATTTCCCAAAAATGTAGAATCTGAAACAGTCAATAACAAAACAAATCAAGCATGATATGGTATAAAACTACACATATTTACATTCTAATATTTCATGTATATCCTATAAGTGTGTATTGAATACATGTCTCCATGTAGGTGAATGCGAGTTGAACTCATAAACATCATTATTGTATGAGCAAATCTGATTATTATATGATTATGGTGGCCATTTAACAAATTAACAGAAAAAACTTCTGAAAGTTCAAATTGTAAATAAATACTTATAAGCTATATATATTGCATTATTATGCACTTTACACACAAAATTAAATGAGTTTTTCTTTAAGTTTCTAAACAATAACATTTTTCTTTAAGTTTCTTAACATTGAAAAATATTTAAGCAAACATCTTACCTGGTTATCTCCCCTGATGGTCACAGGATACAACAGTCCATCCTTTGAATCTACTGAACTTTCTTTTGTAATATCAAAAGATTTTACTTCAAAGTTGGTGTAAACTTTACCTCCTGCCTTTTCAAAAATCCTACCATATGACCTTGTAACCTCTCCGTAATCAATAATACCTGTATGTGGGGAATGTATTGCCTTTAGTCCCTGAAACAAACAATTATGTAGTCAGAAGTTGTATTAAAAATTTCCATTGTTTTCTAAATATAATTTTATACCCCAGTGCCCGAAATGGACGGTCGCCCAGTCGCCAAATGCGACTAATATCTTATTCGGGCGACCAAAAGCTGGTCCAAATTAGGTAGTCACTGGCCCAACAAAAAACACTTGGGCGATTGCCTAAAAGACCGTTAAAAATTGTTGTTTTACCGAAACCGGACATAACCTGTAACTTCAACGGTAGATAACTCTTCTTTTCTAGTCGAAAACGGTTTGCTACGAGCACAGCGATTGGTCCAAATACATTTTTGTAGCCAATGAATACACAGTTAATGTAATTTACTGTTCTCCCCAATTATGTATTTTTATCGAGCCAATCAATACACGTTTCCTACACGTTTTCAGGTAATACACAAGTATTCACTAAATATTAGAAAAGAAACATGTTTTTGTGTTTCTTTATGATTTAATTATTAAAATTGTTAAAAATGATGGACGAAGTGGAAAGTTGTGAACAATAAAGAGAATTCTGTCAACTTATAATGTTTGCGATCTGGTATCCACGGTTCGGAAATTTATTCATTCAATCTGCTGCAAAACGTACATGTACGAATTTCATTTTTACAGAAATCAGAAACCTTTTTGTGTCAATCCTTAGGTAATCATTGAAAAACTTTTCCCCAACAACAGAGAGAAAATCGTTGACAGTAATGTCAAACTACGGAAACGATCTGGCCTGTCACTTCTTTTAAACTTTTCATAGTTCATGTACACGGCTACATTTTAATGACAATTGGGAATGGTTTTCTTTTTTGGAACCAGAACTTTTGTTTACAAATTAAAAAATAACAGGAAAAGTTAACAGTTGTTTATATAACAGAAAATGACAGCACCGTTTGTTATTTCAACAAATTGAGATACTTATTTGGAATGAATAACCAACTGACATTACCTCGAACTGAGAGGTTATTTTACTTTAAAATCACTTCTTCATAGTGGATTGAAACAAGTGATGTCACTCTTCACTCTGGGGAGTGCAAGAGCGGTCCTTGTAGTGGCATTAGTCTACTCTTTTCCGGATGTCTTTAATGTGATCATGGCATTGATCTCCCCTTACACAAACCTGCCTTGTATTGTCCCCATCCGATGGACTAGCATCGTTTCTTAAGACCACCCTAGCCAATGGCGTCAAGGTTGTCAAAAAGGTTATAACAAGTAAATTCAGGTTTCATTTGATAGCAATATATGCATTGGGGTGTTTTTGCAATTTCAGCTGCACACCTGTACCTACCTTCAAATATTAATTTGAATGTTATTGATAAAAAACAATTAATCTGAAAACTGTTTATATATTGATATCTGATGTCTTTTATTCATAAAAAAAATGTCACAAAATGTTTGGGCCACCATTTTTTACTGGCCCAACAAAATTTTGGCTGGCCCTCATTTCAGGCACTGTACCCACATCCTATGCAAAGTTTCTTAATTCATTTCATCTTCTAAACCATTTTTCACAAATATTTATATATACATGTATATGACAAAAGAAATTTATGTGCAAAACAAAACTGTCTAGCAATGTTATTTTACATGTAATTACAATATCAAGTAAACAATAGTATGATCTATTGATATGGTTTGGTGGTTTTTTTGGGGGGTTTATGGTGTTTAACACCACTTTCAAAAATATTTCAGTTATATTGTGGCAGTCAGTGTTATTGGTGAAGGAAATCGGTGTACCCAGAGAAAACCATCGACCTGTTGCAAGTCACTGACAAACTATTACATAATGTTGTACACCTCGCCATGAAAGGGGTTCGAACTCACAACTTAAGTGGTGATAGGCACTAATTGCACAGATAGTTGTAAATCCAACTACCATACGATCACGACTACGACTGCCCCCACCTGTAATTATAATATCAAGTAAACAATAGTATGATTTATGATAAAGAATATTGATATATAGTTTTTTGGTGACCAGATTTAGTACAGTAGTAGAGGGAGCTAAGCAAAAACACCATCAGTTAGTACTGGTTAACTTTCTTATTTTTAGATTACACCTAGCACAGACATGGGTCCAGTCAATAACACATAGCCCAGACATTGGTCCAGACAATTACACAAAGCCCTGACAAGTACACCTTACCCAGACATGGGTTCAGTCTATTCATCATTAGTGATAAGATTGTACATATTACCAGTTACATCAAGAATTTCATCCTTGATAAAAAAAATTGTATTAGTACATAGGAGGATGGCATATTAAAAATAAATTCTTGTTCAAACTGATTTGACAGGCATAGTAAGACTGTAAATCATTAGTATACCTACAACACAATTTGGTTCATAATCTTTAATCTCATTTGATTCAACCATCTTCAAATCTTTAACTCCATTTTCATTTCCTCTTTTAAGCAGACCTTCAAGTCTTGGAATTTCTTCTGGTGTAACAGCTACAATTAGCTGTAACATAATATACAAAATATATTTAGCAGTTTAATTTAACAGTTATTATCTATTATTTGATAGCTATACAGGTAGTTCGTCTCTTTTAAGAACCTCCTACTAAAGGCCACTCCTCTTATCGGACCAGATTTCAAATGATAAAATACTACTAAATGTTCCCCCTCAAGAGAGGTCACACCTCTTAAAAGGACACTTTTTCCATTACCGATTGGTTGACCTTATAAGAGGGGAAGTACTGTAATGTTATATAACAATTGTGTGCTAATATTTTATTGGTATGCAATTGACAATTGATATATAATTTAATGAGTGAGTGATTGTTGTTTAACTTCAGATGAGCAATTCTTCATCTATTTGATGAGATGATAATGCTGTCTTCTTTGTACTAGACCAATACTCTTTAAATTATTTTTATAGTCCCTTGGCAGACATGTGGTGCCATTCGGACACATTATCCTGATTTGGAGCCTATCCAATTTTGCTCTTTCTCTTTAATGCTGTGTGCTTAGTAGAGAAACAACAAATATAATTTTATATTCTTTGATTTGATCCGACCTGGATTCGAACCCACAATGTACAGTACTCAATGTGAGCACGCTAACCGTTACACCACCGATGCGGTCGATTGTAATTTAAACAATAAATAATATAACGTGTTTAAAACAAAAAACTTTTCTCATTTTAAGGGCTGTCCTTAGCTTAATTTAGTTTGTTATGTTTAGTGTTTTATTTTCTAATAATAGTAATGGTATATGTTTTGACTTTTGTAGCTTATCTGAATTAGCATATAGTTGAACCCCTTAAACACAGAGCTTAGCCTTCAAATACCCTTCTGTTACTAGATACTAGGGATGGCAAACCGTTCAGAATTTACTAACCGGTTACTCGAATAATCTTCCGACCGATTACTCGGTTAACCAGTAGATGTCATTGTTCAGATGTAATCTTGCAAGGGACAAATCAATAAGGCGATGTCAATAATAAATGTATATTACATAAAGAATTACAAACATTGAAACAAACAAAATTTATCTGTACAGTTCTTTTTTTAGATTCAGATTAAACATTGTCACGGTCTATTGTGTATCTGCATGTTCTGGTACATAATTGACATGGTCCAAGACAGAAGAAGATAGTCTGTTTCTTAATTTATTGACGAGTAATCCTCTGGCTGAGAATATGCGCTCAGACAGTACGGCATTCGATGTCCAAGTGTCAGTTGTTAAAGATACGGTTTCCACTTCCTTTAAATCCGATATAAATTTCTCCTTTCATATCACAATACATCATCTCAATCCTGGATGTTACTGTTTTTTGTGAAGGAACTTTATAATCTGGAGCTAGGATACTCATTAAATTTAAAAATCCTTTGCCTTCTACGAGTTTTAACAGCATATAATCCAATACCACCATTTCAACTATTGCTCTTGTAATGTGTTCATTCTGGGAAGATGACAATTTCAGTGATCGTGGTGAATTTGCAAATTCGGCTACAGATGGCTGTTTTTCAGGCGTAAACCATCCAGATCTGACGAATGTTTTAGCTTTAAATGATTAAGCATATTGCTAGTTCCTCCTGTATATGTCATTTCTAAATTGCACAGTTTGCATTTCACAATTTTCAACTCCACATCTCGTTTAAAATACGATCAAGCTTTTGATTGTGGTGGAGGCATTTTGTAATGAAGCTTCAAACATTTCAATTGCAAGTTAATTAGACAGATGAACAGTTTTTACAATTGTTGTGATTAGTTATGGTTGTAAAAACATGAATGCCCGAGGGATAGTTATCGTGTCTTATCACAGTTATTTAATTATTGATTTAATCCGATATCTAAGTTTATTTACTGTTACAATATACATGTATTTTAAATATCTTTTAACTTTTATGAATTGAGAAAACAGTGACAAGATTGAAATATTTTCATCATATTTTATAAAAACTTAACGAATAATCGAATCGCAAAATAGCTAACCGGTTATTATCTTTCCGATGGTTAACCGGTTAACCGAGTAATCGTTGCCATCCCTACTAGATACAGAACCATACAATGTAGTTCTTATGGTCTTTTTTCTTGTCCATGGTCACAAGTAAGAGATATTTAGAACTACCTCATACATGCCAACCCTACCGAATTACACGGTAGTCTACCAAATTTCTAAGTCTTCTACCGCCTATCGATTTTAGATGTTTTCCTACCGATTTAAAAAAAAAAATGTAAAAAAGTTATTGTGAATTGTTCATATGTTGATTATTCTTGTAGATTTCTATGACGTATAAATGAGTACAAATCCAAATTATTTAGGCCCTTTCCGTAATCGTTTCCCTCTTAATTTGCACCGGAAATTTCCATTGGTCAATTCTTTATCATTAAACCAATCAGAAACGGTATTTAAAATAAAGTTTTGAAGCACTACATTTTGAACTTATGATTCCTAAACATCAACAGATTAATGTCTGAATGAATATGTCCGAAACGCCAGAAAAAAAGAAGGCTCGTTTACGTTATGATAACGTATTTAGGACAGCATGGACTGATGAGTCATTTCATTAAACATTCCCGAAAGGGAAATAAATGTGACCTCTTAGCAAGTTGTAAATCTGCAACATATCAGACTCTTAACTATTGAAACATGTCATGCCTATTGTATCTTGGAAATGACGTACATCAATTTTGATTAGATTACAGGAAGTGATCTTTTAATTGTATTTCATACCTATGTCACCGTCTATGTTATTAAAACTCTGACAAATATATATATATTTAAAATGCTAATTTCCATTTTTTCATGGTTTTTTCATACTATATTTAAAGATTTGACTGAACAGATTTTATATCCAAAAATGCAACAGAATGCACCATTTTGCATCCTTCTACCGCTTTTAGTCTCTCGAGGGTTGGCTACCTTTTTATTTAATAAACATACCACTTTCCTATTCTCTGTACACAGTTAAGCCTTTAAGACAACATTTGTACTAGCCTTACCACATTTTTGATAAGGTACACTTCTTTCATTGCAGGATTTATAGAGAAATTCCACCCCTTGCACACAGAATTTAGCCCTCAAGACAACCTTCATACTAACCTTACCACATTTTTTATAAGGCACATTATTTTCGTCACAGTATTTATAGAGAAGTTCTACCCCCTGTACACAGAGTTTAGCTTTTAGTGTCCCTGGTGTGTAATATATCCCTGCATGTATAACCCCACTGTTATGACCACTCTGATGAGGAGCTACAAAATATAACATTATAGAATTATCATGTAGACGAAAAAAATATGATAGGAGTAAGAACTCGAGCTCAACCAGTATTCTGACAAAAAGTAAGTATTGGCATGCTAAAATTATACTATAATCATTTGTCTGGGGAGCCTTTATGTAGCGAATAGAAATGTAATGGCACAGCAATGATATATCAAAAGACGGCCACAATATTCTAAGCCAAACATCTTAGTGTACAAATGAATCAATGAGAAAAGCTGTCGGAAGACAGAAATCTAGGTTTTTCTATTGTTACGGTAACTTCATTTTAGAAAGGGTTGAAAAATAAAACAAAACAAATATTAACATATAAAACACCAAATCTTTAATTTTTTTAAGTTTTATGGGCAGTTTTGTACCTGTAGTTTTTCAAAGTTTCCACTGCCCATATTTGAAATGATACAATTTTAAAAAGTTGCAAATTTCAATATCTTATAATAAGAAAAGTAACATTCTAAGTTTTAATGGGATCCATCAAGGGATGTCTGAGATGTGGATTCCACTAGAACTTCAACATTCTGGTTCTCATCAATCTGAATTCAATAACCAGATTTTAACCCCATTTAGAAAGAACCGCATCGGTGGTGTAATGATTAGCGTGCTCGCCTTGAGTGCGGTAGGTCGTGGGTTCGAGCCCAGATCGGGTCAAACCAAAGTCTATTAAATTGGTAATTGTTGCTTCTCTGCTAAGCATGCAGCATTAAGGACAAAGAGCAAAGACTGGGTGGCTCGGAATCAGGATAATGTGTCCGAGTGGGGGCGACATGTCTATCCGCGGACTGTTATTTCAGTGAACTAGCACTATAAAAATTCAACTAAGCATGTTGGTCTAGTACAAAGCGGAACTCATCATCATTTCATTGAAAATTAACTTGTTGTCGCCATGATATAGCTGAAAAATTGCTGAGTTTGGCGTTAAACAACAATCACTCACTCACTCACTCATTTAGAAAGCATATTTACATGTATGAAATCTATGCATGAATAGTAGAAAAATATTTAAATAATTACAGATAAAAGATTCCTTTTCGACAACAGCAACAGATAGTTTTGGATGTCGCACCAATAATTCCCTGGCTGTTGCCATGCCAACAATGCCACCTCCAACTACGACAATATCATAGTTCTGTTGTGTGGAACTACAAAAACAAATCATATTTATTTCATTATCAAAAATAATATCTTGATGATAGAAAATTGAATTAAAATCTATAAATATACAGGGGGGTCTTTGCGGTCGTGATCACATGGTAGTTGGATTTACAACTACCTATGCAATCAGTGCTGATCACCACTAACGTGAGTTCCAACCCCGCTCAGGCAAGGTGTACTCAATACAACATTATGTGATAAAGCTTGTCAGTTACTTGTAGCAACTTGGTGGTTTTGTTGAAAATGGCATTAAATGCCCTCACAAATATACAGACCTTTCTTACCTTTAAAATTGTGATGGTTCCCAAGTTGATTAACATTTTCTTGTTGATTTTTTTTACCGTCATGATCTAACTTTGCAACACATTAGTCAAATTGACCGAAAAGGAATGTTTTTCATTGTCGAAAAATTAAGAGAAATTATGGTACTTTAATTTAATGTTTTTTCTAGATCATAAGATATTTTAACTCTAAGCCTTCAAACCCTCCTCAAAATTCAAATGCACATTTTGTAATACAAATGTACTAATATTTATGCAGAAACCCTTCTACATTTGTACCAGTACATGATTAGCTTCACAGGCTTACAATACTTAACTTCTCTTTGACTGGGTATGCATACTTCCATGTATATGTACCACTAACAGACAAGAGTTATCTCCCATTGGACACAGTAAAATTATACAAGCAGCACTTACTGTGTAAAGAATACTTTGATTTTTTTGGTACCTGTACATTGTATAATATACAACTTCAGAAAATGTCATTATAGACAAAGTATGGTATCATATCTAAAAATAAGAATCTTTTTTAAGTCTCCAAAACATATATAATATATAGTATAGGTTATTTAAGAAACATTTCATGGAAGCCATACTGTGTTGTGAGTTTTAAAATGGGTTGGCTGATATTACTATTAGTATTTTTGTCGAACGGGAGCACCCATAGGCACAAATCTGCGGGATAAATGACATACAAGATATATATTATTATATTTGGTTCAGCTGAGCTAATAACTGAATAATAAATAAAAGGTTGATTACCAAATTTAGTTTCATTTTAACGTACTGTTTTAATTTTACTTATTTAGCATTTTTCTGTAAATGTGATTGCTAATGTAATAACATACAAATAAGTCTGCAATGAGGATAGAATGTTTTAAAAATGGCAATACATGTATTCATCTTGATTCGATGCAAGAAAATATTCTGAAATTATATGTTTAACTTATTTCTGTTCACAAACAATACAAATTTCTATAAATGTATACAATAAAAATTACAGGTAATTTAAATATCTTTAACTCCTTATTCAGGGAAAAAGGTAGAAAAGTAGTTGGTCTAAACAACCCATGTAATTTCCTAGAAAAGCTTTTTGACATCAATTTTATGGTATGGCAGTGAAATGTGGGGAATGGGTAATAGCTTCCGAGACTCTGAACCCTTGGAATCCTTACATCTTAAATTTATTAAAGAAACTATTGGAGTAAATTACAAAGCTTGCAATTCTGCATGTCGATCTGAGCTGAATAGATTACCAATGAAAACTAAAATTCAGATTTCAATTATTAAATTTTGGGACCATATTATCTACTCCAACAATACCCTAGTTCATAAAATATACTTAACAACTGAAAATAATAACCTGTGGGTTAAAAATCTAATGGGCTTTGAATATTTAAACCTTAACCCCACCAATCTAACATTTGATCTAGGACAAATCCAAATGAGAATCAAAGACCTGGCTAGCCAAGAACAAGACAGTTTCATTACCAACAGCCCAGAGCTTGAATTTTTCGTAAAATATATAAAATTAGGGAAAGGCCTGCATATGTATTGTAGATGTGTTCAGACTAAGGGTTAACAGATCTACTATTTACAAACTTAGAATCAGTGTCCACAACTTAGGTATTGAAAGAGACCACCACTCTAACATCCCCAGAAATAACTGTAAATGTTTGTCCTATATTATTAGGGCTGTAGAAGACAAAGTTCACTCTCTAAATATTTGTTCAGCCTACAAACCATTTAAAAAATCTTTTTTGCAGAAAATAAACAATTTAGGCTCTTAAGGTCCAGCAACATATCAAAACTCCCACTGTCTCTCCAAAAGTAAGTAATTAAGAGTTTTTTGGTATCATTGTATATCATATCATTTGTAGAATATTATTTTGTATTATTAATGGCCATAACCATTTATTGTAAATGTGTTCATGCTTATGAAATATTGTCTACAAAGAAGGTACTGTTTAACAAGTGAGGCCTTTCAATAAGGGGTGGTACCAGGTACCTTTACCTAGTTCTAATAATAAAACCCTAAATGCTCGCTTACTCGCAAGGGTTATAACGGGATGCCATTACACGTAATGGAGCAGCCGCCGAGATTTTTTGCGCTCGCTTACAGAGTTTCTGACGCCAGCATTTATCAATAATAAGACATAACCTTTCCTTTTGTCCATTATTATAACAATTTTTTATCACCTACCAGTATTTTAGAATGTAATTCCCACAAAATAAAAATCCATGTTTACTTTCTCTCTGAACATTTTGAATTTCGTCATTTCCGGCCTCACTATTTGGATGTAGATACCATATTTGGCGATTTGAGTCGTGAATGTTTACATCAGCGGTGGAAAACGTGTAGTAAGAAATACCATAATTAAAAAAGCTCCGCCTTCCGTAGTTTCCGGTTATGGCAAATGATCGATAAATTTGAACAAGGTTGTTGCTACCTTTGAAAAGCATATATTTCTCAGCCAAACCGATTTAACAAGGACTGGGATCATCAGTAATAGTTATAATGAAATGTTTGAAGCGTAAATAGTGAGTTTTTATGTTTCAACTGCAACTTTTTTTTTTGCTCCATTGTGACGAATGGGACCGCGTTGTAGCTCTGCCGAGACACGAGTTTGTCACAGGAGCTACATTATTGCAGCTAACCTTTACCCACCTGAAATAGTCTTTGGTATCTCCTGAACTTAAAGAGTGTTGTATTTATAAGATATCCATGAAAATTTTTCAAATTTTAATAAAACGCCTGTAAATAGTGAAGTACTGGTAGTCTTGACAAATATTGAAAACCCTGAGAAGTGTGTCCGAACATCCCCGGTTTTACCCTTGGATTAAAAAAATTGACAGGGAGGGAAAAATGGGCAAGTTTACTGCTTAAGTCTCTGAGTGGTTAATTCTGTTGACTTCTGACCACAAGTCTATCACCCCTTATGTGGGTTCATGCCCTAGTAGCCACCTCAAATGTTAAGGTTTCCAATGTCAGAGTTTTCATCATACAGTTCGGTATATATGGCCAGGCTTTCCTCCCCCGAAGAGTTAGTATTTATTGTATAGCTGAAACATTCCTTAAAAGTTATCAAGAACACCGGGTGGCTCAATGAGTCAGGTAGTTGGATTACCAAACGACTCATACAAGCCTATCACCAATACGGCGTGGGTTCGCACCCGGCTTTGTAAATTACAAAAAAGGGTGCACTTGACTCAAGTGATAAAGTTTACCAGTTGCTTGCCCATGATCGGTGGTTCTATCCGGGTACTCCTGCTTCTTTCACCACTAAAACTGGTTGCCATGATATAGCTGAAATATCTAAATTTATTTGGTTACTTTCAAATGAAAATATAATTATTATTAATATAGTCATAAAACTGTTGATGTCATTAACAGAAACTAGAACTAAATTGTTATCTGGGAGTGAGGTGTGTCCTCCGGGCTCTCTTCCAAATTCACATTGTATTATTACATCCAATATAGTGGTATAATATATATTATGCATATACCTATAAGTATTTACCTATTAAATTATATGCATAACATACAAATCTAAGAAAATAATAATAATAATAAATTAATAAATAAATGATACATAATAATAACTATTTAATGAAAAGAATTCAAGTGTAAACTTATGTGCATGGTGTATATAATATATATTTTTATATAAATCCTCTCTGAAGTTCGACCATTATTTTTTTTTTACAACTGATGCCGTGATGGGTCACTGTGCTTGTTATATAGCATACATTCGAATGCGACTATTACTATGTCAATGGTATGATTAAATTTTGATTTGTTTGTTTCATAAAATGTTGTCATCTCCAATCAATGTAATCAATCCATAATCATTGTATTAAATTCTTTGTTAATTGTTCTGCCCAAATAATGTTATGCAATTTTATAAGAAGCCCGTCTCTGAAAATAAGCAATGCAAATAGGCTAATTGGCACACTGTCATATATCGACACACGACCAAAACAAAAGACATTTCATTTCACTACTTGAAAATATACTAGACCAAATTTAGAATTGTTTATTATTTGCATGATTACTTGGAACTTGTTGACTATATTCTGAGTACATTTTGTTGGTTTTTAGTTAAACCATATGACAAATCTACATAGTATTCGTTAAAAAGAGAATGACAATACTTACCTTGATAACGATCTGTTTGTTTTTACTTCTGTACATCTTTGGCACTGATAACTTGTTTGCAAAATTTGTGGTTTTATGCATTTTGCTAACAATTGAGAGAAGGTTGTGAACTTTACGGAGGCTGCCATTTTCTCTCGTCATGTCTCGTGACCTACGAGACAGCATATGATAACAACCGCTTCCTTTGAAACGGCTCAGCATTGCACACAGGTGCGACTATGGATGAGGAACTAAAATGTCCTGAGTGTAGAAATTTCTTTTCAAAACCCGTTCTTTTTCCATGTTCTCACTCAGTTTGTTTAGAGTGTGCTGGAAATATGCAGGAATCTTCACAACAATTTATGTCTCAGTTTGAGGATAGTTCATTGTTACAAATTCACGAAATTTTAGGAGAAACTGATATTTTGAAGGATTTTGATAAATTAAGTCTTGTAAGTGAAACTGACAGTGGAGTTGTGTGTAATAGTAGACCAAGTAGTTATATAAGTATAGGAAACATTCTTCCTTCTGTTCATGGCAGTTCTTATATTGTCAAATGTCCTATCTGTAAAAAACCTGTATTTTTAGATGAAAGTGGATATAAAAATTTACCAAAAAATAATATTCTTGAGGCTATTGTCGAAAAATATTGCAATGAATGTAAACAGTTACAAAACAATACAAGTAAATGTCAGATGTGTGAGCAGCTTGAATCTAAAGAAGCATGTGTTATGTGTGAACAATGTGAAATTTTTTACTGTGATACTTGCAAGGATATATGTCATCCGTCACGAGGTCCATTAGCAAAGCACACTCTTGTGGGACCAATACAAGGGAGAGCTATTTTAAGGGCCAAAAATAAAGCCAGTGAGGCAAAATGTATAGAACATGAGGAAGAACATTTAAGCATGTATTGCTTATTTTGTAAATTGCCTGTTTGTTACGTTTGTCATCAAGAAGGACGTCATGTTGATCATGATGTTCAAGCCTTAGGGGTTATGTCAAAAACACACAAGGTAAGAAAGAAGTGTCCATTATGTCATGTAAACAAGAAAATAACTTGGATTAATGACATGAACTGCATGTTATTCTTTTATAATAGCTAATTAATTTCTCATTTCTGCACAATAAAAACCACCAACTGAAAAAATAGTTGACCACCAGAATTCATATAGCATAAGTCTTTTTTTATTGTAACAACTAAAGAAAATTATAAAAAAACAGAAAATTCCAAACTGTATACTGTTTCATGTATCTTTTGGTACAGATATATGAAAAGAGGCTGTTTTAGTTTAGAATTGGTTCCCCAGCAAGTAGAATGCAAATCAATTGTATTAATTACCATTTCAAACATCACATTTCAATGGAAAAATCATTTCTTTTATATACATATTTTTTTTTATTTTACCTTCTGCAAAAAACCTTATTGAACAAAATTAGCTTATAATGGGAAAAAAATGCTGTAATCAAAATTCTACAGGAACAAAATAATTGTTACTGTATATACTTAGATTTCTGTGAATTAAGTGTTAATTGCTATTTACCATATAATAGCAGGGGTTGTGAATTCTGACACAAGTATCTGTTAATTTAAAATAAGCAACTGTCAACATTTCTCAGTAGGTAGCATGTGATACTAATTATGCCTACTTAGCCATATCATCATAAATAATTAAGATAGATATTTTTCTTCTTTGTAAACATTTCATGCTACATGATTTCTAATAAAACAAAAGACTTGACTCTTAAGTTAATGATACAAGAAATAACTTAAGTCTTGTTTTATGTATTTTTATATGCAGCAATTCCTTGCATTTATTGTGGCTCTGCAAACTGTTACATGTACTATGAATATTATAAATTTGGTATCCTAGGAATTGCATAATTAATATTTAACAGCTAGAAATTGCTAATAAAATGTAAATTATTGATTTTTTCTGTAAGAAAAAGGTGCTGGTTTATAAATTGAAAAGATTAATTTATATAACTAATGTAATAAATTAAAGAACAAACTGGATTTTACAAATTTTGAGATTTGATTTTATGTGAATGAAGATTAAAACAGCTCTCGGAAAGAAAATAATTTTTAGAAAAAATGTCTACATTAACATTATAATTTTTGTAAACTGCTTTAGCATATTTTATTGAAAATGTCATAATATGCAATATACAAATTATTCAAATTTTATGATTTAATTTGAAATTTGATCAGACGATAATCTGTATTTCCCCCTAGATGACCATCTCAACAAAGGAAAGAAATTGAACCATCAATGAATAAATGATAGGCTTCACAAATTTTCTCACATTAATTTATTCTATGACAATAGTGGTGTAACAATAATGTCACCAAGTTTTGACTGGCGACTCATAGACGATGTTAAAAATCTTTAGTGGAAAATCAATTTAATAATGTATTGGGAAATAAAATGTTCAAACAAGTTAACCGAGACACACTGATGAAATGTACACAGTGAATCATTGTTTATACCTCTCAAATAACGGTTAAAATCGGTAAACAAAGAAAGAAATATATTTAAAAAAGATTGCTTTTGTGATAACCTATTACAGTACATGTATTGAAGAATTATTGATCAATTTAACTATAATGAACATTAATATTGCATTTATTATCGTTTTGATACAAATTATGAGTACCAGTATAGATACAGCATCTTTTAATTTGTTATAGCAGTGCCAGCCCTTTAAATAGGCACATTGTATCAATGTCAATGAATCATTTCTTTAATAGATTTTCTGAGATACATGTAGTAAAACAACATTCAAAGAAGTTTCCTTGAACTGTTGTTTTGTTTTTATATTCAACTTTTATTTATTTATATATCAAATTTTGAATTGTAGGAGAATAAATCATTGACATATATTTTTTTAACCTTGAATTGTACCTGTTGAATAAATATACCTGTATGTATATTCTTTCAAATGCACTTCATACATGCAATAGTTTCATGGCCTCATTTTTGCTATTTTGGGTAATTTCATGAGATAAACTTGTCCTTTGTATAAAACGATATATCATATAGCTTAAATATTGTTGAAAGTGGCATTTAACCCTATACTTTTTTTATAAAAGTTTTATAAAATTCAGATAATTTATTTTTTTCAAGCAGATTTACAAGTTAATTAATTTCCTTTTTAAAGGTTTATTGTTTATTTTTAAAAAGTGAGTCAGCCAGGTATGAAACACCTGTGATTACAGGTAAGCGGATGGGTGTCTAAACTCTTATTTTTCAAAGAACAGGAAATGAACTCCTTTGTCAAGTTCAATCTCTCCAAAAATAAAATATCAAGAAATTAATATCAAGCATTTAAGATTAAGAAAAAAGTTGAAATAGAGTTATGAATAGCAAAATTTCTGTCGAATTGTGAAATAAGTACATTTTGATTTTTCTCAAGGAGATTTTCGAATCTTTATCATGTTTTTCATCAAATATTATCACAATCCAATTTCTTGAACAAATATTACCTTTCAAACTTACATAATATGTAATAAGATTCTGATGATATAAGAGCATATTATGCTAATTTAAGATGAAACCAATTTACTTTGGTATTCTTTTGTTATAATCACTGATTGTGCATACATTGAATCTTATTACTTATATTATATATATATACATATATACCCACTGGGCACCATAGCAAAGAAATAATTTTACTAGATGTATATAAATAATGTTACTCCCCTCCAATCCACTGGAGAAACATAAAATCACTGTAATGTTGATTTAATAGACCCAGAAGAGTTAACAGAAGAATTTCCTCCCCCTTTGTACTGTAGGCATTCCTCTTTGAAAATGCTTCCAGTTTACATATATAGACCATTATTATTAATTACTTCACCATGTTTAATGATGTACCTGAGAAAAATGAGCTTGATCTGGATTGAATTCCATTTTTGATGCAAAAGTGCTGTAGTCCCTTTCTTATAAGGCAATTCCCACCACTGAAATAGTAAATTACTAGGTATTTAAACTGCCCCTTCAAGAGAGGCCACTTTCTAATAAAACCACCTTTTCATTGCAGAAGTGGTGGCCTTATTTTAATGTACCGGTGTTTATACTAAGGATGTAAAACATCTTTTAACTCAAATTGTATTGCAGTAGCCCCCTCCCTCTTCTAATGCCACTCTCACCAATGGCCATCCCTCATTTATTAGACCAGATTTCAGATGCACTGAAATAGTAAAATACAACTAAACTGCCCCCCTACAAGAGAGACTACCCTTTTATAAGACAACCTTTTCATTGTAGATGGTCATAGGAAGGTCTTGTCAGAGAGGGACCACTGATAAAGGATTTTTTTGGGGATGGGGGTGGGGGGTTCAAAAAGGATGAATTACAACAATCATTTAACAAATAAACAAGGAAAAACCAGTATAAAAACAAAAAACTTTGTCCAACTTTACAGTTGATATCATATATATATTAATACTATTGTTGTTTAGTAGTTTACAAACACTTGGCGTCATGTATTTTGTTAATCATTGTGTACAGAAGTAAATATAATACATTCATACTTAGTATTATTATAACTGTGGTTTGTTAAAGAATAATAGCAGCTTTTACCACAATGACGCCTATGGAAACACGACACTCCTTAATGCACAAGATTAAAAGTCTTTTAAGAATACTTTATTTTCTGTTTGTCACCGATTTTTAAAATTCTGTAATTAAATTACCTTAAACTGTGATAATATTTACGAGTTTTATTAGAACCCTTGATCCCTTGAATGACAAGTGCTAGTTTAGTCTTTATTTTCTACCAATACTACATGTATATATAGTCTGCAAAGACACTACAGGGTATATATACATGTATATTTATACATCATTTTACATACGTAACTAGTTGTTGAATAAAGTAAATTTTGAGTACAACTATATAAACCAACATATATCTTCGTGAATTGCCAATTCATGTTTTAAAACTTGAACAGTGCTAAAGTATATTAATGATTATCATCTATTTAAGGTAGTTTTTGTCTTATAGATTTGTGCATGTGTTCTGTGCATGTTGAGTGTTTATCAATTTGGTTCCCATTCATGTACAGAAAATTATCTCATTTTCTAAAACTAGTTTATTCCCTTTATTTTACTAACTTTGTGACAAAAAAGTAAAAGTATATTTTTAAAATAAGGTGCAAGTTTTACACATTTTCATATCTGAATTCTAACCTTTTTAGTATACATATTTTTTGGGGTATTTTTTTTAGGATTATAATATATAAAAACTTTGTGACTTTAGTTTAACAAAATCAAGAAAGTGAATGGAACACAAAAATTACATCCGTTGACATAATTTTACATGCCATTATTGTAGCCAAGTGATCATGAGAGGTTGTATGTCTGCTTACATCACAACACATGGTTTCTATGAAGCAATTTATCTTACAATTATGTCAATATATACATGTACCTGTAGATCAATTCAGGGTAATTTATACTAATGACAATAGGTCACATCTGCCATCCTTTAATTTTAGCTGGTAACAAGTGTGGACACAGAAATGTGCTGTCCAAAAGCAAGTGTGGATGTCAATATTTCATATTATTAACTTAAGAAAAAAAAAAATTCATGGACACAGGGGTCCTGGATTTTTTTAATAAAAAACTAATCCTGTATTATTATTTTTGCTTAAAGTCCGGTCCTGTGTTTTTATTTCAAATTTGCATCATAGCGCCCCTCCCCTCCCAAGGGATATAAAATTGTATCATTAATAATAAATTAATAAATAATAAATTCAGATTTTCTATATAAAATAAATCTCATTTACAAAACCACTGATATTTGTTCAATTTTTAACGCTAATTTAAGCTTGTCGTAACAAATTTTTATTTTTCTCTTTAAACTGTTGAAAGATAACATTTATTTAACTGTAAAATTCACAAATAAAATTCCCCCCCCCCCCCTTTTTCCCCTTTTTTCTTGTTTAAATCAATGATCAACAATATTCCAGAATCAAACAAATGAATAAATATAACAGAGATTTCTTTTACATGCATCTTTTTACCATGTGGAGTCAGTGTGTTTTGAATCAGTCATCCAATCAGGACGCTCATTATTCTTGTCCAAGATAAAAATACATCGCTAAAATTACCTGTGGGTGTTTCCCCACTTCAATTCGTAAATTTACATAGAAATTGGAGATATTTCGTCATAAAACTTCACACATGGTTTTGTCTATCATATTTTTTGAAGACAAACATAAAATTTTATTGCATTTATCAATATTTGATGAGTATCAACAGTTTTTTCAACACCGTATCTGTTTCTCGATACAGCCGCCCGATTACAGTGACCCGTGACCCACTTTAGCACGTTCTACCAGTTTTTTTCTTAATAATGTTTTAACCATGAATATTTTTGTATTTTTAAGACCTTGTAACCATGACTTTTTTGTAGTTTTAAGACCTAGCAATAATTTCTGTATTTTTTATGACCTTGTAACCATGATTTTTATTTTATAGCCTAGCTTGTAACCATGATTTTTATTTTATAGCCTAGCTTGTAACCATGATTTCTGTATTTTTAAGGGGCTGTCATGATCGTGATCGTATGGTAGTTCGACTACCTGTGCAATCAGTGCCTATCACCACTAAAGTTGTGAGTTAAAATCCCGCTCATGGCGAGGTGTAATCTGTATAATCTATGCAACTTTATGTGATAAAGTTTGTCAGTGACTTGCAGCAGGTCGCAGTACCTGTTTCCTCTACCAATAAAACGGACCGCCACGATAGAATGAAATATTGTTGAAAGTGGCGTTAAATACCATAACCCTAATCCTGTATTTTTATGACATTGTAGCCATGATTTTTGTTTTTTGTATGACCTTAAGCTTGTAACCATGATTTTTATATTTTCTATGGCCTTATTACTCTGATTTGATATAATCCTATTTGTTGATGACATATAAGAACATTTGTATATTGGACATGTTACAATTATACTGTATACAGAGATTTCACCTTTAACTGGCCTTAAATGAACTTTGACCTTATTTCGCCACCCATTGATTGACAATGTTCTGATCACAGATAAAGTGGAACAACAGTAAGGAACCAGATTAACACTCAGACTTGAATTTATACTGATCTCAAAAATACAAAGGGAATAATAATGTTACATGTCCATTGCTGTGATCATTGACTTTTTTTAACAAATCTTTTATGAAGGGCTTTTATGTCCAGACAATCTGTTTTAATACCACTCTGACAGTTTCCAATATTATAAGAACTAGCAGAGGGATTATTGAACATTTCTCATTTGTTTTACTTGTTATTTGAAGTTGATTGACTTCCTGGTCACTTGAAGGTTACAATGGTTATATGTTTACCAGATTACTTCTTTGATATTTTTTTTTTGGACATTTTGTTCAACATCTATTAAAGTAATCCTAACCCCATTGGTGGTGTAATGATTAGAGTGCTCGCCTGTAGTGCAGTAGATCGATAGATCGTGGGGAGAAGGTGTTGGGATCATAATAACTGATTTAACCCTATCAAATATAATGTAATGATTTCATATATCTTCTCTGTGCTTATTATTTAAGTAGAAAAAGAGACAAAGTTTGGGTTACTGTGTGTTTCAGTAAGGCCATATTCATTCTGTTCTAATACATATAGAGTGGAACTTGTGACATCCGACACCTGAGTTTTTCGACATCCTGTGACATCCGACAAAAATTTATGGTCCTAAAGTAGTTCTGTTAACATAAATAAAACTTGAGTATTCCGACATCCTGTACAATCCGACACATTTCCCTGGTCCCTTGGTGTGTCGGATTAGACAGGTTCCATTGTACATGGTAATTACTGGTATACAATTGACTGTTGGGTACAGGTATACTGATTGATAGTTAATTGGTAATTACTCCAGCCTCCTCTATAATGTACATTCACTGACCAGTGTATTAGAAGGTGTTGAGGGATGTGTCTTGATTGAGGTATGCTTCACATCATTGTGGCGCCATCGGGGAGGAAGGTAATGACACCTTTGTTGTTGATCTTGAGATGTTGTTATCTAGATCAACAGCTGACTAAATAGATAGGTAATAAATAGCTTTAGACAATCTTTGGAAAATTTAAGATTGACATATGCATAAACGAAGGGGAGCATTTTATACCTTCCTGTAGCTTTAGACAATCTTTGGAAATTTTAATGTTGAATGACATATGCATAAACGAAGGGGGAGCATTTTATACCTTCATGTAGCTTCAGACAATCTTTGGAAATTTTAAGGTTGAATTACATATGCATAAACGAAGGGGAAGCATTTTATACTTCCTGTAGCTTTAGAAAATCTTTGGAAAATTTAAGGTTGACATATACATAAACGAAGGGGAAGCATTTTATACCTTCCTGTAACTTCAGACAATCTTTGGAAAATCCAAATTTTAAGGTCAACCTATACAGAGGAAAACCCATTTATACTTTCCTGACAAATTTCAGTTTCTTGATATTGTTTACTTTATTTTATTGTCGTTATTTTACATGTACATATACATGTTCTTAAATTGCTTAGATATAATTCATTTAACGACACAAAATACAGATCAATTTCTGATTTTATTACACCTAGTTTGTTTTAGGCCATTTACTATTTTCGAGTTAAAGACACTTTGAAAATTTGAAATAGTCGAAAATTAATGGTCCAGTCTAGAAGTAAAATTAATTTTATTTGAAAAATATTACTTTTTTTCTTTTGAATAATTAATATGACAAAATAGAGACCAAGTCAAATTTAAAAAAAATTGGTTGGTGCCATTTGCCCTTTCAGAGTTTAAAATGCCAAAATACCATAATTAATGGACAATCATTGATGTCTTTGGTTTCATTTGCAGTGCATCATCCTAATTTTGCATGTCAACTTTTTGAAGTAAAATACAAATAAAAAATTAAGGTTCTCTCAATAGTATCTCAGGTTTCATTCAAATAAATCATTTTCATATTGCTGATTGTGCTTGTCAAAGGAAGCTAATGTTATTTTAGTTTTGAAAATTTAGCTGTCATTTACCATTTCACAGTTGTTTCTTGATTATATCTTGAGCTTTCTTTATTGTTGCAAATTTACAACAAACGGTAAAATTAAAGATTGGTACATTTGTAATGCAAATCCTTTCTGAATAATACCATTAATTATAAGTGCAGTATATTGAAAGTGTATCAATTCATTCTCCTAAAGTTGTATTCATCCTGTCAAAGCTCTGGGAATTAGCATTGCTAAGCTTAATGTTAAAAATGAAGGACAAATCAATAGAATTCAAAATATGTTATCACTAATCAGTGATGACTGGTCATAATAATAGTGTGAATTCACTGTCCTTCAATTTTTTTATCCTTTAAAAAATTGTACATGAACAATTTCCAAAATGGCAAAA
This sequence comes from Bathymodiolus brooksi, assembly GCA_963680875.1. Lineage (NCBI taxonomy): Eukaryota > Metazoa > Mollusca > Bivalvia > Mytilida > Modiolidae > Bathymodiolus > Bathymodiolus brooksi. The sequence continues at coordinate 82,889,621 of OY804576.1, read as the reverse complement.
TTTTAAATCAGATACATGTAATTTATTTTACCAATAAATCATTGAATTTTGCATTATATTATAGTGATAAGATCTGAAGAATTTATCAAATGCACCATGCATTTAAACATTTGATGAAGAGACATGACATCAATATATTAACAATATTATCTATATACACATGTTGAATTTACAATTATAACTGAAGACTCTTGTGATTCTCTGAAGTACAGAAATCCTTGCATCACTTCTACTATTTCTGTATCATATACTCTATGTGTACCAGAAGGAGAGATAATCAATATAGAAATGTTCCTAGAGAATAATAAGTAGTTCTTGATGTAGGTGATTGTGACATGTGTCTTCAGCATAATGTTTCCGAGGCCAGGCCGTCGTTTTCTTGTCATTTATCTTCAATTTGTCGTCTAATCTGTGAAAAATATAATTCTCATGGTGTTATTTCTCAAAATACTTGCAAATTGATGCGATGTGATTTGACATTTTAGTATTTCCAGTTACTTTTGTTCAACATGCCAAATTTTATTTGCTGTTTGATCTTCAGGTATTGTGGTAATTTATCACTCATAGTTGTCTATAGTCATATTGTCTGACACTGATGAGCCAAATGCAAATCTAGCTAATCCTGGCAGCAGTGTTCTTTTAATAGTCCTCTTTCAAATTATGTTATTGATGTGGATCCACCAATCAAAGATGGCCACCATAGCCATACATGTAGACTTGCTACAACTCGTTATCTTATTAATAATCCCTTTATAGATTGCTACTATGAAAGTTAAAATCACGTATTACTGATTTCATATGGATAGTAAATTTAAGTGCCAGAGGTCATTTAAGATTTCAGCTTTAATGACAACAATTTATTTAAAGGGATTAATGATATGAAAGGGATTTATAGTAAATTTACTATTACATCATACAAATATGTTTACATTTTGTGTAACTTTCTGATTAACTGAAAATTTCATCTTCAAACTCGCAAAAGTGATTGTATAAGATTGACTATATTGAGGAAGGACGGCACCATGGGATTGGATAGTATAGCATCTGACTCTCCAAGGCAAAAATTAGCATATAGGACAGTCGCCATGAGATATAGTTTTGCATATAACTTTTTGAGAAAAATGTTTAAAAAGCTTTTGTTTTCACAACCCATTTAACTCGTTCAACTCGAAGTACATTTTTAATAATTACACAGTCCTGTATCAATTAAATAATTACACAGTTGTGTCAATTAAATAAATGAAATAATGGGAAATAATCTCTACATGAATAGTCATTGAGTAGTTGTTCACCAATGCAAGCTTGTGTTTTAGTAGTACAGCTACTGACAGAATATCCAAAATGGCTGCCACCATGGAAAACAGTTTACTAATACATGTAACATTTCTATAACTTTATGGGAGAAAATTTATAAACTCCTTCTCAGAAGCTTATGACTAAGACTACAAAATAACCTGTGGTAATAAATGTTGTATTTTTCTGGCCCTTGAGAAATTATGCTGGTTTTTATATAATTTTTATTGTGAACACCTTGCTTTATATTTTGTTCATGTCCTTATTTATTATGTTTTTACCTATGTTGTTGAATTCATAATTTATTTAATGTTATTTCTATTTATAGACAGAACTTTCACATGGGTTACAGTCCTTGTCAGAAAAGGCTAAAGTAGGAACAGAATTTATACAAAGGTTAAAAGGAATGTCAGAAAAAGTTCATGTAAGTTTATTTCCATGGAAACCTGATTATTGCATGTTGTTTTAGTACCATGTATGGATAACTTTGTCATGAAAAAGTTCATTTACGTAAGTTTATTTCCATGGAAACCTGATTATTGCATGTTGTTCTAGTGCCATGTTTGGATGAGTTTGTTATGTTCTTGTACCTAAGCTAATTGATACAGAAGACGAGATCACCATTCCATAGCATAGTTTGAAGTTTGTTTGATGCCAGGCTAAAAAAGAACAGACACTTTTTGTTAGGTGATTGATGATCTTGTTTCAGCATCTTTGATTTTTTCATTTATAATAATCATACAGCCATCATATCAGCTTCATTATAATGTAAATGGCCATTGAATGACACAAAGTTGTTAATTTTCAATCCACAGTGTAAAAATGTCAAATGAAAATAACCGGAACATAATAAAGAATCTGTCAGTAACAAAAGAACCAGGTCTCTGAACAATAAACTTCAGATAAAATTGATTTCTCATTAGAGAGCACTACTGTTTAAAAGGAACATTGATTATGGGGTTGTTAACAATCCAGTTGTCCAATGTGGCATGGAAGAACAGCCATGTACGAACCATTAGTGATAATTTGTACCAATTTCCCTCTCCAATTTATTTTTACAATATGACCAGCCATGCAAATCTTTTTCAACTATTTGTGAATTACGGTATATAAAAAATGAGGAAAAGAAAAAGCTATTTAAGCATTGTCAAATGTTTGCATTATAATATGACCAGCCATTCTAATGTTTTGTTTTTTTTTTGCTATTTGTGAATTACGGTAGATAAAATCTGAGGAAAATGAAGAATTATAAAGAATTGTTACAGGTTTGCAGAAAAATTAATATATGAAGAATATGACTAAGAGTTTATATTAAATATTTATAATTTCAGGAAATTTGTTGATTTATTTCATATTCACAATTAATATTGTAGGACGATTTCATGTTAAAAATAATTATAAGTGCCATTCACTGAGTTCTCTAATGAACCAGCATATCTAGATGACATTTTATTGAATTTATATCTAGCATGCAAACATTCATTTTGACATGGATTGGAAATGAGTTAAATATAACACAAAGGCAAACTCAAGATATGTTGGCATCAGAATGTGGTTTATGAAATGACAAGAAAAAGATTGTATCATTTGACATTTTCATTTCTTAATTTAAAAATTATAAATTTACAGAATTAGTGATTTTTTTAAAAGTCTGTGGTCAACCCCTATCTAATAATGACAATGAAAGCTGTTTTTTCCATTTTATTTCTAAAGTCTCATTTAGAACAAATTCAAATGAACTCAAAAACCGTAAGTACATTTTTATACAGTAGTCCCTCAGGGGTTTCAAAGTTTTTTATAATAGGAGGTACTTCTTAAATTTTAGGAGGTACCTAAAAAATTAGGCTTAGGGCCGTAAGGGGTCCAGGGGGCGGAAGCTCCTGAAATATAGCATTTTGTGGACCAAAAAATGTACTTCAGAGACTGCAAAATATTAAGTGTTTTTGAAAGAAAAATCCCGGTAACTTTAGAGTTCAGATTTCACCAAGAGTGAAGACCATGCATAATGCCTGGATCCCTCCCCCCCCCCCCCCCCCCCCCCCCAATTTCTTTATTGAATATTTCAGTTTACAGACTTCAGCCAAGAATATTCATGGATAGTCTGCCATATCTTAAAAAAAACCAAAAGGACCATAAAGAGCTACGGTTCTGCAGCTAGGCTTGACCAAGCCATTGTTATCAAAGCTTAAACTTCTCAAAATTCTTTTGTTGGCTTTGTCCTTTTCTTTTTCACAATACCTTGGCTTGTATGTTTTTTTTTACTTTATTACCAGTAATTAAACTCATCAAAGACCATTGGCAGGATCAAGACATATAAGTGTCATAATTAATGAAACCAAGGACGTATATAGAATACGTCCTTGATGAAACATATAAATTTAATTTGCAATCATCAATCTTTAATAAAATTTATAATTTTTTAATAGATCAATACAAATATAATTAAACAAAAACAATATATATTGTTACTTTCACGACTTATGTGCAAAAAAAATGTTCGAACAAAAACGATTCGCGGGAAGACATTTATTAACATTTGAATCACAAAAGTTAAATTATTTTGGAAAAAAAGGGGGGCCGACATTACAATGTAATTCGTATTTGAGCCATGTCCGGTCCTTTTTCAAGATTTCTAGTAATTTTCTATCCCTTATCTCCTTGTACCCCCTTTTAAAAATGTTTTTCAGCACACTTTCATTTCTGTGAACAACCGCGGTAGGGCCCCGTCAAAATATGTAAATAAATTAGCCATAGGTTTTTATTTTTTTATACCAGAAGTTAAACAATATGGACGGAGTTAAGCAACAAGACAGTATGCCCCAGAATGATTCGACCCTGGGTTTTAAATGGTTAAAAAAAATCGCACAAAATATTGTGTAGTCATACATTCATAATACATAATGATCATACTTATATTACTGGAGATTACACTAAATTGTGTTTGAACATAATTTGTAATCGGTCATTTTTTTATTTTGAAATGATGTCAGCTTTGTTCCGGTCCGAGTTTTACACAAGGATGAAAAGATATTGGGGCGAAAACATATCTATTTACTGCATGTGCAAACTGCTATTTACGATTCTAAGGTAAAGTTATTTTTAAAACAGGGAATATCCCATCAACTTGGTCGTGACGCAGTTGTTCGATTTGAATGCGAGAATTCAGCAATTGACGTGAACATTAATTTTTTAAGAAAAATATTCCACAAGCCTATCGACCATCGTACTTGTGGTTTTGACCACCGCTAATTTTAGGGGTTCAGTAATTTCTGCCGGTACTATACACGATCTCAGGCGGGTAAAAGTACCGGGTACCGGCCCACTTTGAAACCCCTGGTCCCTATCTTACAAGGCCCGAAGGCCGCATCTCATATCAGGCCAGATTCAAGATGGATTGATATTTTAAAACACTACTAAATTTCCTCCCTGAAGAGAGGTCACCCCTCTTATGAAGCCACTTTAACCTTACCAATGGAGGCTCCCTTATGAAAGGGGAACTACTGTTACTTGATTTTACATTAAGCGAAAGTAGTACTTCTACTACACAAAGAATTGTTCCATTTCTGAAGACTATCCAAACATAAAAAAAGGAGTGTTAGGGTTATGGTGTTTAACACGACTTTCTACAATATTTATACCCCCCGCAACGAAGTTGTAGGGGGGTATACTGGTTTCACCATGTCCGTCCGTCTGTAGACAAATCCTATGTCGTACGATAATTTGAGTTGTGTTTCTTAGAATCTTTTAAAATTTTATCAGCTGTTTACTAGTGAAGAGGGGAGGATCCCTTTCTTTTTTGATGATTTTCACTTTTGCCGTTCCAGAGTTATTGGACTTGATATGACGGAAAATAGGATTTTTACCCTATGTCGTATGATAACTTGAGTAGTGTTTCTCAGAATGTTTTGAAATTTTATCAGCAGCTTACCGGTGAAGAGAGGAGGATCCCTTTCATTTTTGACGATTTTCACTTTTGCCGTTCCAGAGTTATTGGACTTGGTATGACGGAAAATAGGATTTTTACCCTATGTCATATGATAACTTGAGTAGTGTTTCTCAGAATGTTTTGAAATTTTATTAGCAGCTTACCGGTGAAGAGAGGATGATCCCTTTCATTTTTGGTCAGAACAATCAGTAATGTTTTGGTTATGGAAATAGGTTGGACAGATGTGGGGAGCGGGGGGTATATCTTAGTGAGCTGTGCTCGCAGTAATACTAGTTTAGTTATATCGTGGCGGTCAGTTTTATTGGTTGAGGAAACCGGAGTACCATGAGAAAACCACCGACCTGTAACAAGTCGTTGACAAACTTTATCACATAAAGTTGTATGGAGTACGCCTCGTGACCTTGTTTAAAAAAAAAGAAGATCATGGCTCTGTTCAAATAAAGTGTTACATGACATGTTTTTAGCTCACCTGGCCAAAGGCCATGTGAGCTTTTGCCATCACTTGGCGTCCGGTGTCCGTCCGTCTGTCGTACGTCGTAAACTTTCACATTTAAATCTTCTCCTCTGAAACCCCAGAACCAAATTAAACCAAACCTGGCATGGATGGTCCTTGGGTGGGTCCCTTTCAAAATTGTGTCCGACAGACCCACCCTCCATTCAAGATGGCTGCTGTTACTAAAAATAGAAATTTCTTCCATTGTCCATTGCTGCTTTATTATAAATCTAAATGAGCTCAAATTTTAACTGCAGCTACATGGCAAGGAATAGTTTAACATATATTCCAGGTTTTTCTGTGAAATTTTTCTTTCAGCCGATTTATACCGATTATGCAAATTAGGCATATTTTGATTAAAGATCACATTTAAATCTTTTCCTCTGAAACCGCTGAACCAAATTACACCAAACCTGGCAGGGATGATCCTTGGGTGGGTTCCTTTCAAATTTGTGTCCGACAGCCCCGCCCTCCATTCAAGATGGCTGCTGTTACTAAAAATATAAATTTCTTCAATTGTCCATTGCTGCTTTAGTATAAGTCAAAATGAGCTCAAATTTTAACTGCAGCTACATGGCATGGAATAGTTTAACATGTATTCCAGGTTTTTCTGTGAAATTTTTCTTTCAGCCGATTTATACCGATTATGCAAATTAGGCATATTTTGATAAAAGATCACATTTAAATCTTTTCCTCTGAAACCGCTGAACCAAATTACACCAAACCTGGCAGGGATGATCCTTGGGTGGGTCCCTTTCAAAATTGTGTCTGACAGCCCCGCCCTCCATTCAAGATGGCTGCTGTTACTAAAAATAGAAATTTCTTCAATTGTCCATTGCTGCTTTAGTATAAGTCAAAATGAGCTCAAATTTTAACTGCAGCTACATGGCAAGGAATAGTTTGACATATATTCCAGGTTTTTCTGTGAAATTTTTCTTTCAGCCGATTTATACCGATTATGCAAATTAGGCATATTTTGATAAAAGATCACATTTAAATCTTTTCCTCTGAAACCGCAGAACCAAATTACACCAAACCTGGCAGGGATGATCCTTGGATGGGTCCCTTTCAAAATTGTGTCTGACAGCCCCCCCTCCATTCAAGATGGCTGCTGTTACTAAAAATATAAATTTCTTCAATTGTCCATTGCTGCTTTAGTATAAACCAAAATGAGCTCAAATTTTAACTGCAGCTGCATGGCAATAAGTAGTTTAACATATATTCCAGGTTTTTCTGTGAAATTTTTCTTTCAGCCGATTTATACCGATTATACAAATTAGACATATTTTGATAAAAGATCACATTTTAATCTTCTCCTCTGAAATGGCTGAACCAAATTAAAGCAAATTTGGCTGGGATGATCATTTGGTGGTCCCCTTTCAATATTGTGTCCGACAGCCCCGCCCTCCATTCAAGATGGCTGCTGTTACTAAAAATAGAAATTTCTTTAGTTGTCAATTTCTGCTTTATTACTATTCAAAATGAACTCAAATTTTAATTTCAGCTACATCATACATGGCAATGAGTAGTTTAACATATATTCTGGGTTTTTCTGTGAGATTTTTTCAGCCAGTTTATTCACATCAAAATCTTTTGCTCAGAAATTTGAGTTGAAATGATCTTTGGGTGGCCCACTTTCAAAATTATGTGTAACACCCCCATTTTCTATCAACTTTAGATATCAAATTGAAATCCAGGTGAGCGATTACAGGCTTCTGGGAGCCTCTAGTTTAAGAAAATTGCTATTTGATATTGAGATGACAAATTGAAAATAAAAATAAAGAATTTGATGGGAAATAATTGTTTCTCTATCAATAAGCATGCAAAAACTGGTAATATGTTTTGTTCATTATAATAGAAGTGCTATTACAAGTACAAATGTATTACCAAATGTATTGTAAAAAGTCAATTGATAAAATTTCATTACTTTCCAAGACAATCGTTAACACCCCTGGGTATATGTTTTTATTTCATGGACATTGCTACAGCTTGTTATTGTGTGCAATGATAAAATATTAACTTTATGGGGGATAAAAACTGACTTGGTTTGACAGACGATTTATTTTGTACCGTAGAAATGTTGTAAAATATACATTTGTATGACTGTATGAATTAAGTGGATTTAATCTTGTAAACTAAGCAATAATAAATTAATTTTAGAGTAGGCCATTCGAGCCCTACTGTCTAACACTTTAAGCATGATTTTGTACTTGTACTTGAAAAAACCAGCCAATCAGAACACTATCAAATAAATTGTTGATTCAAATTAGAAATTATTGGAGTATGAGTATGCAAATCATACTCGAAAGTTTTATGAGAGTAAGTCCTGATTCGGTACCAGTCATATGAGCAAGAATCCAATGAGACTTAGAAGCAGGCAGAGAGTCAAAATCCAGAGTCAAAGTATGTTAAATACATGTACATGTACTATCAAAGAAGATTTCAATACAGTTATTTAATTTTTTTAAATTTTTGGATTAATTAATATTTTTTAATTATTTAAGAATTGTAAATGTTCTGCTTTAGTTTGTTGTAACATGATTATAAATCATTGTGAATGTTACACAAAGAAGCAATGAAGCATCATCATTGACAACAAGCATATGTTAACAGGCTATGTAACAAAAACATCAAATAAATATGTCAAAATTGATTAATAATGAGATTTTTTCCTGAAAAATGGCAATCAATCTTTCATATGCCAATAATTTGAAAACAATTTTGGAAAATTAGTGAAGATTTTTTATCAGGGAATTTTCCATTAAAATGTAATCTTTCATTTTATAGCTGATTATAGCATTAGTCTAGCATTAGAATGTATGTTTACACTAAAGTATAGAGTACCAAGGTAAATCTTGACTATGACTAGACAAATTTAATTATTACTGATCTGATAAATAGTTAATACACAAGTCAAACTTTCATCAGCCTCCTCTTTCAGATAGTGGAGTCTTCTTAGTTTGGTAGATAGGTGAAAATCTAATAACATTCTTGTTATTTTGCAGGAAAATGTTAAGCCCCCTATTTCATGCAAATATTGGTTAATGTATTGATTCCTCTCTTATCTCAACTTTTCACTGGTTTCATGGATTTTCTCCTATAAGTGCTAGGAGCAGAAGTTAAAAGCTTTTTTTTAAAGACAGTTGATTCAAGTACTTTAAGCTTTAGTTATTCATAGATTTTTGCCTGCGTTATTTATAAATCAATGATATTTATCACTTGCCTGTAGAAAAAAGTTTTCAATTCTATGATTATTTATTTAGAACTAATTCTAGCTGCTATTATAGTGCAGCGTCCTTCGATTTTATGTAAAGTCTTAAAAGCAACGTCCTTCGATTTTAAGTAAAGTCTTAAAAGAAAAATAAATAAAGATGTAGTGATATGAACGTTAGATGCATTTAAGTTATGAAACAGTGATGGTCAGTAATTCCACCGATATCAACAAAACAAATAAACCACCTCTCACCGCAAACAATTGAAGACAATAAAGGCCATAACATATGGCTTAGGAAATCCATGTCCTTGCTTGGGACAGACACACAAATGTGGCTGGGGTTGAACCAGTTAATGGGAAACCTCCATCTGATAATTGGATCTTATGTTAGCTTGGTGAAATGTATATGAAAACACGAAAGAAGATTTTTTTATTAACAATGAAAATTTATGGTTTCCTAAATTCTTATCATGTACTTGTTCATTGCCAATAGTTTTCTTCACTTACCTTGACCTATTACATGCTATTTATATTCAAAACCAACGGATCTTGACCATTCTTTGATATATATACATGTTCCGATATAAAAAAAAAACCAAGCTTGTGGGAACAATATTGTTTTAAGCCCGGTATACACGATACAAGTTTTGCATCCAAGTCTCCATTCAAGTTTTTTGATCGTGTATACCATACAAGAAACTTGAATCAAAAAACTTGAACGGACATGGATGGAATAGAAATGCATCCTATTTTTTTTCAACTTGGATGGAGATTGACCAATCAGAAGACAGAATCCTTATCAACATCAATTTGTGAATGTAAATAATAACAAATACATGTGTTGTGCAAGGATGGCAGGAAAAGAGGAAACTCCAAAATACAGGAAAAAGACAGTCACATGGACTAATGAAATGATTGAAGATCTAATAGACTTCATAGAAATACATCCCATCGTCGCCTTCGAAGCCATTTACGAGCCCATGTTGACCTCTTTTTGGAGCTTAATCTCCTTCGCAGTACAATTGTACATAATAATGCAATACAAAGGGCAGCACCCTCCTCTCCTCCCAAAAATGCCATTTTGTTTGTTGTATCTCCCGCCAAAACTTGTGTGTATTCATAAAAAATTCTTGCATCGTGTATACACAAACTTGAATTCAAGTTTTCTTGAATGGAGACTTGGATGCAAAACTTGTATCGTGTGTACCGGGCTTTATGTTAGCTTGCTTAGATAGATAATAATAACATTACATGTACATGGCTCATAGTTTGCTAGAGATTACTTGATTTATGCATAAGAAATGTTCTCTTTTTATCTTTGTGCCAAATCTATAGAAAAAGAATTTTATCTTTGTGAAAGCAGTCAGTGACCCACAAAAAAAAACTTCAGAGACTGTGATCCTTTTATTTTGATAAATTAAACAATTGACTGTTTCTTTTCCAAAATACATGTAGGCAACATTTAACTTCCTGGTTTGAAGTTAAGAATGCACCATGTTAGAACAAAGTGTATTGAAGCAATGCAATGTATCATACATGTAGGTAACATTAAACTTCCTTGGTTAAAAGTAGAGCAAACAGGCTTGGTTTGAAGTTAAAAATGCAACATTGTATCAGAACAAAAGAGGCACTGAGTTTAGACCTATTCAGGGATAAAACTTAACAGGGACCCAGTATCTCAAGACCACTCATATTTGGCCTGGGCCATTGAAAATATTTTACTGGCTACCGAATTTTGGAATATGTATTGTGCAAAGTCAATTTCTGGGCTCCACTAGGTTACTAATATTGTTATTTTATGGAGTGTGGTTGGCAACTGAAGCAAAATTGCAAAGTTTTGTCCCTGCTATTGTTGAAGATTTGTAAAGTTCTAACAAGTGTACTGAAGCAATGTAACTTACTAAGAAATATTGATGTTAAATTAAGTACCTAGCAGACTGTATATAGAATGATGTTTTTCTAATTCCCCACTGAGTATATCTCAGATAGTGATTTGTTCTGCTGTTTTGTGTTACAAACTGACAATTGTATTTTAATATGATAAATCATTTAACACATTGTAAACCAAGATAATGTAAATCTATTGTCCAAATGTTGATTGATATACAATGTTAAAAGATGAGTATCAGATCTTCTCTTGAATTAAATGAAAATTGTATGAGGAACTCTAATTACATTAGCAGAGATCCCATGTGTGTTGATGTTAAGCTAACTTAAGCTTGCTACAGATATGGTATCTTGATAGATTTTCCCTTGGTACCTTGGCCCGGCCTCTCTATTAGTCAGAATTGCAATCTTAATGATAATGCACTTCATTGCTGCAGTTTTTTTGTTTTTTAATTTAAGTTTTTGTTTTCCATTACATAGTTTTCAATTAAAAAAAATCTAATTAAAATTAAAAGTGTGATGAATCTTTTTAAAGAAAAAAAAAATATCTAGCGATTTTTTAATATCTAATTATATTCTGTGTCAGGTCATGTCATTATTGATGGTACGTGTATTTACAATAGTTACAAAGAGTATTTGTAGGAATTTCAAAACTAAGGTTCTCCTACCTCCGGCATAGGCGACCATAGTCGATTTTGACTATCCTATTTAGACTCTTTGGTTTACTTGCTCCCAAAGACTTAAATTATTTAGCTCTCCAATCTTGTGACTTTGAGTGTATCTGATGTACACACAAAATTAGATAGCTACGTGTTTTTTTTATTGTTTAAGGTTTCTCTCCATCAGACATTTATGTAGCCTTATCTGAGTTTCTCTCCATCAGACATTTATGTAGCCTTATCTGAGTTTCTCTCCATCAGACATTTATGTAGCCTTAACTGAGTTTCTCTCCATCAGACATTTATGTAGCCTTATCTGAGTTTCTCTCCATCAGACATTTATGTAGCCTTATCTGAGTTTCTCTCCATCAGACATTTATGTAGCCTTATCTGAGTTTCTCTCCATCAGACATTTATGTAGCCTTATCTGAGTTTCTCTCCATCAGACATTTATGTAGCCTTATCTGAGTTTCTTTCCTTCAGACCTTTATGTAGCCTTATCTGAGTTTCTCTCCATCAGACATTTATGTAGCCTTATCTGAGTTTCTCTCCATCAGACATTTATGTAGCCTTATCTGAGTTTCTCTCCATCAGACATTTATGTAGCCTTATCTGAGTTTCTCTCCATCAGACATTTATGTAGCCTTATCTGAGTTTCTATCCATCAGACATTTATGTAGCCTTATCTGAGTTTCTCTCCATCAGAGATTTATGTAGCCTTATCTGAGTTTCTCTCCATCAGACATTTATGTAGCCTTATCTGAGTTTCTCTCCATCAGACATGTATGTAGCCTTATCTGAGTTTCTCTCCATCAGACATTTATGTAGCCTTATCTGAGTTTCTCTCCATCAGACATTTATGTAGCCTTATCTGAGTTTCTCTCCATCAGACATTTATGTAGCCTTATCTGAGTTTCTCTCCATCAGACATGTATGTAGCCTTATCTGAGTTTCTCTCCATCAGACATTTATGTAGCCTTATCTGAGTTTCTCTCCATCAGACATTTATGTAGCCTTATCTGAGTTTCTCTCCATCAGACATTTATGTAGCCTTAGCTGAGTTTCTCTCCATCAGACATTTATGTAGCCTTATCTGAGTTTCTCTCCATCAGACATTTATGTAGCCTTATCTGAGTTTCTCTCCATCAGACATTTATGTAGCCTTAGCTGAGTTTCTCTCCATCAGACATTTATGTAGCCTTATCTGAGTTTCTCTCCATCAGACATTTATGTAGCCTTATCTGAGTTTCTATCCATCAGACATTTATGTAGCCTTATCTAAGTTTCTCTCCATCAGACATTTATGTAGCCTTATCTGAGTTTCTCTCCATCAGACATTTATGTAGCCTTATCTGAGTTTCTCTCCATCAGACATTTATGTAGCCTTATCTGAGTTTCTCTCCATCAGACATTTATGTAGCCTTATCTGAGTTTCTCTCCATCAGACATTTATGTAGCCTTATCTGAGTTTCCCTCCATCAGACATTTATGTAGCCTTAGCTGAGTTTCTCTCCATCAGACATTTATGTAGCCTTATCTGAGTTTCTCTCCATCAGACATTTATGTAGCCTTATCTGAGTTTCTCTCCATCAGACATTTATGTAGCCTTATCTGAGTTTCTCTCCATCAGACATTTATGTAGCCTTATCTGAGTTTCTCTCCATCAGACATTTATGTAGCCTTATCTGAGTTTCTCTCCATCAGACATTTATGTAGCCTTATCTGAGTTTCTCTCCATCAGACATTTATGTAGCCTTTTCTGAGTTTCTCTCCATCAGACATTTATGTAGCCTTATCTGAGTTTCTCTCCATCAGACATTTATGTAGCCTTATCTGAGTTTCTCTCCATCAGACATTTATGTAGCCTTATCTGATTTTCTCTCCATCAGACATTTATGTAGCCTTATCTGAGTTTCTCTCCATCAGACATTTATGTAGCCTTATCTGAGTTTCTCTCCATCAGACATTTATGTAGCCTTATCTGAGTTTCTCTCCATCAGACATTTATGTAGCCTTATCTGAGTTTCTTTCCTTCAGACCTTTATGTAGCCTTATCTGGGTTTCTCTCCATCAGACATTTATGTAGCCTTATCTGAGTTTCTCTCCATCAGACATTTATGTAGCCTTATCTGAGTTTCTCTCCATCAGACATTTATGTAGCCTTAGCTGAGTTTCTCTCCATCAGACATTTATGTAGCCTTATCTGAGTTTCTCTCCATCAGACATTTATGTAGCCTTATCTGAGTTTCTCTCCATCAGACATTTATGTAGCCTTATCTGAGTTTCTCTCCATCAGACATTTATGTAGCCTTAGCTGAGTTTCTCTCCATCAGACATTTATGTAGCCTTATCTGAGTTTCTCTCCATCAGACATTTATGTAGCCTTATCTGAGTTTCTCTCCATCAGACATTTATGTAGCCTTATCTGAGTTTCTCTCCATCAGACATTTATGTAGCCTTATCTGAGTTTCTCTCCATCAGACATTTATGTAGCCTTATCTGAGTTTCTCTCCATCAGACATTTATGTAGCCTTATCTGAGTTTCTCTCCATCAGACATTTATGTAGCCTTATCTGAGTTTCTCTCCATCAGACATTTATGTAGCCTTATCTGAGTTTCTCTCCATCAGACATTTATGTAGCCTTATCTGAGTTTCTCTCCATCAGACATTTATGTAGCCTTATCTGAGTTTCTCTCCATCAGACATTTATGTAGCCTTATCTGAGTTTCTCTCCATCAGACATTTATGTAGCCTTATCTGAGTTTCTCTCCATCAGACATTTATGTAGCCTTATCTGAGTTTCTCTCCATCAGACATTTATGTAGCCTTATCTGAGTTTCTCTCCATCAGACATTTATGTAGCCTTATCTGAGTTTCTCTCCATCAGACATTTATGTAGCCTTATCTGAGTTTCTCTCCATCAGACATTTATGTAGCCTTATCTGAGTTTCTCTCCATCAGACATTTATGTAGCCTTATCTGAGTTTCTTTCCATCAGACCTTTATGTAGCCTTATCTGAGTTTCTCTCCATCAGACATTTATGTAGCCTTAGCTGAGTTTCTCTCCATCAGACATTTATGTAGCCTTAGCTGAGTTTCTCTCCATCAGACATTTATGTAGCCTTATCTGAGTTTCTCTCCATCAAGACATTTATGTAGCCTTAGCTGAGTTTCTTTCCTTCAGACCTTTATGTAGCCTTATATGAGTTTCTCTCCATCAGACATTTATGTAGCCTTATCTGAGTTTCTCTCCATCAGACATTTATGTAGCCTTAGCTGAGTTTCTCTCCATCAGACGTTTATGTAGCCTTATCTGAGTTTCTCTCCATCAAGACATTTATGTAGCCTTAGCTGAGTTTCTTTCCTTCAGACCTTTATGTAGCCTTATCTGAGTTTCTCTCCATCAGACATTTATGTAGCCTTATCTGAGTTTCTCTCCATCAGACATTTATGTAGCCTTATCTGAGTTTCTCTCCATCAGACATTTATGTAGCCTTATCTGAGTTTCTCTCCATCAGACATTTATGTAGCCTTATCTGAGTTTCTCTCCATCAGACATTTATGTAGCCTTATCTGAGTTTCTCTCCATCAGACATTTATGTAGCCTTATCTGAGTTTCTCTCCATCAGACATTTATGTAGCCTTATCTGAGTTTCTCTCCATCAGACATTTATGTAGCCTTATCTGAGTTTCTTTCCATCAGACCTTTATGTAGCCTTATCTGAGTTTCTCTCCATCAGACATTTATGTAGCCTTAGCTGAGTTTCTCTCCATCAGACATTTATGTAGCCTTATCTGAGTTTCTCTCCATCAGACATTTATGTAGCCTTATCTGAGTTTCTCTCCATCAGACATTTATGTAGCCTTAGCTGAGTTTCTCTCCATCAGACATTTATGTAGCCTTAGCTGAGTTTCTCTCCATCAGACATTTATGTAGCCTTATCTGAGTTTCTCTCCATCAAGACATTTATGTAGCCTTAGCTGAGTTTCTTTCCTTCAGACCTTTATGTAGCCTTATATGAGTTTCTCTCCATCAGACATTTATGTAGCCTTATCTGAGTTTCTCTCCATCAGACATTTATGTAGCCTTAGCTGAGTTTCTCTCCATCTGACGTTTATGTAGCCTTATCTGAGTTTCTCTCCATCAAGACATTTATGTAGCCTTAGCTGAGTTTCTTTCCTTCAGACCTTTATGTAGCCTTATCTGAGTTTCTCTCCATCAGACATTTATGTAGCCTTATCTGAGTTTCTCTCCATCAGACATTTATGTAGCCTTATCTGAGTTTCTCTCCATCAGACATTTATGTAGCCTTAGCTGAGTTTCTCTCCATCAGACATTTATGTAGCCTTAGCTGAGTTTCTCTCCATCAGACACTTATGTAGCCTTAGCTGAGTTTCTCTCCATCAGACCTTTATGTAGCCTTATCTGAGTTTCTCTCCATCAGACATTTATGTAGCCTTATCTGAGTTTCTCTCCATCAGACATTTATGTAGCCTTAGCTGAGTTTCTCTCCATCAGACCTTTATGTAGCCTTAGCTGAGTTTTGCTCTATGTTTCATTATTATTTTTTTTTTCTGCATTCAATGTTTGATTTTGAATTTGGCCTTTCAATTGTTTGGAATTGACCACCACTGAAGACGTTGAATACAGAAATATACATGTACATCTAATGCACTCAGTTACCTGTAATATATGTATCTTTGATGTTTATTAAATTTTAATCCACTTTAATTGTAATTATATCTTTAATTACTGCCTTTCCTTCTGATATGTTGCACAATAAAGATCTAATGCAATTAATCCCATAAAGGTGACCTTTTAAGATTATGTTAGAACTGACCAACCGAGTGATGCATTGCTTCAAGAACTTTATATGTGTCCTTGGATACCGGTACCTTAAAATGTAATAATAATATAACAAGTTTATTTTAATTTGATTATTCTTAGTTCTGTTTATAAATTTCTACATTGAAGGTTGAAATATATGCATGCAAAGTATTTAAATTTTCTCTCTGGGGCCATCGTGGCTGTGATCGTATGGTAGTTGGATTTACAACTACCTGTGCAATCAGTGCCTATCACCACTAAAGTTGTGAGTTCAAATCCCATTCATGGCTAGGTGTACTCGATACAACATTATGTGATAAAGTTTGTCTGTGAATTGCGGTAGGTTGGTGGTTTTCTCCGGATACTCTGGTTTCCTCCACCAGTAAAACTGACTGTCACACTATAACTGAAATATTGTTGAAAGTGGCGTTACACCATAACCCTAACCTCTCTATATTTTCTCATCTGTTTTCCACAAAACACAACAGCATATTAAATGCAATACACAATGCATAACATTCTATTTTAGTGATATACATTTCAAGGTTATCAATATTTATTGATGTTCATATGACTTCTAATTGCATGTAAAACAGTGCTAAAATGTGCCATGCTAATGTTTAAATATAATTTGAAGGAGAAATGATACATACGCAAGTAAGAAAACAAACACTTGCCCGAGTTTTCTGTTATATTTATTTTGAAAGGACTGTTTCATTGATCGTGCAGTCCTATTGAATATCACATGAAATAAAGTGCATGCCGTTCTTATATTTAACACTGAAATATATTGTATTGCCTTTTATTAAGTGCCTAATTGATTATATGTGTAATTGATATGTATTTGATGTCACTTTCCTAAAGTTTTTACAATTGCATGTTAATATCAAGTGTTTTATTGCACTTTAGCATCCATGTATATGTATATAATATGCTATGAAGGGATTTACAATTACTTTTTTTATGATTCGTACCATGTTTTTTTTGTAATGGAGAAATATTTACTCTAATAACATATATACAGGACGCAGCTATTTTCTCATCGTGTAAAATACCCCCTATATTTTGAAATGAAAAAGAATGTTAAAAAATTTGGCTTTTAATATGTAAGTTTATTAATTTATGCAAATAACACGAACAGAAACGATTTCCCTCAGTCACATAAGTAGGTAACCATAAGTTGCTTTTGACTATTATGTTTAAGCCTTTTGGTTAGCTCTAAAAGACTTTAAAATTATTTGGCATTTCATTTTTTTCTTTCTTTCTATGAGCGGGCATCATGGTCATGATTGTATGGTAGTTGGATTTATAACTACTTATGCAATCAGTGCCTATCATCACTAACGTTGTGAGTGTGAATTCCGCTCAGGTGAGGTGTACTCTATACAACATTATGTGATAAATTTTGTCATTGAGTTGCGACAGGTCTGTTATTTTAGCAGTAATAAATCCACCAATAAAACTGACCGCCACGATATCGCTGAAATATTGTTGAAAGTGGCGTTAAACACCATAACCCTTTCTATGAGCTGTTATCATTACACATGAAGTTCATGATTTGCTGTGAATGATGTATAAAGGGAATATTTGTTTTCATCTTATACACAGTAGAAAATACTGAACTTATTATATGAAAACATCGTCCCATAGTTTGAAATCTCAGCACCTCTAATCCAAACAGGAGTTTGTAAAAAACAAAACAGCTAATCCCAATTGTGTCTGGTTTAGATAAGTTTCAATGTATACTTATGCATTTATCTTAATAGTTGTATGCCATGCATGTGTATATGTTCTTGCAACTTTGATTTTTTAAAGAATATTCATATCTTCTACTCATTTTCTACTCAAGCAATCCAAAGGAGGACTCGATGAACATGTAAATATTGAATACCTATATTTTCTTCTTCTTTATATAGGGAAATTGTATTGAATTTGAAGCCAGGGTTGTTGCCCAGTGTGATGCTTTAATAGAAGCCATAAAGAAACGAAAATTAGAACTTGTAGAAAATGTACATCAAGAAAAAGACATGAAAGTGAGAGTTTTGAAGGAACAAGTTACCCATTGCACAACATTACTACAGAGGACAACAGGATTATTACATTTCTGTATAGAAGTTTTGAAGGAGGGTGATCCTGCTTCATTTCTACAGGTATGTTGTTAAAGTAGAGATTGGAAAAGTGAAGAGCTAGAAGAATGAATGGCTTAATGTAAAGTTTTACATTGAGGTGTTGTCGCAAACCACAGGTTTTGAGTGCACAACTTTCCCTCTAACCCACAGTCTGTGCCAAAAGCATTTTGAAAAACTAGCCCGAACAGCATTTTAGAAGATTTTTTTCTGTTTGATTTCAAATGCAAATTTTATGCAATATTTACTAGTCCAAACCAAATTTTACTCGACTGGGCATAGGGCTAGTAGTTTTTGGGCAGTCCGAACCCGTTCCTGTTTTTGTAAGATTTGCTCATGAGTAATACATTAGCAAAATTGTCCAATCGTTACAGGTCTGAGTAAAAAGTACTTTTAAGATTTAAATATGCATGTAGTATATCTCCACCCAAAAGAGCATAAATTATGTCATTGATCTTTTCATTGGTTAACGTAAGGTCACTAAAGTTCAGTATATATACGTTAAAAGGAGAGAAATGGTGGAAGTTACTTGTGGGTACCGATTATAGTAGGGATGGTAAAGGGGGGAAATGAATTTACACTCTACAAAAGATTTATTTAAACCTGGAATTCTGCTTTCCGATCAGCTGTTTTCTGATTTTATACAGACAATACAAAAAATTGCATAATTCCCAATGGTATGATTTAAAAATTTTCATTTATTATTCACCTTTCATAGTATAAACTTATTATGTAACCTTTCATAGTTTGACAGATCTTATTTCCGGTACATGCCAAGCTATATAATGAGACCATTTTTCTTGCATAGCTTTTTTCCCTGTTTGCATTAATTCATAACTCTTTCGTTTACCTCTTATTCCTAATACTATGTTGTATAAGGTTTCCTGTAGTTGTATATATATGATGTGTATTGTACTTGTAAGTAGAGGATTTAATACAAGTTGTAATAACTTGTGTCCTCCTATTGCTTAATTTATTGCAATCAAATATTATTATATTCAAATAAAATTTAATAGCTGGTGGTTAGTTGTTAAAAGTTTTTAATTTTTAGTAACCACTATAAACTTAATGTAGGTCAGTCAAGGTAAAATTTTGTCACCCTAATAATTATTGACCATAATCACTGTTGACAGCTTCTGTCTTCAGGCATTTTTCAAAGTCCATTTATACTCTAATAATGTGACATTTTATTTGATTGTAAACAGCTGATTTCCTTTTCAATACTTTAAAATTCCTGCCCAGAGTTGATTTCCATCTACAACACCTTTAATTGCATACCAGACCACAATTAATCATTTTATCTAAATATTTTTGTAGCTGGATCATGACTTAATTTGGACATAATTATGAATTTAATTCTGCTTTGTTTACCATTTGTTTTTGGCATTTTCTACTTGATTCTTCTTGTTTAAAATGCAATTTGATTAGATAAAACATGATTTTTAGATTGTATTGAATTTAATGCTTGTGGTCAATTTAAAAAAACACACTTAATTATATATCATGCTGTTAGAAAACAATAATATTTCTACTTTTTAAAAGCAAGCTGTGAGCATCTGTTTTGTTTTGTTTTGCTTGTCTATGGAAGGGTATTAAAGTCACACTGTGAAGTGTTGATTGTTATGATATTGCTTAGTTTAACAGGTTCATTGCACCCTTACATACATATAAAATTAAGTTGAAGAAACAATTATTTCGTTAACATGGATCAAATTATCACATTTTTCCTAAAGTTAAAATTGGAATCAATTTAGAATCCTGTTACATTTGGGAGTAGAAGAAAAATTAATAGGAAAGTTGTTGACGTGTGTGTGTGTGTGTGTGTGTGTAGTTGTGTTTGTATTAGTTGATTCATGTTATCTAATTTCCATCCTATTTTGGTATACCCATCTCTAAATAAAAACCAGAAAACAAAATATCTAGATAATGTATGGATCAGGAGTTATAATATATTTTCAATAAAGCCTTGTTTCTATTAAATATTTACAGTTGATAAAAGAATAAACAAAAATGGACATATGATGTCTGTAATCTTCGTGGGGTCTGGGTTTATGTGGAAAAAATACATGTTTGTCTCGGATTTGAAGCTTCTGTAATGGAAAAAAAAGTTAAGAATACTGTCAAATATTCATGGCAGTTTGACATGCAACTGCGAAAATAATGAAAATAAAACAGATGCAATCCTCAACATATTTGCCAATTTTTTTGTGGTATCTTTATTTTGCATTGTATCAGGTCTGGTACTTTTTTATACATAATTATGACTGTAGACATTCAGCTTTTCATCTCCAACAAATCTTAAAACAAACAAAATGAGTAAAAATGATACACTTTAAGTATTTCTGGTTTCAAACAGTTGAACTAATGTCAAAATATTATTTCAGATGATTATTTCATTTCTGGCCTTCCATGTAGCTGTCAGTGTTAAGATTGACACGGTAGAGTAATTTACACATGTTTTGTAGGCAGATCTTATTGAGTAGATGATACATTGATGTTCACAGAACACCCATGTCGATACTACAACCTGGTCTGGTCAGGTGTTTCAGTATAGGTGATAACATTCATCAATTATCTCCGATGTTTTCTTTTATAGCAGAATTTACAGGAATCCTAGTCATTCCTAGATAACAAACAAGAAAGTGGCTACTATAAAAAATTATGGAACTGGATTTTTTATCATGTTTTCAATGTTTTCAAGAATATTATCTACAGTTTGAACAATAATATAACACCTTATTGAATATTTTGTTACAGGAAAAATTATTTTCATATATTATTGATATTTGAACCAGAGGCCCAGCTATTGAGCATCTACCACTAAAATTGAGATGGGCAATATTTGCAGAGACTTTTCAAAATTCCACTCAGTATAGACTTGCTACAAGTCCCTTTCTTAATTCCACTCAGTATAGACTTGTTACAAGTCCCTTTCTTAATTCCACTCAGTATAGACTTGTTACAAGTCCCTTTCTTAATTCCACTCAGTATAGACTTGTTACAAGTCCCTTTCTTAATTCCACTCAGTATAGACTTGTTACAAGTCCCTTTCTTAATTCCACTCAGTATAGACTTATTACAAGTCCCTTTCTTAATTAATAACCCCTTTAACAAAAATTTCTGCTATGAAAATTTAAATTTTGACTGATCACTTACATACAACAGGGATGTTTTTTTTTCTCAATTATTTAACTGATCTTTGACAGCTATTTTCCTCTGATTTTTTCCATGAAAGTTGCAGGATACGGTCAGATCAGGTCAAAAATGGACCTTTTAAAAGGGGGTGCAGATGTTTTCAACTATTTTTCAGTTATTTTATTTTCTATTGAGAATCATCACTGATACAAACAACATTTCTCACCTCCCCTGGCTCCTATGCCCCTGACAAATTAGACCATGATTTACAATATTCTTGAGTTTCTGCTAACTATCAAGGGATGTACAACCTGTCACAACCATGTTATGTTATAGGCTTATAGCTATTAATATAGCATGCATCAGGTGTTTCTCTGATTATTGGTAGCATCAATTTTAAATGGTTTTCAGCAGTCTAATTGAAAATGTTAGTTATGCAACAGCTTCAAAGGAAATAATTATATGTCCATCTTTTGTTAATACTCAGACACCTGACATTACTTTTGATGATTAAAGACAAGCCAACATTCATTAGGAAAATTTTCATTTCCTGCCATAGACCTCAGTGACTATTATAATATGCATATAGCATTCTATTTTATTTTCAATTATTTCTTAATAATAAAAAATAATATGTTGTAAAAAAAGAAAAAGAGAGTCCCACAGGGGAAACAAATTTTTTGACAGATCAAAAGTTTTATTCTGAAAGCCGCCATTATCTATTCTGTTATATGGTTTTGATTGACCATGCATATGATACAAGATGAATTGTATGTTCGTCAAAAACGAGGAAGAATTAGAAATAAATCTTTATCAAAACAATTATTCATGCAAGTTTGTTTAAAAATGTTTCAATCATATCATATTGAATTATTTTTATTTTAGAATACATATTGTTGTTTCCCATGAAACGATGCGATTAGAAACTTTTCTAGAACAAAATAGGAAATGAAATATTTATTTTTTATTTTTCAAAGACATGTATGACAAAATAATCTGACAGAAAATTGCAATTGAAAATGATTGAATGTGAAAAGAAATGTTGAAATAAAGAAAATTCATAAATATAAGTTTATAGATTTCTTCTGATTTAAGATTTAAGGATCTGTATTTGTGAAAATATCTTCCTTTGATGTACATGTAGTTATCGTGTAATAATTTAATTTGATTTGAATATTTTAATCTGATTGGCTAATCCGCCTGGAGAAAATTTTGGTTATACTCGATAACCTGGGTTGGTATTGTGACGTCACCAACGTGTTCATCCGCCAACGACAAATTCAAATAGTCACATGAAATAATCGTAATTAAAATCGAGGAATCATTAAATTTTGTTGTAAAAATTAAATTATAAGGAATATTTGAAATTGTTGAACAGGTTATACTTGCATAACCTGATTTGGGTCAGCATATGCTTTTCATAAACCGCTTCGCGGTTAATTAAGCATAAACTGACCCAAACTAGGTTATATCGTATAACCTGTTCAACAATTTCAAATATTCCTTAAATAAAAACCTTGATATACAATGTAGTTCGCAGTAGGCGTTTCTGGAATAATGTTCACCACGTATACCGTTACTCAGAATCAAAAGATTGGAAAGCCAAATAAATTAAAAGTTTTTGTGAGCCAAGAAAGCCAATGGGCCTGGAGCAGGATAGCTAAAAGTATGTTATTCTCTCTTTATTGCTTTATTTTTTTAAGGTATGATAGACTGGTTTAATCCTGTCACTTTTATAGTGGTATGAGTGTCTTGTCCTGGTTGTACATGTCACGATATAGCTGAAATATTGCTAAAGTTGGCATTAAGCACCAATCAGTCAATCAATTAATCAAAGACAATCGGTTTGTAGACACAGTGCTTTCCACAATAAATTAAGTTCTATCTGACTGATCCTTCTGAAATGTTAACACAATGATCCTTTGCATGAGGGAGGCGGCAAACAATAAGAAATGTATTATTACTGTTTACATTCATCTATAACAGCAAGACATTTAGTCAAATTTAAAACTTCTGCAAATTATTGTTGTTTCTCTTATTTGTTTGGCTATGTCTACTTTTTTTTTTCTTCTATTTATCAAACTTCTCCTCAACTGAAAAACAAAAATAAACATCTATTTTTGCCTTAGTGGAATGCTCTGTCTATGACTTTGTTAACTTTAAAATTATTTAGTTTCCAATCTTTTGACTGAGCGTACATGAACTGATGAAGGTTATTCCAGACAGAAACGTGTTGTGCACACTAAATTAGATATCTACGTTTTTATTATGTATAGTATAAAAGTTAAAAGATGAGAGACCCCCCATAGATCAGAACTCCTACATAAATCAGACGCTTAACTTTTTTTTATTGTAGCTATTTATTGTTTCTCATTCCACGACTTATTGAAACTGTGATATAATTTGATACATTACCCTATCACGTTAGTATTTTATGACTTCTGTAATCTTCTAATATACAACTAGATATAACTAAGTAGACTTTACAACATGATAAACTTCATTATTAAGATTACAATATCTTTTTTCTATTTTGTTCAATAGAAAATAACTCTTTATACAAATTATGGTTGATGATTATTATATACGTTGTACAATTAGGCAACACCCCACACTCGTGCTCTGTGCTCTCGTTTTCTTTCAACACGTACTTG
Source organism: Bathymodiolus brooksi (assembly GCA_963680875.1). Classification (NCBI taxonomy): domain Eukaryota; kingdom Metazoa; phylum Mollusca; class Bivalvia; order Mytilida; family Modiolidae; genus Bathymodiolus; species Bathymodiolus brooksi. Next base: position 82,865,385 of record OY804576.1, on the reverse strand, counting down.
AGGTTATCAAGCCAAGATAGTTACAAACTAAACTAAAATTAAAACAGAAAAAATGTATATTGTGAATACATAAAACTGAATTGAATTACTGCTAATAGCAGTATGTGCCAAAAAACCACTTCCCCTAAGCCCCAGTCTAGTAAAAATTGCATAAAATTTGCTTAATCAAATTGTTCTAACATGCTGTTCTGGATAGTTTGTCAAAAGTTTTTTTGCAACAGACTGTAACAGTTTTACTCTGCCTTATGATAAAAATGGAATTTTTTTTAAAATCCCCCCTGGGTTTTTTTCAAAGAAGATAAAAACAATTAATCAAATTCTTATGACAGATAATTATCTCCCTTAGTTACCATGGCCTTTGATTGACCACAACAATCAACAGTCTATCCAAGTTTTTCGTCTCCAATATTTCAATAAAAAATGGCTTTCTGCTACAGAAGTCTTGTCATATTCATCAAATGTCTGCAGCATCAAATGATTTATGATAAGATTGTTTCCACCCTCAAGGAAATTTATGCTCTTTTGTTCTTGTTTTATTGTTAACCACTTGGTCATTATTTATTGACCTTAAGTCATCCATTAAGTGTAGAAATGGTGGGTATGCTGCTTTCAAAAGAAGAAGACTTGCATCACTCCACCTTTCATCTATGATGAAAAAAATATGTATTGACTCATCAAAAAGTAGACATTTTTCAGTAAATCTCTAGAGTATAGGGATAAAAAAAATTTATCAGATATTTAATTGATTGATTTCAGCTATTTTCCTCTGAAAAAAAATCTGATAGTTGCAGGACATGGTCAGGACAAGTCAAAATGGATGTTTATGAAAGAGGGTGTAGATAGTTTCAACTATTTTTCATCGATATCTACTTATCTTTATTTTCTAACCAGAATAGTACCTGAGAATAACATATTGTATCTGAATTGAGTTTGGTTTTTTTTATAGCTCTTATTTATATGAAATTTCTTTATTATTTTTTTCCCTCTGACTGGAGAGAAAAAACTCAAATTTCTCAATATATAGTGTTTTAATTATCAAAGGTTTTGATTGACACTTGTCAGTCATCAGAGGGAGATAACATTAACAAGGTTATATGTATAGCAATCTGAGTTTTTAATTAAATGATATAAAACTGCATGCTTTGCAAGATTTTGATAAAGCAAATTCCTAGGCTTAGCATGAATTGATGTTTCGTATATACACTACAGCCAATTGTCTAATCATATGTTGCATATTGCACCAAGAACCTTAAAGACTTTCAGAAAATAATAAGTTAATATATAGGGCAAACTATTTCCAATCTTGAAAGATGAGTGAAGTGTACTTCAGTCTGATAGTTATTCTATTCCATACTTGAAGACTCCAAATTTAAACTGCATCGCTGGTGTAATGGTTAGCATACTTGCCTAGAGTGCAGTAGATTGTGGGTTTGAGCCCCATTTGGGTCAAACAAAGACTTTGAAATTAGTTTTTGCTGCTTTTTCGCTTAGCATGCAGCATTAAGAAATAAGAGACTGGTTGACATGGTAATGGTCTGAGTGGGGCAACACTTCTACTTACTTACTTGCCTGTTGTTTCAGTGAGCTAGCAGTATTAAAATTCAACTGAGTGTTGGTCTAGTACAAAGCATCATCATTATTTCATCAAAATGTTACTCGTTCTCACCATGATTTAGTTGAAAAATTCCCCACTTTTGATGTTAAGCAACAATCAATCACTCAATCTGAAGACTCATCACTCCAAATTTTAACTATTGCATAATGTATTAATATTGAGTTAGCTGCAACATTATAAAATTTCTTGCTTAACATAATCCGATCGTTGTTTATTTATCTATTTTTATACATTTGTATTGGAAAGCTCTTTGCCTTGTACAATATAGAGGCAAACTTAAGCTTAATGGTAAGCCAGGATAGAATTTACATTTCTGACTTGTCTAATCCTTACGAATCAATACAATTTTCTGTTGAGTGAATCCATTTTGATTGGATTGAGTTCAATATAAATTTGGTTTCACTATTATAAACTTGTGTTTTCCTTGCATTTGGTGACTGAACATGCAACTAAACTATTGATTTTCGTTGAAGCGAAAGTTGTCTTTTTACAAATTCATTTTAGGACAGCGAAATAAGGAAACGAGAAATGACATTAATTATAAAAATCGTAGGTGATTCTAGAAGTATCTTTTTTTCCCCCTTTCTTGTGGAATCTTCATATATTTCTTCCAATTTAATAGGTTTATCATTTACTGTAATGATATAAATGTGAGTGGTATTATAATTTTCTTTAGAAATTTTTTCAGATGCATAGCATTGATTCATCCAATATTAGGATGTATTGTTGTCAAAAGCAATTCTTTCACATCACATTTTTTTTAAAGTGTGGTATTTTTGTTTTTCATTTTATTGTTTGCAAATAATGTCGTTTGTCAGTGAAAAGTGGCAGGTCAGTTTCCCCCCCCCCCCCCCCCCCCCCCCCGGATACTCTGATGTCCTCCACGAATAAATCTGACCACCATGAGATAACTGAAATATTGTTGAAAGAACTTCTATTAACCGTAATTTTTATCTTTCATGTAGAACCGTTATTATCAAGACATGCATATAAAATTCTGTCTTTCTAATCTATTAATTAAAATCTGGCTTCGTTTTTTAATTTAGTATAAAGTATGCATTATCATAATCTTATCTAAATGTAACTTCATTTTTCCATTTCACAAGTGAAAAGATGTTCATTTAACATCAAATAACAATCATGTCTACTCACTGAAGACTACATAATCTTGGTCTAAGGTCAAAAAGTAAGAATTACAAAAATTATCATTAGATTTTAAAGATGACCAGTCAGATGGGCATTGTTTCAACATAGCGAAGACAGGATAATTTTTTTTAGAAAAAAAACCCATACATTGTCACTTATTTTTAAGGTGAAGTTAGGGTAAAACTAAAGTGTCTAAATTGCACATATTTCTTTGAGTTAATATATCTTGGCCTAATATTAAAAAAAACACACACAAAAATCCCATAGTTTTGATGCTATGCAAATTCTGAGAAGACTTGCTAGAAAAATCTGATTGCAGAAAATAATCTCTTAAAAATGCCATTTTTTGTTGAATGGTCAACATTTTAATTAAGACTAATGTGCATTACTCATGCTGTTGCTGATGCAACCAGTGATTGGAGACCTGGCGTGTGACAAAGACAAATTAAGAAACCAATTATTTGAATATTGGTCCCTGTCAAGGAGATGGCTCTTTGTTGATGATTCAATCTGAAAGTAATCAAAAGTTTCTGAGCGGATTTTCAAAGAAGAAAAAATTAACAAAATGTTCCGGATGAGCAGGACAGAAGCTTTTGAAGATGATTTGACAATGAATCTGCAATGCTGAAATGGAACAATTAACTTAGTGCTGCAACAGATTTTAGGTTAACAGATAATATTTAATCCAAATGTCGATACTAACTCAATATTGAAGAGTATTCTTTGTAGAAAAACCATTTTCAATGATTAAAATCAGTACCAGAATATCAATACATATTTTTCAATGATTCATTTTAGTTTCCGTTTTTTCTTTCTTATCAACAGTTAAGATTATGTAATTGCTAAGCTTTTGCTTATCATTCAACAATACTGATAAATTAAAATGGAAGACATGGTGAGAAATTGTATACATTGTATTATAGGCAAAAAACATGTTTTCTGCAGAAAAATGGGGGAAATTATAGCACTTTCTTAATTTTCATTTTATTGTATATAACTGACACATGCTATCCCATTGATGATTTTAAAGATCATCAGGCAACTTCTTTTTTTTTTCACAAGCATGTGATATTTCTGACATTTTTTTAAAAGCGAAATTATAAATTCCTGTGTTTGAAGAACTCATTTTATCAGTAAGAACCATTTGACGATTGGATTATTTTATGGTAATTCTCATTAGCAGTGTTGTGGTTGGAATCTATCTTAATCTATCTAGTATAATTCCCTGAGAATCGTGGAAATGTATATTTAATATGTATAATTTCTGCTTTGCTACTTGTTGACATAGGCCAGGAGTTATTTCTGGAAAGTCTACATGGTCATGCATTTCTTTCATATAATAAACAAGTCTTTCCTAAGTAGAAAATTGGCCTGGGTAGTTGATATAAGCTGTCACCGATTTGAAACTTCTGATGGTCATTCCAGCATGATTGATTAGATTTTCTTCTTCTTATATAGCTCAACAGATATATGTGAAGTCTCCAATCATGAAGGTAGAAATCTTTGATGAGACTCTTCAAAACAAAATAGGCTTAATAAATGTATATTGGCTGCAAAGAAAACATTCCTTACATACAGAGCAGCCTCAGTGTCTCCAGTTATGTTGTCTTGTCTTTTCAAGGTTTGGTGAATCTTATATTAACTGTGATGATTGGATATTATTGCATGCCATTTTGGTTTTGTGAAATGTTTTTGCCAACTTGATTGTGGATCAATTGATTTGACTTTGTCAATATTATTTTAAGACTAGACATTTTTTTCTGACGTTTCTAGATAGATAATAATTAGAACCATTGTTGGTCTGTATCTTAATCATGTCCTCTGTTATAACTTGAGTACTCTAGACTCTCTACATTGGATAGATGTCATTGATGACAATTGAAGTAGTTTTTCCTGTCATGATTTAAATACAAAGTAAATAAATATCTTTAATTTTATGAGAGTAAAACTGTTGGACTGATATCTCTATTGGACTTTTAAAGTACATCAAAGTATACAAGGAGAGTGATGGTCTAACAGATAAGGCAATAAATCACTAGTAATAGGAAATATCCTTTTACCAAAGAGGCATAGGTCCCTGGTGTCCCGATCACTGCAACATATGGTCAAGTTGTATCTAATGTGGACTTCAACATATGGTCAAGTTGTACTTAATGTGGGAAGATTAATCAAGCAGTGCTAGTTAGTTTTCTCTATGAACTTCTCTTTCAACCACAAAGTCTCACCATCACTAAGCCACATCACCATTAAGCCTGACCACTACAAAACTACATCACCATTATGCCTCACCACCACTAAGCATCAGTGTTTCAGCATCACTAAGCCTCATCAACCGGTCCGTCTAAACACCGCAAAGACTAAAACCGGTCTTAGTGCACTAAGACCATTATATGATGGTTTAATCGTAAAAAAGGATCTAGCAATGTGAAAAATAGTTAATTTCATACAACATTTCCATATTTTTATATTAATATTTGATAATAACAGTGAATAAATTGCCAATTAAAAGCAGCAGGCACCTACTCTTTTATTGTCATCATCTGTTGATTGAAATCAATGGAGAGTGTTATTACCCAATGCAGGCTTGGGTCCTGTGATTTTGATAATTAGCGATAATTTTTTAATAAACATTAATATATCACCTGTTGATCTTTGAAAATTTGTAAATTAATTTGTTTTCCCCTTCTGATAAATGATAAATTATTACTTATTAATAAATTATATTTTTCAATTTTCTTTAATCAAAACTGTATAAAAAATCATTGTACACATATATGTAAATATCTATAAATTTGGAAATTTTATGGAAATAAAAATGTACTTTTGCATAGTACATAAACGTGCATCATAATAATAATAATAATAATAATAATAATAATATAACATTCAAGTGCCCTCCAAAAATAACTTTTTTTGGGTAAGCTTCTTACATCATATACTAAGAAATGTTGATAGTGAATTTATTTCGAAGTATAATCACACGATTCTTGTGAAAATGATGAAAACTTGACAACGGAATTTAATTGCTTTAATTTTTATTATTTCAATTGATACAAGGATTCATGCAATACAAGTTTTTCATATTTTTTTCAAATTAATTTACAAATTTATTAAAAGTGGGAAAAGCAAAATTATAAATTCTCTTTGATCTATAGGATTTGATTACTTTATTTCAAAACTACGAAAATATAATATCTGAAGCTTTTTCACATGTTTTAGTTATAAATGATAATTACATGTTTTCATTCAAAAGAATACTAAAAAAAATAAGGGTGCCAAAATTCCTAGAATTTTTAATTAAGTTTAAAATCAAAATAATTAAAAATGGTTATACCTCTTGAAGTCTGTCTAAACAGTTTTCAAAACTGAATGATGCCCAAGGTCTCCACCTGGCTTGAGGTTTAAACCATCCGATTTGAACAATTTGACAAACAAAATAGGATTCACGTATTAGTATTTCGAATAGTGAAAATGACTCAGAAAAGCAAATTTTATTTATATGCTTTCTTTTTTTTTTGCTCAGATTGAGTACTTTTTTTTAAAGCCATTCAATCTGTTTTACCCGATTTTATTTTTAGACATAAATGTCGCTCTCAGAGATGGTTAAAGCAAATAATTTCCCAGTGAAACAATGCTTCAAAGATCAACAGGTGACATATGAATGTTTATTAAAATATTATCAGTAATTAACAAAATCACAGGACCAAGCCTGCATCGGGGGGGGGAGGGGGGGGGGAAATAACACGCTCCGATGATTTCAATCAACAGATGATGAGCATCAAAGAGTAGGCGTGTGCCACTTTGAATTGGCGATTTATTCATTGTTAATATCAAATATTAATATAAAAATATGAAAATGTTGTATGAAATTAACCATTTTCCACATTGCAAGTCTTTTTTTTTTACGATTAAACCATCATATAATGGTCTTAGTGCAACTTTTAAGGTCTTAGTGCACTAAGACCGGTCTTTGCGGTGTTTAGACGGACCCATCATCAACACTAAGCCTCACCATCACTAAGCCTCGCCATCACTATTAAGATTATAAATTAGTGAATATGGTGTAAATCAAAGTAAATTGAGATATTTGAAATTAGAATTGAAAGAGTTATATATAAAATGATTTTAAAAATACAGAGCATGATGAAAGTGCACATTGTATTCAAAATACAAGTTTAATGTAACATTTTGAATAGAAACTATTTTAGAGTGAATTTAAAAATGATATTTTGAGTTTATTCCATATCAGTTGTACCAGAATGACATTTTGCCTAGTACTCTACAGGTACATCTGATAAATATGCCTTTTAATTGACACCGAATATACAAAACAACTGGAATTAAAAAAAAAAATCACAACTTTTACAGTATTTCTGTAGAATTTCAGATATTGTAATGTAATGTGTAAATGCTCATTCATTCAATGATTAATGTTATACATGTAGTTTCACCACCATATGGATTGAAAATTTTGATTAATGTTTATATTTGTGATAATTGGTAATTTCTTGACAGTGATGAATGGTAGAAGATATATAGAAACATGTTGATTTGTCAATGGCTCTGTTAGGTATTGACAAACCAATTCCATTCCAATAAAATATAAATCAAATTAACAGATGTTTTACTACAACTATTCATCATGTTATTTACTTATCACTGGCTGTATATAAGTAAGAGAAGATTCACACAGAACTGCATCAGTGGTGTTATGGTTAGCGTGCTCCGCCTCGAGTGAAGTAGATCGTGGGTTCAAGTTCCGATCGGTCAAACCAAAGACTATGAAATTGGTATTTGTTGCTTCTTTGCTAAGCATGCAACATTAAGGAGAAAGGTCAAAGACTGCATGGCTCGGAATCAGGATAATGTGTACTAGTGGGGCAACATGTCTATCTGTGGGTCTCATTACTCTTGACTGGCAATAATGCAATTAAATTTAATACATGTACCGGATATTTGATGCCCAGCAATATTTAAGACCAGAAGCTCATTTAGGCATAAACGTTTAAAGTATAGAGGAAGCTCATTCACTACGTATGGGTGGCATAAGTCGAAGCTGTGATGACTGATATTTCCATCTCCAATCTATATACTAGTAGGTTAATTAAGTTGCAGCTTTCTTTTTTAAATGTTTTATTCAAATACCTTGTACTTTAAATAAGTATAATATGTTGGTAATGTGTAAAAACGTCTGAGGCTGCCCTTGTTCTTAATCTCTTTATAACTGTCTGGGTCAATCCTGATCTAAATTTTAGTGGCAAATTTTCTTTAAGCTCAGGTTTTTCTTTATTAATATCTTAAGCAGCAATAAAGCCATTTATTTCATTCCTATCTGTATTTTGGATATTTTAAATAATTCATTCAATGAGACCTTTGAATGAGAGTGTGCAATTTGAACATCAATCACCTCTTTTTGAAAAGAAAATGATATTAAATTGTCACTTGCGAATATTTATCAACAATGCTAATTAACTCTTAACAGAGAGATAGTCTTTCCCCTTTTGGGAGACGGCATCTTGTTTTTGGCTTCTCCATTGGCCACAAAAGTTTGTAATCACAGCTATTCCTACATTTTAAACAGGAATTCCTCAAAACTTTTCATGCTTGCTTATAATCATAGAAGATTTGAATATTGTTAGAATATTGATCAGATTATTTTTGTAGGAGTTATTACCCTTTTTCATTTAGAATATTTTATCAAAAAATTGAACATGCAACTCCTGCATTTTTAATGGGAATTCTTCAATACTATATGGTTGTGTTGTGAACACATTATTATGTTCAAGAATTTTAATAAAAATGACTTAGTTAATAAGTTATTGCAGTTTTTCATGCTTCCATTAAGAAACCTTGTAATTGTTTTAAAAATAAATTCGTTTTATGAATTAAACAGAATCCTTACTTACTAGGAAAAAGAAAAGATCATTTATATTGAAATTTATCTAGAAATCTAATCCAATAATTTAATCAATTTCATTGAAAGAGAAAACAAAAAAAGGTGTACATTTCATCCCTGTTTGAAGATTGATGCATTCTGCCAAGTGATTCAGAGTGATTTGGAACTATTTATTAGTCTGATTAACTGTCATTAGGTTATATAGACCATCTGGTGTAGATTAGAAGAAATAGGACCTGGCACCTTACTGTCTACCCAATAAATCAATATTTATTGATTATAAATTGTTCTTTAGTGTAATGTAAACAATTAAAGATTGATTGCTATTAGATATTGCAACATCAGTAACAATTATTTTTCTAAGTTACAGTTGAAATTTTCCAAAGGATTTTTTTCTCCAAGGATCACCACATTTTATTCTATATTTATTCCAAAATATTTGTCTAAATATACCCAGTATCAATTATCTTACAATTGAATTAATAAAGGGAATGATTATTTCACTTTTCTGAGAAAAAAAAAATTCTGTTGCCAAATTTTATAGAACAAAAAATGATTGACTTGAAAGATGCAGAAAATAGATAATTTGACCTGATAGTTTTCAATGAGAAATTTAGAGAAAATACTGATTTTTCATGCCCAAAAAAGAAATATATGATTTCATTGCATGTGAAAAAAAAATTCTGCCTCTGGAGAAAAAAAATTTAGCCCTTTGATCTCTAAGCATTAAATGGTCAGTCGCTAAGGTAAAAAACACACTGTGAACACAAGTACAAATGCAGAGCACAAGTACAAAATCTTCCACACAAATACCCACATGGGCTTGAGACTAGGTTGTGTATAACAAACTTCCACAAAATCTGGGCAGGAGACCCAGGTGTGTATTGTCTCATCATGTCATATAAGTATCTTACAGCTGTTAACTTTGATGTCCATGATAGAAGAACAAAAGACATCTTTTGCCTTTATTTTGTCATCAATATGGAACCAATACATTGTAGGTTTATTGTCTCATTAACTTTATCTGTAGGAGACACTATACTTACAACTAAGTTGATATAAGAATTCTTTGTCTTTGATCTCCTTGTAACTCATTTTCATGTATCTACTCAAATTTTTTTTTAGATTGATATGTAGCATGAATAAAGAGTGATATTTATTTTTATCTATGGCTATTAAAATATACAATATATTTTATGTTTGTACTAAGTCATCTAATATCTAGTCTAGAGACACATATTTCAGTCAGTCATATAATACTTATCAACCAGTTCTAATATGATATTTTCCGAAATGAATTCAACTGTAAATCATAGTCTTTGGCATATGGAATAACGAGACTGATCAATACTAGCTGCAGAATCGTAGCTCTTAGCGGTTTTTGTTATTTGACCGTCAAAAGAAAAGAGAAAAAAAGACCTATGGTTCTTCAGCTAGATCAATACTTACTAAAGGAAAAAACTAATAATTTGATGTCGTTTTTTTTTAAAGTTTGTTTAGGGAATTAATACGAACATCAGATATTAAAATTCAGTATTAAAACTTTTTTGTTTTGTTAGGAGCCATTTATAACAATGTCCATCCATCGAATAATTGATCTGTCTCTGTCTCATTGGCAATAAAAAAAAAAACATAATCTTGTATGACATTTAAATCGTTACATTTTATTTACTGAGCATATTTAATAGAAATAAGGAATCTACTCTCTTATAATGGTGATACCCATGGAATACGATTTTAGGATATATATGAAATTTGTTTTCGTCAAATATATTTTGGTTTTGACATCTGTCAGATGAAGTATCACTCCCATGATGGCTCCAATCCTGAATGAGTTTTGATTAGAATGGACCATTAAATGTTAAACAAATCCCTTTAAAGAGTCATTGAAGCTATTTGATACTTACTTTATGACACTCAATGGACATTAAATAATAGATAGGCGTAAAGGGTCATACTGTTAAAGAGTTAATGAGCAAAATTAGTATGCATCCTTTAGTGCAGCATGAATCATACAGCTGAAATCCATGTTTTTAATTTCTGAATCCAGATGATATTTGGATTTATTGGCCATAGTATTAAATCAGGGCCCCATGAGGGAGGGCATACAACAATAATAAGAAAAGACAAAGCTATTTCAATTTGTAAAGAGAATTGAAAAAATCTGAATGAAATGGTTGTCTGGTAATATTTTTTTTTCTATAAACAGTTGTGCATTGAGTTTTCAGAGATTTTTTGTTGTTTATAAAAGTACAGTCTTGACTGAGGAACCTCTCCAATGAGACAACCCTCTTTTTGGAGATTATTGTTTAAAATGTCGTAACCCTTCAATAATTATGTAGAATAAACCTCCTTTGAGAGACCACCTGTCTTGAAATACAACATTTGAATGACAAAAGGGGTAGTGTCTCAAGACAGGTTTTACCAGTAATTGACTTTAAAGATTTTTTTTTTCTATGGAACTTTGGACTTGCCACGATTTGAAGAAATGTTTAGGATTTATTAGGTTATTGGATAACTGAAGATGTTGTTAACTGATAAATAACTGAACAGTTTACTAAAAGGTTAACAACTGTAAAATGATTGAACAGTTAACTAAAAGGTTAACAACTGATGAATGATTGAACAGTTAACTAAAAGATTAACAACAGTTAAATAATTTAACAGCTAACTAAAAGGTTAACAACTGATGAATGATTGAACAGTTAACTAAAAGATTAACAACAGTTAAATAATTTAACAGCTAACTAAAAGGTAAACAACTGATGAATGATTGAACAGTTAATTAAAAGATTAACAACAGTTAAATAATTTAACAGCTAACTAAAAGGTTAACAACTGATAAATGATTGAACAGTTAACTAAAAGGTTAACAACTGATAAATGATTGAACAGTTAACTAAAGAATTAACAACTCATAAAGGGTTAACAACTGATAATTGATTGAACAGTTAACTTAAAGGTTAACAACTGTTAAATGATTGAACAGTTAACTAAAAGGTTAACAACTGTTAAATGATTTGAACAGTTAAATAACCAAAGGGTTAACAACTGTTAACCTTTGACATAAGTTCTAAAGATATACCTTGTTTAGGTAATGACCACAAAAATTGTCTTTGGCTGAAATATTTTTATAAGTATAAGTTAGATAATGTACCTGGTAAAATATCGTGATGACACAGATTTCATTTTATTATGAATACCAGTGACTATTCAGCAGTTTAGCAGCTGTTGTCAACCAATATATTGTTGGAGGGGGAGGGGGATGACAGTGAGATTGTATGATCAATATTGTTGTTGTAACTTTTGAGAAATGTATCTTTTATATTTCCAGGTATCTAATGGACTGTTGGGAAGAGTTACTCAAGCTAACCAGAATTTTAATAAGGAAATAGAACTGAAACCTCGAGTATCTCCCGAGTTTGAATTAACCTTAGATTCAACACCAGCTCAGCATTCTATACAAACAATGAACTTCTTTCAAATGAAAGGTCAGTGAAATATAATCTTACCAGACATTTTCTTTTGTTGCATTTTACATAAAAACTAATGATGGGTAATTTATCTATTATACTGTTGAAGAATCTCATGTCTAGATTGTGTGACATGATGACTCTTCTGTCATGAATGATGAACTTTTCGATAAAAGTAATTTTTTTGATAAATGATAAAAGCTTATCATGGATTTGTCTATATATCTCCTTAACTTACATAAAAGTACAGCTAGATACATGTCAGAATTATAATGTAATTAATCAATATTATATAAAAGTTTTGTACTTTTTTTTTTACATTTACATTCCACCAGATGGCACCATAAGTAAGTAATAATAAGTATCAAACTTGCATGTTCTCTGTATTTTTTGTACATGTACCTACATGTGTCTGTTGTATGATTGTGGAGTATTTTAGTTTTATGTTCAAACAGTTACCTTTACTTACCAGATTGGTAACTTAATTGATGAGGTATATCGAGTATGATTTTTGTACTCGTACTCCAAAATTGTCCAATCAGAACACTGTATTTATTGGATATGACATTTTGATTGGATAAGGTTTTTTTAGTATGATTAAAAAACTCATGCTAGAAAGTTTTTCGATTGTAAGGCAAGAACTTGGAGTTTACCACTTTCTTGGTGCCTGAACAGAAATTTATTGAGAATATTTTTAGAAACCGTGACCATGTTTTCAAATTTTTGCACTGTGTGATTTTTCATTTACCATAAAACTCATTTTCAGCCCTGTTCAAATGCATTTATTATAATAATTAGGAGAGAAATTAGAACCATGTTTTAGTTGCTAACCTTATTATTTCAAGCATATTTATGTTGTTAAAGGAATTCTGGGCAATATTTTAGCTGTTGTCATGGTAATCAAAATATAGGTATAAATATGTTGCTTAGATAGATCTGTAGGCATCACGTTTTAAGGAGATAAAACAGGCCACTATCAACTTTCCTAGCAAGTTGTTGATCATTATAAGATGTTACAAGTGTACTTTTTTGTGCAAGGAAAGTGGCATTTTCCAAACAAAAGGCACCAGCTTTGTATGTTCCATCCTATGACAAATTGTGTGTTACAAATATGGGTATATATCGCTACAATGGCTAAGGGGTTGTATTATGGGTAAAACCGGCGAAAATGCTCTGGAAAAAATGTCCTGTTGGTATATTGTATTAAATAATATGCGACCCTTTCTCAGATTTTTTGTCAAGGTTATGTTTGTTTGTATAATGTACAACTAAAAATGGCAGATCTACTATTGGTAAAGTTGGATCTTCTGCTTGTGAATCCATATTACATTTTTACACTGACTCACATTACACCCAGTGTTGTCTATTACTGGACTACATATTTGAGGAGATGTCTATTCCTCCACTTCATATTCTTTGATGAGTGTTACTTGTTCATGCTATATTATACAGTATCAGTAGATTTTTATTTTTATTTCTGTGATTCCTATTCAAGAATTTTAATATGGACTAGATCTTAATGCCTGTATGTTTAATTCATATTCTGAAATTTTAATATAGACAAAAGAAATACCTTGATGCATAAATTAAAGCATGTTTTTGTTTTTACCTGTTTGTACCTGCATGATACACCTGGCTCTACAAATTATTATTTATTTAGGTAAAATAATATAGCATTTTATGATTGATCTCTTGCTCGGCTTGTTATAACTTTGTCTACTTGAGTCACATACATATCAATATAAAAATTGTTTGAACAAGATATTAAACTTGATAACTTCTTGGATATAATATTTGATGTAATGAATGCACTTAAAGTTTGATGAAAGTATGAAGAAGATAAATAAATTGATTTGATTCTCAAATAGAAGTAGTGGTACCGACATGTATGTAGGGGTTATGGTGTTTAATGCCACTTTCAACAATATTTCAGTTATATCATGGCGGTCAGTTTTAATAGTGGAGGAATCCGGAGTACCTGGAGAAAACCACCAACCTGTCGCAAGTCACTGACAAATTTTATCGCATAATGTTGTATTGATTACGTCTCGCCATGAACGGAGTTTGAACTCACAACTTTTGTGGTGATAGACATTTTACCTATATCCTATATACAATGAACTATTGGCTGCCACTGTAGAAAAAAAGGTACTTGGCATCTTTGTTTTTTGCCCAGTATTTCAAGTCACTATACAGTCAAACCTGCTTTAGTGATCACCTCTATTAAGTAATAACTTGTATTGTGTGACCTTAATTTTAATTTCCCTTCCTGGTGCATTTCATTTTAATTTAACCTGTATTTAGCAACCACCTGTCTTATGTGACACTGTTTCAGTGATTCTTTGTAATTCTTTGACATTAAATGTCACATAAGACAGGTCTGACTGTATTCTGTAAGTGGTATTATTGTAAACAATCATTTTCTGTCCTGTCATCTGTAGATGTATGTTTCACAGTAATTAATTAATTATAATTAGAGAAAATAAATACCAAATCCTTGTTTTAACAATTATTTTTGAATATAAAAGAATTAAAAACGATGTCTTATGTTCACATAAAAATTTTAATAACTGCAAACAAATACATACCTACAAGAGATAAAATGGATAAGAACTGATGATTTTTTGGCAATATAGTGAGTCATTGTTGTTTAATGTCAAGTGAGCAATTGTTCAGCTATATTATGGCAAGAATAAGATGATGATGATGTCCAGTTTGTACTAGACCAACGTGCTTAGTTGTATTTTAACAGTGCTACCTCGTTGAAACAACAGTCCATGTCGCTCAGCTCAGACACATTATCTTGATTCTCAGCCAACCAGTCTTCCTTTCTGCTGAGTGTTTAGCAGAGAAGCAGCAAATGCCAATTTTATAGTCTTTGCATTTACCCAACAGGGAATTACCCATAATCTACCAAACTCGAGGCAAGCACCACCGTGAAATTAACTTTAATCATTATAAATTTCAATAACAGGCTACTAGTATGAAAACAAAAATTTACCCAATGTTTGTAATATATAAGTCTAGCCATGTGCTCTTCAATTTTTTTTTTTTCATAATGAGATTGAATTAGTGCAACACTGCAATAAATACTAGAATGAATATTAAAATTTTGACCAACAGATTTTGTCAGTCTTTTTACCATGTACTTTGTTAGCTAAAAAATGATCACTGTGAAAGAAATTTAACATTGGCTATTATTTTAATTCATAGCTCCAGGAAAACCAACAATACTACCTGAAGAATGTAGTGCTGAGAACAATAGTGTGACGATCGTGTGGCAGCCACACCCAGAAAGTCTCGTTGACAATTATTACCTTGAAATAGACGATGGCAATGGCGGAGATTTTAGGGTAAGATACATATCACAATAAATATTAAATGTGTTTTGACTTACAATTGGGGTGGGGTCCATTATGTTTAACGACACTTTCAACAATATTTCAGTTATATTGTGGAGGTCAATTTTATTGGTGGAGGAAACCAGAGTTACCGGCCACCAACCTGTCTCAAGTCACTGACAAACTTTATGACATAATGTTGTATCGAGTACACCTCGCCTGAGCGGGATTCGAACTCACAACTTTGGTGGTGATCGACACTGATTGCACAGGTAGCTATAAATCCAACTACCATTAGATCACGACCACCTCGGCCCCGACTCCTTATTTGAGATATGGTACTGTTTCAAAATTAATATTTGTCGAGTTATAAGAATAATTTATCATTGTGATCAGATCAATAATTTGTTTATCTGATTTAGTTTGTCAAATAAAATTTTAATATGCATTAATATTCCATGTGGATATTTACAGAATGAATAATCACATTCAGTTCAGCATGTCAATTCTAATTCAATCAGCATCAAGCTAAAATCTTTTCAAAGCTATCTTTAATGTAGTTGAAATATAAATTGTTTAATTTGCAAATATTTTTTTTTAAATTTAATGAGAAAATTAAAAAAAGGATGCTATTATATAATAGATTCTCCTATTCTTGGCATTTTTAACCAATTGATTAAATTTTTTTGCAATATTTCTGATCACCACAGAGGTTAAATTTCTGCATGAGAATTCTTTTCAAACTCCTTTCAATGGTCATTAACGACAGAAATTAACATTTTTGACCTTTTGGTCATAGGAGAAACATATTCTCTCTGCTACCAGTGGATTGCAATATTTCTCCACTCTCGATAGTTAAATTTTCAATTTTACTATGTGTTGTACATTGTATCTTGAGTGGATACATATCATAATCCACTGGTAGCAGAAGAAGAATTTATATTTGTACTTTGTAATTTGTCATTTTCCATATTGTTCAGGCTACCAAACAAGCAAGAAAGAACTCTCATGTCTAGACAGCAGTCATCATTAGGAGGGCTTTGTTTAAATACACAATACACTGAACTATGTTATTGTTTTATTTGTTTACTTGTTAATTATATAGTTTAATTAACATTTATTTAATCTGCAGGGCCGTTGTGGTCGTGATCGTATGGTTGTTGGATTTTCAACTACCTGTACAATCAATGCCTATGCCAATCACCACTAAAGCTGTGAGTTTGAACCCCATTCATGGCGAGGTGTACTCGATACAACTATAAGTGATAAAGTTTGTCATTGACCTGCGACAGGTTGGTGGTTTTCTCCGTGTCCTCCGGTTTCCTCCACCAATAAAACTGACCGCCACAATATTATGATATAACTGAAATATTGTTGAAAGTGGCATTAAGCATTATAAACCAACCTATTAAATCTGCTCTTTGCAACCTACATGTATAGAACCTATTTAAACGTTTCTTTTATCGGCACAGTCTAGTAGAGGTGTCTGACTTGCCAGCGTTATTCACTGTCGTAACTTTGAAGTTAACATCAAATGTGATGGTATCTATGGTTAGATATCTAGATTGAGGAATGCAATTTTCTTCTCTTTTAAAGTATTTTCAACAGGATGTTTCTTTAGAGTTTACTACAGGTTAAAATAAATAAATTCTAGAATGATAGCATCCTTACCTTGTTGAAATTATTTTAAGTGAAGTGGAATTTAAATTCAAGTGCACAATTCATTATTATATAAAGAAAAATAATAATACTAAATTTTGATATTTTTACCTTGACTTTATTATTAGATAATAAAATCCTAAATGATGTAATTTAATAAAATTAAGGTCAATTTCCCTCAGACATAGGTACCCTTAGCCAATTTTGGCTATCCCATTTAAATTTAAGCCACTTGCTCCCAATAGGTACCCTTAGCCAATTTTGGCTATCCCATTTAAATTTAAGCCACTTGCTCCCAACGATCTTTGAATTATTTTGATTTCCAATCTTTTGACTATAAAGTAACCTAATGAAAGTTATTCCCAGAAATGTTTTGTCTACACTAAAGTTGATATCTACATATTTTATTTTGTTTACACTTACTAGAAAATCACGATCCTAATCAACATTACGTTTGTTGTATGTTTATGATGTTACATAACAATATCAAGTTTTGTAGATATCAATTGTTTTCACAATCTCTGAAATATTCATAATCATATTTTCCAATCTCTATACAAGGTGATGCAAAAACAAAATGCAGATTTATTGATAAGAATTCTATTACAATTGAATTACATTTCGTTTTTACAATTATTCATTAACAAACATGGTGAGACATTCATATTCTCTACAATGTTGTAAATTTCAAGTGGAATAAGCAGAAAATTGGAAGTGTTAAAAAAATCAGCAGTAAATTTTAACATTAACAGTTGTATTAGAATCTATAATGGGTGTTTGACAAATCATTGTATATATTACACACCAGTCCTTAATTACCATTTAGTTGTAAAGTAACACCCTCAAAGCCCAATAGGTTTGGGAAAAATAATTAGGACTTGGTTTTTATCTGTTCACTTCAAAGGTTTATTTAAGTAAACTGAAACATACATTGATAAGCAGCAGGCTGAGTACACAAGTTAGAAGATATATCATAGCTTAGGGGATTAAATAGAGACAGAAATACTACATCAGTACTAAAGCTGGAACACCAACTACCACAAAAACTGTAATGACATCACACAGGGTTAGAATACCTTACCTCATATATACAATGTGACATGCAACTGGTCAATAATTCATGATATAAAGAACAGGATTTAGAATAGCTTATCAACTCGGGTCAAACCAAAGACTATAATATTAGTATTTGTTGCTTCTCCACTAAGCACGCAGCATTAAGGAGAAAGAACAAAGACTGGTTGGCTCGGAATCAGAATAATGTGTCTGAGTGGAGTAACATGTCAACCCTTGTACTGTTGTTTCAGTGAGCTAGCCCTGTTAAAATCCACCTAAGCATGTTGGTCTAGTACAAAGTGAACATCACATCATTGAAACGTTCCTTGTTCTCCCTATGATATGGCTGAAATATTGCTCATGTGACATTAAACAACAATCACTCATTCATTCACTTAACTGGAATACAAATACAAATATACCTTGTATACTAGGGAGTCAGGAACTCAATCAACTGGGATGCCAACACCCTGTATGTTAGGAAGTCAGGAATGTTGTTACCTATAAATGAGAGAATCTGTCAAGTTCAAAGCTGCATTAATTAAGACATCAGTATGGTTGTTATCAGTGAAGCAATCTTGATTAGTCTTTTCATCACCATGTATAATGTAACATAGAGATATGGCCTTGGGATTATTTATATAATTCTATCAGGTTCTTATCAATCCTATATCTAATACATGTGGTCAGTTTCTGATTGTAACATTAAAGCACCAAAGAAACTAACTAACATTTAATTATGCCTATGTTCAATCTATTTAAAATTAGATCTCCACACTATTTTCTATCAGTTGTTATGTAGTTGCTGTATGGACATAGCGACTACAAAACAACTGATATAAAATAGGAAGCTAGTGCTGAGATCTAATTTTAATTAGATTGGCCTATATTCAGACATTTAAGAAGACAGTTTCTTTATCAATATTGGATCACAAAGATGCTCTTTGATCTCTTTATAAACTGAAATACTGCAAAGTTCAGAATCATATTTTAAATGAAAACTTTTCTAATTAAATAGAATCTTGAAATTTATGGGTTAAGTTAACTTTTGTGAATTCAACACCACACAAGAAGTGAAGTTCTAATTTCTGTGTAAATGTACAATTTTATAACCAAGAATATTAAATTAGAAAAAAATGTGGATAATAAATTTTCCAGATATCTTGATATCATTTGACATCAGATATGCTTGCATATTTGCAGTGATAGATGATTTTCTGTAAAAATTACAATTTTATAACCATTTAGAAAATAATTTAAAAAAAAACAGATAATAAATTCTTCGGGTATCTCAATATCATCATGCTGCATATTTGCAGTTATAGATGATGTATGTTATATTTTCTTTTAAAGATATTGGTTGCAAAATTATTTATCACAACACTATATCATTTATTTCTGTCAGTTCTTAATTATAATAATTCCTGAAGTAGAGATAATTAGTAAATAAATGTTATTTTCTATCTTTTTTTATCCCTGTAAAGTCGGCCCCTTATCATTTAAAACATCTTCAAAAATTACATCATAGCGTACTTAATTTGTGGCAGTGTTGATCCAAAGTGTAGAAAATACTCATAAAACGTCAGGTTAATTATGGTTGGATGATAGTTGTATTGATTCTACATGTGACATAAAATGTCATTAACCTGCCCCAACAGGTTGTTAACAAAGGCATCAATTACCCAGAACAGGTAGTAAAATGTGCACCCAGTGTGCCATTAAGGTTGTTATAATGTGCACCCAGCATGGCTATAATTAAAACTGTGTACTTGTTATCCTTATTTAAGTTGTTGGTATAATTGGTGGCTTATTTTTTATATATATTACTGTATTATTACATAAGGCTCTATTTTACTGTTTTTCTATTGGCCAGAAGCAATACACGTGACATTCCATTTTCTAACATATTGATTAGCAAAAAGCAATTTCTGTGCAATAAATAATCATATTGCACTCTCATGCAAAATCAATGAATGAAATTACATGGCACGAGAGTGCAATATGGTTTTTTATTGCACAGAAATTGCTTTTTGCTAATCAATATGTTAGAAATTTTCATAAAATTTGAAAATTTTCAAAAAATTTGAAAATCATAAAATTAAAAAAAAGAATAATTTAAAGTTCAATTTTTTTTAACAAATTTGAAAATTTCATTTTTTTTTTTTTAAATTTGAAAATTTCATTTTTTTTTTTTAAAAATTCAAAATTTTCATAAAATTTCAAAACTTTCAAAAATTTCATACTATTTCAAAAAAATTCAAAATGATAAAATTTTCAAAAACTTTCAAAAATTTCAGTTTTCATAAAATTTCAAAATTAAGAGTAAAATAGAGCCGTATGTAATAAAACAATTACTACACTTGAACTTGATCAATATGAGGTTTTATGGAGCAGAGTACAACATTATTGAACTCGGCATTCGCCTCGTTCAATATTGTTGTACTCTGCTCCATAAAACCTCATATTGATCTCGTTCAAGTGCAGTAATTGTATAATATATTTTTAACCCAATAATATTGCTTTATAACAGTAACAGATGAAAGTTTTAATTAAAGAAAGGCTGTCTGTCTATTTTACTTCTGCTTACAGAAAAAACGTTAACTGTTAATTGATTTCTGCATCCAGCAGACGTTAGGTTTACAAAATCTGTAATTTCCATTTTTAAAATAAGTTTATTTAGTGTTTTACATTTTAAGCTCACCTGGCCAAGGGCCAAATGAGCTTTTTCCATCAATTGTCTGTCTGTCTTCATTGAATTTTTCACATTTTATACCTTCTCCTGTAAAAGTGGTCAACCAAAATGGCACCAATCCTGACAGGGACAATTAATTTCTTGGATAGAGAGATCTACAAATGAAGTTTCAGTAAATCTTCTAAATTCTTTCTTCTCCAGAACCACCAGCAATAGAAACACTACAACTATTTGATGTACAGCATCATTGTGATATGTAGAATCAGACTTGTACGAATGCAGGTCTCATTAGCTGGGTCCAAAATTTAGCATAGGATACAAAATAGAGAGTCAAAATTTGAAAAATGAAACGGAAATTCTCAGGGTCTATTTGGTTCAGTTCCTGGGGGATCAAAATTTCAAATATGCAATAGGCAAAAAATATGATTTACCAAGTAGGAGCTACATTGTATGTGAGGAAATTTTCTTGTTCATTCCATCTATCTGTAATTTTGGTGGTCATCATGTCTTCATCAATCAGCATCATATGTATGTCATGTCATAATTAACTGGGTTTGAAATATATATGTCTGCCGTAATATGTCAATCAAAATACAGGTCAACTTTATTGTTACAAACTTCTGTCTATTAGTATTACTACTTATAAATATTTGCAAAAGTCCCCCCCCCCCCCCCCCCCCACAGAGGAAGGATCCTCAGGGTATAGAATTAGGAACTAGCTTTTTTCAACATGTTTTACTTGTTGTGCAGGAGGAATCTTATATACAATTCACCCTTGTTATGAGATACAATTACTGCCACTAAATTTGTTTGCGACTGGAACAAAGATTACATTATATCTATTCCAACAAACACAAATATTAGAATGATTATTCCAATGCAGTTAACAGTTTTTAATATTTGTTCCTCAAAGAAGAAATATTATGAAGTTGTTTATTATAACAACAAATATTAGGTGGAGCAAATAGTATGTCTTGTTTGTCTTCTTGGATAGAGAATAAGATAATAGTCATATTTATAGAGTAGTCCATGGTTTGTCGTCATATAAGCACCAATTTATAGCTATTTTGACATAGTTGATTGATTACCAGAAATGAGAAATAGCAGTTTCAGGTAAAGTGAAGTGAAGCTTAGATTTAACTATTAAATACATTTTTTTTTAAATTGCGTCAGATTTTACAAAATCAATAGTATATATACCTGTACACTAAAAAAAAACTTATGTTGTCGGCATCTAAATACTTCTATTGATATGTCCAAATCGTTCAGTAATTTGTTTTCAAATTTAAGATCTTTATTGAAAACTGTAGTGTACTGTATATTTGTGAGAGAAAAACATAATTATTTGAGGGAATATTGTAGATGAAATTTAGTTTTTTTGAATGAAGAGAGGAGATGTGTACAGTTTGAGTACAAATAAACAGCTGATAATGTTGATTGTACAAGGTGTTCATATTAGATCAGCTACATTTTAACTGTTTTATTGTACAAGGTGTTCATATTAGATGAGCTACATTTTAACTGTTTTATTGTACAAGGTGTTCATATTAGATGAGCTACATTTTAACTGTTTTATTGTACAAGGTGTTCATATTAGATGAGCTACATTTTAACTGTTTTATTGTACAAGGTGTTCATATTAGATCAGCTACATTTTAACTGTTTTATTGTACAAGGTGTTCATATTAGATGAGCTACATTTTAACTGTTTTATTGTACAGGTGGTATATGTTGGCAGAGAGACAATGTGTACAGTAGATGTGTTTAATTTATTGTACAGGTGGTATATGTTGGCAGAGAGACAATGTGTACAGTAGATGTGTTTTATTTATTGTACAGGTGGTATATGTTGGCAGAGAGACAATGTGTACAGTAGATGTGTTTTATTTATTGTACAGGTGGTATATGATGGCAGAGAGACAATGTGTACATTTGATGTGTTTTATTTATTGTACAGGTGGTATATGTTGGCAGAGAAACCATGTGTACAGTAGATGTGTTTTATTTATTGTACAGGTGGTATATGATGGCAGAGAGACAATGTGTACATTTGATGTGTTTTATTTATTGTACAGGTGGTATATGTTGGTAGAGAAACCATGTGTACAGTAGATGTGTTTTATTTATTGTACAGGTGGTATATGTTGGCAGAGAAACCATGTGTACAGTAGATGTGTTTTATTTATTGTACAGGTGGTATATGTTGGCAGAGAGACAATGTGTACAGTAGATGTGTTTTATTTATTGTACAGGTGGTATATGATGGCAGAGAGACAATGTGTACATTTGATGTGTTTTATTTATTGTACAGGTGGTATATGTTGGCAGAGAAACCATGTGTACAGTAGATGTGTTTTATTTATTGTACAGGTGGTATATGTTGGCAGAGAAACCATGTGTACAGTAGATGTGTTTTATTTATTGTACAGGTGGTATATGTTGGCAGAGAAACCATGTGTACAGTAGATGTGTTTTATTTATTGTACAGGTGGTATATGTTGGCAGAGAAACCATGTGTACAGTAGATGTGTTTTATTTATTGTACAGGTGGTATATGTTGGCAGAGAAACCATGTGTACAGTAGATGTGTTTTATTTATTGTACAGGTGGTATATGATGGCAGAGAAACCATGTGTACAGTAGATGTGTTTTATTTATTGTACAGGTGGTATATGTTGGCAGAGAAACCATGTGTACAGTAGATGTGTTTTATTTATTGTACAGGTGGTATATGTTGGCAGAGAAACCATGTGTACAGTAGATGTGTTTTATTTATTGTACAGGTGGTATATGTTGGCAGAGAAACCATGTGTACAGTAGATGTGTTTTATTTATTGTACAGGTGGTATATGTTGGCAGAGAAACCATGTGTACAGTAGATGTGTTTTATTTATTGTACAGGTGGTATATGTTGGCAGAGAAACCATGTGTACAGTAGATGTGTTTTATTTATTGTACAGGTGGTATATGTTGGCAGAGAAACCATGTGTACAGTAGATGTGTTTTATTTATTGTACAGGTGGTATATGTTGGCAGAGAAACCATGTGTACAGTAGATGTGTTTTATTTATTGTACAGGTGGTATATGTTGGCAGAGAAACCATGTGTACAGTAGATGTGTTTTATTTATTGTACAGGTGGTATATGTTGGCAGAGAAACCATGTGTACAGTAGATGTGTTTTATTTATTGTACAGGTGGTATATGTTGGCAGAGAAACCATGTGTACAGTAGATGTGTTTTATTTATTGTACAGGTGGTATATGTTGGCAGAGAGGCAATGTGTACATTTGATGTGTTTTATTTATTGTACAGGTGGTATATGTTGGCAGAGAAACCATGTGTACAGTAGATGGACTACATTTTAACAGTTTGTACTATGCAAGAGTAAAGGCTGGCAACTATTGTGGTGAAAGTGACTACAGTGATCCAATAAGTCTTCAGACAGCTGAATGTAAGCTTTCTTCATGGTCTGTTAGGCCAAACAAAAAATTACATGTGTTCCACTAACCCTACCGACCCTAATTTTTAGTGCATACCCTAGATATTTTATTGCCATTTTTTGACAAGCACTGTTAAAAACAAATTTTTGTCTGGTACAAACCAGGTAAAAAATTACAAGTTTTGACTACCTATGGGGTTATCTACCCTGTTTTTATCAAGAATATAAATGGAAACACAAGTCCTTTTTTCTTGGCCTTACCTTGGTATGATTGTTGTGATGTTGTACCTTTAGTGAGGAGGTTTATCAGGTACTTTCTTGTGCTCTGTGATATTCTCCTTGACATGTACGACTACTTCATCTTTACCAGCACTAAATTAGGTCGCCTCAATATAAATGGCAAATTACGGAAAGTGGCATAAAACAGTGATTGAAGGAAACCTTGTACATTACATGAACTCTTACGAATGGGATATAAACAAGTGAGTGTGTTATTGATAAACAATAAACATATACTTGCCTTAATCGAATGATTTATTGATTAAATGTTGGCTTTACACCACTTTTAGTCATATATGGCTCACCAGAAAAGAAGGTTCATGTTTTCTATATTATCATCACATGATGTTCTTGGTATGTTTTCTGCAATTTTTTTTTACATTTTAATCTTTTCATCAGAAAACACTTGAATGAATGAACTAAGACTTTAGTAATAATCTGTAGATGGTCCTCCAAAAAGATTATGGTACTCATTTCTTTTCGTTCTGACTTCAAATATGGCCACCATGGTATTTTTTGTTTTGGATTGTCTGATTTGATAAACTGCTCCTTAGGAACTACAGTCCTGATTGAACTAAAACTGTATGGGAATGGTCTATGGATGGTCCTCAAAAATATTTTCTTGATTTTTTTGTGATCTTACATTCAATATGGCCACCATTGGAAATAATAGTTTCTGTTCAGTGAAATATTGAAAGAAAAATCTTAATTGTCTTCAGAATTCACTTGACCAATTGAACCAAAATTTTGCATGAATCATTCTTAGATTGCCCTTAAAAAATGTACCTATACCTCATTTCGATTTTACTTCCAATATGAATACTAAAGAGAATACAACAATTAATTGATTTTTGATATGAAAACAATTTTCTTAGAAAGTCCTGAGCTGATTGAACTGAAACTATATAGGTATCATCTATGAAAACTATTTCTGTGTGGTTGTTTTCAACCCCTAGAATAGCCTTGTCCATGATTGTATACAATGTATATGGATTTTCCTCTACATATGCAATTAGTGCCAATTTACAACTAAAGTGAGTTAAATTCTCACCTGTGTCAAGGTGTACTTGATACAACATTTATATGATCAGGTTTCTAAGTTACTCTGTTAGATGAGTAATGTTCTCCTGATTTTCCCCATCAATAAAACTAGCAACCACATCATTAATGGCAGGCTGTTGAAAGTAACATTACACACCCAGCAACCTAACCTAACCCTGGAATAGTTCACCCCGGCCCCAGGAAAAAGAGATGTTGAATGTTGTCGCTATTTGATAAGACTTATCAGGCAATTCAAAATTATAATGTTTGAGAACATCAACAATAAAATTTTAAACTGTTCCCAGTTTGCTAGCTTCGGAACCGTAGCCCTTATGGTCCTTGGCCAGTTTTCTGATATTTACTGACCATATGGTCTGCAAATATCAGAAAACTGGCCAAGGACCATAAGGGCAATGGTTCCGCAGCTAGCAAACTGGTCCGCAAATATCAGAAAACTTGCCAAGGACCATAAGGGCAACGGTTCCGCAGCTAGCAAACTGGTCCACAAATATCAGAAAACTGGCCAAGGACCATAAGGGCTACGGTTCCGCAGCTACCAGTTTGCATGATAATAAACAATCAATGTTTTTGAAGTTGCTCTGGAGAATGCACAAACAGGCAATATTTGCATAAATAACAATTGACATGACATGCACTAATGTAATACATCAAATGCAATACACAATGTTTATTTCTTTGTTTTGTTTCAGTTCCTTAGAAATCAAATAAAAACAGGATATTCAAACTTGATGGTCCCTGGGGAGGAATGTTGCTAATGTGTAAGGGTACTAAAATGTGAGAAAAATGCATTTGATTGTAAATTTGAAATGTAGAGAATTTTTAGTTCATCTGATGGAGAATTTTGTAGATATTTATAAAAAAAATAACGTTTTTTGGAGTAACCTTGTGTATATCTAACTCATTTATATCCCACTGAGTATTGCTAACCTATTCCAGGCTTATTAATATAGTGCAATAAATGTGTATTTTCTATTTAATGCCCATTTTCGTAATTCTTTTTGAATGACTTAAGGCTATTAAACTAAAAGATTGAAATCTGCGCAATGCAAAATTTTAAGGCTATTAAACTAAAAGATTGAAATCTGTGCAATGCAAAATTAAATGCTTGATTAGAGGATCAAAGAAATCATTTAATTTTTTTGAAGAATTTTAGAAAAATATGTGTGAAAGTCATAAAAAATGGCATGAAAATGATTAATCTGTTGTAATGTTGATCTACATCTACATTGCTTGTTTTACATTTCTGTTTTTATAGATGTTCTTTTTTCCACTTATTTAATTAAAAAATAAATTTCTATCCAGCTTTTAATATTATACTATAAACAAGACAAAGCTATTGGTAATTTCTATCCATCAAGATTTATGATATAAAAAAAAATCCTACAAAATGGGTTTTTATCAAATTTATCACTATCATAGACTAGCTAACAGATTTAAGAGAACACATTTTATCAAGTTTTTCTGTGATTATAGAAAGGTTGGTTTAACAAGAAGCACATTTGTGTAGATCATTGAAAAAACTGCTTAAATAATGAATCAGAATCAGACTCAAGACATTAAAACAGTGGTTGAATCATTCAACAGTTATCAAATTATGAGCAAGCATTTGATAGAATTTCAGCCATTATTTTTTTTCGATGTAATTCCCCTTTTATTTTTTTTATTTCAAAACAAAAAAAATAAATTATAAACAAATGTAAATAATTAATATGAACATTATTACAATGAACATTTTATGATTTAAAATAGCATTTTTTTTAAGCTAATCTTACACAAATGTTCATGCTAACTTGGTATTCGTCGTTGGTGATCTGTCTGTAAAAATTTTCACATTTTAATCATTTCCTCTGAAACTTCTATGGCTACATGTAGTTGGAACCTAACTGCAGGAATGATGTCTCTTTAGGTCCTCTGCAAAAAGTCTTGATCTGAGAAAAGAATGACTGCCAATGGCCAATTCTTGTTTCTGATGGCTGAAACTTTTTAAAAAAAATCTTCTCCTCTGAAACTATTTGTTATTTGGTGTAAATAATGTTTACATGTGAGGTCCTATGCAAAAATTTCCCATTTTTTCTTGATCTGGACAGCAAAAAAAAACATTGCTCCAGTTTATTCATTTTAATCTATTTTCCTATCCTATTCCTTTTCGTTATAATATGCAATTATAAAGTGCCAACAGCATGATTCTCCATTGCAAAACAATATATTTTAACCAAACTTTTATTATATTTCAGTAGCATGGTTTCATTTTGACCCAGTATCAGCACATCCAGATATCGTATTTACCAACGAAAATCAGACAGTTTCATGTAATAGTTTTGACCACCGTATTGCACTGGGGAGTGTTGGGTTTTCTAAAGGTGTACATTACTGGGAAATCGTTGTAGATAGATATGATAGTCAGACTGACCCAGCCATTGGTATAGCTAGATTTGATGTAGGCAAATGTTTCATGCTAGGTAAGTTGGGTATCTATACATAGAGGAACAATGCATTGTATTTGTACACTTTTGATGTAGCCATTATCACTCACACAATGCCGTCATTTTCGTTATCGTATTGTAGTTTTATTTACAACTACTTAAGCAATCAGTGCCCATCACCACCAAAGTTGTGAGTTTGAACCCTGTTAAACCTTATGTTTATCTATATACTTATTTTGAGGGGCCGTCGTGGTCGTGATTGCATGGTAGTTGGATTGACAACAACCTATGAAACCAGTGCCTATCACCACTAACGTTGTGAGTTTGAATCCCACTCAGGCGAGGTACTCGATATAACATTTATGTGATAAAGTTTGTCAGTGACTTGTGGCAGGTCGATGATTTTCTCCGGGTACTTTGGTTTCCTCCACCAATAAAACTGACCGCCACGATATAACTGAAATAGTGTTGAAAGTGGCATTAAGCACCATAAACGTGTCACACAATATCAGATCTACCCAAATGTAGCTATCATAGCACACCGGTGATGGCAGCAAATTAAGAAAAGTTACATTCCAGAAATCCTGGCCTGCTTTTTATTTCTCCTTTTCAAGGTTTTATGCAAATTTAATATATTACTGTAAATTCATTTTTATTCATTGAATACTAATTTTCCTGGTTGTCATTGGTTCAATCAAATTACAAAATTTAGTGCACAACAAAAGGCATAAATAACAACTTCAAGAGAAGTCATTTGCAAGTTTCAAAACCATGAATGTCAACGAACATCTCAGTTTCTGCCAATCCTCAAAAATTGACACCCAACGAAAATATATGAAACCTCTGTATTTCTCATAAAGAAGACTCAATAATTATGTTCAATATTAACAAACTGTGTCAATTTGTTGTGGTCATACCTGAGACTAAAAAAAATTCATGAAAGATCTGCATAACTTTTTGTGTCTTCACACAGAAGTACATATATGTCATTCTTATGTACTGTTAAAAAATCGTTGGTCATTGTTGGTATGATTTTCAGAAGAGTGGAAAATGTACAAGTGTTATCATGGAAATTATTGTGTCTATAGTGCAGTAGCTGTCAATCTTTCCTTGATAGTTTCTAGTTACATCACCATTCTCATGTATACTAATATAGCACCATAGACATTTGTTGTAATGTTGTGGTGTATATCTATAGCATAGAAGATTACATCCTTCAGAAACTGGTCATTTAATATTGAATATTACTGAGGGAAAAAGAGTTACAGTAGACTTTTATTTGCTTTGGAGATTTAAGTCTAGACAAGAATTATGGATAGAAGTACTTCAATGTGACGTGTATAGACTTTGAAAGTCCAGCAGTTGTTGGATACCCGCAAGTATCAAAATATTAAAAACATGTTTTTAATGCTAAAATAGTAAAAGTTTTAAGTTCAGATATGTAACTTGTAAGATTAAAAGAAAATAAAACTGGATTCTTAAAAATAATCAACTGTTCGAACAATGGTGTGACCTCAGAGAAATGTATTAATCTGCATTAAATTTAATTTCTTGAACTTCAATAACAATGTTTTCGTGGATGATTTGGCTTGTAGGTTATTCTCTGTTAAATTTAATTTCTTGAATGTTTTCGTGGATGATTTGGCTTGTAGGTTATTCTCTGTTAAATTTAATTTCTTGAATGTTTTCGTGGATGATTTGGCTTGTTGGTTATTCTCTGTTAAATTTAATTTCTTGAATGTTTTCGTGGATGATTTTGGTTTGTAGGTTATTCTCTGTTAAATTTAATTTCTTGAACTTCAATAACAATGTTTTCGTGGATGATTTGGCTCGTTGGTTAATCTCTGTTAAATTTAATTTCTTGAATGTTTTCGTGGATGATTTTGGCTTGTAGGTTATTCTCTGTTAAATTTAATTTCTTGAATGTTTTCGTGGATGATTTGGCTCGTTGGTTATTCTCTGTTAAATTTAATTTCTTGAATGTTTTCGTGGATGATTTGGCTCGTTGGTTATTCTCTGTTAAATTTAATTTCTTGAATGTTTTCGTGGATGATTTGGCTCGTTGGTTATTCTCTGTTAAATTTAATTTCTTGAATGTTTTCGTGGATGATTTGGCTCGTTGGTTATTCTCTGTTAAATTTAATTTCTTGAATGTTTTCGTGGATGATTTGGCTCGTTGGTTATTCTCTGTTAAATTTAATTTCTTGAATGTTTTCGTGGATGATTTTGGCTTGTAGATTATTCTCTGTTAAATTTAATTTCTTGAATGTTTTCGTGGATGATTTGGCTTGTAGGTTATTCTCTGTTAAATTTAATTTCTTGAATGTTTTCGTGGATGATTTGGCTCGTTGGTTATTCTCTGTTAAATTTAATTTCTTGAATGTTTTCGTGGATGATTTTGGCTTGTAGATTATTCTCTGTTAAATTTAATTTCTTGAATGTTTTCGTGGATGATTTGGCTCGTTGGTTATTCTCTGTTAAATTTAATTTCTTGAATGTTTTCGTGGATGATTTGGCTCGTTGGTTATTCTCTGTTAAATTTAATTTCTTGAATGTTTTCGTGGATGATTTGGCTCGTTGGTTATTCTCTGTTAAATTTAATTTCTTGAATGTTTTCGTGGATGATTTTGGCTTGTAGATTATTCTCTGTTAAATTTAATTTCTTGAATGTTTTCGTGGATGATTTGGCTTGTAGGTTATTCTCTGTTAAATTTAATTTCTTGAATGTTTTCGTGGATGATTTGGCTTGTAGGTTATTCTCTGTTAAATTAAATTTCTTGAATGTTTTCGTGGATGATTTGGCTCGTTGGTTATTCTCTGTTAAATTTAATTTCTTGAATGTTTTCGTGGATGATTTTGGCTTGTAGGTTATTCTCTGTTAGATTTAATTTCTTGAATGTTTTCGTGGATGATTTTGGCTTGTAGGTTATTCTCTGTTAAATTTAATTTCTTGAATGTTTTCGTGGATGATTTTGGCTTGTAGGTTATTCTCCGTTAAATTTAATTTCTTGAATGTTTTCGTGGATGATTTTGGCTTGTAGGTTATTATTCTCTGTTCCACATGTTACCTTTATGTTAGTCCAGAAGATAAAACTCCTCTGGGTAATATGAAACATTAAGCTTCATGCATGTAATCATCACGGTCATCCTGCTGTAGGGAAAATTTAGCTCTTTGTATCCTTATTAACAATAATGTCAATTTGCAGACAGATAAATCTTTTCATTAATGGTAGCTGGAAGATAATATGTATTGCCTGAATGCTCAAGGAAATGATATAATGTATTATACTTTAATAAAGTATCCATATAACATGGTGGGACTTGTTTTCTTGAAAACATTAATTCCATGATAATCACTAGATCTATCACTGCAGAAAAAGTCTGTATGTTGTAACATGTTTTACTAAACCTGGTATTAATTCCCAAACGTGATCTCTTCTCAGTGAGTCCTGGTTTTGTTTGGCAGTTTAGTTTCTCAGATTATGTCTTGTCTTTTCTGATTGTAATTCTGTGTTGATTATAACTGTACTGAAGTATTGCATAGTTTCTTTTAAGAAGGGGCCATCGTGGTCGTGATCATATGATAACTTGGATTTACAACTACTTGTGCAATCAATGCCTATCACCACTAAAATTGTGAGTTCGAATCCCGCTGATGGCGAAGTGTACTTGATACAACATTATATGAAAAAGATTGTCAGTGACTTACGGCAGGTCAATGATTTTCTCAGGGTAGTTTCCTCCATCAAAAAAATAATAACTGAAATATTGTTGAAAGTGGTGTTGAGCACCATAACCCTAACCATCTGTTTTGTTTTGCAGTTCATAATGTCTTTTTGGTTTAGTTTCTCTGATTATGTCTTGTCCTTTCTGATTGTAATGCATTGTTGGTTATCACTGTACTTATTTATTGTATCCATTATAAAATAACTGTACATACCGTTACTATTTCTATGTATACACTTATGAACATAACCAGTTTTGTGTAATACACTTATGTACATACTAATGTTGTGCAATAAACTTATATCACATTGTTTTCTGGTGTTGAACAGGAGAATACACATCTCTTATAAGCGATTTGAATATTTCTAATATAAATATCTTAATTAAGGCTATTTGAGCTTTTGCCATCCCTTAGCATTCCTCATATGTTATTCCATTATTCATCAGTCATACATCATATACTTTTCACATTTAAGCTTCTCCTCTGAAACCACTGTGCAAAATTACTGTGATGGGCCCCGAGTGGATTCATTTAAAAATTATGTCACATAGCCCCACCCTTCATTCAAGATGGCCACCTTTACTTAAAATAGAAATTTCTTTGATTGACCATTACTTCTTTATTTTACATCAAAATGAGCTCAAATTTAAAATGCTGCTACATGACAGTGCGGGTAGCTTCAAATTTGTGTCCAACAGCATTGCCATTAATCCAAGATGGCCACTATTACCTAAAATTGAAATTTCTTTGATTGACCATTACTGCTTTATTTTATGTTAAAATGAGCTCAAATTTACCCTGCAACTGAATTTCAGTGAGTTGTTTCAAAATTGTGTCTGACAGCATTGTCCTTAATCCAAGATGACCACTATTACTTAAATTGAAATTTCTTCAAATGGCAAAAAATATGTTAATTTTAGATTTGAATCTTTTTTTTTTCAACATACATTCTGACTTTCTCTATAAAATTTAGAAGTCAAATTGAAAAATAAAATGAACAAGGTGAGCAATTACAGGCCCCATGGTTTTAACTAAAAGATTTTTTCGTAGTACAAAGTAACTAAATGGTGGTGAACCCCTTTCCGTTAATGTATTCTTTATTTCTAACATTTATTTACTGCTAGTTACAAAGTGATGATGAAGATGAGTTTTTTCTATGTCTTGATTGATCAGTGGAGTTATTTATAACATAAGAGAATAACTGATCAGAGATTTCGTTTGTACTTCATGTATTCACTAATAAACTAGTTATAGATTGACATTATATACTAACTGTTATAAATTCTGTCATAGAAATAGAAATTTTAATTAACGGCTTCATCATCAGAAAGATATTGCATTCCTCCCCACTCATTATAGAACTATTTTATCTTCAATAATCATTTTTTAGTATAGTTTTGTCTTAGACAATGATTATTGATTACTGTGTTAGAATTTTATGTTAGAGTTAGATAAGGTCAAACTTAAAATATACTAGTAGATGTAAAGTTCTGAAAGTACATCAACCTGGCTAACAATTAATAAAAAAAAGGTTTACGACACTGGGGCCGTCGATTCGTGGTCGTGATCGTATGGTAGTTGGATTTACAACTATCTGTGCAATCAGTGCCTATCACCACTAAAGTTGTGAGTTTGAATCCCATTCACTGATTCAGAGGAGATGTACTTGATACAACATTATGAGATTAAGTTTGTCTGTGACTTACGACAGGTCGGTGGTTTTCTCCACCAATAAAACTGACCGCCATAATATAACTGAAAAATTGTTGAAAGTGGCACTAAACACCTTAACCCCTAAGCCTACGATTCATGTAAAGAAAGTTTAAATAATGATTGTCAACAATTCCACTAATACCAAACGAAGCGAACAGTCACCTCTCTAAATGTTGATTTGTTTTTCAATGTTAAATTTTTACATTCAAATAACTACACAATTAGTATTTGGATGTATTTTAAAGTTTTCTAAAAACAAAAATGTTCTTGGAATCTAATTTACTTTTCAAATTGAACAACAGTTTAACCTAGCAACCTTTTTGTGCCTGTCCCCTAGCCAGAACATGATCATGAATATCAGCAAATGTCATGGTCTCTTTTGTGTTCAATCTTTTTAGTTAAAATTCCATAGTGTTTTAAAAAAAAATATTTGTGAAAGAAATACACGCATAGTATTGAAATTTTTATAATAAAAGGCAGACAGCAAAGAAAGTTAAAATGTACCCTATTCTGAAATCATTTGACAACATATATCACTTTGTTAGTTGATCTATAGATGACAAATAAAAGGAATCTCCCCATTGTTTTTTCCTTACAGAAACATTTACAGATTCAATTGAACATTAATTTAACAACCTTGTACTTTAATGCATGTTTCTGATAGTTTCACAAACAAACCTAAAAGATGAATGTTTGGTAAATTGAAACATTAATGGAGTTGACATGGTGTGAATTGCTGTTCTCATAAAAATTCATAAAGCGAATATATGTATATTGTCACTGTTGATTTTCTCCTACACAGATTTATTATTGTCTTTTTTGTTTATGAATAAAGAGGATATTGACTTAAACATAATTCCTTTTTCAATATTTTTTAATATAAATACAACATACCGGTATGTAAAAATAACCTTGTTAATAATTTATGTATGAAGTTTCATGTTGCATTTATTTTTTAATGAATTTTAACACAAAGATATTCAGTATGAGGGGGCTGTCATGATCGTGATCGTATGGTAGTTGGATGTACCTATGCATTCAGTGCCTATCACCACTGAAGTTGTGAGTTCGAATCCCGCTCAGGCGAGGTGTACTCGATACAACATTATGTGATAAAGTTTGTCAGTGACTTGCGACAGGTATAACTGAAATATTGTTGAAAATGGCATTAAACACCACAACCCTAACCCTATTCAGTTTGAAAGTACAAAGTACATATATTTGAATTATAATAGTTTCTGTTAGGAGAAACTGATTGTAAAACTGTGTTCCATATTTGATGAAAAGCAAAAAATACAACACTGTCAGAACATTTTCAAAATTCTATCTAAAAATTGTAGAAACAGAGACAAAATGGATACCCTTAACACACGTATACAGTACAGTCAGAGACATACCATGATAAATCACTGTGATAGATGTATCACTCATCTTAGTGATACTGATATATCTTTTGGTCTGTTTAATATACCTTCAAAATTTCTTTTGTATTTAGAGTGTTACTTGCTATCACCCAAAATGCACAAGAAAGTAAGTAAATAAATTAAACAGAGCAAAAGATATATCAGTATCACTAAGAAGAGTGATATGTCTATCACAGTGATTTATCACACTATGTCTCTGACTGTACTGTACATAACCACTGACTTCCTGGCTTCTTACATTCATGTCAAAAAATGAGTCTTAGAAAATCCACAATGTTATTTAACTAAAGATAAAGTCATATTTACTTTGGTTGAAAAAACAGGGTTTGTCTAGTAAAGTAAAAGTTTAAATATTGTTTTCCTAGTATCAATGGAATGTTTACAAAGCAGCAGACGGCCATTTTATAAGTTTATTATGCATATTGCTATCTTGTTATGATTAATTATAATTCATTCACTAACTCATCTCTGCTACAAATTATATCTCTATGTCTTATAAGTAAAGAAAAGATCAGGCAATGATAACAAATTAAAACTTTCCCATATGTTAAACCCTACTGAGACTAGTGAAATAAATAAACATTAGATTCTTTCCATGTGATAGGCATGTGCTCCTCCTACATTGGAGAACCTCATATCAATTTAGTCACTTTTATTTTTCCTTCTATTTGTATAGACGTAATGTTTATAATTGATTAACTTTGTATTCTTTACCATTGGGGGCCTTCATTCTCGATATCGTATGGTAGTTGGATTTGTGCAATAAGTGCCTATCACCACTAAAGTTGTGAGTTCGAATCCTGCTCACGGTGAGGTATACTCAATACAACATTAAGTGATAAAGTTTGTCAGTGACTTGTGGAAGGTCTGTGGTTTTCTCTTGGTACTCCAGTTTCCTCCACCAATAAAACTAATCGTCACAATATAACTGAAATATTGTTGAAAGTGGCATTAAACACCATAATCCTAACCCCTAACCCATTTTACACTTGATGTTTTGTTTGAAGTGTTATAAATATTCCCCAAAGTGCAGCAGACGATCTTCCTAATTCCTAGCTTAAAATGTTACATAGCTTAAATTACAGTTTTATAAGAAGTTATTTACACTGCTGTCCCTTACATTAAATATTTGATAATGGTTTCAAAGACTTAAGAATTATTGGATTTTCGAGTACCAGGTTATTCAAAGTATATTACAAATCACAAATTGTATGCAATACTTTTTCTCCATTCACAATAGACATGGGACAGGAATCAGTTTTTAATATTGAAAAATTACTCTAACGGACAAAAGACTATTATAAATCCTGTTTACTTTCTTGGACCTGGCTAAAATTATCCACACCTGACTTTGACATGGACTGTTTAAATGTAGTTTGAATGAAAATTTATTCTTGTATAATCTTCCTCATAACAAATTCTGTGATCAGTGTAAAGGAAATCATATTCTTTTATCTGGACATCCTGGTATTTTATAATCGAAGGAGGTGAAGCCTGCAGGTATCTTCAGGATTTTACCTCTATTTCAATGGAAATATTTTTAATTATATTTTCATAATTTAAAATAAACCTGTCGTATATAATTTTAAGAAAATCAAAACATAGATCAGATTTAGTTGTTAATAAGAACCAGAGAGTGAATTTAATTACTATATTTAACTTCTGTTGATGGATATTGAATAATTAATCAACATTACAGTATACTAAGTATGTAGAATCCAGAGAATTTTGCTTGGCTTCACCTCCTAAAATTTTTTTTCATATCACAAATGATAATCATTGATTGGTCTATTATATTATGTGATGTCACACTGGAAAAGAGAATTGAAAAATAAAATTGTATGCATAGTATGCTATGGCTTATAAAATGTTATTTTTGTGTCTTGCAGGGAAAGATGATAAGGCTTGGAGTATGTATATTGACGACAGTAGGAGTTGGTTCCTCCACAACGATGAACATAGGAACCGTACTGATGGTGGTATACGAAGGGGAAGTGTCATAGGTGTTTTATTAAACTTTGACAAAAATCACGTCTGTTACTATGTGGACGAACAGCCACATGGACCAATCGCATTTCATGATCTCCACGGGGTATTTTTCCCAGCAGTCAGTATTAATAGAAACGTACAAGTAACACTCAGGACAGGGCTAACCCCACCTCACGAAAGTGATACGGAAGATGAATGAAGGAAACGGAAATAAATAAATAAAAATGACTCGTTAATTTAATCTGTGATTGAGTGATGACTTTGTGGCAGCATTCTTATACTTAAAGATAAAATAGAATGGAATTATTTTGATCATACATTGTATATGTAGATATATAGACCTATGATTTAATTTTATAAAGTAAGTTGCAATGACACCTGAATATTTGCTATTTAAATATTGAATAGCATACAGTAGTCCCGTCCCATCCCCTCTTGTTTGACCCCTCCCACCAATGGGCCGATTTCAGACACACTGAGTTTCTAAAATACTTCTAAATTGTCACCCTCAAGAGAGGAAACCTCTCTTGTAAGGACACTTTTTCATTGCGGAAGGGGTGACCTCATTAGAAGAGGGACTACTGTATTTTCAATACATCTAAATGGTCTCCATAAGATTTTAAGGATGTCAATATGTGTTTTCCACTCTGGACCTATTGTCAGAAAAAAAATATGGTAATTTTGTTTTTGCTTCTTTCTTTCATTAGGAGAATAATATCTCAAGGCATTTATATTTTTAACCATTGTTTAATTGATCCACCAGAACTGCTTGGTATAGTTTTATTAAAAATTTAATATTAGCAGCTATAACCTTGAGTTCTATATAATATTAAAGTCATTTAAGGTGCCATATTTGTTGTGTTATACAGATTGTTGTAAGAGACAATTTTTATTTAAAAGATAAGTTAAATGTTTTTGGATTTATTAATAAGTGCAATGAATTTATTATTATTTTTTGTTTTTATTTTACCAAATTATAGAGGTAGATATGTGTTATATATATGTATATGATTATCTCATCTGTTCAGATTTGAATGAAAACTGCAGGGTTCTATTTTCAAATTTCTACTCCAGAATGAGGAAATGATGATATTTTACATAATGTCTTTTTGATGACACCATGCCCTTTCAGTGATATGTAAAACTAGAGCATCGAAACATACATCAAAGTAATTTCTTGTCAACTTTCAAATGTTATCGGATACAAATAGCTATGTTTATTTCCAAAATTATTCTTAATTCTTTATAATGAGATGTGCAGAAACCTAGATTTCTTTGATCTAACTAACACAAATTTGAATGTAATATTAATAATAACTTGATTAATGCTAAACAATTCCAAATTGGGACATAAGCATACAAGCATATATACAATGCGTTCTACAAAAGATACACAGTCGAAATGGTTTTAATGATTACCTCTATTAAGCGATAACTTGTATTATGTGACCTTAATGTTAATTTCCCTTCACAGTGCATTTCATATTAATTAAGCCTGTATTTAGCAACCACCTGTCTTATGTGACCCTATTTCAATGTTAGCAAACCATTTGAAATGTATACAAAAGGTCAGGGACCATTAGAAGCAGTCCAACTTTGGGCTTAAACACTCTTTCTGTTTTACAGTGAGTTATGACTTCGAATTTATTATAAATGACACTTTTTGGGGTTTACATGTTCTAAATGAATTTCCTGTTGCCTAGTTGAAAGCTATTGTCTGCTGCACCAGGCATAGCTTCCAAACTTAATACAATGCTACATAATTTTTATTCTACACTCATGGGCCAAAAGTATTTCCCCACTAAGATATTTCCCTATATATTTCATATAAAACCATTTATTTTCAAAACATTCTCTTGAAGTCATTCCTTATCTGATTTTCATGAAATTTTCAGCATTAAATGCAGAAATAAATATAGTTTCTTCTTCTTATAATTTTCAAATAATTTTATTTCTACTTTCTTTTAAGAATTGATTTAAAAACAAAAGTGTAATTTTTTCACCAATCTTACTACCGGTATATAATCATATAAAATTGTGATGTCAAGAATTTACATTTGTGTTTAAATCATAGATGCTTGTAAATAAAAGTTCGGAAAAATTACATGAAGATATTAAAATAAACTAATAATTCTACTATTAAAGGTGAAAATTTCATGAAAATCGGCTAAGAAATGACTTCATGAGAATGTTATGAAAATAAGTGGTTTTATATGAAATATATAGGGAAATATCTTAGTGTGGGAATACTTTTGACCTGTGAGTGTAGTTCACATTGATTTGTTTTAGAATATCCTTCCCTGGCTTAAGAAATGGTTACAACTGCTTAAAATAAAAGAAGTTTGGTATATTTTTTAATGAATTCCACAAAAGACAATCATGCATTATAAATTTCTCAGGATTTTTGTCATCACCCATCAAATCTTGCCAAAAAAAAAAGTTGAATTTAGT
Source organism: Bathymodiolus brooksi (assembly GCA_963680875.1). Taxonomy (NCBI): domain Eukaryota; kingdom Metazoa; phylum Mollusca; class Bivalvia; order Mytilida; family Modiolidae; genus Bathymodiolus; species Bathymodiolus brooksi. Next base: position 82,825,998 of record OY804576.1, on the reverse strand, counting down.
TTTCTAATTAACCATCTGCAATACGAGTACAGGAAAATATTTTATGAAGGCCATAAATAGTTTATTTTCATTCTAATCTTTTTGAAACATATACATATAGATTATATTAATATTATTAAGATTCAGTCCTCAAAAAATTTACTTAGATGAAATATTTTAGTATTGCGATTTTCTGTCATCAAGAAATATTTTGGCAGTAATATTTTGTTTATTAATATAATATCGATTGTGTATTGCCTTGGTATATGAAAATATTTAATGTAGAAAAGTTGAATGAGAGTTGAAAAAAGTCTGTTCAGGATGATACAAGGTAATGTCTAAAGTGCAATATAAATTAAACAGCATTGAAACCAAAATATGGTGAAACCTGTCTACAGAACCTCCTCGAAACCAACTTTTTTGTGTGTTTGGAATAGACAGGTGTTCAGTACATACAGGTTAAAATTACAAAGGTTTCCTACATTGGGACTTTATTTAATGTTTGATTTATACAAAATGTACAGGATTCCGGTTTATTCAGGGTTCAGTTTAAACAGGTTTCACCATACATACATGTAGATCATATTGCCAACATATCCTACTGTAATTGTAATGTATTTCACTTTTAGTAGCTCACCTGGCCAAAGGCCATGTGAGATTTTGTCATCACTTTGCATTCGTCATATGTTAACTTTTCACATTTGAATCTTCTCCTGTGAAACCACTTGGTCAAGTGAACCGAAACTTGGTAGGAAGCATATATGGCAGGTCCTCTATAATGATTCCTAATTTCGTCCCGATCCGTTAACAAACATGGCCACCATAGGCAATTCTTGTTCATATGAGTTATTACTATAAAAGTTTGTACCAATGACTGCCCCATGGTCTATCATGGCTATTGCCCGTATTGGGTTCAAGTCGCTATGAATCAGAATTTAACATGTGCTAGGATAAGCAATGATTCAATAAATCTTCTTTCACAGGTGAGCGATACCAGCTCATGTGAGCCTATAGTTTTCTTCAAATCATCAATTCATCAAATCATTTTGTCAAAGGATAAAGATGTGCCGTTTGTATTCTTTTTCATGTTTGAAATAGAAATGTCTAGTTGAAAAAAAAACATGCTGCTAAAGATGAGAGGAAAGAAATAAGATGATGAGTTTTTACCTACAAAAAAACTTTGATAACCAAATAATTTGTTATTATTATGTTTTGTGATGTTGTATACTTTAATTTATTTAGTATTGAAAAAAAATCTTGCTATTTTCAGTCTATAGTTTTTGGTAGACTGGTGGTATTTGTATTATTTTAAATGAATCCATATTTTACAATAAATTAAAGGTCTATTTCAATCTTTTGTTCTTATTTTTTATCAGACATCTACATTCATATATATGTGAGTGTTAGTATTTTTCTCACATGTTGAAAACACTTACGTGACCATCACATCGTTTCACCAAGATGGGAGTGAGACTCGGAGAGAGTGAGTGATTGTTGTTTAATGCCAATTCAGCAATTTTTCAGCTATATCATAGCGAGAACAAGTTATTTTTCAATGAGATGATGATGAGGTCCACTTTCTTCTAGACCAACACGCTGAGTTGGATTTTTATAGTGCTAGCTCACTGAAACAAGAGTCTGCGGGTAGACATGTCGCTCCACTCGGACACATCATTCTGATTTCGAACCGACCAGTCTTTGCTCTTTCTCCTTAATACTGCCTGCTTAGCGGAGAAGCAACAAATACCAATTTTATAGTCTTTGGTTTGACCCGACCGGGGCTTGAACCCATGGAGGCGAGCATGCCAACCATTACGCCACTGATGCGGTTTCACCATATATTTTTCATTTTATATGGTTATATCTGTTGGAGTTTTTTCAAATGATAAAAACTAAATCAGAGGTGTAGGAGAGGTCGGAAAGTGGGGGTACAAGGTTTTTGAGGGGACCTGAAAGTGTGTGGGGGGGGGGGGGAGCTTTGTAATTGGACTGGAAAAGGGGGGGGGTGTGCAAAGTTCAGGAAAGTGAAAGGGTCAAGCTTTCAAAATTGACATGCAAAGAAAAAGGTAATTTGGCTTCAAAAACACAGGCATATTTATTCAAAATCTTTGGCTTCCATGTTACAAATTCAGCTTTTTTCGAAATTCCCCCCTTTCTCTTTCGCCCCTAGCTGCTAAATGGAATTATTTTGGCATTTGCATTGTAAAAAATTGTAAAAATGTCAAATCTAAATGAGCAGAACAAATAAAACACAGTGGATGACAAAAAGATCCTGGCTCTAAACAATAAAATTAAACTGAAATTGATTTCTTATTACTGAACACCATCATTTAAATTCACATTGACTGCCATTGTTGTATCCAATTTTAGCTTTCATCTCCTATGGAAGAATAGAGTCATGTTCAAACCATTAGTGCTAATTGGTCCCCATTTCCCTCTCTTTGTGTCAATTATAACTACGGGTTCAAATATTTGTGGATTCTATGAATATAGAGGAAGTGAATTTAGTGATCGATAGATATGAATCCTAAAAAAATAAATATTTTTTGTCATTAGAACACCAATTAGTTGAACAAGTAGAAACAACTACCCAAAGGTTAGACAAAACAAACAGAATATTAGAAAGAAAATAAATTGCAAAGTAATCATATGACACAATCACACACACACAAAAATGGATGAGAGACCAGATGGATCAATATGGTACATACATTTCTGCTGCTCTATTTTAGGACAGCCAGTTAAGTACTCATTTACAGGATTCCATTATGGCTTTTAAAAGACACTTTAACAATATTTCAGTTACGTATACTCCATCAGGTTACACCGAGTAAACCTCGGCACTGGCGGGAGTCAAGCTCACACATTATGCACGAAAAGATACTAAAGGAATAAATAGAAGCCGTAATTCGAAGGACAGACAATACAATGACTAAAAAAAAAAGGACAAACAATGATCGACAGTTAACCATCACTGAATATATATATATATTTACGTCACAGATTACCACTAATATGTTCTGCTTGTTGAAGTCACAGTCCTGTCTTTTACATGACTTGTTACCGAATATGATATCAGCAAACTTTTAGCACAAGGACCACAATTGGTGACAGTACATGTAGCTGCTTTCCGTTCCTGTTCACCTGAGTTCACCAAAATGTTTTATAGAGCTGGTATTGCTCAATCAATTACCTGTCATTGTATACGTAGAGTTTTGTTAACTATTGTTTATCTTCTTGTCCTTTTCTCTTGGCCATTGTATTGCCTGTCATTCGGATTACGGCTCAATCTGATTACTACTTTTGGTATCTGCAACATTATCTTAAATTCTAACATGACGTCCTTCTATACGAGCGATTTATCGATGGTATAATCTCATTCGCACATGCGGCGGTGAATGTGACTGACTTTTCCATTGGCAGCATAAATTGTGTGCGACATTTTCCGCAAACGTAAATATAAACAAGATATGATATGATCTGAAGGATCATAACATGGCTTCCAAACAATGGATATCAATTCGCAACATCATAATCTACTTGGAAACCAAATTTTGCCCAAATCGGAGGATTTTTGTATTTTGGCGACCATTTAATGGTCGCCATATGGTGCAGCATGTCTTACTCCCTGTAAATATTCATTTCCATTGAAATCTTTTCATTTTTGAAATTTTAACAATTTATTTTTATTTTTTTAATTTTTATATTGGCGGCCATTTTAAAAATTTTAAAAACAAAAAGCACAACTTTGAGTGATGATATATTTTTGTGTCAAGTTTCAAATGGATCCGCTGTACGGTTTCCGTTTAACATTTTTTGCACCTTGGTTACCATGGCAACGGCCGCCATTTCGAATTTGTTCAACCCCCCAAAAGCTGCCACACACTACGGTGGATATTCCTACAAAGTTTCATGAAGTTTGCTGAAAAGAATCCAAAATACTCAACCGCCAATCCATGTTAAAACTTCTAACACATTCTGGCTTCCATGATTTATTTCTTCAACAACACTACCTCAACCAAGAGTATATTTCTCTGACTCTATAGACTTTTCAGAAATCGGTGATTACCTAGTTATGGTTCGTGGACGCTAGGTGGCGTTACTATCGTCCGCCATTAAGAAAGTGTAACAATCGGTTGTTTACACTAGTTACAATTAATCAGTATTCATAATTGTATTAGATAAACACGCTTCAGTTGATATTTTATGGCTTATTCCCGTGATTTTGGCCGAATATTTCGAAATATGGATTACTGAATCGAACTTAAACGGTTATTGTTTAAATTGTTCAGAATCACAAAGTTCAGGATCAGGTCGGACAAATCTATACGGTCATCAATATTATCAAAATTAAAGAATTAACCATTTTGCCAGATGTGGGCTAACAGATCGATCTGTAGCTATTCAGATTTTAACCTTGCTTATGTGGCAGAATTTCAATACAAAACAGCGTACGCAAAAAAAACGGTCGGTATGGAAACCCTCAACACACATTTTTTTTTACTAACATACCGTTATATTTTGTACAAAAGAACTAAGTTCCCTTCGAATAATTATCTCCACTTCACAAAGTCGCATATTTTTATGATGTAGGGAGCACTTATGCAATTGACCAAAAAATCTATCATTTGCACAATGATAGAGTAGCAAATATGTGGAGGAATAATGTTCCTTCCGTATGCAAATAGAGGATAACACAGAAAGGAAAAAAAACTGAGTTAAATGTTGTCTTAAATGAAAGTTTAAATACTATAAACAAAGGAAACGGGAACAAAGTGAGCAGTGTAGGAATTATTGTTTTTACATGTAGAAGCCGCATAAAATAATTAACAATTTACAAAGAGGTATCACATTTCTGTAGATACATCTTGAAATAAATCTTGATTCTGTAAGAATTAAAAATGAACGACATGATGTCCTGCAACAAAATTCGGCGATTTTTTTCGTCTTTTAGTTTTTTGTCATTATAATTCAGTTATATATATTTTTATCATTTTTAACCCTTTGTGGGAATGGGATAGAGTTTAACTGTCATATTGCAAATCAAATACATTTAAGAATCAACCCAATACATAAATTAAATTTTTGTGTTTTAGTGATGTCTTTGCTATAACTTGTTATGCAATACACAGTTAACTATTAGTTATAATGATAGTCATCTTTCTACAATATGAATTTAACACCTTTGTTGCAAAATGACACGACTGTCTATTCCCCTAAGTGCCAAACCCGGGAAGCATCGCATCGCTGTTGACACGGTCGACCTTCAGCAGACTACAAGTCTAGAAAGCGCTACCACTTCCTTAACAATTCAATATTAAATTTTAATTAATCTTCAAAAACATATCAAATTAAAGAATAAATCAATATAAAACTATGGAATCCTAGCAAAGAAATATAAAAAAGAAGACAAATGGGATGAACAATTCCCGTCCGGTTCACGTATCTGAAACCTGGGAGCAAATTATTAGGTTCCTCATGAAACTTTTTTTTCAGATAAAGAAATCCAGATATTCAGATGTTTTAATTTGATAAAACTTAAATTCCTTTTCATCTTCACTACAGACCCCTATAAAGAAATTGACTGACAAAAAGTTTTAATTTGTTTTACAATTTAACAAACAAAAAATAAATAAAATAAAACAGAATTGAAAAATGCACCTTAAGATGTCACATTCAAAGTTAAGTTCTTTCTTTTTATCATTATTACTTCACTTTAAATCGTATAGTAATAATTTCAAAAAGCGTATATTATAATTTATATATTTACTTTTTAATTTCATACAAAATATTAATTTGATTACCCCTTTTTTCTTATGTTTGAAAAGCAACAAAAAAACAAAAAAGAAAAAAAAGTGCATGCAGTTTTATATCAAGTAGGATTTATACTGATTTTGTATGGGGAAAATAACGGTAATTAAAAAAAAAATACATACCAGGTAATTTATTTGTTGTCATTATATCATTATCATTATATCTCCGTTTACAAATCACTTCACAGCAGGTGTTATCATTGAATTTCAAGCCGAAACAGTATATTGTGACACCTGTACTAGAGAAACCATACATGACCGTATCGATAAACCCCGAGAACATAAGATTTTTACACTTTACTAATGGCGGACACACTCGGAAGTCGATAATTGCCGCGCCCATGTTTTTAAGAATAAAAAGGTCTATACAGACCATCGTCAAATTATCAGCCACGCAGCGGAAATATGAAGCTGTACATATACTGAAGCAATGAGTTTCAACAAACTAGTCAGCAAACTTCACAATCCGCTGAGAGGCTGATATTTGGAAGAATTCAAGGTTTGAAAGTTGCATGATTTTTTAATCGAATTTCAGATATCCATTATGAAGATTTTAATATATGAAGGGTATACAAATCGGTAGCAACACCAAAATTGTAATGAGTTCGTCGACTCGACTTCTTAACAAATTGATCCATTGTAAATTATGTCATACAAATTCAAGTAAAGGATTACAGTAAGGATTTAATGGGTGGTCAACAAATATATTCTCCATATTTCTCCAATCTGAAATCAAATATAGCCGACATTGGACATAATACCTTCGATGTGGTGAAATATAAATACACATCTTGCAATAACATCTTGGGTCATTTGAATGAATAAAATGTATAGTATATAATTTTAACCGATCGCGTGCGATATATATTAATAGTACTGATAAAATACAGAAGTAAAACACCAATCTACCAAAAGATCAGATCGTGGAGTCTGTTAGTCTGTTCTTTATGGTAGACTATGGTATATCTAATAATTTCTCTAATAATTTCTCATGATATGTGGTGAATATTACATTATCTATCTACTGTTCACCTGTTACGTAGATGACCCCTTCTAACTGATATAAATTGACGTCTGAAGCTTATTCGTGTAATATGATTTCTAGTTTCTAATCAATTTACTCCCCGTGTGATTATTAGTTCGTCTGGCCATACAGCGTATGGTTTTTTGTCACCATTAGGATTCCGTAATACGTTTTCCCCTCAGAAACTGCAGGACCAACTGAACCGAAACTTTTCAGAAACGATGTATGGGTAATCAAAAATATATCCTCTGATAATTGTAATGGAAACAAATCTTTTACTCAAGAATCATTTGTCTGTTTGAACCCAATGCACCAAATTAAACCAAATATGAAATAAGCCTTCCTACAGACCACAGCGATATTTCAACTGAAATATTGCATTACGTCTTATTGATGGTTTTAAAACGACAGTTTCTGGTTGGTGAAATATATACGATGAATTAAATAAAATGCCCCTCGAACAACTGTGCCATTTGAACTGAACATTCCAAGAATTATTTATGTATGGCCTATATAATGTAATGATGATGCATGCAATAATTCACATTGAATAAGGGTAATAACAAAATTACCGAACTCCGAATAATCTTACAAAGGGAAAGTCAAAACTCATAATTATATAAACAGACAAAATCAGTCAACAACCGGAAAACTGTGAAAACCGTAATGACCCTGACTTGGTACAGGCATGTCTAAAGAAATGGTGGGTTGAATCAGATTTTAAAGCGCCAAACCTCCCGCTCTCATTACGGTTCAAAGTCCCCGGCTGTCACTATAACAGTATTTATATACAGGAACAAAATAGGTAAAATAGTTGTCAAAACAGTACTATATTCAGTGAATGTAAATGTCAAAAACACTTTTACGTCACACATTGATAAAAAAATATTTTTGACATTTTTCTTGATTTCTTTATCTTTATACATTTTCACTATATGAAAATGCATCGCTTATAATCGTTTTTGCAGAGACGGAATATATTTCGACAAGATCTTGGTATCGGAATATAAACTTTTTAAGAGATCGAATAAGGCGAATCTTTTAATAGCCCTGGTCCAGTAGCCTGTTTCTCAGATGAAGATGACGTTTCAGGAAATCAGAATAATTGCTACTGGCCCTTGCATAGCGAATCAATTGCGAGATGTAAACACCATATGCAGGAGAAGCTGGTATATTGCTGCACATGTTTGGAAAATTTATGATTTTAAAATTGAAGTCGTCCCGTTTACCATAAATTTTAGTACTGAGTTGACCACTGTCGTCAAATTCGAGGTATAAGTCTAAAAATGATACGGACGAAGCTGTATCTGTGGTCTCTTTAACTTCCAGCTCTGGAGGATATATCAATGGAAGAAATTCTGCAAATCTAGAATTATTGATAGATAAAACGTCATCAATATACCTGTATGTGAAATTAAAGGCTCTAGCCTCATGAATCTTCTTATCTTTTACAAGCTTTTGAAGAAATAAAACGTCATCAATATACCTGTATGTGAAATTAAAGGCTCTAGCCTCATGAATCTTCTTATCTTTTACAAGCTTTTGAAGAAACTCCGACTCATATGAGTATACAAATAAATCGGCTAGAAGAGGGGCACAACTCGTACCCATTAGTATGCCGACGACCTGCTGAAACAGTGTCCCTCCAAAGGAGACAAATATGTTATCGATGAGGAACTCCAGCATACTGATCACTTGTTCCTCGGAGTAGCATATTTTACCTTTTTGAATTTTGTTTGAAAAATATGTGGAATTGTAGCCTAACACAACAAATTTTGAGCCATAGTTTCTATGACTGAAAGCTTTATGAATTGTTTCTTTTAAGCGGGTTTTTAATTCGTCATGCGGTAGGGTGGTATATAGAGTTGAAAAATCAAAAGTTTTGATGGAGGATACCTGAGAGAAAGATCTTGATTTCAGGTTATCCAAAAGATCTTTAGAGTTTTTCAAAATCCACATGTCATTTATGTCACTACGCGAGTAAACAGTTTCACAATATTTCTGTTGTCCCTCTTTTACTGCCGACAGAATCTTTATCAGGTGAATAGACAATTCTTTCGTCGAACATGCAAGTCATTTCCATTCCTTTGAAAAAAATGAGCAACTGAAAAAAAAACAGGTGAACGATTGCAGACTCTGTGGAATCCGTGGTATATAATTTACTTTTTTCTGAATGCAGATTATAATTACAAGTTTATTATAATAATACACTAAAGACTTTATACTTTGTAATAATTACTAAGGTAATATGCTTGAGTATAAGGAAGCAACAACGAGTGTCCTCAATTTAACAGTATCGGTGGTCAAATGGTGCTCACCTCGAGTGCTTTAGATTGTCGACTCACTCGACCCGCGGTCGTGTCAAACCAAAGACTATGAAATTGGTGTGTGTTGCTTCTCCGCACGTGGCAACAACGAGCAAAGACTGGTTGGCTCGGAATCATCACCATCTCATCGAACGATATTGCTGAAAAATTACTCATTTGCCGTTAAAGAACAACCACTCACTCACTCACTCCTTAATTTGATCTGAGTATATGATCATTCATGCGTTTGTTTTTTTCAATGGGGGTCCATATTTCCTGATGTATTTCATGTCGATTGTCGTTTTACAATAACAACTTTTTTTTATTTAGATAATTTTGGTTCGCCTTATATGCATTTAAAACGATCATATAAGGAAATCTGATTTTTCTAATGGTTAATTTCGATTAAAATTGAATAAATGTATAATGAGTTCTATTCTTTCAAAATTCATGCAAGATGTGCATTTACTTAGCTATCTACTTTGTTATTTTTCATCTTAAGCTTTAGAAACAAGATATACATGCACAGATAACTGCAATAAAATAGAGCAGTTGAGAAATCAACTGAAAATTAAAACTCATTCTCTGCAGCTAAAGGTACTCCCTACTTCTTATTGATGAATATATAGTACATGTGCACCTAGATGTGGAGGCCACCAGCAATATTATATTACGAGTGAAGTAGTAATCTAAGGAAAGATCAAGTAGTTCAAGAGTTGGAAGTTAAAGATCGTTTCACTCCACTGATAGTAATTGTGACATATAATGATAAAACAACATAACTACCCACTTATTACATTAAATTTCAATCTAAATATGAAAAAAACGAATAATTACATTCTTACGTTTTTATTGATGCTATTTTGTTTGTAGGAGGGCTCATGTCTTATTTACGTTATTTGTGTTTGCTTGCGCATAGTGGTGTCCAGCACATATTGTGTTGTGTTTTTGTTTTGTTTGTCTTCGTCTTGTGTACCCTATGTTGTCAGTTTCTCTGGATTGTCCATTGTTGATTGCCCCTTCGATGTTCTCTAACGTTTATTGTTTTGTATTCATATCGTCCATGTACTTGTAGTTGTCTTTGTAAATGTTCATACTACTGTAAGCGTGCAGGACAGATGTATATGCTACTGTTCGTTCTGATAGTATTATAAGATAAAGAACAACAAGGAGACATTAATGATACAAAATAAAACAAATCCAGACGAAATATAAAGGGCAATCAAGAAAAAAAACAGACAAATCCATGTGAAGAAAAACGATAATTCAGATACACGCTAAAGAGCAATCCAGATACAAAGCAACTGGAAATCAAGATACAAGAAAAATGACAATGCAGATACAAATAGGACAAATTCAGATAAATAGCATATGGTTATCCAATACAAGGCAAATGTCAATCACGATGCAAAACAAAGAATGATCCAGATACAAGAGAAATGACAATCCAGATACAACAAAGGATAATCCAGATACAACAAAGGATAATCCAGATACAATAAAGGATAATCCAGATACAACAAAGGATAATCCAGATACAACAAAGGATAATCCAGATACAACAAAGGATAATCCAGATACAACAAAGGATAATCCAGATACAACAAAGGATAATCCAGATACAACAAAGGATAATCCAGATACAACAAAGGATAATCCAGATACAACAAAGGATAATCCAGATACAACAAAGGATAATCCAGATACAACAAAGGATAATCCAGATACAACAAAGGATAATCCAGATACAATAAAGGATAATCCAGATACAACAAAGGATAATCCAGATACAATAAAGGATAATCCAGATACAACAAAGGATAATCCAGATACAACAAAGGATAATCCAGATACAACAAAGGATAATCCAGATACAACAAAGGATAATCCAGATACAACAAAGGATAATCCAGATACAACAAAGGATAATCCAGATACAACAAAGGATAATCCAGATACAACAAAGGATAATCCAGATACAACAAAGGATAATCCAGATACAACAAAGGATAATCCAGATACAATAAAGGATAATCCAGATACAACAAAGGATAATCCAGATACAACAAAGGATAATCCAGATACAACAAAGGATAATCCAGATACAACAAAGGATAATCCAGATACAATAAAGGATAATGCAGATACAACAAAGGATAATCCAGATACAACAAAGGATAATCCAGATACAACAAAGGATAATCCAGATACAACAAAGGATAATCCAGATACAACAAAGGATAATCCAGATACAACAAAGGATAATCCAGATACAACAAAGGATAATCCAGATACAACAAAGGATAATCCAGATACAACAAAGGATAATCCAGATACAACAAAGGATAATCCAGATACAATAAAGGATAATCCAGATACAACAAAGGATAATCCAGATACAACAAAGGATAATCCAGATACAACAAAGGATAATCCAGATACAACAAAGGATAATCCAGATACAACAAAGGATAATCCAGATACAATAAAGGATAATCCAGATACAACAAAGGATAATCCAGATACAATAAAGGATAATCCAGATACAACAAAGGATAATCCAGATACAACAAAGGATAATCCAGATACAACAAAGGATAATCCAGATACAACAAAGGATAATCCAGATACAACAAAGGATAATCCAGATACAACAAAGGATAATCCAGATACAACAAAGGATAATCCAGATACAACAAAGGATAATCCAGATACAATAAAGGATAATCCAGATACAACAAAGGATAATCCAGATACAACAAAGGATAATCCAGATACAACAAAGGATAATCCAGATACAACAAAGGATAATCCAGATACAACAAAGGATAATCCAGATACAACAAAGGATAATCCAGATACAACAAAGGATAATCCAGATACAACAAAGGATAATCCATATACAACAAAGGATAATCCAGATACAATAAAGGATAATCCAGATACAACAAAGGATAATCCAGATACAACAAAGGATAATCCAGATACAACAAAGGATAATCCAGATGCAAGACAAAGATAATCCAGATATAAGGCAAATGGCAGCTTAGATACAAGACGAAGGATAATCGAAATACAAGAGAAATGACAATGCAGTTACAAGACAAATGGCAATCTAGACACAGCACAAGGGGCAGTTCAGATGCAACACAGAAAATAATCCAGACACAAGGTAAATGGCAATCCAGATACGAAGCACACCTCAATCCAGATACAAAACAAAGGACAGTCCAGATACAAGATAAAGTATATTTGAGAGACATGGCAAACGGCATAATCCATGTACAAGGAATCTGACAATCCAGATACAAAACAAATGGGAATCCAAATACAAAACAAATGACAATCCAGAAACAAAACAAATGGCAATCCATATACAAAGCAAATGGCAATCCAGATACAAACAAATGGCAATCCATATACAAAACAAATGGCAATCCATATACAAAACAAATGGCAATCCAGATACAAAACAAATGGCAATCCAGATACAAAACAAATGACAATCCATATACAAAACAAATGGCAATCCAGATACAAAACAAATGGTTATCCAGATACAAAACAAATGGCAATCCATATACAAAGCAAATGGCAATCCATATACAAAACAAATGGCAATCCATATACAAAACAAATGGTTATCCAGATACAAAACAAATGGCAATCCATATACAAAGCAAATGGCAATCCAGATATAAAACAAATGGCAATCCAGATACAAAACAAATGGCAATCCAGATACAAAACAAATGACAATCCATATACAAAACAAATGACAATCCAGATACAAAACAAATGGTTATCCAGATACAAAACAAATGGCAATCCATATACAAAGCAAATGGCAATCCATATACAAAACAAATGGCAATCCATATACAAAACAAATGGCAATCCATATACAAAACAAATGGCAATCCAGATACAAAACAAATGACAATCCAGATACAAAACAAATGGCAATCAAGATACAAAACAAATGGCAATCCATATACAAAACAAATGGCAATCCAGATACAAAACAAATGGCAATCCAGATACAAAACAAATGGCAATCCAGATGCAAAACAAATGGCAATCCATATACAAAACAAATGGCAATCCATATACAAAATAAATGGCAATCCAGATACAAAACAAATGACAATCCAGATACAAAACAAATGGCAATCCAGATACCAACAAATGGCAATCCATATACAAAACAAATGGCAATCCATATACAAAACAAATGGCAATCCATATACAAAACAAATGGCAATCCAGATACAAAACAAATGGCAATTCAGATACAAAACAAATGACAATCCATATACAAAACAAATGGCAATCCATATACAAAACAAATGGCAATCCAGATACAAAACAAATGGCAATCCAGATACAAAACAAATGACAATCCATATACAAAACAAATGGCAATCCAGATACAAAACAAATGGTTATCCAGATACAAAACAAATGGCAATCCATATACAAAGCAAATGGCAATCCATATACAAAACAAATGGCAATCCATATACAAAACAAATGGTTATCCAGATACAAAACAAATGGCAATCCATATACAAAGCAAATGGCAATCCAGATATAAAACAAATGGCAATCCAGATACAAAACAAATGGCAATCCAGATACAAAACAAATGACAATCCATATACAAAACAAATGACAATCCAGATACAAAACAAATGGTTATCCAGATACAAAACAAATGGCAATCCATATACAAAGCAAATGGCAATCCATATACAAAACAAATGGCAATCCAGATACAAAACAAATGGCAATCCAGATACAAAACAAATGTCAATTCATGTACAAAGCAAATGGCAATCCAGATACAACGCAAATGGCAACGCATATACAAAACAAATGGCAATCCAATTACAAAACAAACGGCAACCCAGAAACAAAACAAATAGCAATCCATATACAAACCAAATGGCAATCCATATACAAAACAAATGGCAATCCAGATACAAAGCAACAATCCATATACAAAAAAATGGCAATCCAGTTACAAAACAAATGGCAATCCAGATACAAAACAAATGGCAATCCAAATACAAAACAAATGACAATCCAGAAACAAAACAAATGGCAAACCAGTTACAAAACAAATGGCAACAATCCAGATACAAAACAAATGGCAATCCATATATAAAACAAATGGCAATCCAGATACAAAACAAATGGCAATTCATGTACAAAGCAAATGGCAATCCAGATACAAAGCAAATGGCAATCCATATACAAAACAAATGGCAATCCAATTACAAAACAAACGGCAATTCAGAAACAAAACAAATAGCAATCCATATACAAAACAAATGGCAATCCATATACAAAACAAATGACAATCCAGATACAAAACAAATGGCTATCCAGTTACAAAACAAATGGCAATCCAGATATAAAACAAATGGCAATCCATATACAAAACAAGTGGCAATCCAGATACAAAGCAAATGACAATCCATATACAAAACAAATGGCTATCCAGTTACAAAACAAATGGCAATCCAGATATAAAACAAATGGCAATCCATATACAAAACAAGTGGCAATCCAGATGCAAAACAAATGGCAATCCAATTACAAAACAAATGGCAATCCAGATACAAAGCAAATGGCAATCCATATACAAAACAAATGGCAATCCAGTTACCAAACAAATGGCAATCCAGATACAAAACAAATGGCAATCCAAATACAAAACAAATGACAATCCAGAAACAAAACAAATGGCAATCCATATACAAAACAAATGGCAATCCATATACAAAACAAATGGCAATCCATATACAAAACAAATGGCAATCCAGATATAAAACAAATGGCAATCCAGATACAAAGTAAATGGCAATCCAGATACAAAGCAAATGGCAATCCATATACAACACAAATGGCAATCCAATTAGAAAACAAACAGCAATCCAGAAACAAAACAAATAGTAATCCATATACAAAACAAATGGCAATCCATATACAAAACAAATGACAATCCAGATACAAAACAAATGACAATCCATATACAAAACAAATGGCAATCCAGTTACAAAACAAATGGCAATCCAGATATAAAACAAATGGCAATCCAGATACAAAACAAATGGCAATCCATATACAAAACAAATGGCAATCCAGTTACAAAACAAATGGCAATCCAGATACAAAACAAATGACAATCCATATACAAAACAAATGGCAATCCAGATACAAAACAAATGGCAATCCATATACAAAACAAATAGCAATCCAGTTACAAAACAAATGGCAATCCAGATACAAAACAAATGGCAATCCATATACACAGCAAATAGCAATCCAGATATAAAACAAATGGCAATCCAGATATAAAACAAATGGCAATCCATATACACAGCAAATAGCAATCCAGATATAAAACAAATGGCAATCCAGATACAAAACAAATGGCAATCCATATACAAAACAAATTGCAATCCAGTTACAAAACAAATGGCAATTCAGATATAAACAAATGGCAATCCATATACAAAACAAATAGCAATCCAGATATAAAACAAATGGCAATCCAGATATAAACAAATGACAATCCATATACAAAACAAATAGCAATCCATATACAAAACAAATGGCAATCCAGATACAAAACAAATGGCAATCCATATACAAAACAAATGACAATCCAGAAACAAAACAAATGGCAATCCAGATACAAAACAAATGACAATCCATATACAAAACAAATGGCAATCCAGTTACAAAACAAATGGCAATTCAGATACAAAACAAATAGCAATCCAGTTACAAAACAAATGGCAATCCATATACAAAACAAATGGCAATCCATATACAAAACAAGTGGCAATCCAGTTACAAAGCAAATGGCAATCCATATACAAAACAAATGACAATACAGATACAAGACAATTAACAATACAAATCAAAACAAATGACAATCTAGAATATGTATATACATTGTACACTTAAAAGTAAAACAATATTTTGATTTCATATGAAATCATTTTCTGAACGCTTCAATCTTTCATTTAATCGAATTAAGTAACAATATTGTGTGAATTTGTAAAACATAATTATATATACACGTAGATAAAATACAATAGCGTATCATTAGCATTATCTTTCAAAGTGAAAGAAGTCAATGACATACTTACCAGTTCTAGCTTTAAGCTATAACCAGGAAGCAATACTAAAATAATGTGTCTTTGATAGTTGAATCTTTAGTTAAGTCGGTTATTAAACTCTGTGTTCCTCGTATTTCAATCAAGGAAATGTCTCGAGGCAACGCAAATTATTTCTGATGCAAATTAATGTGGAATAACGAACTGCTTGAAAATCAAATTTTATGTTTTTGGTATTTAGAATCATGTAACATTGTAAAAGGATTCTTTTGCATGAATAACTAAAATGTCTTAATAAATACGTAAATGTCAAATTTAGTGTACACGACGCCTTCATCAGGTACGTTAAATTTTAAAATAGTATAAGATATTACTGCATAGACCTGATATGATTAACAATTAATGAAGTAAAGTCTCTATTGGGAATTATAGAGAATACAATTGCAAACTACAAATAAAGGAGATTACAGGTTACCTCGTTTGTAGAGAGGGACGTACAAATAAAGGAGATTACAGGTTACCTCGTATGTCAGAGAGGGACGCACCAATAAAGGAGATTACAGTTACCTCGTATGTAGAGAGGGACGTACAAATAAAGGAGATTGCAGGTTACCTCGTATGTCAGAGAGGGACGCACCAATAAAGGAGATTACAGGTTACCTCGTTTGTAGAGAGGGACGTACAAATAAAGGAGATTACAGGTTACCTCGTATATCAGAGAGGGACGTACAAATAAAGGAGATTACAGGTTACCTCGTAGGTCAGAGAGGGATGCACCAATAAAGGAGATTACAGGTTACCTCGTTTGTAGAGAGGGACGTACAAATAAAGGAGATTACAGGTTACCTCGTATGTCAGAGAGGGGCGCATTCTATTTAAAATTAGGGACACTAACATCTAACAACATCCCGTTTGGGGGTCGTGCCGCTTCGTTTATCCTGATTAAAGTAACTATATTCTCCTCCTTCAGGCATGGGTGACATTAGCCGATGTTGGCTATCCTGTTTAGGCCTTTTGATTCATTTGCTCCCAAAGATTTTAAATTATTTGGCTTTACAATCTTTTGATTATGAGTGTACCCGACGAAGGTTATTCAAGAAACATGGCGTGCGCACCAAATTCGATATCTACGTTTTTATTATTTTTAACCTCCAATCATATGAAAGAGACTTAGATATATTAACACCAATCGGACAACAGCTCTTGGGGTGTAATCGAGGTTCATCGCTGATTAGTCGGTTGAAAATGTGAACTCTGACGTGACCATATATGAAATGTCATTAAAATAAAAGATTAGTTTATCTCCAAAAAAAAAAGGAAAAATGAAGAAAAAATGTACAACAAACATCTAATTTTAATTAGGTCGGCAGGGATATTCATATTAAATAGAAAATTTACAATGAGAAAACCTAAATAATGATATTGTTGTAAATTATTATTAGTAATCATAGCATCAAGGCCAAGCAAAAATAAATTCTTTTTTTCCAGTTAATAAACCTTATATGCCCAAAATTTGCATGTTTAGACATTGCATATGTATTGTATATTTAATAACAGACATGTTTTATATAGACTATATATACTTAGATCAACGTAATCTACCAATGATGCCACGATATAACTGAAATACTGCTAATGTTGGGGTTCGACACCAATCAATCAATCAATCAATCAATGACTGTTCGAACATTATATTACTATAGATACACATTCTGATAACTGATATCTTGTCAATATTTATAATACTGAAAACGGTAAAACGTTCACATTTTTTTAGAACACAAAAACAAAATTATCGGGGCATTTTTCACCAAATTAAGCTAATAAGGCCTCCCCCTAAAATTTGCCGAGTCATTAGTTTTTCACACTTTAAATAAATACTGATATTTTTTACTATCATTCATAAAACAAGATTTGTTTCGTAAACTAAGATTCATCTCCTTCAGGCAAAGGAAACATTTGCCGATTTTAGCTATCCTGTTTGTGCCCAATGGCTTGCTTGCTCCCACAGGCTTTCCAATCTTCCGACTTTGAGCGTGCTTTGTAAAGGCTTTTCTAGAAACGTGCTAGACGCTCAATATTAGATAGCTACATTGTTCCGCTGCGAACCTTGGATGTGGTGTACGGAATATTTCATGGAGTTACGTGAATGGAAGCTTAATTTAGATTTAAAGAAGAATCCGAAAAAAATAATTGTCCACTTATGTGGTAAATCGCTTACAGTCACAGATTGCAATTAGTGACTTGACGAATGATCGTATTATATGTTTTCTCCGATATTTTATAGGAAATTGAAGACTTAATATTCAAATACATGACAATTTTGACAAAACGCAGTAATTAGGGATATGAGATGTCAGAAAAAAGCAATAATACCATGCATGATTTCCTATATTAAGATATGATACAATTACCATATAACTAACAAATAAAAAGTTCTAAACACCCATACACTTAATTAACTATTTGTAAGAGGTATTTTAATTGCTCAAATGGTTTAGTTCGGATCCTGTTCAGGCGAGGTGTACTCGAAACAATATTATGTGATACAGTTTGTTAGTGACTTGCGGTAGAGTTTCTCCGGGTACTCCGGTTTCTTCCACCAATAGAACTGACCGCCATGATATAACTGAAAAATTGTTGAAAGTGGCATGAGACAGGAAAACCCTAATCCAACACTCTAACACTGAAATACTTTATCTTTGTAGATGTTTCTAGAGATAAAAACCATTTCTATATTCTTATGAAACCAAAATATATATATGCAGAAGAAACAAATGACCACAGATATGGTTCGTTTGTCGTAATCACAATCCGCCCCTTTCCACATTCATGACTTATCATCGGTTGTGTAACAAGAGTAACACGACGGATGCCATTAGTGGTACAGAAACTGCCAACCCTCCCGGAAAACATGGGATTACCACGTTTTGTTTTAAGTAAGATTCGTTTTCTCAATCTTTAGTTTTCTGTGTAGTATTATGTAGATCATTGGTTATCTTTTTGTTTTTGTTCTTTTAACCATTGCATTGTCTGTTTTTCTTCAATTTTACGGCTTCTGATTTCCTCTTTGGTATCCTCAAACTTTCCTTACCGCAGTTCTTAATGATCAAAAGCTCTTCACAATATTATACAATTTTATCGTTCGTGTCCTGCTTACATTGTATCCCTTCATTCTCTATGGCCGTCAAACTTTCCAACAATTGGCTCACCACATGCAATGTCACCACTTTAATACTTTCAAATTCTTTTGTACCGTCGTGAGTTTATAGGAAGAATAAATGATGCTTAGTTCACTTTAAAGAACCAAACATTGACCTATGCTAATGTTCGATATGAAGAATTAATGCCAGAATAAGACTGACACTTCCTTCTTCAACAAGCAATACGAATGCTAATTTATCTATGCAATCAAACGGATTATTTCAAACTCTTTGTTTGAATGAGCAGGAAGAAATCTTATCGATTGATTTCAGAAGTCCAGTCTATCTGTCTTCCATTTCCCATTGAGAAAAAAATGGTTACGTACTGATATAACAGCTAGGCTGTCATTTTCATCTAATGGCTGCACAATTAAATGATTTATGACAGATTGCCCTACCCCAGGCTCACTTTGTTCTTGTTTTATTGTTAGCCACTAGACTTTGATTTATGACTTTGTCATATAATTGAGGATGCCGACTCTAAGTATAACAGGACACCATATTCTTCCTTCCCTTTTCATCTCTTTAATAATTTAATTTTTATGTGTTTAGCTCTTTATTGTCAGACATCTCATTCCTGTCCCAAGTTCAAAGATCTAAAATCGTTTGCTATTTATGAGAGGAATCGATGGATAATTGTGAAATATTACTGAAATTAAAATTTGAAATTGATGTGGAGCACATTTATTTAGACACCATCAGCTATACTATTTGTCATTGTTTATATTTTTGCACATGCGTATTGGAAAATTATCATACGACAAAACATTAGAATCCCTATCAGGTCTCAATCACTGTTTAGAGGGGTAGGGTATGGTTATAGTGTTTAACACCACTTTCAACAATATTTCAGTTATATCGTGGCGGTCAGTTTATCGGAATACCCACATAACACTGCTTAGATGTTGTGGATAAATACAACAAAGATTACAGCATATATATATATGACACACAAACTGAATACTGCTGAAACAATGAAACCTTCCATTATTATACTTTAGCCATGAATATAGCTTATCTGCATACGCTAGTAGTCAATTTCGACACTTATTTCTGCTCGCAAAAGGATATGAATACCAAAACATTAAAGATGCTTTAGAGCAATAAGCAGCTAAGTTTGTTTTATTGGGAAGAAGACGCATTCCCTTCCGGAGCATCTGGTCTCACTTCCGGTTTTTGGAGAGTTCGTGCTTCCGTTCATTAGTTTTGCTTTACCTTTATGTTTGTGCTGCTGTTTTTCTTTCTCAACCATCCCTTTGTTAGAAAATCTCTTTTGACCTGCGTGCACCAGTTGTAGAGGATCAATTTCAGGATTAAAAAATCAACCTCAACGCTAGAAAATAAATTCCAACCACATTTCCTGTACACAATCCCCAAATTCGTAAAAATAAGGTTATTAATGAGTTAGGAGTTTTAAAAAAGCTATTACTTGTTAGTTGCATTGTCAATTTAATTATATATGTGTCATGCGATACCCAAGCTATGAAATATTTATACATTAACCAACCACTGCGTCCAAAAATGCAAATAATCGACTTCAAGAATTGTGATTTCGACTTCCTGTTAATAGCAATATTGGACATTCTATCAGTGTAATCGTGACGCTTGTCATTATTCTGTGTCTTTAATGGGTTTTGCATTCTGAATAAGACCTAATATTTTAGTGTCAATTATCAATTAATCAATTCATTTTTTTGAAAATTCAAAAGGTTAATTATCATATCGATTATCCAACGCAGAGGCATGACAATTAACTTTTGATATGTTTTTCAAAACTTGGTAAACAATGTCAGATAACATGTTTATTACACAGACCACTATTTCACCAATTCCAAAAACTCTCACCAACGAGGTCGTTATACTTTATTTAATAAGTCTACGAAAAGTCAACAGCTAAAGGGGTTAGGTCCATATTACTAGATTACAATTAGATTGAGCAAATAGTGACTTGTGAGAGGTTCTGGACGATATTCCGAATGTAGCCTTGAAATATGAATGAAGCAACCGATGAGAGGGGCTCGATTTAACCCTCGTCTGACACAATGTCTGGTCCACAAATTTCACCAGTCGTAATATTGTTAAACAACACGAACATCAGCTGATATATAAATTGCGTTGTAACACCTGTATACGTGAATAAGTACAAATAACATAAATAAAACACGAATCTAATTATAATTATTGTGTATGTTTTCATATAATACTAGTATACAAATGTACATGCATGTTTTTGGTTTTCATTGACTTTACCATTGTGAAATTGAATTCTAGTATATTATGACATTATGTCTATTTTTACTTATATTAATATTTTTTCTCCATTGGTTTTGATGTTTTAATTTTTGCAAATTTATGCATACTTTAGGCAAGGGCTTCGCAAGATAAATAAAAAGAAGCTTTTCTGTATTATCAATTTCAAATTCCGCTATATAGATGATGTCCTTCCATTGTTTCATGGTTGTTGGCTACATTGAACTTGATATAAATGATGCCACAGACAAATAATACAGCTTCATACATTGAACTTATACACATACATTGAACCTATACACATACATTGAACCTATACACATACATTGAACATATACACATACATTGAACATATACACATACATTGAACATATACACATACATTGAACATATACACATACATTGAACATATACACATACATTGAACATATACACATACATTGAACCTATACACATACATTGAACCTATACTCATACATTGAACCTATACTCATACATTGAACCTATACACATACATTGAACATATACTCATACATTGAACCTATACTCATACATTGAACCTATACTCATACATTGAACCTATACACATACATTGAACATATACACATACATTGAACCTATACTCATACATTGAACCTATACTCATACATTGAACATATACACATACATTGAACCTATACACATACATTGAACCTATTCTCATACATTGAACATATACACATACATTGAACCTATACACATACATTGAACCTATACTCATACATTGAACCTATACACATACATTCACAAATATGGCCTACTCAGAACGAAACTTTGCGACAAGAGAGATGACTTCAATCTTCCAATTTGAACTTTCCATTCACATTTAACAACATTTCAGAAGCACCAACATATGGAGTATATATCTCCCTTCATACGATCTTCCAGGCCTTTTGTTTCATACCAGAATTTCCTTGATAGAGGGTTGCTGCTAACAAGGAAGATTTTAAGCTAAGGGTTCGTGGTGGTTAAATAGGAATAATCACTTCCAACGTTTTGTGGGCACCATCCATCATGACATAATGTCTCTCTCTGTCATAGATGACCACAGATATGTTCCGTTTGTCGTATGTCACAACATACTCATGTCTTTAATTCCTCTTCCGTGACGTATCAACGAAATTTTAACTAACGTAACATAAAGTGTTCCACTAATATAGCAGCGTATGCTTACCCTTCCAGATCACACGAGTTAACCGTGGGTTTTAGTTGGTTCCTACGGCCCAATCTTTAGTTGTTTACACTTCCAGATCACATGAGTTCACCGTGGTTTTTAGTTGGTTCCTATTTCCCAATCTTTACTTACTTACACTTCCAGATCACATGAGTTCACAGTGGTTTTTAATTGGTTCCTTTGGCCCAATCTTTAGTTGTCTGTGTATTTTTTGTCTATTGATCATTGCTGTCTGTCTTTCTTTGATTTACGGCTCCTGATTACCGCGTTAGTGTTTTCAAACCTTTTTTTTCTAACAATAGATATCACTGTCGTCAAAGAGGTCCGGTCGGAATTGATCTGTCATCTTCCGGTATAAGTCAATTAGGCATGTTTGACATACAGGCGACGACAAAAAGTAAGTATTATGATCATATAGTATTATTATATCTTGAATCCAGAAGATGTCGTTATCGGTCGATTATTTTTGCTTGTTTTTACCTATATATTACTGTAGTTATCCTCATCGATTACTCAGATATAGATAAAATGATGGACATAAACAATGCAAAATGCTAATAATGAGATTGAAATCATCAAATAAAGCTATAAAAAGTAGTTTATATGTGCAATTAAAGTACACAAACCCTTTGTAATGCTTATATACATGATAGTTTGCACTGGCGTGCAACCATGAATAGTTTTAGACTTACTACAGTAAAAAACACATTGCTTATTTACGTTCATTCGTTCCGGCTCTGTCAGCCACTACTTTCCGGTTGGGTCGCACAAATTGTGTTTCAGTAGAACCGGTTTGTCTATGTAAAAAATTGAAAGAATAGCGAAAACAGCTCAATATCACAATTATGTTTCCTTTCTGTAATTTATTTAAGGTTCATTATAACGCTTGTCAAGGGTATGTTCGACTTGCGAATTGATAAAAAGAAAGAAAAACAAAAAAATGTCTTCAATGAATAAAAGTTGTGAAAAAAAACAACAACAGCACATAATCAAAATATTTTACATGTGGATGTTTTGTAATATGAGACAGGCAACCTATTTGAAGGACGAAGTCCTAAAATTTCAATAATACGATGATCCGTACACGTTAGCCTCACCGGACGCAATTACGAACAATTTCGATGATATTGACATTTGATAATAAATTTGACCAAATTGATGAAGCTGATTGCATGTTCATATTTCAGATTAAACACCAATATTCCTTTTGAATCATAGCCCATATATTATTCAATGCATTGTTACGGGTTTTAAACAGATTTTCATGACCCCGTTCTAGTCACTCTGTGACCTACAGCATGTGGACAAAAGTGATTCCGTTTCCGCCATCTTCCCTATATATTTCATATAAAACCATTTATTTTCATAACATTCTCATGAAGTCATTCCTTATCTGATTTTCATGAAATTTTCAGCATTAAATGCAGAAATAAATATAGTTTCTTCTTCGTATAATTTGCAAATAATTTTATTTCTACTTTCTTTTAAGAATTGATTTAAAAACAAAGTTAATTTTTTTTACCAAATCTTACTATATAATCATATAAAATTGTGACGTCAAGAATGTACATTTGTGTTTAAATCATAAATGCTTGCAAATAAAAGTTCGAATAAATTACATGAAGATATTAAGATAAACTATGCAGTTGGATTATTGCAATATTCAAAGAGTGTTTGATAAAAAGTAGGAACTCTCACTGTTTATATAGATATCAAGTAACTCTTATTGTTTTGGATTAATTTTTGTTTTCAAATAATATATTGAAGGATAATAAGAAATTTTGATTAAAAAAATTAATAAAAATTAAATAATAATAGGGAGCCGCATCGGTAGCGTAATGGTTAGCATGCTCGCCTCGAGTGCGATAGAAATGGGTACGAGTCGCGGTCTTGTCAAACAAAGAATATAAAATTGGTATTTGTTGCTTCTCCGCTAAGAACGTAGCATTAAGGAGAAAGAGCTAAGACTGGTTGGCTCGGAATCAGAATAACGTGTCTGAGTGGAGTGACATATCTACCCAATGACTGTTGTTAGCTCACCTAGAAACAGTAACAGGATTTATGCTTATAAGCTAATAAACTTATAAGCGCGGACTTCACAGAGGACACAATCAAAAATGATAAGAACAAGGCTTGTTTCTGCTCTTTTTAGACAATTTGACAGTTTCTTTGGGGCGATAGATACAATATACGTACATTGTCGGAAAATATATAATTCATTTCCACTCGCTGCGAAACAGGTAAGAAAAACTCGTCAAAACTCGTATATATAAATTTAATATTTTCGACAATGTATATATATTGCCTATTTTTTTCTCTCCCTCGTTTCACTCCTCCGAAAATATTATTTTATTAACTAAAATAATGTAATATAAATAAGACTCGACACAGTGTAGGGTTGTGCGTTCGTTACAAGATCGCATAGCATTTATTATAAATATATATCAACATAGCAAATTCATTCAGTCTGTCATTTCTATTCCCCCCCCCCCCCCCAAAAAAAATAATACAAAATATATACCAGTGATTGAAATTCTTTTGGCATTAATATTGGTGGATGGGCGGGGGACTTTAACATCCAAAGAACGAACTTTTGTCGTATTATAACTTGTAACGAACGTTGAATTAATCGAGTACACCTAACATTTTCTTTGTATACAAACTGCCAAAATCGTCCGTGCGGAAAGGAATTCAATACTACAGCCTTTGTTATTTGCTTATCTGTAATGTTAATGTAAACATTATACTGTGAAGAAATTTAAATATCGCATCCATGAAGTTATTTCCACAGAGTGACTTACTTCGTTATCAACGAGTATAAAATTAAAATATTGCGTTATAAAAAGAATCTCACACTACTCAATTGATGCGCCTGGACAGCTACTTAAAGTGAGTGTAGCGTATTGAGCACCAACCGTGATGTCAGTGCCACAAAAAGCATTAAAAAAATCAAGTGTTCGCGACAGTAGCAATTTAACATAGAAACAACGATTTTTTTATTGTACAAAGTAGCTGAAATTAGCAGCCATGGTGAATATTCATACTATGGATCAGTATTTATCGCCCTGGAGATATTTCCTAATCATAACTATTGTTAAATTGCAATATAATGCTCAATAACAATAAGATCAGTGGTATTTACATATTGACAAACCCGGTTATTTATAAATGACCCAACCGGTTTGTAAACATGTTTACATTTTGACCAAGCCGGATTTCAAAAATATCTGTTGACATCATGTTTTAGGATATAACTAGTTACTAATTGACTTTTCATCAACAAAAAAGTATTTTTAAGTAAAATCAATCATTCATCAATATTTTTTTCTTTTTGGGCAACATTTAATTCATTCGTAAATGCAAGATATAGCGATATTTCAGTTGATTGTAATGATTTTGAAGCCGGATTCCTTATAACTTATAGAAAAATCTAATTTTACACTGCAAAAATAAATGATATTTGGACAAAAAATGAAATTAATAATAATAACAATCATAAAGCATCATAATTCAAAACATTATATACACAGTATATTTATAAATACTTACGATAATTATCCGTGTCTGCTTTAAAAATACCGCTTTAAAATATCCCGGATGTTGACCAAACATTTTCGATCGGAGCTCTTTGACGACAGTGGGTATTGTACAAGGGAAATCGAGGCATGCTAATAAACATTTTTTCTAACAATAGATATTGTACAAGGGAAATCGAGGCATGCTAATAATTTTTTGTTCTAGCAATATATATTGTACAAGGGAATTGAGGCATGCTAATAAACATTTATTTTCTCAAAATATTCAACCAAAACACTTAAAAGGAAATTTGATAACTATAAAAGCCTCGATCTCAATTAGTTTATTGACCTATACTTTAATGTTTAAATTCGGTGACAGAGCAGACAAACTAGATATAGATTTATTGGTAAAATAAGAACTGTCATGTAACATATTAAAAGAAACTAACACGATGAAATGACATTAATTAAAACCAAGGAGGGATCCGTTTCCTTTCCTACTATTCTTTTATATTTCTGCCTATGTGAAATGTCAATGACTCGAGTCGGTGATGATATTTGTATTAGCTCGCTGACAGATCAATAGAACCAATGTAGTGGTAAATGTATCCTTTTTGGAATATGAGAAATTGCAATATTTATTTAGGACCACCAAAGACTTCCAATCAGTAGTATTAAAAACTAAGCATAATTATAAATAAAACGATGATAATATCTTGCAGTTGGGTTTTCGGTTTGTCGGTGACTTGTGGCAGTTGTTACCTCCGGGGTGCTCCGGTTTCCACCGCCAATAAAACTGACCGCCACAATATAGCTGAAATATTGTTGAAAGTGACGTTAAATACCATAACCTTAGCCATGGTTGGGCTTTTGTGTTTTTGTTTTTCCTTTGTAAAAGGGATGGGGTGCGGTGAAAGGTTTATGCAGAAGTGTTTTGATGAGCAAATAAGCTTCTGACATTTTGAGAAGAAAATATTTAGGATTTTTTGTTAAAAATCCATAAACCTTATTTAATTTGTGCAATTAGATAAGAATATTATATTGAAACTAATTATGAACCTTTTTATGCATAATCCTTGAACACATTCTGAGTTTAATCTAAAACTAAGTTTGATGAATTGATAACAAAAGCAATTGTAATGTAGTTTTAATAGCAAAGGAAATTGTGTGAAAAAGAGTGTTACAAAATCAGATTCCAGAAGATGGCATCTTTTAAATCTCCATTTTTGTTGTTGAATGGTCAGCGTTTTGATTAAGACAAATGTGCATTACTCATACTGTTGCTGATGCAACCATGATTGGAGACTCCCTCGTGTGACAAAGACATATTAAGAAATAAATTACTTGAATAATTTGGTTAACATTAGAAAGAATGCCATTTATTGACGATTTGATTGGAATGTGCATCAAAATTAAAAGAAAATATTGAAATGTACCAGATGACATATACATTATTCTCTAAAGAAGAGCAATTGTACAAAATTGGTTTTGATAGACGGGTCCGTGTTGCTCATCTCATTAGTTTCCAACCGCATCGGTGGCGTAATGATTAGCGTGCTCGCCTCGAGTGCGGTAGATCGTGGGTTCGAGCGCCTGTCGGGTCAAACCAGAGACAATAAAATTGGTATTTGTTGCTTCTCCGCTAAACACGCAGCAGTAAGGAGAAAGAGCAAAGACGGGTTGGCTCGGAATCAGAATAATGTGTCCGAGTGGAGCGACATGTCTACCCGCGGACTGTTGTTTCAGTGAGCTAGCACTATAAAAATCCAACTCAGCGTGTTGGTCTAGTACAAAACTGGCCTCATCATCATCTCATTGAAAATTAACTTGTTCTCGCCATGATATAGCTAAAACATTGCTGAATTGGCGTTAAACAGCATCCACTCACTCACTCGTTAGTTTTCTGTGTGGTGTGTTTGGCTTTGTTGCTTTGTTTGTCTTTGTTCTGTTTCTTGTGTCCAATGTCGTCTTTCTCTTGATTGTTCATTCTTGATTGTCCTTTCGGTTTTCTCTAACGTTTATCTATAGTTACACTACGCTTCAATTTACACTGATTTCATGTTACATCTAGTTACATTCACACGTGGATGTTTTTTTCTGCTAGATTATCCTATAATTCAACAATGTCCGTTGGAAAGTGGAAATGGGTTGTTATAATCAGGGGCGGATCCAGAGGGGGGCGCACCCGGCGCGCGCCCCCCCTAAAATTGGAAAAAATAAGATTTTTTGGCGTAAAATCGTGATTTTTCACACGAAATACCCCAACAATTTTCGCGCCTCCCTCCGCAATTGGACAAAATATTATTTTTTGGCGTAAAATCGTGATTTTTCACACGAAATACCCCAAAAATTTTCGCGCCTCCCTCCGCTCGGTGCAATTTTTTTAAGTACGCCCCCCCTAACTTGAAATCCTGGATCCGCCCCTGATAATGTCCAAAAAAGGCATTTGACGATGATTGTTTAACAACGATTCCCCCCCCCCCTAAGATACATATATTTATTTCATTTCTTATACGTTGTGTTGGAGCTAAAATTGATAGACAATACAGTTACTTACCGACTTCCATTTTTTGCTGTATAGTGCAATATTCTTAACAGGAATACTACTGTTTCACGAGCAATCTGTAAACAGTAATATTCGACAATATACCTGAATATAACAAATCAACCCAAATGACAAAAGCAGAAACAGGTATCAGTCTGAGCAACGTAATTCCCACCAAAAAGGAGAGTGAACATAGATACTCTGGGAGGACAATCGTTTCCTGCTTCACTAGTGGCACCCGTCGTGTTAGTCATGGCAAAATGCACTGATAAGCCATGAACGCAGAAAGAGCGGAATTTGACACTCAAAAGTAACATATTCGTGGTGATTTGTGACACAGACATTCTATAACGTTTAACCAGGTCATGATAGCATAAGTTTTTCTAGCTCCATGCCTGACTATCCTAATAAAATCCTTATTTACGAGGCATAGAAGGGGAGCATCGTGACCGGAATTGTATGGTACTTTTTACTTGCATCTACCTATAGAATAAGTGCCTATCATGGCGAATTATACTTTAAACAGCATTATGTGATAATGTTTGTCAGTGACTTGCGGCAGGTCGTTGTTCATTATTTTTGTGTGGGCATTTTCATTTCTTCGACCATAAAACTTACAGATAACAATGTAACCGAAATATATTTGATATTGGCGCTAAGCACAAATAGTCATGATCCTAAGACGGCTGAGGTGTAGTGGAAATGGAAAAAAGAGATTTCATAATTCATAATATTTAAAATATTGTGTTTTATCCACTTGTTTGTATATTTGGCAATACATTTGTTTTAAAGTATCGAAAAACAACATCTTATAAGAAGCAGGAACTGCTAACCTTTCGCGAGTTCAGCCCTTGGTGGGGTCCGTGTTGCTCATCATTTTAGTTGTTTGTGTTGTCCTATTATGTGTCTTTATGTAATGAGTCCTGTGTTGTGATTCCGCTACGATTTCCGAATAAGAACAACGTTCGGTTCGTCTTTATCTCCAATGGTTTGTAGGAAGGCTCATGTCTTATTTACGTTATTTGTGTTTGCTTGCACATAGTGGTGTACAACACATATTGTGTTGTGTTTTTGTTTTGTTTGTTTTCGTCTTGTGTACCATATGTTGTCAATTTCTCTGAATTGTCCATTTTTGATTACTCCTTCTGTATTTTGTGTATTTTATTTCACAGGAAGCTGAAAATGATACTAGCAGACATATATTGGCAATGACGAGAATAAATCTGTAATTATTCATAGGATATAGATATACATTGTAGGTCTCAATGAAATGGTTAAAATGATGTTAATGATTTTTATTAGGATGATACCAGTAAATAGGTTTTGATTGATTGATGAATTTAACGTCAAGGAAGCCGTATTTCAATTATATTCATGACGAGAGTAATTTTACATACAGTAAATCAGCATCTAGTTTAACAGGTGATACTTGATGTGCCAATAGGAGGAAACTTTGATTTCTACTGATAAAAATCGTCTTGTTACAAGTAATTCATGACCACTCGTTTTACGAGTTGTAACTCGTCAATGCCTACTGCAATAGTTTTCCCATTAACCACTTTAACGCCACCCTGTCCCAAAGCAGAACCTGGATATACAACGCCATTTGTCGTGGAGGTTTTTTTTTGGGGGGGGGGGGGGGGGGTCACAAAATTTAGATGAGAGATGGTTTTTTCGATTTCTTGAAATTGATGGAATTGTTGACCATCACTGTTTAGATATTCTTTTGATAAATTAGTGTGAAAGAGTGTTTCATTGTCTCAAAATATGATAACAATTTAGGTACCGTTGGAAGACGTCATTAGATTATATTGGCTTTCCGTACAACCATTGGATGCTGGAGTATGAGGTCTCGTAATCAATTAATTATAAGAAAAATTACGCCATACCTCTGTACCCCCGGGTGTCCGCAGGTATAATAAGCCTTAGAGGTGATTCCGCTTTAGTTCCGAAACATCCGAGGAGTTCCGAGTGGGATTGCTATGTCTTAATGTTATATTATATGCAAACGTCGTTCATGTAGAATATTTAGTAGGATATTACTTGTGAATGATGAGAATATCTCTGAAGGTTAGTTCAATTTATTGGAATAATATCTGTCAATAACATGAATACTTCCGAAGGTCACACCATTTACTATGATAATAACTGACATTACCTGAATACTTCCGAAGGTCACTCCCAATTTATCAGATTTAATATTATATGGAGTTTCTAATTAAGACGATTTGATAAAAATGAAGATCTTATACAAAAATATCAGATCTAATGAAAACATTGTTAGATGTAAAATAGTATGCTTGTCTCCTGTTATGTTAGCTTAATTGTCAAGGGTCGGTGATCTTGTTGACAAAACATTTGATAATGTTTTTTGATTTATTATCATTGAAAACCAGTATTGTTTTTATTCTAGCTCACACAACGAGACTTACTTCTCCTCAATGCTTATCTGTACTGAAGAAGTACTAATAATATCTAGCCAACATACACATTTAAAAACTCACTAAGTATTTCATTTCTCATGGGCCACGACACATTCGTTTTGTTAAGTGACCCCTATAATATCTTGTATACCAACAGATGAATTAAAGAGAACAAAAGTGTCAGAATTGGAATTAGACAGAACCAAGATGAAGAAATAATGAGAATTAAGATTCAAGAAAAAGAATTACAGGTAGACAAGATCCCAGGAGAGGACGTGGTGAGAAGCAATGTGTCAGCAGATAACTTGGTGAGAAACAATGTGTCAACAGAGGACGAGGTGAGAAACAATGTGTGAGCAGAGAACTTGGTGAGAAACAATGTGTCAGCAGAGGACGTGATGAGAAGCAATGTGTCTGGAGAAGATTTGGTGAGAAACAATATGTCAGCAGAGGACGTGGTGAGAAGCAATGTGTCAGGAGAAGACTTGGTGAGAAACCATGTGTCAGCAGAGGACGTGGTGAGAAGCAATGTGTCTGGAGAAGACTTGGTGAGAAACCATGTGTCAGCAGAGGACGTGGTGAGAAGCAATGTGTCTGGAGAAGACTTGGTGAGAAACAATGTGTCTGGAGAAGACTTGGTGAGAAACAATGTGTCAGGAGAAGACTTGGTGAAAAACAATGTGTCAGCAGAGGACGTGGTGAGAAGCAATTGTCTGGAGAAGATTTGGTGAGAAACAATGTGTCTGGAGAAGTCTTGGTGAGAAACAATGTGTCAGGATAAGACTTGGTGAGAAACAATGTGTCTGGAGAAGACTTGGTGAGAAACAATGTGTCAGGAGAGGATTTGGTGAGAAACCATGTGTCAGCAGAGGACGTGGTGAGAAGCAATGTGTCTGGAGAAGATTTGGTGAGAAACCATGTGTCAGCAGAGGACGTGGTGAGAAGCAATGTGTCTGGAGAAGACTTGGTGAGAAACAATGTGTCAGCAGAGGACGTGGTGAGAAGCAATGTGTCTGGAAAAGACTTGGTGAGAAACAATGTGTCAGGAGAAGAGTTGGTGAGAAACAATGTGTCAGGAGAAGAGTTGGTGAGAAACAATGTGTCAGGAGAAGAGTTGGTGAGAAACAATGTGTCAGGAGAAGAGTTAGTATGAAACAATGTGTGATGAGTAGAATTGATAAGAAGCATTGTGTCGATCTGGAGAAGATTTGGTTAAAAGCAACGTGTCAGGGAAAGACTTGGCGAGAAGAAATGTGTCAGGAGAAGACTTTGTGAGAAACAGTGTGTTAGGTATCAGCAGAAGACTTAGAATGCATTTTAAGATGAAGAGAGATAAACAGAAACCAGTCCAGACACAACTAAGATGTGAAATAATATGACACCCGTTGCATCATTATTTCGATGGCATTCTCGCGAAGGGCAAGACAAAAAAGATCCTTGCATTAATTTTAAAGATTATATTAAACCGAGGACATGTAAAATACAAAATAAGCAAATAATGATAATGAAATAACAATTGGTGAAGTAGAACCTCTGAAATATCCGAAAATGATTTCAGAGTCTTCGTTTTAAATATTAATCATTTAAAGCAATACAAGATATCATATTTCATACTTTTTCCATACAATACTGCGCTGCCACACTTATGTAATTGGATCTGTCTAAGACTTTTAATGACAACGAAACGATAGGCATTCAGCTTTTAGATGCATTTCGAATGTTTAACAACCACCACAATATCAGATGCTGAAATACACAATTGAGTCTTGCTTAATGGTCAGCAGTTTAATTAAGTATTACTCATACTATTACCGCTACATCCCCGATTAGAGACCCACATGTCACGAAACTAAATAAAGAAACCAATTATAGGAATGTTATATAGATCACTGTCTGAGACATCGCTATGTGATGCTGACTTAATTGAAAGGTAATTAAGTGATCAGAAGTAGATCCTATTAAAGGTAAAGATGGTTTATAAGAAATACAAGTATCTATTATAGCTACATTTGTTAAAAGACATTTCAACATCAACCCCATGTTAATATTTTCTCTTTTTGTTTTACTAAGCAAAACGTTAGAGATGGATACATGGATACATATACAGTATCGCATTATTTTTTTTACATCGTGTATTTTTTCAAACGGGGCGTCGTGGTCGTGATCGTATGGTAGATGGATTTATAACTACCTATGCAATCGGTGCCGCGAGGTGTCTTTGATACAATATTATGTGAAAAAGTTTGTCAGTGACTTGCGACAGGTTGGTGGTTTTCTCGGGTACTCCGGTTTCCTCCGTCAATAAAACTGACCGCCACGATATAGTTGAAATATTGTTGAAAGTGGCGTTAAACACCATAACTATCACCATAACCATATTTTTCAAACAGAAAGAAAGAACAAGTGATCTACGGTTTCTAATTCGACAAAGAGGAGAAATGCAATAACAACTAAAACATGTGTTGTTTGACCGCTACTGAGTATATTAGTCAAAATGAGGATTATAATTATAAGCGGTTATATTTTGCTATTGAAGGGTGTTTTATCATCATTGTCAGAAGAAGATGTCTTGCAGGCAGTGACTGTTTAATACACAGCAATAAAGAATTACGAATTGTGTTGTTAGGGTTTTAGTATGTTTGTTATTTATTTACGACTTCTGTATCAGCGACCTTAAAAATGGATTAAAATCGAAATGATTTGTTTAGTTTTATGGTAGTCCTCAGTCCAATGAACTGTTGAAACGGAAGGACTTGTTTAGCTTTATGGTCGTTATATGTTGTTGTTGTTGTTGATTTGGGATTTGTGCTGTCAAGTTAATTTCAAAGTCTGGACTTACTAATATTGTGATATTAAGACTAATGGCATAGGAAGAGTTTCAAGATACCAAAGGGGTAATCAGAATCCGTAAATCGAAGAACAGACATCACTATGGCTAAAGGAAAAAGGACAAAAGGAGATCATCAGAAAAGTTTGAAGATACCAATGGGGTAATCCGAATCCGTAATTCGAAGAACAAAATTCACAATGGCCAAAGGAAAAAAGGACAAAAGAAGATCATAAGAAGAGTTTGAAGATACCAAAGGAGTAATCAAAATCCGTAATTCGAAGAAGAACAGACATCACAATGGCCAAAGGAAAAAGGATAAAAGAAGATTATAAGAAGAGTTTGAAGATACCAAAGGGGTAATCAAAATCCGTAAATCAAAGAAAGACAGACATCACAATGGCCAAAGTGTCAGGAGAAGATTTCGTGAGAAATATAGAACTGCTCATCTTTTACAAATAACACCAATCTTTTGACATGAGCATACCTAATGAAAGTAATTCCAGAAACACTCTGCACGCACTAAACTAGATATCTACAGTTTTATTGGTATACTACGATTGGTTTATGCAGTGATCCTCCAATTACAATTGATTATTTTATTGAATCAAGTCAGACTTATGTCAGTATTATGTAGATGGTTTGATTAAGTAGACCTATCAGTATCAAATAAACTGCAATAGCATATCTTCACATGTGTAGTTCTGTGTTGTGATCTCCGTTAGGATTTCCGCGTAAAAGCGTCGGTTGGTTCGTCATTACTCCCAGAGGGTTAGAGTTCTATTTATTACCATTCGTTGTCTTTTTGTTCTTCTTTTGACCATTGTCTGTCCTTCTTTTATATATGGCTTCTGATAACCGACTTTGTGTTAAGACTATGGTGTTTAACGCCACTTTCAACCAATATTTCAACTATATCGTTGAGGTCAGTTTTATTGGTAGAGGAAACCGGAGTACCCGGAGAAAACCACCTATAAAATTCGGAAGAGTACACTAAAATGCTTTCCGCAATATTATCCACAAACACTATCATTACCGTTTATCTTAGAGAAAAACACTGTCATATTTGTGAAAGTTCAGATTATGTCAATAACATTTCATCGTGATCAAATTCCGTGATGCATCGTTGACACCAAATCTGGTTACACTTGTCTGTAATTGTTATTTGGTTTTAGAAGAATTTTGTTTAATATATTTCATATGAAGATTAATTTTGCTTTACAAAAGATTCAAAACAACAAGTTAATTTAAAAATAAGTAGAAAGTGAAATACAATTTTCCATCACACACCACCACTTGAATGCCTTTTTTATATTTTTCATAACACGATGTAATGCTAATTGAACATGCACGATCATGGCCAAACTTGACACCTGAAAATCGCATTATAAAAAAACCCATGAAAATGAAATATGCTATTGTGTCAAATAATTGTGCTAATTAACAATAGCTATAAATGATGACCTGATTATATCAGAGTGTGTCACTAAATCAGACAATTCATGCTAAGTAAACATTCACTCCATACAGAATATCATATCGCTGTCTCCAGTATTATGTTATTTTGTCTAGTTATGAAAAGAAAGTTTAAACAGTGATGGTGAATAATTCCACCAATATCAACGAAAGTAGCAATGCTGTCTTTATTATGAGTCTGTGTTACTAAATAAGGGTAATAACAAAATTACCGAACTCCGAACAATCTTACAAAGGGAAAGTCAAAACTCATAATTATATAAACAGACAAAATCAGTCAACAACCGGAAAACTGTGAAAACCGTAACGACCCTGACTTGGTACAGGCATTTCTAAAGAAATGGTGGGTTGAATCAGATTTTAAAGCGCCAAATCTCCCGCTCTCATTACGGTTCAAAGGTTCCGACTGTCACTATAACAGTATTTAAATACAGGAACAAAATAGGTAAAATAATCAGACAATTTGTGCTATGCAATTATGTGTTTGTAGTATGTGATATTGTAAACAATGCTTAGGCAAGTAGACGATAGGATATGATGGTCAATATTGATGATTATCACTTCATGTGAGTGATTCGATTTACTTGTAATAACATGTTGCTTCCAAAATCTTTGACGAGGCTGTTAAAACAACATTGGTATATCAAACGTGGATGAGCTCCTAAGTAAACATTTCCATACATAAAGAATATCATATAGCTGTCTCCATTGCTATGCTGTCTTGTCTAGTCAATGTTTGACGAATCTCTCAAATGAAATTTTTACGTTTTTATTGCTATCACTAGGTCAATACCTCTGCTAGTTGATTATTTGTAACCGATGGTGCCATCAGCGCGTCACTGACTTATACCTCGAATTTGACGACAGTGGTCAACTCAGTACTAAAATTAATGAAAAATCATAAATTTTACAAATATGTGCAGCAATATATCAGCTTCTCCTGCATATGGTGCTTGCATCTCGCAATTGATTCGCTATGCAAGGGCCAGTAGCAATTATTCTGATTTCCTGAAACGTCATCTTCATCTGAGAAACAGGCTACTGGACCAGGGCTATAAAAAGATTCTCCTAATTCGATCTCTTAAAAAGTTTATATTCCGATACTAAGATCTTGTCGAAATATATTCCGTCTCTGCAGAGACGATGATAAACGATGCATTTTCATATAGTGAAAATGTATAAAGATAAGGAAGTCAACAAAAATATCAAAAATATTTGTTTATCAATGTGTGACGTAAAATTGTTTTTGACATTTGCTTCACTGGGTTTGGTACTGCTTTGACAACTATTTTACCTATTTTGTTCCAGTATTGTTATAAATACTGTTATAGTGACAGCCGGAACTTTTGAGCCGTAATAAAAGCGGGAGGTTAGGCGCTTTAAAATCCGATGCAACCCACCATTTCTTTAGAAATGCCTGTACCAAGTCAGGGTCATTACGGTTTTCACAGTTTTCCGGTTGTTGACTGATTTGTCTGTTTATATACTTATGAGTTTTGACTTTCCCTTTGTAAGATTGTTCGGAGTTCGGTAATTTTGTTATTACCCTTATGGTTTACTTGCTCCCAAATACCTTTTAATTATTGGGCTTTTCAATCTTTTGACTATGAACGTATCGGATGAAGGTTATTCCACAAACGCGTCCTATGCACTAAATTATATATTTACGTTTTATTTTACAGTGAAAGGTAATTTGAAATACAACCATAGATATCAAAATTAGCACGTGTACAACGCGTTTCTGTAATAACCTTCATCAGGTACACTCAAAAGCATAAACATTTGAAAACCACATAATTTGAAAATCTTTGAGATCAAGGAAACCAAAGGACCTAAACCGGATAGCCAAAATCGGCTTAGGTCACACATGCCTGAACACATGCGACCATTGCCAGATCTGACACTGAGAATGACATTATAAAGCATATTAAAATGAAATATGCTATTGTGTCAAATAGTGGGAATTAAAAGTAGCTACGATGTTCTTATTACCAGACTGTGTTTCTTCATCAGACAATTCGTGCTATGAATTTTTGTGCTTGTAGTAGATGATATTGTAAGAAGAGCTTGAAGAAACCAAAGGGGTAATCATAATCCGTAAATCGAAGAAGGACAAACAACACAATGGTCAAAAGAAAAGAGACAAAAGGACAAACAACGATCTACAAAACACTACACAGAAAACTAAAGATTGAGGAAACAATGTTTAATCAGGTAGAGTAGAATATGATGGCACTTCATGTGATTGATTCGATTTACTTGTTATAACGATGAAGGTAAAGTCTTTGACGAGGCTGCTAATACAACGCTGATATAACAAATATGGGCCCGCTGCTAAGTAAGCATTTCTTGCATATAAAATAGCTGTCTCCACAGTTATGTTGTTTTGTCTAGCTGTGAAAAGAAAGTTCAGACAGATGATAATTCCACCAATATCAACAAAAGTAGCAATGCTGTTCTTATTATCAGAATGTGTTACTATATCAGACAATTGGTGCTATGTAATGCTGTGTTTGTAGTATATGATAGTGTAAACAATGTTTAAGCAGGTAGACTATAGGATATGATGGTCAATATTGATGATTGTCACTTCATGTGATTGATTCAATTTACATGTAATA
Source organism: Bathymodiolus brooksi (assembly GCA_963680875.1). Classification (NCBI taxonomy): domain Eukaryota; kingdom Metazoa; phylum Mollusca; class Bivalvia; order Mytilida; family Modiolidae; genus Bathymodiolus; species Bathymodiolus brooksi. The sequence continues at coordinate 82,787,667 of OY804576.1, read as the reverse complement.
ATATTCTGCTTCCAATGATGAAGGTAAAATCATTGACGAGGCTGCTAAAACATCATTGGAATAACAAACGTGGATGAGCTGCTAAGTAAACATTCCTTACATACAGAATATCATATAGCTGTCTCCATTGTTATGTTGTTTTGCCTGTTTATTAAAAGACAGGTTGGAAATCCAGGTCCTGGCTTGGGACAGGCACGAACATGTGGCTGGGTTAAACCGGTTTTGTTTGATAAATCCGTAAAATTAGAGATCTATGATTTATTACTATTACCAAGTTGGTACCTCTCCTGGTGGAGTATATGTTCCCGGGGTATCATCTGGCCAGTAGTCAATGGTGCAGCGTTGACATGTTTATTAAATGTAAACGTATATATCTAACTTAGTGATATATTTATGTTTGTAATTCTCAGTTCGTAAATAAGGTAAGATTAAAAAAGGCTAAGGTCAATATTCCTTAAGCATGGGTAACAATAGGCGATTTTGTCTAGCCTGTTTAGGGACTTTGGTATACTTGCTCACAAAGACTTCTAAATTATTTGCCTTTCCTCATCTTTGGATTGTGAGCAAAACTGAAGGAGGTTATTCCACAGACTAAATTAGATATCAACGTTTTGTTGCACGATATAAGGTTAATTGAACACGTGCGATGTTGCCAAACTTGACACGGATCAATACATTATAAAACATATGAAAATAAAATATTTCATTCTGTCAAATAATTGTGGTAATTAAAAAGTAGCTAAACTGTCCTCAATATCAGACTGTGTTATAGACGTTTCACATTAATAACCATTAACTGTGTTACTATGTCAGACAATTGGTCCTTTGTGATTTTGTGTTTGTAGTATATAATATAACTGTCTCCAGTGTTATGCTGTTTTGTCTAGTTATGAAAAGAGGGTTTAAACAGTGATGGTAATTAATTCCCCCAATATCAACAAAAGTAGCAAAGCTGTTCTTATTATCAGACTCTAATTAGACAAATGGTGCCTCAGAGTGTTGTGTTTGTAGTATATGATTTTGTAATCAATGCTTAGGAAGGTAGACTATAGGATATGATGGTCAATATTGTTTATTGTCACTTTATTTGATTGATTCGATTTACTTGTAATAATATTCTGCTTCCAATGATGATGGTAAAATCTTTGACGTGACTGTTAAAACAACGTTGGTGTAACAAATAGGGATCAGCTGCTAAGTAAACATTCCTTACATACATAATATCTTAGAGCTGTCTCCAGTGTTATGTTATTTTGTCTAGTTATAAAAAAAAGCTTAAACAGTGATGGTCGATAATTCCACCAAAATCAACAAAAGTAGCAATGCTGTTCTTATTATTATAATGTGTTACTATATCAGATAATTTCTACTATACAATTCTGTGTTTGTAGTATATGATATTGTAAACAATGTTTAGGCAGGTAGACTATAGGATATGATGGTCAACATTGTTGATTGTCGGTTCATGTGATTGATTCGATTTACTTGTAGCAATATACTACTTCCAATTTTTGATGAGACTGTTAAAATAATGTTGATATAACAAATGTGGATCAACTGCTAAGTAGACATTCCTTACATACAGCATATCATATAGCTGTCTCCAAGTGTTATGTTGTCTTGTCTAGTCTGTGTTTGATGAATCCCTTAATATATCTATAATTGAGCATTCTTATTTTAATTTCTTTAATTTGTCTAGGAAATGAATTGGCAACATTTCATTATATAATATTATAAATATATATATTTGGAATGATTTTGCACTATTGCCGAACTGCAGGTTATCGAAATACACATTCGGTGAAATTGCTATATTAAAAACACAAAAGGTTTCAAGAACTACACATTATTAAAAAAAAAAAAAACGAATTCAACATGACGCTTTTGAAGGATTTAAATGACAAATACGTCATGCTAAGATCACAGTAATATATTGAAAACTGGATAATTTATATTTCATTGAAAGATCATCAGGAACATCAAAAAATGAATTGCTTATTATTTCGGGTTAACACGACGTCCAGATTACATCACTTCCGATGTTACACCATGTTGTTGTCGATGCCAGTGTTGCTTCTACGATAAGCACACAGAGCATTAAGGAGAAAGAACAAACACAGGTTGGCTCGGAATCAGGATAATGTGTCCGAGTGGGGTGACATGTCTATCCGCGGACTGTTTCTCCAGTCAGCTAGCACTATGCAAATCCAACTAAGCTTGTTGGTCTAGTACAGAGCGGACCTCATCATCATCTCATTGAAAATTAACTTGTTCGCGCCATGATATAGCTGAGTTGGCGTTAAACAACAATCACTCACTCACTCACTCACTCTCCAGAATTCAAAGTCACACCAGTAGGCACTATACGTGAAGGTAATCAGTAAGTAACTAGGTATATTGTATTTAAAAGTGAAGGTCATCGATCAGTAGGTATCGAGGTATTTAAAGGTGAAGGTCATCAGTCTGTACCTAGGTACTTAAAGGTGAAGGTCATCAGTCTGTACCTAGGTACTTAAAGGTGAAGGTCATAAGTAGATAACTGCTGTGAAGTAAACGTGTTTGTCTTTCGCTTTACTGGAGTTCTTAGAGGAACAGCGATCACAAGCAATATTATGATAAAAAAAAAGTAATGACTTTGATGAGGCGCTCTTTTATGACTTAGAGATTAGCACCTTTTACTTGCTATCTTATCAACATTATGATGTTAGTTAATTGAAAGACTCATCAGTAGCAACACTTTCATAATAGATATATGGCGGATTTTATACCATTAAGGTTATCTATAGGCGACATCACACTTGAACAGGCACTTGTACTACGATCTCTCCAAGAAGGTTATCATATTGAAAACAGAAGTCTTAAGCAATCTTCAAGTGTCAACACATTGGAATCATGTCAACTGTTTAAATCTTTATAAGCCATCTCTGGCAAAAGACAATTGATATAACTATAATACTTATGGCATATGTGAAGGAAGCAATGTTTTCTTTTATCATTGACATCTTCTCGTTATTAGTTTGTAGTTTTATCTATACTTGACTTCAATATCATCTCAGATACAAGAAAATAAAATGAAAAACAGAAAAATATCGTCTAACAGTAAAATCGTAGAATTATACTCGACCGCTCACTTTACTGGCTGTACAGGCAGTTCAATAAAAACTAGCGGGGTTAAACTAGTTTTATTGACCTAATAATTCAATCTAAACAATTATTATATTATCCTGAGAAAACCTTAGAATAAGAACAATTACCAGATTATTGGCAGTTATTGGCCACAGCTTTAATGATTTAATTGTAAATATAAATAGATAGATAGATAATAGATACTAGTATATATATATAGTTAGTTAGATAGATAATAGATACTAGTATATATATATAGTTAGTTAGATAGATAATAGATACTAGTATATATATATAGTTAGTTAGATAGATAATAGATACTAGTATATATATATAGTTAGTTAGATAGATAATAGATACTAGTATATATATATATAGATAGATAGATAATAGATACTAGTATATATATATAGTTAGTTAGATTATAGATACTAGTATATATATATAGATAGATATATAATAGATACTAGTATATATATAGTTAGATAGATAATAGATACTAGTATATATATATAGATAGATAGATAATAGATACTAGTATATATATATAGATAGATAGATAATAGATACTAGTATATATATATAGTTAGTTAGATAATAGATACTAGTATATATATATAGTTAGATAGAAAATAGATACTAGTATATATATATATAGTTAGATAGATAATAGATACTAGTATATATATATAGTTAGTTAGATAATAGATACTAGTATATATATATAGTTAGATAGATAATAGATACTAGTATATATATATAGTTAGTTAGATTAATTGATAATACATTTTGAAGACAACTAGCTTCGTACACGTACTTATAAAATGTTCAACGGTTGCCGAATTTTGTAAATGGCAACAACTAGATAGATAAAATCAATATGCAAATTGTAGGAAAATCACAAGTCACCCTGGGAAACAGAGGTAACTAATGTTATCCTTTTGAAGATCAAGACACCCTGGGAACAGAGATGCTGTAATTAACTTGAAGTTCGATATAACGCAGCGAATTGTGCCAATCCAATTCAGCGAAGTAGTGTGAATCTCACAAATAATTCAATGTTTTATGAGGTCCGTACATCCACATTTTAATTTGTCAGAATAGTACTTCAATCTTCAATCCATATCATGTATTAGACATCAACCAAGTAGATCCGTGAGCCTGAAAAATATTCAAACTTTCGGCAGTATTGAGTAAATATGCAATAAGCGAACTAAAGTTGGGTTGGGAGGGTGGAATGCTTTTGATTTTGTTTTCTTTTGTTTCTTGGTCTGCAACTACAACTTCGTCGCTTCAGATTCAATTTGAAATGAATTACCCAAGATGCAATTCAGATGACTTCATAATGGGCCATATCAAATTAAATAACAATATCTCGGTTTCACCGGATACATGGATTTATGAACTGAACAAGACATAAATCCTATTATCGGGAGGCGTTTTGTTCCAGAGAATAGACAGCCTGGACTAAAAGGAGGCCAGTCTGACGTTCGCAGAATACAAACTGCCATTTGCATGCTATCCATTCACGAACATTACAGAACATACTATTTATATATGCGTACTTATTGACACATTTATGTATTTTCTGTCTGTAATTTCTCTGGTTTCGAACATTAAAATTATGATATATGAATTTAATAATAAAAAAAAATATGATCCTAAAATATAAAGGAAAGAGAATTAGATAGATTTCCTGTGTAAAAATTGAATCAATTGTAAAGTATAGATAAATAGTCTTGTTCGTTTAGTTATACACACCACTTTCATTATTTCCAATTGGAAGGTATAGCTTGCGAATCTTATCTGCCACTGTCGAAGTCTTTTCCATGCAATTAATTAAAAATGTAGCAATCAAGATTAATTAGGTTAATACATGAATGCAATAAAAACAAATAATAATAATAAAAACAAATCGACTCTTGTGAACCTTCAGTAGTTCCGTAGATGGGTTTAAGAAAACAGTACTTCACGATAGAACACCTCAGCACCTGCAAGACTGGCCTGACTCACGGTTCTATGGAAGTTTGTCGTCGCGTTTGTGTTCGTTGTGTCGTTATATCTTTGTGCTTGTGTCGTTATTAATTGTTCCTCAACACTGATTTTTGTACTCGGAGTTCATCTATATTCATGTTGTAATAAGGGTACCAAAGGGGTAATCAGATGCTGTTAATCGAAGAAAGACAGACAATACAGTGGCTAAAAAGAAAGAACCGGGTTGCGATTACGACAAACGGAACATATTTTGGTCATTGTTGACACAGATATTCTTAGCTGTAAACCTATTCATGGTAGCGAGTGTAAAACTTTCGAAGTGATGATTTCAACTTAACTATAGTTGTAATTTTTGCTATGGAAATTTGTGCTTCCGTAAACTAAGGTTGATAAATGTTTAGAAATAAGACATCGGATTAAGATATCATTAGTTTATATTGTTATCTTATACACAAGCATGAGTTATCAAAATAGTTCAGAAGTTAACAGTTTGTTTATGAAGAACTTGAAGGTATCCAAAAACAACCTGACTGAAATATAAATAAAAATTGTATTTATTAGGCAATATTATACACAGATCAGATAATATTCCCATAACAGCTTTGGGGAAAACTTACGGCTAATTCTTTTTTTTTATTGTCGCATTAAATATAACACGAGCCCCTGAATGAGCCATATAACATTCTCAAATGTCACTTTATTATCCTCACTGGACTTTAAACAACAGAAAGACTTTTTACGATAGAATTAGTAAATTAAAAAAGCATGGATCACACGGTTTAATAGAATAATAAAACCCCCGAGGAGACATGGTATTAATCTTAGCTCATCTTAACTCTTAACTAACATGTGAACCAATCCTTATTAAGATGGACACCCGCAAAACAGATTTAATTTCTGAGATAAATGCAGGTATCAGATTACCAATCTGCGCATGAAGACCTAAATGCATCTGTCTAACTTGACGATCAACTATTAATTGATAAATAATGACTAGCGGTTGTGGAAACCTCACAGAAAATTCAACTTGAGGTTGCATCGGCTACAATGATCATTCATATATACAATAAAATAAAAATCAAAATACCACACTGTGCAATGTCACTAGTGGAGCAGGGACTGGTAATCCTCCCTGGGCAGCTATGTCACTAGTGGAGCAGGGACTGGTAATCCTCCCTGGGCAGCTATGTCACTAGTGGAGCAGGGACTGGTAATCCTCCCTGGGCAGCTATGTCATTAGTGGAGCAGGAACTGGTAATCCTCCCTGGGCGGCTATGTCACTAGTGGAGCAGGGACTGGTAATCCTCCCTGGGCAGCTATGTCACTAGTGGAGCAGGGACTGGTAATCCGCCCTGGGCATCTATGTTCAACCCGGTATTAAGGACTGGTAATCCTCCCGGGGCAGCTATGTTCAACCCCGGTATTAGGGACTGGTAATCCTCCCTGGGCAGCTATGTTCAACCTCGGTATTAGGGACTGGTAATCCTCCCTGGGCAGCTATGTGTAGAGCAGGGACTGGTAATCCTCCCTGGGCAGCAATGTGTGGAGCAGGGACTGGTAATCCTCCCTGGGTAGCTATGTGTAGAGCAGGGACTGGTAATCCTCCCTGGACAGCTATGTCATTAGTGGAGCAGGAACTGGTAATCCTCCCTGGGCGGCTATGTCACTAGTGGAGCAGGGACTGGTAATCCTCCCTGGGCAGCTATGTCACTAGTGGAGCAGAGACTGGTAATCCGCCCTGGGCATCTATGTTCAACCCGGTATTAGGGACTGGTAATCCTCCCGGGGCAGCTATGTTCAACCCCGGTATTAGGGACTGGTAATCCTCCCTGGGCAGCTATGTTCAACCTCGGTATTAGGGACTGGTAATCCTCCCTGGGCAGCTATGTGTAGAGCAGGGACTGGTAATCCTCCCTGGGCAGCAATGTGTGGAGCAGGGACTGGTAATCCTCCCTGGGTAGCTATGTGTAGAGCAGGGACTGGTAATCCTCCCTGGACAGCTATGTCACTAGTGGAGCAGGGACTGGTAATTCACCCTGGACAGCTATGTCACTAGTGGAACAGGGACTGGTAATCCTCCCTGGGCAGCTATGTTCAACCCCGGTATTAGGGACTGGTAATCCTCCCTGGGCAGCAATGTCACTAGTGGAGCAGGGACTGGTAATCCTCCCTGGGCAGCTATGTGTAGAGCAGGGACTGGTAATCCTCCCCGGGCAGCTATGTGTAGAGCAGGGACTGGTAATCCTCCCTGGGTAGCTATGCGTAGAGCAGGGACAGGTAATCCTTCCCGGGCAACTAGGTCACTAGTGGAGCAGGGACTGGTAATCCTCCCTAGGCAACTATGTGTAGAGCAGGGACTGGTAATCCTCCCTGGGCAGCAATGTCACTAGTGGAGCAGGGACTGGTAATCCTCCCTGGGCAGCTATCTTCAATCCCGGTATTAAGTGGGGTTCGTGTTCTGTGTAGTGTGCTATAGATCATTGTTTGTTTTTTGTACTTTTTCTGTTGGCCATTGTAATGTTTGTCCTTCTTCGATTTACGGCTTCTGATTACCCCTTTGGAGTGTCTTATAAGAAACAGGAGTTGCTTGCCCTTCCCGGCGGTTGTTGGTGGGGTCCGCTTTGCTAATCTATTTGTTAGCTAAGCTTTCTGTTTTATGTTTTTTGTATTGTTTGTCTTCGTTCTGTGTCTTGTGCCCAATGTAGCCTGTGTCTCTGGATTGTCCCTTCCATTTTTTCAAACGTTTATTAATTGTATGTTGACGAATAATAACTTGACCGAAATGTTAATTACATTCTTATAGGTATGCAATACAACCTGACCGGAATATAGAATAGAAATTGTAATAGACAATATTATGATGAGATGAGATAATATTGACAGCTTTGAGACAAACTTGCGACTAATTGTTTATTGGATTGTCACCTTAAATGTAAAACAAACCCTTCAAAGACTCATAGAACAATCTTAAATGTCTTACTTTATTATACTCACTGAACTTTGAACAGCAGAAAGAGCCAGACTGTTTACGATATAATTAGTGATTTAAAAAGCATACATTACACAATTTGATAGAATAATCAACATCCCAGTGGACTCATGGTATTACTCTTAATTTAAGTGACATGTGAAAAAAAATCCTTATTAAGATGGACACCCACAACACAGGTTTGATTTCTGAGATAAATGCAACTCTCAGATTACCAATCGGCCTAAATGCATGTGTCGATCGACTATTAATTTATTAATTGTGACATGCATTTTCAAAAACCTCACAGAAAATGCAACAAGAGGTTAACCTGTCCTTCTTCTCTTTACGGCTTCTGGTTGATCCTTCCGTATCTTCAAACGTTTCTTGCATCGACTACAATAATCGTTTATATACAGTTTTATTTCTGTTGGCTTAGTAATTTCTGAGTTGCATTCCCTCATAGAGTTCGATGTTAATTATATCCTGCGGTGGCGGCCATATTTCTAAATTTCCAATCAACATTAGAAACTTACATTTTGTAGAAGGCAATACAAATAGCATTTTAGACAATGGTGGGGGTTTCACAGAGGAATGGCTTTTAACAGTTCTCTTGTCTTTTCCCCCTACTTTTGGCTATCGTATTGTCTATCATTCTTCAATTTACAACCTCTGATTACCTCTTTGGTTTTATAGCATAAACTGTTATGTTCAAATATGTTCCTACATCAAACTATATTTGATCTACTTTCTTTTGTGATTCAAAGCATTAAGAGTTATATAAGCATGCTTATTAAAGGAAATGATGTGTTGTTTCTATCTTCGTAGTACAGTTCACTGTAGTGCGGTGACCAAAACTGTTTTCATATATAAACGACATTCTATGCGTCACTCCCCTTCATGTCGTGTTACCTTATTTTAATAATTTGTTTGCATGGCGTTTATGTTTATGCTTCAGTAATTGCTTAAGACATTGTGGTATTAACTGTGATTTCCACGTAGAAACGACATCATTTTCGTTAATATATACAACCGGTTCCATGCCATGGACCGGGAGATTTCTACCATTTCGGAGGACCGGTTTGTTTTCTCTTTCGGATTTAGTAGGAATTTCATATCATTATCCGATCGTTTGCTAATTAATTTTCTTTTGCATTCTATATTTCACTTATTCGAATTTTAATATTATTGTGCTATTTTCTCTAATTGCTATTTAATTTTAATGTCACGTGATTTTTTGCCTTTTCTGATTAAAAATGTTCGCGGGTGTCTTATATGCAAGAGAATTGCTTTCCCTTCACAAGCACCTAGGTTTATTTCCGGTTTTTAGTGGGTTCATGTTGGTCATATTTAAGTTTTCTATATTGTGTTTTTTTCTTTTGTCTGTCTTTGTCCTTTGCATAGTGCTCAATGTAGACAGTGTATCAATCTTGATTTGTTCCTCCGATTTTCTCTAACGTTTATTTGTTACGCAATCATGAAATAAGTAATTTACATGGAAAAAATAGTTACCCTACTGAAACTTGATTAATAGCTTATAAATCACCAGAGGGTATGGTTCTGGTGTACTATTACCAACACCGAAAGAGAATTATTGCATATATTTCAACGCGACACATGTACAGATCTGTTGTGTAGGGCTCAGTTACTTAACCTGGTGGTCTAATAACTAAATAGTACTAATGATAGGATGATAATAAGTTCAAATATTGGACAGATGTTCACAGGAATGTAGAGTGTTTTGATGTTTGGTAACATGGTGCATTGAGAGTTTAGAGAAGACAGTAATTGGTGATAAATAATTTTTATTATTATTGATTCATGATTCATTTTTACAGGTTCATTTTTTGTGGATATAAACAGCCAATAATCCAAGTAAAAAGGTCCCACACAATATGTTCTGCAGTACTTTTACATTGTTTATTTATTGATTCTTTGTACTTTCCGGTATTTGTAGCGATCAGTAAATAATACTCTTCTGGTACCTATATAGAAGATTGAATCAACTATTGCTGTTTTAATACATGTGTTAGTATTTATAAAATAACAATCGGAACAGACATTGATTGACATGATGTTCAATAAAACGTATGATTTCTATATTAAAGAGGGTTTGTGTTCAGCTGGGGGCCGCCGTCATCGTGATCGTATGGTAGATGGATTTACAACTACTTGTGCCATCAGTATCTATCACAAATAACGTTGTGAGTTCAAATCCCACTCATGTTGAGGTGTACTCGATACAACATTATGTGATAAAGTTTGTCAGTGACTTGTAACAGGTCGGTGATTTTCTCCGGGTATTCCGGTTTCCTCCGCCAATAAAACTGACCACTACGATATAACTGAAATATTGTTGAAAGTGGCGTTAAACATCATAACCCTAATCCTAACCTTCTAATTTCAGCTTAACATATAACAACATTTTACAAACATAAAGATTAATACATGGTATTTTCCATATCGGCCCGTGTATCATCCCGAGACCTACATATTAGATGACACCGGAAGTAACTTGCGCGAAAAACACGGCTACGGATTATTTGCAAGAGACGCCCCTGATATGGATTATCAGCATGGGGCATGATATTATGGCTAGTTTACTTCCGTTCGTTATACATATGCAAAATCTTTCATATTAATGCTAAGTATATTACTATCAAGGTGCAGAAAATTTATAATGGCACAATTGAACATTTGTTGTAAGAGTCTGTATGTAGAAGTGTACCATTTGTGTCAAATTTGAGGTAAATATGAAGAAATGAGACAGAGAAAGTTGTTTCTTTAGTTTCTTTTTTTTGCGATATATTAATGAAATCCAGTTAGCAAAGTTAGGGTGGATAAATTATGTCTATTTCCCTAAGGAATTGTTGTCTTATTGTGCTGTTTTTATCTTTAGCTTTGTGTTTGCACTGCTGTTAGATTTTGATTCTGGATAATCGAATGACTCTGTAACATTGGGCACCTTGCATGTGTTGTATTTTAGTAGGATTAGAAATTTACACATCTGCTAAGTGGTAAACGTATATTGTCGTTTGCATTCATTTCAATTACCCAAATGATAGAACCGTTCCAAATTCTAATTAAAAATGGTAGCAACATGCAAAAAATGGCGAGGTTAAACTAGTTTTATGGGTCTAAACTTCCTCTCTGAGTTCTCAGTATCATCAGGTCTGTATCTTATTACATGTAAGTGAATGATTGGCATTAATGATGTGAAAAAATTAGAACTGGCATCTTGCCATAAATAACTACAAGCATGTAACATACCTACAATTTGCTGTGGTGCACAATGTGTCAATTCTTCATATGCTCCAATACAATATTACAAATAGGCTCCCATTCTATGATAGACAATTTTTTCCTATGAACCCTTATCTACATCATCATATCATCTTATAGATGATACTTGATAAATAATATCAACTAAATTATATAATTATTATAAAGCTCATTCAATCAAGAAAACCGTTTGAGTATGATATAATACTTGATAGCTTCTTAGGATGTTTTATTTAATGTTGTGAAAGCACTTATATCTAAGGCTCATACAGATAGTATACGATAAGACATACTTACACTATTCATCACTTAGTTAAGGAATATTACAAATTTAAATTGACAGAACATTCGCCCCTTTAACTCTTACAGGTTTGGTTTATTGTGCTTAAAGCCACTTTCAACAATTTTTCAGTTATATCTGGGCGGTCAGTTCTATTGGTGTTGCATCGAGTATGCACATTGTCTTGAACGGGGTTCGAACTCACAACTGTTGTGGTGATGGGCACTGATTGCACAGGTAGTTGTAGATCCAACTACCATAAGATCACGGCCACGACGGCTCTAAACTCTAAACAATTAATATTGATGTTGTCATAACGTACTGCATAAATGTAAAGCCTCTATTTAGATCCTTTCAACACAGACATGATTTACTACAGATATGTATGTGTGAATTTTACAGTTCCTAAAAATAATTTATGTTTTATGAAAGCTAAAGTCATTTGGCCATTTGAGTCACTTGTTTCAAAAGATTGTTTAAAATTATTTAGCAATAAGTATACCTGCTGAAGGTAAGGGTTTGATATATCAATATATATCGTAACTTTCAGAATTGCTACAGCTATAGAGTGATGCAATGGTGAGAAACGGACAGGCCACTTTATGGAAATAACCCGAGAGCCACAGGTAATATGTGTGGAAACATTGAGACTTGAGGTGTGTACTTTTCGGCTGATGACTGAAATCAAAGTAACTCTCAGTAATGCTAGAGAAAATCCCCTTAAAACACGGTTTTGTACTAATTGACTTTTAATTTCATTTAAGATTTATAGACAGTTTCTAGATCACAATATTTCTATTTAAATGGAATACCTTAATAAATATAACATTGCACATACCGTATTTCTTCTATTTAAAGCCTCCTTTCTAATTAACGCCCCCTCCCTTATTCTGGCCTATAGAACATTTTGACTTCTAATTAACGCCCCCATTTCATAAAATGTAAACTCCACTTATCGGTACCTAATCAACAACACAGCGTGTAAGAGTTCCCAAAATAGTTACAGCGTGTAAAGATTTTTAAACATCACTAATCAGCAATAATTGTCCAGGTAAACAAACACGTTTTCTGTCAACATTAAAGAACTTGGCTGCCGCATGTTTTTCCTTTTCTTCGGCAAATTTAATTACTTTCAACTTAAAAGAAAAATTATATTTGTGTCTAGCTTTATTCTTAGATTCCGTTTTAAGTAGCTGCAATAATGTAGCTCCTGTGACAAACTTGTGTCTCGGCAGAGCTACAACGCGGTCCCATTCGTCACAATGGAGCAAAAAAAAAGTTGCAGTTGAAACGTAAAAACTCACTATTTACGCTTCAAACATTTCATTATAACAATTACCGATGATCCCAGTCCTTGTTAAATCGGTTTGGCTGAGAAATATATGCTTTTCAAAGTTAGCAACAACCTTGTTCAAATTTATCGATCGTTTTCCATAACCGGAAACTACGGAAGGCGGAGCTTTTCTAAATATGGTATTTCTTATTACAAGCTGATGTAAACATTCCAATCGTAACTACTCGGCCATTCTCGCTACCCTGTTATTTGCAGTGTAGCGAGAATGGCCGAGTAGTTACGATTGGTAAACATTCACGCCTAAATCGCCAAATATGGTATCGACATCCAAATAGTGAGGCCGGAAATGACGAAATTCAAAATTTTCAAAGAGGAGATTTTTATTTTGTGGGAATTACATTCTAAAATACTGGTAGGTGATAAAAACTTGTTATAATAATGAACAAAAGGAAAGATTATGTCTTATTATTGATAAATGCAGGCGTCAGAAGCTCTGTAAGCGAGCGCAAACAATCTCGGCGGCTGCTTCATTACGTGTAATGGCATCCCGTTATAACCCTTGCGATTAAGCGAGCATTTAGGGTTTTATTATTAGAACTAGTTTTAAGTAGCAGTGGGTTTTAGTAAAGTTCTTAATTTTTCAACATCAGCAGCTTGTCCCGAAAATGTGTACGTACTACGTACACGGTAATTCTAATCCTATATTGAAAAACTTGTTGCCGGTTACAGTTGCAAATATTTTGCCACCTCTTTTAAGAAAAATTTAAATACTTTGCTGACTTCGATGGGCACGTGTTCTTTATTTCCATCATTTCGAACGAGTTTCACAGCAAAGTTGTCATTTGCATTATTTTCTTCTCTGTCACAACGAAGTTTCTCGCTGATCTCGTATGTCCAGATTGATTTATATACGTGATAACCTCGAATAGAACTTTCAAAATTAAACTCCATTTGCTGCTCCATGCACGTTTCTATATGGAATTTATAAATTAAGATCAGACCAACCGAACATGCACCGATTAACCGATATCAGAGACATTTCATTAGGTAATGTATATTGACATAGCACGTGTATATTTCTATAGTCAAACAGACTATATTAGACAAACAGACATCAAATTAACCTCATCTAACGGCTATAAAAGTCAGAAATTCGTTTCTCTAATTGACGCCCCCTATTTTAAAGATGTAGTCTCCCCCGGGGCGTCTATTAGAAGAAATACGGTATGTCCTTGCTCATGCAATGCAGAAGAAAGCATTTTTATGTACCCAATTTAGACAGAAAACAAGATAATAAGTTACATCTCTGGTTTGTAGGCTATTGTTAGGTCAACATGACTTTTGGTTTTAAAACAAGAGTTTACTAGTATTGTTGATTATTTCTAAATCAAATTAATTTTTACATCAGGTTAATCTTTCAAAGATTAATGGAAACATTTAGTTAATGCTGTTACCAATATGAATAACTTATATCTATAAATACATCAACTCGTAAAGATCTGAAAAAGAAAGAAAAAATATCGAATTCTTGTATATGTGTGAATCTTATTAATAAAGCTACCAAGTCTGACACTTCTAGACTTATTACGTCTTTAAGTAATACTTGCATTCGTTGTAACATATTTGTATCTGTCCCAAGCCAGCGTTGGAGTTCAAGGTTTGCCAAAATAAGTGCTTCTTGTTGTTGACCATCACAGCTATTTGTTTGGTTTTTTTTTCAACCATAAAGTTGAACCCAGTGTATCATGTAATAAGATAGTTGTAAATCTTTATCTTCGTCATTGCACGTACATTTTGTTTGTGTAAAACACACATTGCAATGAACACTATAAAAACAATAGACAGGACAGAAACTATACTGTTAGGCCCTTTAGCGTGTTTGTTTCAAAGACTTTTATATTATTTGGCTTTCCAATCTTTTGACCTCGAGAGCACGTGAAGAAGGTTAATCCAGAAACGCGTCGTGCGCACTAAATTAACAGATAGCTACGTCTTCATTAACTTTTAAAGCGAAAAAAAACATGACATATAATATTTACGATATTTTTGTTTATTGAAATGTATTTTGCATGCGCTTTTCAAAAACTGTTTTTGAAAGATTTTGTTTAGTGTTAAAATACATTTCTTTCGTCAAATAATGAACGCATTTTGCTTTGAATCAACTATTATGAACGTTGATAGAGGTCATCATCAATCTTGGAAAATTACAACTGTATATATTACTTTTCTATGGAGCAAGGTTATACATTTACATGATTTCTCCTATGGAAAAAACTCCAATTCGCTTTTCTATCAAAGCGTATATGTTTCTTATCAACTGGGGAATCTTGATTGAGCTTTTGATCACACAGTGATAAGTAATATAAAACGTTTAATGAAGGGGGTGAAAAGTTGAAGAATTTGGATCTTTATATATGTATTCAATTTTGTCGCCTTAACGAAATCGATTAAGAAAGTTATAAGAAAGAATGAGTCTAATTAATTAATGTACTCCTTGGATTCTATCTTAGAATCACCTTTATTAGAAAAAATACATTTACACGCTGCCAGAATTGTAGAAATAGTCTCTCATTGTATGAAAGAAGAGCTTGAAGATACCAAATGGGTAATCAGAATCCGTAAATCGAAGAAGGACAGACAACGCAATGGCCAAAAGGACATACAGCGATCTACAAAACATACACATAAAGCTAAAGATCGAGTAACACGAACCCCACTAAAAACTGAGGGTGAACTCAGGTCCTTAGAAATAGTCTCTCATTGCATGGAATATACAATGTATACCAAAAATTATATATATTTGTGAAAAACTTTATAAATTGTAGACAGGAGATCATGACACTTCCGGTTTATCGAATATTACTTCTGATTTGTCCGCTCGTTCATACTGTCCGCGATTTCCTTATGTTATTTTATTTTGTGTGTAATGTTGTATGTATGTCCATACATATTTCTTCTGACTTGGGTTCTCTACATCAGAAAATGATATATAGTAGTACGGATTACCCAGTTGTTAGACCCCATTGTAACATTATGAATTGATCCGTTAAGCTTTGCATAGTAGTCGAGAAAATTTTGATGATGAACCCCACTGTAGCATTCATAATTGATTATTTAGATTTTGCATATTATTAGGGACTAGTCAGTTGATTTACTACAATGCAATGATTGTCTATGTTTTACAGGGACTATTCATTTGATATATCACACTGCAACATTATTATTATTTTTTTTTTTTTTCTCTTTTCCATGAAACTCTACAAGTGATTTTAAACACTGTAGCAGAGTTGGGTTTAAATATACTTCCGACTGCAACATTATTTACTTAATTTATGCAAGAAGAGTTTGAAGATACCATTGGTGTAATCATAATCCGCAAATCGAGGAAGAACAGACAACACAATGGCCAAAAGAAAATGCACAAAAGAACAAACAGCGATCTATAAAATACTACACAGAAAACTAAAGATCGAGCAACATGAACCCCACTAAAAAACGGGGGTGAACTCATGCTCCACAAGTGGCACCCGTCGTGACACTAGATACAAACCCGGTGATAAGTCATGAATTAATAAAAATGCTAACAAGTGGAACATATCGGTGAACATTTGTGTCACCGATATTCTGTAGCGTACACATTTCGATCATTATAATTGTATTATTACCTCTTGTATAGAACTATCTGGGTAACATATAAAGAACACATAAGACATGTGTGCTATAAATTCAAGCCATTGAAACATTTAGAATTGTCATTCTGAAAATTTAATTTTACACCATCTTGCTAATTTATCATTTAGGATTGTATTTGTGGACAGATGGAGCTTCACTTTGAAAGAAGCAATTTCAACGGAATGTGTTCTTTTGTGTATAAATCTGTTTGTAATGTAATATTCCCAGCAGAATGTAGCTTGTAACTTTATTCTTTCAACATTTAAAATAATATTTTGTGCTATAAATTAAGAGGAGTTTGCATGCTGTGATGAATTGTGCCCATTTCTTTGTTCTTTTTTTTTGCTGATAACATCAAACGAAATAATAGACAGCAGAACATTACGACTATCTCATGATATAAAACATTTTTGATATGGCTATTTCCAGATCATTTAAGTCATAACTTTGATCTAATCAAAATTAATGATTAGCAGGAGAAAGGGCTTATATAATGCACTTTTATAGATAATTCACAGTAGATGTTGCATGCAGGTATCCTTATGCATAACTGCATTATGTTGAACCATCATTTACAAAGTTGATTTATAAATTATCTTGACTTCGCTCCGTGGATCTTGGTAGGCAGCAATATCATGCAAATACTAACTATGTGCAGAAACCATTGGCTTTCCAATTATTTGGTATTGAGCGTACCTGATGAAGGTTAATCCAGAAACGTGTCGCATGCTCTAAATTTTATATCTACGTTTTATTATGTTCTAATCCATTTGTCAAATTATACCCTATATTATTTTCATCCTAATCTTTGATATTGTTGTACACACATATGAATTGTATTACTATATTATGAAAAGAAAGTGATATGATGGACAATATCAACAAAACGAACAAATCACCATTCACTCAACATAACAAATGCCACGACATGCAACGTTGGAAATCCAGGTCTTGTCTTAGGACTTAAAAAAATTGCGGCGAGCGGAGGGAGGCGCGATAATTTTTGGGGTATTTCGTGATAATAATAGGATATTATACATTATTATACAGCTATAATTTTAATTCAATCAAAAGCAATATGGTTGTGATCGTCTTCCGTAATTAGAATCGTCAAAATGAAATACAACCGAATTAATATCAAATGGTGACTTGTTTCAACATCATTTAAAATATACCTTGACATTTTTTAATACTTGTACATTACGTTCACGATATTTTATTACAACACATTTGGTTCCTGTTCTAGTTAAAGGACTTTATCAAACAGAATCATACAGTTTTTTTTTATTAATTGCGATCTATTTATAGAACTGTTGCTGACAGACCTGTGTCTACGTTAAGGGTTAATACCTCTGCAGTTAGAAAATAGACTTTGAACTACAGTAGTTTTGTTCCATTGTTGCACTCTGATTTGAGGTCTGACAAATAATAATCTTTACTTTAAGTTGCTTCAGTTTATGACTGTCAGTGTCAACACTACATGATGTTTCATTCCATAACCAAAACGGACCATTACTAAAACGGACTACACTAAAATGGACCATAACCAAAATGGACTACCAGAAAAAAATATGTATTGCAAGAATCTTTATTTAGTTTTTATTTTTAGTGTGCGTTGATTTTTTTTTTTTAAACTTATCTTATTTGTGATAATTACTTTCTAGATTTATGAATAAATCAAATTAGTACAGGTAACTTAGTGAAGCCAAGTAATTATTGGTGTTTTAATTGGTTTATGACACCCAAATCGCTTTTAATTAGATTAAATGATTTGATTATCAGGTGATTGTGTAAGTGTGTGTGGTCTTGAATTTACTTTTCTGGAGCAATCTGCACAGTGGTCTGTCCCCATTGTGAGAATGATAATGAATGAAAACAAACTCCATGTTCTTTTATTGTCTATGAACCAAAGATCAAAGAAATTTACTCGTTTTTGTGATGGAATTTATCAAAATTCCATGTACTGCAATCGGTTAATTATATCTTAATTACTTTTTTTCTTTTTATCAACCCAAGCCCATATTCTTTGGGGGAAACTAAGATTAAAGCATTGAGGGTTTAATAATCTTTGTAATTTAAAACCAAATTCTTTAAAATTAATTAACTTTTAATCAAATAAAAATCAAATTAATCATAATTGTAATTAAGTGTGTAACAATTAATTGTATGATTTGACTAAAAATGTGCTTGCAATGGTTTTTTTTTGCAAAGGACTGGGAGCTATAGGGGCCAAAATCGGCCCCACCTCAGGTGTCGATAAAACAACAACAACAACACTCCTAATAAACTGTTGCTATCAGAATCTGCTGTAAGTTGTCTTTTACGTGTAAGGAGTGTGTCCTTTACATCCCGCGCTAAGGGATGTATTAAAATTGTTCATCATAGCTGTCTGGTGTCCCTTTCACATAAAGTCGGCGTTTTCCTATAGGAAGCCATTTGTTATTTTATTTATGCCAAATTCGCAGTCATGTTAGGATTCTAATAATAATAGGTTATTAAACATTATTATACACGCTATAATTTTAATCCAATCAAAAACAATATGGTTGTGATCATCTTCCGTAATTAAAATCGTCAAAATGAAATACAACCGAATTAATATCAAATGGTGTCTTGTTTCAACCTCATTTAAAATATACCTTGACATTCTTTCAAACTTTTATATCACGTTCACGATCTTTTATTACAACATTATTTCACTCAAGTGTACATTATGTCCTGTTCTAGTTAAAGGACTTTATCAAACAGAATCATAAAGTTTACATGTAATGCAGTTAATACGCATTTAAGCCACATAATAATATTTCTATTTTCCACACCTTGTGGTGTGGGGTCGCTATTGTGCATGCGAAATATTAATTGCAAACCCCATTGACTGGCTATTTGCTGCCTGTCTAGAATATTTTTTTTTTCTCGATCGACAGTTCAGAAGCTAGAAAACGATATGATGAATAGTGTCTGTCAATCATGCAAACAATAACTTATGCACATGACAGAACGCATTTTCAATGCACTACATACACAAACTTTTGATCCATCATTTGTCCATTGGAGGTTGATTTAAGAGAATGGAACTGATAGAAGTTAAAAGTTTAATTTGGGCGCAAAAGGGGAAACTTTATATAATTTATGAAAATGTGATGTAACATATGCGCCAGGGATATTTCCCGAAATTCTTTCAAAATGATATAAACTGTTAATATCTTCCTGGCATTGATGAAACCAGATATGTTCGTGGTAGCCCATCATAAAATACTGTCAGTTCCCTTTTAGCGCTCTCGCTAACATTAAATTTTTCCAAAATAAATAACAAATCTTTAATTTTTTGTCTTTCTTCTTCAGACAAATCTTGGTATGAAGATTTGTTGGACGACGGATTGAAATCGACTTTAACAGTCTGCCCATCAGTACTTTCTAATTTGAAGTACTGGGGTACAAGGCCATATGACTCTACAAACCAAAGCGCAGTTTCAAGCTTCGATTTAAATTATTTTAATTTCCTTGATTTGTTATTTTCGAATATTAACGCCTCTCCCTCTTTATGTGCAAACGAACATATGTTTATAATTAAAACACACTAAACAAATTAATACAAATAATTAAATACATATAAAATCATAGAAATAATACATAAAATATCATATTTATTCAAGAAATTTACATTTTTTATTTCAATAGTTCGTTTTTGTTATGGTCCGTTTTGGTTATGGGATGAAACATCCGGTAGCGAGTGTCAATATACGTTCGTGCTATATTTGCATTCCCTAGCTTTCTATATATAGTTGGACCATTGAGCAAATTGGCATATACACATGTACTGTACATATTTCTTCTGCTGAAGGCTACACAAATACGACTTTTTGCATTTTGTGTGGTATTAATTCAAAGCATAGTCTAAGTGATATTTAAAAAAAAAGGGGGGGGGGGTACATATTAAACATTATCACCAAAATATATGTCTCACGCAATGATGACATCACAAGTTTTTGTTATAAGAGTCTTATAACAATATTGGTTGTGATGATGATGATGATGATGATGAGGAGGAGGTGGACAGTGATGATATGGAATATACTGAGGATGCTATTGACAATATGATTTTAGAATTTTCAGGAGATTAATATAAACATGAATCCAAAATAAAGTGTCTTTTTGTGTTTTTTACTTGCATTCTGGTCTTACCTAATGCATAATTGACATGTCCACATACTATTTGGTACATCATCATGTTTTGATTTTGGTGGTTTGAATTAATGGTCATTAATGTAGTTTTCAAATTCGGGCCTGTAGAATTGATGGTGGGCCTGTAAATATTTGAACTTACAGGCCCGGTGGGCTTGTAAGGTAAAAAGTTAAGCGTAAAGACTGCCGTTAGCGATAAATCTCTGGAAAATTGAAATAGTATAAAGTTTGGAAAAACTTTCGTCTGCTTCTACTGTAGTCCGCTTTTACTGTAGTCTGCTATTTATATCCAGGTTTCTAAAACAGGCAAAGCGTCCCCGACTTTCATTAAAATCGATGCGTATTTTGATTTACTATATTCGATGTATCTTATTCCAATTTTAACAGCTCCTGCATATATATCCGTTGTTTATACAGTGACGACAATCGCATTTAGCGTCACACCAACTGAAATACCATAAACTTTCTTCTCACATTATTACCGAGAAAAATACTCCCGCAAGCTTGGAACAACATAATACTTCGCACGCATGTTCATTTTTAGTAACAGGTTCGATATACAAAAGAAGAAGTTGTTCCATGGTTGCGGGGACTATATTTTTTTTACTTTTTTATGTTAATTTAGGCCTGTTTTGTGGTATTTTCAGTTTTTAGACATAATTTAGCGGTTGATTGTGACGTCATAGTGTAAAATTATGACCAGATTAAGTTTGAATTGGGGAGATCTTATCCAGTACTGCTTTCCGAGAAACTTTCAAAATAATGAATTTGCAATTGAAAAATACATATTTTTAGGGCATTTTTAAGCCCTTATCACCCCCACTCCTTTTCAGTTTAGTCTTTATCAATTATAGAGTTAAGCTATCATTGGTTCATTGGAGACAATTTTATCTAATCCAATTTATATTTTCATAAAATGGCATGAAACTAAAAAAATAAGGAAATGACTTTTCTCCCATTGATGTCCATCAATATACAGTCAGCTTGTTTTCGTTAACAATTGCCCTTTGGTGGACACATAAATGTCTGAACTGTCCACAAACTTTCCAAAGCACAGTGTTGTGTACCAGGAGACCCATATACAATCCACAAGATTATCATTAAGTCATTTTGTAAACTCGCTGCCATTCTCATTGCAATCTTTAATTGAAGACGAGTTCATTGGTTAGATAATGGTCGATTTAGGTGTATGAACACCAGAATTCATGTAAAGGAACATTATGAGTATGATAGCGTTAGGTGGTGCCTGAGTAACCGTCTGTGTGTTTTTAATTCAACTGCAAGTACGAAATGCACGTCGTACAGTATACTAGTAATCTTTATATATGTCATACGTTGTATCCACCTACTGAGTTTATTACCAATCTTTATGGACGAAATCCCCAAACCAATTTCTCAGTGTAACATAATTCATACAACCAGAGAACATTCACACATTTCGCGCTGGAATGCCATACCTCCTGGTATGAAACCAATAGAATGTGGGACTTTAGTGATAGGAAACCATCCAACGTGAATGTGTGGAACATTGGTGGATTAAGATACGTCTGAAGATACCAGATATCAGAGCCGTAATTCGAAAAAAGACAGACAACACAATGGCCAGAAGAAAAAGGGGAAAAAAGACCAAAAAAAGATCTATTAAACAATACACAGAAAACTAAAGATCGAGCTACACGAACCAATATCTTGCAGGAATGATGACAATACATTCAAGAGATACTCTGAACAACATGAAATGTCGTCCCGTCACAAAAAAGTTGAGAATAGAAAAATTTGTAAAAAGTGAGAATATTATTATTACACTTCAAAATAAAATGTTGATTTTATATATAACTTGTTAGTGTTATTCCCCTCTCTGAATTTTGATTTGATCTGACATTAAGCGATTTAGTGAGGTTTTAATTGTATCCCGTTACGAATTCCCAATCTACAATAATTACAAATAAATTGCCCGTGGTTAATTAGATTTGTTTTAAAAGCAGTTGTGAAAAATACCGAGCATTTAACTATGCTTCGTAAAAGAGTAATGAAATTGTAATGATGTGTTTGGTGAGCTACTGTTAATTTTGTCACATGTTTCACTAGTGACTCTTTAAAGCATTCGTTATCTGCTAAAATCAAACGGCATAGCAAAAACAATAACATAGATTTCATTGCATTATCTTTTCCATTAACGTGCACAAAAAATAAAGTGTCTTTAGAAACAAGCGCATCCTACATGTGAAGCATTTAATTTTATTACAACCACATTGATTCTTATGTTGTCTACTGTGAATTTCCAGCAAAGAGAAAGATGACACACATGCATGGACAAATTTACTTCCCACATTATCTAAACCAAGGGTTCCTTACGTTGAACTTGAAGTCATCAATTTTTGATGGCCATTGTGTTGTCTGTCCTTCTTCGATTTACGGCTTCTTATTACCCATTTGGGTGTATTAGAGTGTTTAACGCCACTTTCAACAATATTTCAGTGATATCGTGGCGGTTAGTTTTATTGGTGGAGGAAAACGGAGCACCATAAGAAAACCACCGACCTGTAGCAAGTCACTGACAAACTTTATCACATAATGTTGTATCGATCGAGTACACCTAGCATGAGCAGGATCCGAACTCACAGCATTAGTGTATTACCCATTTGATATCTTCAAATATTTCTGTAATAAGAAAATAAATCGTGCAAAATTTGCTGTTTCTAGTGAATAAAAATGTACCAAGCCGACAAAAATCGTTCATGTTTCTAAATATAAACCGTTTTATAATTAGTAAAATCTAATTCATTGGCTTTAATATATCTTGATACAGATTTATCCTTACGTCAGATGACTGTAAATAATATGGTCAAAATCACTAACATGTAAAATTCAATATCTGTCTGCAAGCTTTGGCAATGAATTATGGTGTAATTTAATCTGATTATAGATATATTGATATACACCATCGATAAATTAGACAGTCTAGCTGTTAGAAAACATTATTTCCTGAGGTGATTTAATGGTTAACAAAATAACACGGTAGACCTTTCAGTTATAAATTCAATTAAACGAGGTCTAAATATTCAATTAACTTAAAAGTTATTGAATATTATGGTGTGACCTTGCAGATTAAACATTTTCTTTCGTAAACATGGACATTTTTGTTACTTTAATTTACGCGAGACTATAATATAATATAATGCAGTATTTCGCCTTTTACCCTTTTGAACCAGTGTCTGCTTCAAATACCTAACACAGAATATCAAAGTCCAAAGGAAATGATATAAAAATTCAAGACAATGGAAGATTGTTAGAAGCAAAAATACAAGAAGTTTAACTATAATGTGCTTTGGACTGTTTAACCTCACAGTGGAAATTGGCGTGAAGTGCATTCCATATCACTACAAAAAAAAACCATAGTTGTTTACATGTCTCACAAATCCAGACAATGGATCAAACACTCGATAAACCTATTAATTGTTATACATACGACTGCATAATGGAATCGGAAGTGCTTGCAGTACATTAAAAAAAACAATAACAATAATAGCATCCGGTTCACCAGTTCAAACCAGGTTGTTAGTGAGGTTCGTGTTTTTCAATCTTGTCTGTATATGTGGTCAATTTTGAACTATGAGCAAATCCGCCATGAATGTTTTAAGTGACCAAAGGAATTTATTTATAACCCCATGTTTCGTAATTTGACCACTAGGCACTATTTTTGTTTGAAACATTATATTCTACATGATCCTAACATTTTCACAAACCGGTCGCTCCAATAACATTTAAGTTAATTTTATAAATCAAACAATTTTTTTTCTGCAAAATTAGAGGTTTCGGTGGTCGAATGGTTAAGTTCGGAAGCTTCTGGCCACAAATATAGCACCTTTTACATTGATTATTCTCCGGCACCTCCTTCAAGTGTTACTATTTTCACACGCCTACCCATGGATAGAGATTTTAGAGGACTGTTCGGAGTGTTATTCTGAAAAGTCTGGTAACTTGCTGAAGCACAAACAATCTAACATATAATACCCCTCAAATAGTATATAAGTTTGTAGCTCATTGCTATCCTTGTCAACTGTAGCCGCAAAATGCAGACAATATATTATTGTGTTATGTGGTCATGTTAATTCTAGAACTAAATCTATTGGTCAATTCTGTTTCTTAGGGGGGTAGGGGTTGTATTAGTTCTGATCATAAACGGTTTTTACAAGAAAATAGGCCGACAATTTTAACTGTAACAGAAGAGTATTACAGCACAAATACGACAACATTTACCATAAATCGAACAAAAACCCTTTATTATATAATAGAAGTTGAAATACATCGCAGTTGATGAAAACAATTCTTAAATATTTTTTTGTATCAAGTATAGTAGTTCCGGTAGATATTTGTTCATATCATCAACATATTTTCAAAATTGAAGTAATTAAAGTTGGATTTCTTAGATGTGTAGAAAGCTTGAAGATATCACAGGGGATAAGCAGAAGGCGTAAATCGAAGGACAGACAATACAATGTCCTAAAGAAAAGAGACAAATAAACCTTGGTCGACAAAATACTACAAACAAAATTAAAGATTGAGCAACACGAACCCCACTTAAAACGGGAATGAACTTACGTGCTCCGGAAGAAAAAGCAATTTCTGCTTCACTAGTGGCACACGTCGTATTACTGTTAAGAGCTTGAAGATACCAAAGTGGTAATCAGAATCCTTAAATTGAAGAAGAACAGATAACACAATGACCAAAAGAAAAAGTACAAAAGGACAAACAACGATCTACAAAACATCCATATAAAACGAAAGATCTAGTAACTCGAACTCCCCTAAAAACTGGGGGTGAACTCAGGTGTTCCGGAAGGTTAAGCAGTTCCTGCTCAACTAGTTGCACCCGTCGTGTTAATCTAGTTACAATCCCGGTGATAAGCCGTGAATGAGGAAAGGAACGGGAAGTGTTCACGACAAGTAGGTCATATCGGTCGTCAACCAAGTCATGGTGGCGACCGTAAAGTTTTCGAAGTGATGACTTCAACTTAGCCAAGAGGGACCCTTTGTTCAGTAGCTTCCTTGTTTGCAGCAACCCTCTATCAAGGAAATCCTGATAGAAACTACAAGCTCCTACACGAACATCATGTGATATGGAAATAATTTTGCACACCAATATACGTAAATAAATACAAATAACGAAAATACATGTAAACGTTAGAGAATACCGAACGGGTTATCAAAAATGTACAATCCAGAGAAACTGGCAACATAGGGTACACAATTCTCTACAAAACGAATGGCAGTTAAAACGAATGGAACATCATTTTTATGCGGAACATGCACCAATATTATAACTATATTTTTTACATTCAGGAATACAATGAAAAGTATCAAAATATAATCTGTAAAACATTCCAATGATTCTTAACCCGCACGTTGTCTATGCTTTGTGTTAACATGCATTTTTCTTAATTCCTTTCGATATATTTCTGGATCTTGTAAACGCATATGCAACCCCCACGATGATATTAACCAACTTAGCAGCGAAATTTACATATAAGAAGAACAGAAATGTCTCAATAATATCTGTTGCACCTTTAGAAGAATATCGTGTTCTTCCAAACCTATGGAAAAAATTCCAGCTGATAAAACAAAACTTCTTCCAGCAACTCTGAATGAACACAATTTGAATATATTCTTAGTTTGATACACATTTCGGTATAAAATAATCAATTATAACTTGATTGATTTGGACTTTCAATACCCTACACGGCATGTGCAATTTCTGAAACTCTTCAACGGTTAGTAATGCATGATGACATGCATTCACAAAAGGTTCCATTAACTTAAGACGCAAAAACAACAACCGCAAATTACATTTCTGGTTTAATCACACGTGGTATTTCTCATTCTTTTTTCTATGAGGATTTGTTCAAAAAAGCTGTTCAGTCTGTCAATGACAGTATATTTATTACATCTTTGAATAATGTCGTGTTTTGTGAAAGAATGTGTTTTTTTTTATAGGTGAAACAATTTTGAGCAGATTTTATTTGTACAGTCAAACCTGCTTTAAAGGGAACCTCTGTATAACGAATCACTGTCTATAATGAACAACATTGTCTTCTGTCATTTATGAATAGTGCCTATAATCTTAACCTCTATTTTAAGGGCAACTGCTCATAAAGGACACATTTTCAGTTTCCCGTGAATGTCCTTTATATACAGGTTTGACAGTATATCAAATTCCATTAATCTGTTTGACTTTGGCTGCTCAATAGATTATGTAAGTGGAATGGTTGAGATACCATCAAACGATTTAATCCTGTCACATTTAGTATCCTTTCTCCATACCAGGACCTGGATTTCCATTCAGTTTCCGTTTGTTAAATTTTGTTTTTGGAGGATTGTAAGAGTAGTGTTATATTGTGAACTATTTCTGTTTAACATATTATGTTCAAGGAGCGTTTTATTTTTATCTATATATTTGAGAAACAAAATATCATTGACCTTCTTAAAACCGGCATTTACTATAGATATATGTTCTAGAAGGGTCCTAATCATATTCAAAATGAACCCTTTTGGACATTCGACAAATAAGATTCTTACGGAAATTTTGAAGATACCAAAGGGGTAATCAGAAGCCGTAATTCGAAGAAGGGCAGACAATACAATGGCTAAAAGGAGGACAAGAGGACAAACAATGGTCGACATAACACTACACAGAAAATAAATAAAACCCACTAAGATACAGGGATGAACCTAGTTATCCGGAAGGGTAAGAAATTCCTGCTTCACTAGTGGAATCCGTCGTGTTACCCGGTTACAAGCACGGAATTAAATTATGAATAAGGAAAGGAGGGGATTGTATCTACGAAAAACGGAACACGCACATGGTCATTTATGAAGTGGAATAGATATTCGTAAATGTTAACCAAGTCAGAGTGGCGACCGTTAAACTTTCGAAGCGATGACTTCAACTAAGCTTCATAGCTTTATGCATGTGTCATTGAATATTATTAACACATTTTTTACACTAACTATAAATTTACTGTATTAAAAATCGCATTGCTTATTTTTTAATGGATAAACAGGCGTTTTTGGTTTGTTTTTCTAAGTCTTATGTACCCTATGTTCCAACTTTCTCTGGATTGTCCATTTTATTATTGCCCCTTCGGTGTTCTCTAACGTTTATTTAAAACTGCTCAATACTAGTCACAATTATTTGGTACAATTGGTTACAAGCTTCAGCATCAAACGTATACCTTCATAACACGATAGTTGATATAAAGTGTATTCTCTCCAGACAATACTACCACACGATGTATAATTTCTGAAAGGATCAACTGATAAAACAAAGAGGCCAAAGAGTTAATTATTCTCTAATGGTGTATCTGTTCAGTAATACTATTATATTTACTCTTATGGAATGATAAAATGAATTTTATAGACAAATGGTATGCAGATCTAATTAATCATTAGCTCTAAATTTTATGATTGGGCGATTAAATCCAATAATTATACAAGTTGATTAATTGTTTGTTCATTTATTTAAAATGACAAATCTATGAAACCTTAATGACAATTATAAAATCCTCCACAAATAGCTTCTTGAAATATTGCTATGACGTATGCATCTGGTAGTATGTTTTCTCTTCCGCGTTATATAAATAAGAAAAAATTGAAGATGCCAAGAGGTAATCAGAAGCTGTAAATTGAAGGACAGACAGTACAATGGTCAAAAGAAAAGAAAAAAACCAAACAAACAATAATCCACAGAAAGCTAAAGATTGAGCAACACGAACCGGACAAAAACCGATAGGATAAGCAGTTCATGCTTCACTAGTGACACCCGTTGTGTTACTGTTAAACGACATGAACAGAAAGTGATGTGGTAACCTTATTGGACATCATTAAAAAAAAAGCTGTCTGAAATAACTTAAAGAATTCACTTTAAGGTATGGCTTTAATCAAGTCACTATATTGATTGTGAGAAGAAAACAGCAAAATGATTAGATTTTTTACCTGGGTTTGAGAAAAAAAATCCTTTAATTTTCACAATTATTCCTTCTGCATTGACAGACACATGTACATCTTATAATCACTTGATGTGCATCGCTTGGTTATTTTTATTGACATTCGTCTAACTTATTTCTTTGATGGGAGGTGTACAACTGTTAAAAAAAATGACGACAGCAGATACCAATAGGACTTTTCATCGGATTTTAACATGAGTATCAGGATGTGTGCAACTAGTGGAACTGGTTAGACACCCGGGGAACCCGAGTTTTCCCGGTTTGAATGATATGTTTGTTGTTCAATCTATAGTTTTCTGCGTAGTGTTTTGTGAACATTTTCTTGTCTTTTTTTCTTTTGGACATTTTAGTCTGTCCCGCTTCAATTTATTGATTCTACTTACAAGTTTCGTATTTTTAAACCTGTTCGTCCGACAAACACATTAATTGAAAGATGTATATATATATATATATATATATCCCGTCGAGGGAAGAACAAACATTTGACAGCTCAAAAATCTAATTTTAACACTGTTTGGTTTAATTTTCAGACGTATACATATACGTATACGTCTGAAAATTAAACCAAGCAGTGTTAGAATTATATATATTGAGATCCAGTGGGACAGATATATTGTATGGTTGTCACTTGCTTAGATGTTTGTATAATATACTTTATTTCCTGTGACTGTATAAGGATTTCTTCATTATCCTATACAATATATTAAAAATTGCTGAGTTAGATTGCTGTCAAATGATAATATTAAGTATATATGTACCATCTACACACGCTTAGACACATATCTTATGTCTATCTCTACATTTTCCTTACGAGACAAAGTAACACTTTGACTATTGAAGCTCCATTTTTATGGAACGGATGTGATCGAGTGGTCTAGGGCGCTGGACATAAGGCTAAGCGATTGGTGCTGCAGTGTATCAATGGTGTGAGTTCAAATCCCGTGGAGGGAAAACAATTTGACAGCTCAAAAATCGAATTCTAACACTGTTTGGCTTAATTTTCAGACGTATATAATATTTAGTATTAACCGAGTATCACATGTAACTTTGAGATCCAGTGGGACAGATATATTGTATGGTTGTCACTTGCTTAGATGTTTGTATAATATACTTTATTTCCTGTGACTGTATAATGATTTCTTCATTATCCTATGCAATATATTAAAAATTGCTGAGTTAGATTGCTGTCATTATAATATAAGTATATATGTACCATCTATATACGCTTAGACACATGTCTTATGTCTATCTCTAGATTTTCCTTACGAGACAAGGTAACACTTCGACTATTGAAGCTCCATTTTTTATGGAGCGGATGTGGTCGAGTGGTCTAGGGCGCTGGACATAAGGCTAAGCGATTGGTGCTGCAGTGTATCAATGGTGTGAGTTCAAATCCCGTGGAGGGAAGAACACAAATTTGACAGCTCAAAAATATAATTCTAACACTGTTTGGTTTAATTTTCAGACGGTTTGTGGAAAGAGAATCAAAGGCATAAAAGAGAGAGTTTTTGGATCCGCTATCATTGACCACAATCCAAATTGGAAAGAGAATCAAGGACATAAAAGAGACAGTTTTTGGATCCGCGAGTTACAAACATTACATCCGGTGGACATAAACAAAAAGGCCTAAATCTTTTGTTTTTTAACTTTTTAACCAGTGCCTAGTCCTTAGCTAGTTGATAAATTTCATCATTACATTTTCTCATTCTTTTCATATTGTTTATAAATTAGTGTACATATATATTTGAATAATATAAAGTATAAAGATCAAGATTATGATTTACGTCACGATAACTGATGGTCACGTGACTATTTTTCAAATCAGATTACAGACGCTGATGAAGCTTGTCGGTCAAGCGAAATATCCGTCAACTTGATTATAACTATAGTCTTTTTGTAGACTTATAGTTATTTTTTTTTATATTTTAACATCTTTTTTGGTGTTGTTGTGCTACATTTTAGACGTATATATATATATATATATATAATGCTGGTTCTTTCAACAACAACAAAAAAAGGAATCAAACAAAATATTTTTAGTACCAATGGATGATTAGAAAAACCAACAGACGATCAGCTCAGCAACTGCTATCTTAATGTGATTTGCTTTAAATCTTTCACTAACTAGAAGTGTTAGGTAGAAAAGAAAGACAAATATATACAAATCAAAACTTTTATTTTCATACTGTAATCCCTCCTGGGATCGAGCTGACAAAAATAAAGAAAATCTTACTTCTGCACTTTTTCAACAACTGACGTTTTTTGGTGTCTTTCCGTCTTTAATCTTAGTCTTTTGATTTCCAGTGTATCCAAGATTGTTATCATCGTAGTTCAGCTATTCATTGTCCTTTTATAATATATCGAGCAGCAGAAGAATATTGACAACTATAAAAGTTTAATCTATGGACCGATTAAGTAGAAGGATAGCGTAGACTATATGCAGCATTTTATCCTCATAATTCAAACTTGAGTAGAATATCAAGTATAGCTATTTATTGTTAGTTTTTTATATGTAAAAAAGGGAACGTGGCAAATTAAATGAAATTTACATCTTATTTGATATATACATATATGACCGACTGACATTTAACCAATGTATAAAGTTAGGGTCGAAAACACCACGTTAAAATGGTTTGTACCAAGATTTTAAATGTCAACTGATGGAAACATTGCTATTCAATACAAATTATTTCTTATGCCCGGGGATTTAAACAGGAGACTGAATTTCGAAAGGAAAATTAATGTTTTGAAATTCGATATTTGTCGTTTTATAAAAGGTCTATAAAACAATATAACAATACTAGTGCTGTTATTACTATGTGATCGATGTTAGTTTGCATGCAACGGCAATCTGCTGAATGTCAATAAGTCTAAAGTTTGAGAAAATCGTTTACATCTTCATTTTAATCACAAAAGCTATGTTGAATTTGTAATACAGACAAGCAGCAGGCTTGTATATCATATTATTAATATCATATGAATAAAACATAAACCCTTTAATACCGGAAAGGTACTGAAATAAAAACGTAGATATCTAGTTTATTGTTTTTTTTGCAATAACCTTCATCCGTTATGCTCATTGTCAAATGATTGGAAATCCAAATAATTTAAATGTCTGTGGTAGCAAGAAAAACCAAAAGGCTCTAAATGGAACATCATAAGAACAGGCAACGTCGTTCCCCCCTTAAGCCGCATGACCACCCATTCTCCTGGTTTGGTACAGCACTTCAATAACAATTATTATACTTCAGTATCTTTTTTCAATAGAAAATCAAGTGTAATATTTTAACTAATAAATCCTAAATTCCTTGTTTTCTCTATTTCAGCGGTGACCGGGGGAACAGTGATCTAGATCGCTAAAGTGCTTACGATATCGGTAAAATGACCATGATTTAAAACGTGTACGTGACGTAAGTATGTATAAAATAGCCACCGCCGGTGTGCCCAGTGGAACCATTCTGGCTGTTCATTTACAGAAATGTTCGCATTTATCAAACGAAATAAGAGTGATGCAAAAAAAAAAAAAATAGAATTTCAGTATAATAAAACAATTAATGCCTGCACTTCAGGTGAACATTATAATTGTTCACCCTTGGGATGTTGTTTTCCATCAGGCTAAAGCCCTCGGGAAAACAACACCCCTCGGGTGAACAATTATGATGTTCACCTTAAGTGCAGGCATTAATTGTATACTGATTTTCCTAAGCTGATTTCATGGGCACCAAACATTTTTTCTTAGAGATTTGCTGCGGTCATGCGAATGGCTTGCACATACAACACAGTCACTTGTCTCGATCAACGAATATTTATTATCCACACTAATATCGTGGTTGTAAAGAACTCCGAGTTATAATCTTTAACTTCTTTGACTGTAAAAGCTAGTATTTGTATAAGTAGGTATATAAGTGTTTCTTATTACATTTACAACGTTGACTGGAATTGCATTATTAGTAATCAGAATTCTAATTATAAAATGAAATACAATAGTAAGATAAAGAATACAACTAAATCGGAATGTTGTACATTATTAAGACTCAGACAGTTTATTATTAAGTTAACTTCAGTTGTACAACGCGCTATATTATAATTAAATATTGGTTCGGACTGATCAATCTACAGTATAATTGATCATTTCTATGATATTTCCACCAGACTGTCAACTAATTACCTCAATGATTTGTCCACGTAGATTTACTTATAAATATATGGCCATGGGGTAGACGAACATAAATAACCTTCTGTAATTGGTATCCCATAAGAACAGAGTTTGACTTTAAAAAATATACCACCAGTTAGTGCCGATAGGCATCTTGT
Organism: Bathymodiolus brooksi; assembly: GCA_963680875.1. NCBI lineage: Eukaryota > Metazoa > Mollusca > Bivalvia > Mytilida > Modiolidae > Bathymodiolus > Bathymodiolus brooksi. The sequence goes on along the minus strand of OY804576.1, from coordinate 82,754,551 downwards.
AAAGACACGCCAAGTACAAATGTCTTTTTCATATCATAGCTATCTTCCACTGACATATTAAGTTCGTGTCACACGAATTGCTAACGTTTAGCAGCTATCATTTTCTGTATATAATTAGTAAGAAAGGATATGGATGTAAATGAACATGAAAGATTATTCAAGTTTACACCAGACGCAAATAAAAGGAAAAGAACATTGCCCCTATCGCGGTTCCACATTTCACAGTCACAGTCCTAAACAATGAGCACAACTCATAGCCCAAAATGAGTGTCAAACTGCCCATAGCATGCGGCATGCAGCTGAACGGTACTCTTGACTGCTGTCTATGAGCATCCTTGTTGTTTTCATACCATTCAATTCCCCAGCTGCGGGGTTATCAACAACAAAGCAAAACACGAATGAAGTAATCCTACAAATATGTCATCATTATGCCATGCCCGACATAACATTACGAGGTAATAATTGCTTCCGGTAAGAACAATATAACAGAAACATCGTTTTTACACATAAATCGAAATCTAACTAATTCTCACTCGAACGTAATATTACAATAACAGAAGTCATCCTATGATAAAATATTAATAACATTCATGTTCAAATTGGTTCCTGCTACACCCTCGGCACAATTATGCATGAATGTTTTAACATGTACTCTTCAAATTAATTTTCCATAAATAATCATAATGACAAGGGTTACCGTTTAAGTAACCATATATAACTTCTCCGTATATAAAAAGAATTAAGAAAACAATTGGTGAATTTAATGAAATTGTATGCATACGGATATTGTAAAAATTGTACTCTTCACATAAGTCTGCTTTTGTCTTTTTATGTTGATAAACAGATTTACAGCATTGTAAACAATCTGGAATCCTTAAAAATGACACTACCAGAACAAACACTATTATGGAAATAACAATAGGTTTTCCGGAAGTTATTTAATTGAGAGTATGTGATATCGGAAATAATCCATATGTATTTCAATAATGGTTATCTTATATCCTTCTATGTGTGTGTGTGTGTGTGGGGGGGGGGGGGGGGGGGGGGGTACGTTTTTATACAATTATATATAAAAAAAAAATTCAAAAGTTTGGTAAAAAGTAGATATGTCCAAATTTAAACACATTATGTCCGTAAAAAACCCATCAGATCTCTTGAGGTTATATAAAATGATAAATGTCATAAATGAAGGTATGTGTGCTTCGTGCTAATCGCTGTATCCATTTCTGTTTCCCTGTAATTATATATATTTGTAAATAGTTTTGTAATTTTCTATATCTATGTATTCCAATGATTTATTGAGAAATAAAGATACACAAAACTAAACAAACCAAATCTAGGGTTAAGGTTATTGTGTTTAACGCCACTTCCAACAATTTTTCAGTTATATCGTAGCGGTCATTTTCATTGGTGGAGGAAACCGGAATACCTAGAGAAAACCACCGACCTGTCGCAAGTCACTGACAAATACTATCATATAATGTTGTATCGAGGTCGTCTCGCTTGAACTCGTAACTTCAGTGGTGATAGACCTTGATTGCAGAGGTAGTTGTATATCCAAATTACCATGCCATCACGACCACAACGACCCCTAAGCCAAATCTAATTATCTGCTATATATATATATATATATATAAACGTCTAAAATGGTTTGTAAAACAACACCAAGTACACAAAACAAAGTGATAAAGAATTAAACACTTCGTAGAATGACAAAATTTTCGTCCCACCGAGGGACTTTATCAATGTCTAATTAAATAAAATCTCGAAACAATATGGCGACTTTTCAAATTTCAAAAAAGTTTTTGACGGTCCATGTACGGCACAAAAGAACCAGAAAATGCACATATGAAACTACATGCATAAAAGAATGGAAATCCTACATATAAATTAATAAAAGTACAATAACAATAATATAAATATACAATAGGGCTACACATTTAAATAAATGTTAAATTAGAAATAAAAATAAATATAAAAATGAGACATTATTGGTAAATGTATCAAATAGCACTGTCAAAAACTTTTTTGAAATTTGAAAAGTCGCCATATTGTTTCGAGATTTTATTTAATTAGACATTGATAAAGTCCCTCGGTGGGACGAAAATTTTGTCATTCTACGAAGTGTTTAATTCTTTATCACTTTGTTTTGTGTACTTGGTGTTGTTTTACAAACCACTTTAGACGTTTATAATTGTTTTACTTGTATAGTATCGTTATACCGTAACGATCCAACACCCCGTAAGATTGATCGTTGACTGGTTTTTCAGACGTTGTATATATATATATATATATATACACGGTCGATTTATATGTACCATCTTCCACAAACAAATGTTTTTTTTTATTATTATTCCATTAAGAAGAGTGATGGCTCGGTAGACATAACAACTTTCTTGGACAAGAAGTCTAAACAACTTACGTACCATATACAATATTCACTTGCATTAATTCTGTGAGTTGTTTTAATCTTTATTAAGTGATAGTGGTAGCGGAAACATTTCTGTATGCTATCTGTTTTTGTATGTTTTATAGATGAGGATTCCATGTTCCAGGTTCATTCGTTTATATTTATTATTTCTGGTCCCATTTCACCACTTGATAGAATATGTTGCTTGTTATTTAACCGTAATCACAATACCGTCCTTCTGTCGTCCATGAGCGGGATTCGAACTCACAACTTTAGTGGTGATAGGTACTGATTGCATATGTAGTTTTAAATCCAACTACCATACATTGACCCGACACTAATATAGTTAGCTTGGTACTGAAACAATACATTATCTTGTTAATTCCCTGAAAGTATAGCAATCACTATGCTAATTGGGAAAGTCTTGAGTTGTTATGAATAGAAGCTACACAATTTTTTATAATGGCCATTTTGAAAACATGCTAAATGGAGAGGTTCAGGTGTTGATATTGGACAAAAATGAACAGCATACGACAAAAGGAAATTAAACATTCATGGTAATTTCTCTTTTTAAATATTAGAGGAGAGGTTCGTGTTGTTTTGTTTGTTTATATTGTTGACAATTATTCTTTTAATATGCAATGAAGATCGGACAAAACAATTTCTCTTAAGCAACCAGGAATGTAGTATGTAGTAATATAGTCCCGCCTCTTGCTAGACACTGGTTGTGAAGTCTTATTTATTAAACATATAGCGTAAGTCTCAGTTTCATGATTAAGTGACGTTCATGATTCAAATGTATATCATTAAAATGCTTATCTGATCCGGTAGACATTAGAATGTAAATCATGTTCTACCTCTCCTGAGTACATTAATTCAAAATCATAGTGGAGCAGAAACTGCTGACCCTCCCCGGGCATCTGTAATCACCCCCCGGATTTTGGTGAGGTTTTCTTTGCCCAATCGTTTGTTTTCTTTGTGCTGATTTATGGATCATTTTTTGTGCTTCTTCTTTTGGCCATTGTATTGTCTGACCTTCTTCGATTTACGGCTTCTTATTTGGAAATAAGGGTAATAACAAGATTACCGAACTCCGAACAATCTTACAAAGGGAAAGTCAAAACTCATAATTATATAAACAGACAAAATCAGTCAACAACCGGAAAACTGTGAAAACCGTAATGACCCTGACTTGGTACAGGCATTTCTAAAGAAATGGTGGGTTGAATCAGATTTTAAAGCACCAAACCTCTCGCTCTCATTACGGTTCAAAGATTGTTTTGTATTGAATGATATGACAAAATAAAATAGAAACTTGTGTCTCTTGTGTTTCCTTGTGTAACCAAAGACGCTTGTATATATTCAGTATTATTGGAATCGTTAATTACTCTTACTAGATACGATTACACAGCAATCTCTGTTGCAGTGCTCTAATTTGATCAAACATAGCAAACATATTGCCGATAGTAGCTTAATCCATTTTTGTTACTAAATTAAACAATAATTTTAATGCATGTCAACAGCCAGCTTAAACATACAATAAATAAAGTATCACGATAGATGTTCCCTTGCCATCTGACATCATTGGCCTTAGATTAGTCAGACTTTATTTGCTTACACAACACAATACATTTCTCTGTGATATATTTGCTGATGTGCATTTAGCATTTATTCTCAATAACCCATTTATCAAGTTGAACATATAAGTAATGTGTTTTCACGACAGTGAAGAAAATGAAATAGTTTAATTATTGATGTAAAGATTAATCTCTACCAAAATCATCAACAGGTCCATTAAATGTAATGGCAGAGGAGTTAAAGTGTTTTATATAATATCTTACTTAAGTAGTATAAATGTCTTAAAATGGAAAACTACAAAATACCACATTGTCGGAACATTTCCAGAATCAAATAGAACAATTGTAGAAGGAGGCCAAATTGATACCCCGAATACACAAATACATGATGTTTACTTTCCTGGATTGGCACAGGCACATCAAATAAAAATTGGCGGTGTGAAACTAGAAAAAAAAGTTGTCGATATGGTATAGTATTACATATTATAACGACTATTTATATAATAAACACATATCATGATATTAACTGTTATATTATATGGTTATTGCATGAATATTGGTAATTATTATGCTTTCTGTAAATTTCTTCTGTAATATAAGTTCATACGATATTTTGGCATATATCACAAAGAATTATATAGCGTTGATATACTATCCGAAAATAGTACATCTACTATGCCAGTTTCACGCGGGGAAGGTTGGATTTTCAGCTGTCTGTCAAGCTATTAATAGCGAGTCCTCGTGCAAGGGGGAGGATCCAATCTGTCAATCTATCATAGTCGTCTATTATTCATGTTACTGTTTTTTAATACTTGTTATTGTTGTTAATTAAATTTCAAACTTCAAAAATCTTTATATTTTTAAAGCCTTAAATGAAACAAAGAATATTTTCACACTTTCAAGACTATCTGATCCAATATATTAGTCACCAATATCAGGACCTCCTTTATTGTAATAGTTCTCAATATATTTTTTCTACATATAACAGTCAGCATAATAATAATAATAATGTTGTGTTAGCAATGACTATGCCATATAGAGCACTCCACTTCGGGTCGTGCACTATGTCTTCAACCCTGACTACTATATTGGCATAGTCATTGCTAACACAACATTATTATATAAATATTGTCCCGAGCAGTATATCATATTGCACGACCTTGCGAGTGCAATATGATATATTGCGAGGGACAATATTCACCAATATTCATGCAATAACCCTTTTATTATATAGTAATACATATGTTATGCATAAAGCATTTCTAATATAAATAGTATGTATTTTATTATATCTAAATGGAATATTGAACTTCTTCAAATATTCATATTTGAACTAGTGCAATAGACATTTTATCAGTATTTTTACTTAGCATGCAAATACAAGGATATATTGCACGATTATTTTCCATAGAAATTAATAGGAAAACATTTATTACTATATAATAAAAACATATATATATATATATATATATAGTTCTTTATTTGTTGTCAGATCTACAGAGTAATAACAACGTGAAGTGATTTGATGATATATATTTATAGTAAATGGCATAAATGTATTAACTTGTCAATGTATATCACAACAACAATGTACTTTACCGACAGAGTAACCTGCCTTAGATATAAATGAAATGAGATTTGAAGATCAAGTCAACATCAGTCCTGCCCAACAGTTGACACTCTCTCTATTTATAACAAATTTTGTGACAATTTAGAACTAAATATATGAATAATAATATATTGCTATAATGTAAAAAAAAAAATCGTTTAATATATCCTTTACAATTTATTCCATATGGCTATCCACTGTGGATTATTCCAACTATTAGCGTTGTAACTGACATGACAAAAAAATCCCTAAACGCAAAATATATTGCATAGATCATACATAGTCATGAATTTTATTTACTTTGTTAATATTCGTTTACTATCTCAAGCTATGCGCAGTGATGCATGACAAGTAGTAATTAGGCAAAATATCAAGGGATAGATCTATTACTCGAAAATAAATATGTTGAGTGCTAAAAATAGTAGTTTTTCAGTATTTTCTAGTACACTTTGCTATTTTAATTTGCAGTTAAATTGTGCAACCTGAGAACGCTATTTTTCTTCAGTACATTAATAAAGCTGGCATCAGCTGCTGTCAACATATATCTTGATTTCACTTCTATAGTAGGATACATTTGAATTACTATTAAAAACCATTTTAAATTGAAAATAATCGTTTTGTAGTATAGCTTTACAAATAGTCACGATGTAGCTGTGATATTGCTGAAAGTAACAAGCAACGCCATTATAATAATACTTTATTCCGAAAGCAAATACAGCTTATTGGATTGTACAATTTATATATATAACATGTTAATAGCACCAACTACATATTTCACATACATTGTATATTAAATGCAAATATAGATAAATAAATACAAACATATGAATAAAAGTACATGTATCGCGGAGTGTGAACACTTGGTTATAGTCTGAAACAAGTACATATAATTATATATATACGACATCAACAGTGATCAATTATGCATTACGTAGTTTCTCTGCTAAACACAAATACTTTCCAAAATTATTCACTTCTTTTACATTTCTGACAGACAACAAAGTTACAAGTTTATATGCAGATGGATTTCTCCAGTAATACTGTTTTATATATTTTCTTCTCAAATCATTATATCTACTACACTCTAATATAAAATGATATTCATCTTCTATAGAATTTTTATTGCAATTAAAACAGAATCTCTCATTTCTATTAATGTTATTGAATCTTCCTGTTTCTATGTTTAGATAATGTGCACTATATTGTTGTTAATAAACAGTAGAGAATACCGAAGGAGCAATCAAAAATTGAAAATCCAGAGAAAATGGCAACATAGGGCACACAAGACGAAGAAAACCAAACTAAGAACACAATACAATATGCTACTTTAGGCCAAGACATAATTTATTTGCGTGTCACTAGTGGAACAGGAACTGCTTCTCTTTCCTGGGTACCCTTGTATCTTGTGGAGTTCGATTAGCTCAAGCTTTATTTTTGTGTGTAGAATTTTGTAGATCATCCTTTTGTTCTGTTTCTCTTTGCCATTGTATTGTCTGTCCTTCTTAGATTTTCGGATTCTGATTACACCTTTGATATCTTCAAGTTTTTCTTATCGATCAAATGTTTTAATATTTTTCCAATAATACGTAAAAATGCTCTTCTATATATATTATGAGGATTAAGGAGCACGCCAAATGCTATATCATGAGTTATCCAATGAAAGAAATAACTGTCCACATTACAGACATCTGGGCATCAAATTTACATAAACCAGACACTATCTTTTTTTATCTATAGATAGTTACTTTTTTCCATCCTCCTAAAATCAGAGACAAAAGTAAAAAATCAGTTGACATTTTATGATTTCCTTTATCTTCTACTCTTATTTTGGCTAGTTATAGTACCAATCATGTAGTTAAGGTGGCAGTCATTTAACTATTTGATGGCTGCCAGATATATATTGGTGGAGTTAACCGCACTGCGCGGTAAATATCACCGACCTGTCGTACCTGGAAATAGTCTGTGACGAAGAACGGAAAACTGGTGGCTGTTTCGTATTCTGAGTATTTCAAGAGAGTGCAATATTGAATAAACAGAGCCCAGAACGTCACCGGACTCTGATCTTTACCTTGATAAGGTTTGAGTGTACATGTCCCATAGACTTGTAGTTACTATAATGTACAGGCTTCTGTTGTTGGATTGGCAGCTGTTGTTGTTGGATTTGTGGCTGATGTCCCGGGAGTTGTGGATCTGGTTGCAGTTGTGGTTGGTTGTTGTAGTTGTTGTGGCTGTTGTTCTGGTGGTTGTTGTGTTGGAGTCCTTTGGGTTATACTATTGAACGGTGATTGTAAAACAGGCATCCTCAGTCTTGGAAGAGGTGAGAACAGGATGGATTTTGGGTCCAGACCTGTTGAACCTGTGTGTTCATTTGCCTTCTTACTTCTGAGGAAGTAGTCATTGTCTGTGCCAACGGTGTCCCTGTAATTTACTGGGGTTGTTCCTTGCGACATTTTGCTTCGGGATATTTGAGCTCTCCACCAAAATTTATCATACGTTTGTTTCGATATATGTGCCAAGTAGCTTTGGGTGGGCTGTAGATTAAGAAACAAAAGCTTCTTTAAAACCTTTAATGTCGCAACACCGAAGTCGTACAACAATATAGCATAAATATACAATATACAATATACAATCAATAATTAAAATGGAATATAAATGTTACGGTAATTAAAATGAAATATAAATGTTACGGATCCCCTCTTTTTTTATTAATAGGTTCTGAATAAAAATGACTAGAAAAATTAGCTTTATGTAACGTCGCCCATATAACGCGTTTGTTGATCTTTTGTACGATTTGTACACTTAGTACATGTATATCATTTTATCAATTGTGTAAATAATTAAAAGTTGGAATTAAAAATTATTTGTATAAACTCTATTTGATTTGTTATAGTTTTTAATATCGTACATTAGCTCTTAATTTTAAAATATTATTTAATTAAAGAAAGTGTAAATTAAGATGGTTTATTTTAACAGGTAACTTATAGAAATAATCTAAATCACTAACCTGTAGATTAAGAAACAAGAGTTTCTTTAAATCCTTTAATGTCGCAACACCGAAGTGTTGGACACAAGGTGGGTGCCCCTGTTATACCAAATTTTACCCAGTTTCCTAGGAAGTTATTTGGAGGCACTTTTGGTTTTGTTTATGGAAATTTATCTACTACATTGTATTTTAGTTTGTTATTATAATAATTTCCTCTGCAAGACCCCCTGCTTTAGGACAATTTCAAGACTACAAGTACATGTATTGATGACCTGTCATCCTGATAGACATTAACCAGTTTAATCCGAGTTCATACTTGTAATTAAACGTAATACACTAATTACAAGGACAGATGACATACACATAATTCAACGTAAACGTATTTGACCGAGAGGTCAATGAACATGTTGACAAGTGGGAGACAAGATGAGCGACACGATGTAAAAATATTGAAAATAAGCAAATTATAACTTTCTTTTAGAAATATTAAAAATAAATGCAGCACAAGTTACTGACAAACTGTTCCATACATAGTTTATAGGGGGGAAGTCGATCCTAAATGAATGGTCCTGTATAACCAAACGACATCAACTACATAACTAAATGGCTGTCACTTAACAGGTACACTAGTGGATCAGGAACTGCCTATCCTACCACTGGTATTAAACTGATGTTCGTAACTTTAGTTACCTACATCCCAACATGGCGGACACGGAAAATGGTAAATTAGAATATCCTTGTTTTCTCTTTGTTTTTAGTTTATTTTCAAATATTGTCCTTTCAAATGTATAGATATTTTAACAATTAACTGTAGTGATATGCTTAAATCAATAGTAAATTCTCCTATGTGGCACAAGACCTACTTTAAGAAATACAAATGATGTAAGTAACTTTAGAATTATTTTTGAACGATGTTCTTAACTTTCAAATATGATGTTGGTAACTTTAAAGTTTGGTGTTTCTAAAATCATGTTTAAACATTTAAAGAACAACGCTTTTGTAATAAATAAAATTTGAAAACAAAGAAAAACATCCCTGAAGTGATAGAGAGGGTAATAGAGGTGGGAGAGATTATATAATGCACGAGAAAAAAATACAGAGCGGAGGATGAGAGGGTTATGAATGAGTGAGATGAACGAAAGATGAGGGTAGCGGGAGAACACCTTGTCCAACGCTCGTTTCCAATTAGCAATAATAAACACGTGGCTTTGCGTTTCCTGTAATCTTTTGTAATCTTACAGCGATGGATATTGAGAATGACCAGATAATTAATAGTGCTGAGGCCGATGCGGCAGTCGATTCAACATATGTTTAAGTATTATATTGATATTTCTATTTGGTCTTGGACTGTGTGCTCTAGAAGGGTCTTTCATAAACTACGACCTTGCAATAGGGCATTTTGACTTCCGACCTTTGGGTGTTTAGGACCTCCCATGGATGGCGACCTCCGACATCATCATTAAATTCGATTAGGGCCATTCTGGGTCTCATATATAAATTCTAACAGAGTATATTTGTATGTAAATTAACAGTTCTATGTGTAAATATGCCGTGAATTATTACCAAATTAATTGTCCTTTGTGTTTTTTGCTTATTTTAATAAAAATGGACACACCAGATCAAGTATTTTAAGAATGACACATCTAATTATTTCCCTTTAATGCTGAAATGAAACCAGATTAATTTATCATTAATTTGTTAGACTATTGTACTAAATACAGATAAATAAAGATTTACAGGTGCGTAGTTGAGGCTTAATAGTGTGCACGCCATAATTCTTGAGAGGGGGAGGGGGTCTGGGATATTTTTTTTTACGAGATGCAAAATGGTGCGATCTGGGGCCATTTCAGGGTTTCATATAACATAGAATCAAGCACAATTTTAATGACTTTGATAGACAAGAATTTCTTAAAATTGTCCAAAATCTGCCCTTCGTGTCTTAGCAGATACGAACACCTCCATTGCTTTGTACAAGTCCACTTCAAAACCTCGGTTAATATGCATCAATCCAAGGGAAGATAGCCTGTCATTCTTCATGGTCGACCTAACATACGTTTTCAAACGTCTCAGTACACTAAATGACATTTCAGCAGTGGCGCTTGCTACTGGCATGGTTAACAAAACACATAGTTATATTAATATTGTATCTATAGAAGGATAGAGAACAGGATTTACAGAATCAAGTGTGGTACAAAGTGTTGTTGGCAAATCATTACGTTTAGTAATGACCCAGTGGGTTCGACATCTGGCTACTTTTCTCCTGAAATCCTCTAATGACAAATAAATGTCAGCCTGATATGCCTCGTATATTGTAGCAACATGATCATCAGTTAATTTATCTACAGCACGGGGAAGTAGATGCTGTGCATGGAAGTGGTTTTCCGATTCAAGGAGACGTGATTCAAGTTCGTAATCAAATTGTCCAAAAATGGATAGTACAAAGAAATTCGCCAATACTGTTTTGGCGTTTCCGCGGGGTGATTGGCTCTGGTAGTCTGTCTACCACATCGCCTGGGCATACTATCAGATATATCAAAAGATTTGGCTGAGTTAAGTGCAGACTGATACAACTCATCCTAAACCGAATCGTCCTGTCGTTCAGCTCTTAGCATTTCAATCACGGTCTTGGATTCTTTGATTGCTTCAAGAAGGTCGCATTCGTTATCTTGGAGGAATGTTGACAGATAAACAGTGCTATGTAAAATATGTTACCTATTACCAAAGCTATGATAAACTGAAGCCGCGTGATGGATGCAAGAAACTTTGTCATCGCATTGGTTTTGTAAGCGTTCTAACGCATGGACCACAACTAGATATTTACGTCTTAAAGGCATACAATGCGTCCGCTCGACTTGTCCATCATATAATTACCATACAACAGTTATTAGTACGTCTTATTAGTGATATATTAATTATACTGATTTAATTAGACTGCTAAAAGTAACAATACATTTTTATTTAATTTTTCTATTTATCTTTTTTTTAACCTGCCGGTGTATATGCAGCTACGCCTCTGATTTATAATACTTTTTAACGATTCTATAATTTGTAAGTATTAAAATTGGATTAATCTATGGTAAAGCTGTTTTCGAAAAGTTCATTTTTTTTATATCATATCATTTCAAGTTTTACAAATACATATACATTTATAAATTTGCATTGAAATTTACAGGATGTTAGTCTGAACAGTCTTGACGGTATATAAACGAATTAGTTTAATATCAATAGTTTTTTAAATCAGGATCGCATACATGAATTTCCTTCACCCATGTTAAATATAATTATACACATAGATTTCCTACAAGTCCCTTATCTATATTCTTGTATACTTTTGTAAATATGTTGCTATAGGTAATATATCTCTACCGACAATATTTATGTAGTACAGATACATTGCTTTCAGCAGCAAACTTATTAAAGGGGTACGCACAAGATACAAATAGGTTAGAAAGGGACTTATTGTAGCAAGTCTATAATTGTTTACATTGACATGATTACGATGTTTCATGGATCAACAAGTCTTCAACTGTCAATAAGTCGCATGTGACGCTAAAACAAATCAACATCCTAAAAATGTGAGAAAGGTAGAATACTGTACATGTATGCGACCCTGAATTGTTTTTTCTTCTTAATACTCGTTCTATATGCTTTCGTTTCGTTGTTTGTTGTTCTTTTTACTTTTAAGTTGTTTGCATGCTTAATTTTGCTTTTAAATTGAAACCAAGAGTTTCTTAACGAGCAATTAAACACCTTCTTATTATTTAACAGTTATAGAAATCTGCAATTACGGACATCTCTTTAAATATCTTTCTAACGTTACGAACATCACTTCAAAGAGTTACGTACATCCTTCAATTTTTTTCAAGTTAATATTTCAATGTTCTCATAAGAGTTTCGTCATTTTTATGTATGCATTCGAGTGTCTAATATTCCCACCTGTAATTATACCGTATGGACTTACTAATAAACACTACTGATAAAGAGAAAACAAGGATATTCTAATTTACCATTTTCCGTGTCCGCCATGTTGGGATGTAGGTAACTAAAGTTACGAACATCAGTTTAATACCAGTGCTACCGGAGCATCTGAGCCCTCCTCCCCGATCTTAGTGGTATTCGTAATGCTTTGTCGACATTTGTTTGTTTTTTGTGCTTTTTCTCTTAGCCACTGTTTAGTCTGTCCCTCGATTTACGCTTCTGAAAACCCTTTTGGTATCCTCAAACTTTTGCTCTAACTAAATGACTGCCACTATGAAAACTAAACAACTACCTCTATGTAACTACATGCCTCAACAAGAGACATCCAGTCTACGAACAGAACATAAATCAGACATTAATTTGTGTAATAGGTATTTATTGTTTCTCCATCACCGCCTGATAAAATCTTAAGATATAACTTAAAATGAATTAGATATATTTCATCATCAGTTGACATTTTATTACTTTGTTTAACGCCCACTTGTATAATTGCTAGATAAAAGTGAGTTGTGAATTGTGTAAGAAATGTTTGAAGATACAAAAGGGGGGTAATCAGAAGCCGTAGATCGAAGAAGGTCAGACAATACTCTCATCAGTTCTGTCTTTTTGTTCTTTTTTTGTAAAAATCTATCTTTTTTTTTCTGTGAAATTGAGAATAGTAATAATAGATATCAAATTTAGTGTGCATGACGCGTTTGTGGAATAACCGTCATCAGGTACGCTCAAAATTGAAAGTTTGGAAAGCCAAATAATTTAAAAGTGTTTGGGAGCAATAAAACCAAAGGGTCTAAGCAGGATAGTCAAAATATATCTAATTTAGTGCGCACGACGTGTTTCTGAAGTAACCGTCATCAGGTGACGCTCAATATCGAAAGATTCCAGAGTCAAATAATTTAAAAGTGCTTGGGAGCAATAAACCCAAAGGGCCTAAACGGGACAATCAAAACCGGTAAAAGTATAGCTAAAGTTAATTTCACTTGTTCTAATATATTTTTTTATTTATTTTTTCCATGTATTACCTTATGTTGTAAACTGTATAGGGAGAGGGTGTTTATAATGTTGTTATTGCTTGTACGCACTCCCATTGCTGATATTAAAGCAGTAAAATAGGATTAATTCAATACAATAGCCAAAAGAATAATGACAAAAGACAAACAATAATCTATAAAACACTATGCAGAAAACAGGAGTGAACTACTTTCGATAATATGTTTGCTACTTTCGATAATATGTTTGCTATTTTCGATAATATGTTTGCTATTTTCGATAATATGTTTGCTATTTTCGATAATATGTTTGCTATTTTCGATCAAGTTAGAGCACTGTAACAGAGATTGCTGTGTAATAGAAGCTGATTTTACTTAAGTAAATAACCATTCCAATAATAGTGAATACACAAGCGTCTTTGGTTACAAAAAGAAACACAACAGACACACAGGTTTCTATTTTTACTTTGTGATATCATTCAAGACAAAACTATCTTTTCAAATGAATTTCAAATAATCTTTATATCATTATTTATAGAAAGTAAGTAACACGTCTGACGAGAACTTAACATCTCAATAACATTCACCTTGGGAAGAGATTCGTAGGTAACGTTTGACATTTAGGAATAATGCTACCATTAATTACAATTACCCCCCTTGGTTGTACGCTGCACACACTTAGCAACGATGTGTATCCTGATTGTCCAATACTAAAATATAGGATCATTTACATTATTAGAGCACACATTCCTCTGATTTGTATGTACATTTAATTAAATGCAGTATGGGTTCATGTCAGATACTTTTTAACTCGACATTGGCCTCCACTCCTATGCAAGTCGTTAAATATATTGATCAATTGGACAACAGCTCCCAGTGTGCGATCAGTTATTAAGATTGAAAATCTGAAGCCTATGTTGAGGCCACAATCGTAGAATCTTAGAGATAGTCTATGTTCATTATTGTTTCGGTGAAGGTATATTTATTTCAAAATGGCGCTGAATAAACATATTTTCATATGATATACTTTGCCTTGTCAAAAAAAAAACAACAAAAAAACAGGCGATATGTGCATCTCTTGTGTATGTGACTTGATTATAAAACAACTGTCGAAGCGCATTCCGTGCGTACGCCGAAACAAGGAAAATAATATTTCATTCATCATACGTGATTCGCAGATACACGTTCAACTGAAAAAAAATATACGAAGACGTTCGAAGATTGAACGCACTGCAGAGGTGACTCCCACACGGGATGTGGTTAGATATCACTAAATAGCGTAAATAACAAGCAATAGATCCAGCAAACGCCGGATATCGCTAGATATCACTAAATATCGAGCATAGCTAGCAACAGATCAAACAAACATCTAATGTTATTTAGATTGCAGTTTGGTTGTCTTAATGTTTGTGACAGACTTCTTATTGGTTCTCCTCCCCCAGGAATATGTGACCATAGCAAATTCTGGCTATCCTGCTTAGACCCTTTGTTTAATTTGCTCCCAAAGATTTTAAAATGATTTGGCTTTCAAATAGTTTGACATTGAGCGCACACTAAATTTAATTTCAAGCAAACTGAAACAATAATCGTATACTCTAGCTCCTATGAAAATAAATTACAGTCAGCTGATGTATTAAAATCATATAGGCATACCTTTATTTCCTTTGTGACTTGCATAATGTCAATTTTCAATTAAAATAAGAATTCTGAAAGTAATTTAGATTGATAGGAAATAGATAGAGATAATTCTAAAAACACCTGATACAAGTTTCATTAGTGATTAGAACACAGGGCATGTGTCAGTTTATATAACCATTAATATCTCAAAATAAAAATAAAATGCAAAAGAAAAATTGAAAAATATCATAAAACTGAAAATAAGAATGTGGTTAAATTTTGAGCACACTTAACATATAACATGCAGCTATATCTTTTTTTAATTGATACTTTAAAGAACAAATACAAAGTGTGAATTTGGACAGAACACTAGTTTTTTTTGTTGGTTTTTTTTGCTGCACATTGCCAATAAATGTCAATACGTAGTCTTCAACTAACAAATAAGTGCATACCTACAAACAAAACCTCTGAAAATCAAAATAGAATTACTATGTGTTGTACTCCTACATGGATGTATATGATCAGCCATTTTGAAATCTTGTCATTGTACGTTGTTTTTAGTCGTCTAGACCATGTATAGGTATATATCATAGTGTTAACTGATCTTAATTTGAATCCAATGAAATACAGCTGTTATAAGGGGATTTGTTTGCATCTTGTAAAGTCGCAAAACTTAAAATAGCGCTTGGATGACCACGTTATTTCATAAAAAGGGGATGGTTGGGTCCATGAAACTAATTTAACCCCGTCATTTCTTATTGAAGTGCGTGCACCATGCCACGAAGGTGAGCGGTTATGTATATTTGTGTCGATTTTGGTTCTGTTTCTGCGATATTTCGATTTTATATTTGAACTGTTTGCTGACAGTGTGCTATTTTTTGCTTTTTTAATTTTATGTCAGAATGGTGAAACATGTTCTACTCCTTTCACTGATGCAGTTCCTCTTCATGTGTGTTCTTTGATCACTATACATCAAATACTCGCATCTGTACAAAACGTAAGTATATAGCTATGCCATGTCAATTTCAACATAGTATACCTAAAATATATATCAATTAATGATTATTATTTACACCTGAAATAATATTGTTAGTTGAATCATGTTTTCATAAAAAGTGCGGAAGGTCTGAAAACAACGTCGTCCCTTTTGATAGTCTTTATATATGTATTATCCATCATACCGTGATTTATGATCAAAACAATATTTGTGGTCAAAACATATCTCCATTAGCGACCGAAAACAAGTGTCAACATTCATAAGAGAGAAGAGAAAGTATCGTAGAGCCTTATATCAATTTTTTTAATTTTCGATACGTTACTGTTAGACACAATGAGATAGAATGGTGGTATTGGCAAGATAAAGGTAGAATATATCATAGAAGGTTAGAGTTAGGGTACGTTGTTTAACGACACTTTCAACAATATTTCAGTTGAATCGTGGCGGTCAGTTTTATTGGTGGAGGAAACCGGAGGACCCGGCGAAAACCAAGGCACGACAAAATTATTATAGCATAGTGTTGTATCGAGTACACCTCGTAACGAGCAAGGAACGAACTCATAACTTGAGTGGTGATAGGCACTGATTGCAGAGGTATTTGTAAATACAACTATCATAAGATCACGACCACGGCCCAATGCATAGTAAAACATGAATTCCTACAGCATACAAGAGACAGCATATCCTGCTCCACAAATGACTACTGTCATGTATACTGAGGACATAGAACATTGATTTTGCAATATATGAGGTAGATTTTATAATAATCGGAACACAAAGTTTGCATAAACTCGTGATAAACCAAATATTTTTTTTTCATGCAGACACCGTTAAAGAAACACGTATATCATTTCTACAACACGTTTTTGTCATATAACCAACAAAAAATAAATAAACAAACAAATCAAAAAACAACAAACAATACTCAAACAAACAAAAACATCAATAAACAAAAACAATAAACAAGACAAATAGCAAAAAAAAATAATTAATTAACCAGTAGCCGTTGGCATTTTCATATTGTACAGCTGAGTTCACTGTGCATACTAAAATGTATGTTAGAATTAAAAAAAACCAGAAATGAATATGTAATTCAAGTATAGCATCTTTTCCTACCATATGTTATAATATTTTCCCGCTGTATAAACAAACATATATAAGAAAAATTGAAGATACCAAAAGGGGTAACCAGAAACAGTAATCCGAAGAAGGACAGACAATCCAATGGCAGAAAATAACAAAAGATAAAAATACAAACTAACGATCTACAAAATACTGCACAGAAAAGTGCAGATTTAGCCACACTAACCCTACATAACATGAGGGATGAACCCATTCTAATGTGTCTTAATTTGTTAGAATGACTCTAACGTCATTGTTTACAATATCAAACTTCTAGGAGCCTGATATTGATCTACTCTATACTAATACGGACTTTGTGCATATATCATACTTGTATCATTTATTAATTGGTCAAACTACTTGCAGGTTAGGGAAAAGAGTTGTTAATTGATATATTCAAATAAAATTCATCATTCATAAACAGGCTCTCTATCTTAGAACGTGATTTGGCATACTAATCTAACTAGAATAGTTTGACATGTGTTTTTCTGGGAAACTAAGAATGCTTGTAGACGAAAACGGACATCCCCATGCAACCTGCACAAAGCCGAACTTCATTCTTCAAATTATCACCAGTGACATTTCTACAAACTATTCTTAAGTGCATAATTAGAGATTGAATGATCGACTTATATGGTAAGAAATGATATGGATGTAATTGAATATGAGAGAGTATGCACTAATACACTTAGACACAAATTAAGGTATAGCGACTTTAATCCAAGTAAGTCAAATTTGTGTTCTTCACCATCGCTGTTGATGACAACACATTTTCTATGAAAATTCAATTCTTCCTTTGAAAATGTAATTCTCCTTTAACCAATAAAAGATAAATACGCATATTCCAAGGAAGAAAGAAGAATTTGGTTTTCAGTATTGAGCACTGAAATTCTTCATGGCTGCCATAATAAAGTTAACAGTATGCGATTTGTATCAAGTCCCCATTGTAGTTCAAAGAATGTAATGCTCATCTTAGTTTGTTGTGTTGTTCTATTATGTATCTTTACGTTCTGAGTTCCGTGTTGTGATGTCTGTTACGATTTCTGCATAACAACGATGTTCGGTTCATCTTAACCTCAAGTTTTTTGTTGAAGGGTTCGTGTCTCATTTACGTTAGGTGTGTTTGTTTGGTTCGTCTTAACCTCCAGTTGTTTGTAGAAGGGTTCGTGTCTTATTTACGTTAGGTGTGTTTGTTTGGTTCATCTTAACCTCAAGTTGTTTGTTGAAGGGTTCGTGTCTTATTTACGTCAGGTGTGTTTGTTTGCGTATAATGGTGCCAACGCATATTGTGTTTTGCTTTTGTTTTGCTTTTCTTCATCTTGTGTACCCAATGTTGCCAGTTTCTCCGGATTGTACATTTTTGATTGCCCTTCGGTATTCTCTAGCGTTTATTTTTTATCCTTCTTCAAAATAACCACAAAGCTATGTGAACTCAATTACAAATCCAGTAGATTTAAACAATGTATCCACATCGCACGAAAAAAAAACAAATCAGAAGGTTAATGACATGCCATTCGTGAAAATTGGAATATCGACAGCTCACGTATGCAGATCGAAATTAATCAAATGTTTTTTGTAAATCTGCAATATGCCTGTTGAGTAATTTATTGCAAATAATCATCTACATGTATATAAAACAATTATCATTTGAATGTGGATTCTTGTAAGACTTTGTCGTTCAGTAATTGAAGCAAAAATATTATGGTGATAATGTAAGGAATCATGGAAAGCAGAAGTTGCAATATCAATATTCATTAAAAGGAATTTGGTATGTTTGTGAATATAATAGATAAGAAGACTTTGAAGATACTAAAGCGGTAACCAGAATCCGTAAATAGAAGAACAGACAACGCAATGGCAAAAAGAAAAAGGACAAAAGAACAAACAACGATCTACAAAACATACACATAAAACTAAAGATCGAGTAAGACGAACCCCTTAAAAATCGGTGGTGCTTCGGAAGGGTAGGCAGTTCTTGCTACACTAGTGGCAGGCGTCGTGTTAATCTAATTACAAATCCAGTGATAGGTCATGAATGAGGAAAGGACCGGGAAGTGTTTACGACAAGTGAAACATATCCGTGGTCATTTGTGACACAAATATTGTATAATGGTCAACCAAGTCACGGTCGCGACCGTAACACGTTCGAAGTGATGACTTCAACTTAACCAATAGGAACCCTTGGTTCAATATCTTCCTTGTTAGCAGCAACCCTCTATCAAGGAAATTATGATAGGAACCACAAGCTCTGGAATATCGTATCAACTGATATATATAGGGATATAGGGAGTGGATGTAGTCGAGTGGTCTAGGGCGCTGGACGTAAGGCTAAGCGAATGGTGCTGCAGTGTATCAATGGTGTGGGTTCAAATCCCGTCGAGGGAAGAACAAAAATTTGACAGCTCTAAAATCTAATTCTAACACTGTTTGGTTTAATCTTCAGACGTATATATATATATATATATATATGTATATATATTCTTTTATGCATGTAGTTTCATATGTGCATTTTCTGGTTCTTTTGTGCCGTACATGGACCGTCAAAAACTTTTTTGAAATTTGAAAAGTCGCCATATTGTTTCGAGATTTTATTTAATTAGACATTGATAAAGTCCCTCGGTGGGACGAAAATTTTGTCATTCTACGAAGTGTTTAATTCTTTATCACTTTGTTTTGTGTACTTGGTGTTGTTTTACAAACCATTTTAGACCTTTATAATTGTTTTACTTGTATAGTATCGTTATACCGTAACGATCCAACACCCCGTAAGATTGATCGTTGACTGGTTTTTCAGACGTTGTATATATATATGTATATATATATATATATATATATATATACTCCATATGCAGCTGCTGGAATGTTGCTACGTATAAATGGTAAGTTTACAATGTGAACATTGAAATCATTTCTTTTGTCGTAAAGTTTCGTTCTTAACCGCCCTTCACTGTCAATTTTGAGGCGTACGTTAGGATATGAAGCAGACCTTTTGATAAACGATCCAATTACATGCTTAATTTCTGAAGACTGGAAATATCATAACTAAGATGTAGCGAAAATGCGATTAATATTCTATATCGAAGTTGACTCTTGATTTAGTATCTTTAGCGAAAATGATGATACAATATTATTCGTTTGTTCGTGATAACCTGTATTGTTTCTGGTGTTTTCGTACATGAAGAGTTTGAAGACACCAAAGGGGTAACCAAAATCCGTTAATCGAAGAAGGACAGACAACACAATGGCGAAACGAAACAATGCAAAAGGAAAAACAACGATCTACACAACACTACACAGAAAACTAAAGATCGAGCAACACGAACCCCACTACAAACACAACACAATATGATGTTAGCCTAATCAATGTTGTTCAAGGTAGATTGTCATCAATTTTAGATATTGTTATTGAATACAATTTGTTTTTATTTTCGGTTATGGTACACAGACAAATCGTACTGGTCTCACTAGTAACCATGAAGACACAATCAACAATATCGAAATCATATTTGACTCATTAGTTTATCAAGTGGAATAATCACAATTTGATCATATTCAAATATTCCTGTAAAAATTTTCCCTTCGGGTTATGTCCAAAATTCAGAATCCCTTGAAGTCCATGTAAAACGTCATTGACGTATCACAACAATTATGATTGCTGATATTGTAACCCTATTAACGCTTCTCTCACATTTGCTTGTTTTGATCCAATTGATAACGATGCAAATGTTATATACACGATGTAGGATTTATCAACGGAAGTAATACATATCTAAAATATCAACAAAATGTTTATGCCTTACTTTAATAGTGCAAAGATCTGAATAGTATCGGTGGCAAAACAAACAATTTTCCGAATGATAAATATCTAGCATAACTATTTATCGAGGATTTATGTTATGTGTCGATGTGAGTTTTATACCTCGACTTTAATTAACAAACACCCGGTGTCAATAAAAGAACTGTAAATACAATTTTTTCAAATATATCGCAGGTATATAAAAAGATTTGACAGGCAGCCATAATTTAGATTATATTAAGAATAAAAAAGGTACAAACGTTGTTGCCAAATCTCAGAAATTAATATTTACAAAGTGGCATTTTTTATAATGACTGGAGTGGAATAGACGTCTTTGAATCGTGCATGGTTTCTCTTGTGTTGTTTTAATTTTTCTACTACGTTGCATTTCTTGTTTCGAACACATTTTGCACTGAATACTGACTATGATCACCAAGTGAGTGCATAAACAGGCATCACCAGGGACTTGAATCTAAATATATCAAACATAGATATTATAAACTTTCCTGATCATCATATCAGTCAATGTTACAAACGACAGAAATTTCATCAAGAATGTCAAGACACACTTTTAAATGTCATGAAAACGTCATGATTTGATCTCGACTTTCCGGTTATTTCCTGTTTCTTTGAGATATTAACAGGTGTTGAAAGGGAGCTTATCAATGGTAATGATTGAGGAACATTACAATAATACTCAAAAATAAAGTGTTGATTGTAAATATACGTCACTTCCGGCAAGATAGCGTTGCTGCTACTAAAATGGATCATTTAAAGTAGAAACAGAATAATCAACTGACTTTCTATCGATAAATTACCCTACGATATACTTTGACGATAATCGTGAAGAATATATTTAGGGTCAATACTTCCTGGTATGTCAATATATATTTGTATTAATAAGTTTGTATTATACGGTGTACTCTATCGAGTTATTTCGGAAAAAACTGACATTGACATTAACTTTATTATATATATGGCCGTTCACCTTTCTGGCTTGGCACATGCATTTCAGTAAAAAGTGGCGGGATTAAGCACATTTTCATTGACAGACATTTTCCCTGTTAGTGAAAGGGTGCGATCATGCAAGTGTTATCCACATGTGAGCAAACTACCGACCCTCACATATATCTGGGGGATTGCAAATAAAATACCATCCTTTGTCATTTGTAAAGGAGTCACAGAAAAGTTTTCAAAAATGCAAGGTGTTGATAGCTTCCGATAAACGTTTTGAAAGATAAGAGTCTTTAAAAATTAAAATTCAATAACTGTATGTGCTATTGGAACACGCATGACACTGAGCTATTGATTCTGTAGAATTAAACAGTGTTAAGATACTTAGCGTTTCTAATACAACACAATGTAATGACACTGAAATGTGACAGATATTTACAAGTCTCATTTCCTTCTTTCGTCGTATAAGCTGACTTTTTTTTAAATTCCAGTTATTGTTAAAAGCCAATGATGAAAGTGTCAAGTTAGTAACGATGAATCTGTGTCACGCTGATCCATAATTAAGTCGGATAGCATAGGGAGAATTAATAATAGGATTTTTTTTAAGTTTCTGCAAAGAATGACATCCCCTCCGTTTTTAGTTATTTTTTTCACATCATCAACCAGAATGTAGGCCAATTTTGTACAATGTATTTCTTAACATAAATAATGGTGTTCAGAATTGGGAATGGTCCGAGATAGCTATGGTTCTAATTTGTAATGGACCGAGTTTGCTATGGGCCGTGTTATAGATTATTTGACAATAAAATGACAAGTAAAAACAAAAATGTCGACATTGTCGGAACAATTCCAAAATCAAATATCAAAATTGTAGAAAGAGGTAAAATCGATACCCCTACCACACACATATATGACCGCTCACGTTCCTGGCTTGGTACAGGCACTTCAATAAAAAGTAGCGGTGTTAGTCTAGTTTTATTGGCCCAAACTCGTAGTGAAAAGAGGCGGTAATGCAAGTTCTTTCCACGTGTGAGTAAAAAATGTCAACCCTCAGATATAACCGAGAAGAACATCGTTATTATAAAGAACGTTATAATCTTAAACATAAAATACATAATCTTCGCTACAGAGAAGTTGTCATATGTATGATATTTTTAGTTCTATTAAAGAGAGTTGATGGCCTCATCCTTCATTTAGATATTAGATAGTATAAAAGACCATCGTATGACATAATAGTGAAACAATATTGAACCAAAATATAATTGCCATTACTATCTATCGTCTTCTGCACACAACTGACAGAATATTGTTCAACAAGTTGTTGATATCTTTTGAAAGATGAGACAGTTCTTTAAAAATCCTTTATTTAATAGTTTAGTACTCAGAATACGGTGACGTTGCGAAAAGTCGGAATACAAAATGGAAGCTCTATCGTAGCGTATGAGTTGTGAAATATATTGCGGTATATTTCTATCAAGATATGGGAAATCTATAATAGTCAAACTAAAGACGTCTCTTTTGTCATAAAATCTTTTAGAAAGTTGACCATTGGTGTAAAATTTTATGTAAATGTCAAGAAATGAGACAGAGGAAGCTGTTTCTGTTGATTCCTTGATCTCAGATTATGTGGGGGTACATTAATGGAATACAGTTAGCAAATTTTGGATTATTAATTGACAGAACTTAATTAATATACATGAAAGTGAGATTAAAGGCAAGCGTTTGCTTCTATACTTCTCTAATGTTTTTTTTTTTTCGTTTTCATGTTTCTCTCAATAATTATGTATGTCTATCACTGATGTATTTCATCACATTGTTTTATTTTTAACGTTGAGAATATGAGGTCAAGTTTATCATTGATATCGTACACACAAGACAGGTGTAAAGTTATCAAAAATGGTACATTTTTTGTATATTTATTTTTGACTATTGTTTATAAAAAGTTGCAAATCGATTCTGTCGTTGTTAAGATGAAATAGAATCTACGGATTTAACAGATTATAAAGTATAAATAAAGTTCATATACGATTGATTGATTGTTATCTAACGTCAAGTAAATAGTATAAGATAACAAATAAAAACATCATGTTAGTTTAGTTAATCTAACATTTGATATAAAAAAAAATCCAACAGAATTTATTTTCCTGCACTCATTTAGAGAAATGTAGGTAAAAATGTGGTTGGTATGAGCAGAAAATTAGATTGAGCTACGGGACAACTAGGATATATATCGG
The DNA here is from genome assembly GCA_963680875.1 of Bathymodiolus brooksi. NCBI lineage: Eukaryota > Metazoa > Mollusca > Bivalvia > Mytilida > Modiolidae > Bathymodiolus > Bathymodiolus brooksi. The sequence continues at coordinate 82,730,288 of OY804576.1, read as the reverse complement.
ATATAGGTGCAGAACATATTTGCTTCTAACGAGATACTATAGTGACCACTCTTAACAAGTTATTTCTCATTAAGGGTGAGTGATTGTTGTATTACGCCAATTGAGCAAATCTCAGCTATATCATAGCGAGAACAATGCTTCATGCGGTGCTTAGTGGAGAAGCAGTAAATACTTATTTGCACGCTAACCATTGCACCACCGATGCGGTTTGTTCACTAGTAACCGTCGCTTTGTCTTTAACATACAAAAAGCGTAACTTCCGTCATTCACAAGGCGCTCAATTACGTCCCTATCTAAAGGGATGTATTTCATTCGTCCAATCAGGCAAGCAAGCACCTCTTTTGGGGAGGTTTTTCCCACAGAGGAGAAACTAGGTCATATTTCTGTTCCTCGGGGTTCCTGCGGTGTGAATTCAAATACATGATTAAACATAAATGTAAAACTGATGCATTATGGTCTGTATTTTTACATTACTCTTCGTTCGTCATGAATACCAATCAAAATATTCCAGGACAAGTGATTTTCGACTATTTCTACCAACTGAAGCAAACTCAAATCCTACTAAAGCATTACAATACCTACAAAGCATTACAATACCTACTAAAGCATTACAATACCTACTAAAACATTCCAATTCCTACTGAAGTATAACAACACCTACAAAAACATTAAAATACATATTAAGACATTACAATACCTACTAAAACATTATAATGCATACTGAAACAGTCCGATGCCTACTAAAACATTATAATGCACATCAAGACATTACAATACTTACTAAAAAACATTACTATACCTACAAAACATTACAGTACATACTAAAGCATCACAACACATACTATAACATTACGATACATACTACAAGATTACAATACCTAGAAAACATTACAGTACCTACTAAAACATTACGATATATACTACAAGATTACAATACCTAGAAAACATTGCAGTACCTACTAAAACATTACGATACATACTACAAGATTACAATACCTAGAAAACATTACAGTACCTACTAAAACATTACGATACATACTACAAGATTACAATACCTAGAAAACATTACAGTACCTACTAAAACATTACGATATATACTACAAGATTACAATACCTAGAAAACATTGCAGTACCTACTAAAACATTACGATATATACTACAAGATTACAATACCTAGAAAACATTACAGTACCTACTAAAACATTACGATATATACTACAAGATTACAATACCTAGAAAACATTACAGTACCTACTAAACATTACGATATATACTACAAGATTACGATACCTAGAAAACATTACAGTACCTACTAAAACATTACGATACATACTACAAGATTACAATACCTAGAAAACATTACAGTACCTACTAAAACATTACGATACATACTACAAGATTACGATACCTAGAAAACATTACAGTACCTACTAAAACATTACGATACATACTACAAGATTACAATACCTAGAAAACATTACAGTACCTACTAAAACATTACAGTACCTACTAAAACATTACGATATATACTACAAGATTACGATACCTAGAAAACATTACAGTACCTACTAAAACATTACGATATATACTACAAGACTACGATACCTAGAAAACATTACAGTACCTACTAAAACATTACGATACATACTACAAGATTACGATACCTAGAAAACATTACAGTACCTACTAAAACATTACGATATATACTACAAGATTACGATACCTAGAAAACATTACAGTACCTACTAAAACATTACGATATATACTACAAGATTACGATACCTAGAAAACATTACAGTACCTACTAAAACATTACGATACATACTACAAGATTACAATACCTAGAAAACATTACAGTACCTACTAAAACTTTACGATATATACTACAAGATTACAATACCTAGAAAACATTACAGTACCTACTAAAACATTACGATATATACTACAAGATTACAATACCTAGAAAACATTACAGTACCTACTAAAACATTACGATACATACTACAAGATTACAATACCTAGAAAACATTGCAGTACCTACTAAAACATCACGATACATACTACAAGATTACAATACCTAGAAAACATTACAGTACCTACTAAAACATTACGATATATACTACAAGATTACAATACCTAGAAAACATTACAGTACCTACTAAAACATTACGATACATACTACAAGATTACAATACCTAGAAAACATTACAGTACCTACTAAAACATTACGATACATACTACAAGATTACAATACCTAGAAAACATTACAGTACCTACTAAAACATTACCATATATACTACAAGATTACAATACCTAGAAAACATTACAGTACCTACTAAAACATTACGATATATACTACAAGATTACAATACCTAGAAAACATTGCAGTACCTACTAAAACATTACGATACATACTACAAGATTACAATACCTAGAAAACATTACAGTACCTACTAAAACATTACGATATATACTACAAGATTACAATACCTAGAAAACATTACAGTACCTACTAAAACATTACGATACATACTACAAGATTACGATACCTAGAAAACATTACAGTACCTACTAAAACATTACGATACATACTACAAGATTACAATACCTAGAAAACGTTAAAGTACCTACTAAAACATTACGATACATACTACAAGATTACAATACCTAGAAAACATTACAGTACCTACTAAAACATTACGATACATACTACAAGATTACAATACCTAGAAAACATTACAGTACCTACTAAAACATTACGATACATACTACAAGATTACAATACCTAGAAAACATTACAGTACCTACTAAAACATTACGATACATACTACAAGATTACAATACCTAGAAATCATTACAGTACCTACTAAAACATTACGATACATACTACAAGATTATAATACCTAGAAAACATTACAGTACCTACTAAAACATTACGATATATACTACAAGATTACAATACCTAGAAAACATTACAGTACCTACTAAAACATTACGATACATACTACAAGATTACAATACCTAGAAAACATTGCAGTACCTACTAAAACATTACGATACATACTACAAGATTACAATACCTAGAAAACATTACAGTACCTACTAAAACATTACGATATATACTACAAGATTACAATACCTAGAAAACATTGCAGTACCTACTAAAACATTACGATACATACTACAAGATTACAATACCTAGAAAACATTGCAGTACCTACTAAAACATTACGTTACATACTACAAGATTACAATACCTAGAAAACATTGCAGTACCTACTAAAACATTACGATACATACTACAAGATTACAATACCTAGAAAACATTGCAGTACCTACTAAAACATTACGATACATACTACAAGATTACAATACCTAGAAAACATTACAGTACCTACTAAAACATTACGATACATACTACAAGATTACAATACCTAGAAAACATTGCAGTGCCTACTAAAACATTACGATACATACTACAAGATTACAATACCTAGAAAACATTGCAGTACCTACTAAAACATTACGATACATACTACAAGATTACAATACCTAGAAAACATTACAGTACCTACTAAAACATTACGATATATACTACAAGATTACAATACCTAGAAAACATTGCAGTACCTACTAAAACATTACGATACATACTACAAGATTACAATACCTAGAAAACATTACAGTACCTACTAAAACATTACGATACATACTACAAGATTACAATACCTAGAAAACATTGCAGTACCTACTAAAACATTACGATACATACTACAAGATTACAATACCTAGAAAACATTACAGTACCTACTAAAACATTACGATATATACTACAAGATTACAATACCTAGAAAACATTACAGTACCTACTAAAACATTACGATATATACTACAAGATTACAATAAATAGAAAACATTGCAGTACCTACTAAAACAATACAATGCATATTAAACATTACAATAGTCACTATTTAAGCATTACAATACTTACTAAAACATTACAATATCTACTGCAACATTACAAAACCTACTAAGCCATATATAGATACTTAATAAAACACAATTATTTATCATATATGCATGCTCATGACACAATAACTTTAAAATGCAACAATAATTCATTTTCAATTTTAAACAATTTTATGCTTCATGATATATATTTGATTCCAGTAAATGGATGAAAACCATTAATTTTTAAGATGCTATGACTAATTGATATTGAATATGTTAGAAGTATCATATATAATATTTTGCTTTCTCCTATTAATAATGGTCTTTAATCAACATATTCGATCTTCTTTATGAGCATTCACTAACCCCGCCAATGTACTGTCCATATGTGTGTGGCCTTTTTGAGTGGACGTGAACTTGTGCAGGTTTTCTTTTTCGTTTGTTTATTTCTATCTATATTGTGGTTGGAGATAATCTAATCAAGAAGGGAAGGTTTGGGGTCTAATTAATAGGTTGAACCCATATTTTGGTACCTGCTCCAACCAGGAACTGGATTTCCAACCTATATGTCGTGGGGTTTTTTTTCGGCGATTGTTCGGTTTGTTGATATTGGTGAAATTGTTTACTATCACTGTTAGATGTTTTTTTCTTAATACCAATTTGTAAAAGTGGATTCTAGAAAACAATATATAAAAATATCTAAGTGTATTCAAGAAAACAATGTACAAGCTCACATTAATGGATCAAGGACAAAACCTTGTATAAATCTACATTGATGGATTCAGAGAACAACATACAAATCTACATTAATGGGAAAATATTTGTTAAAATCGTATTTGATAGAAAAATGAATAATATAATAATAAATATAATTTTATATACCTTATCATACAGCTGGTGTCTGTGATTTAATTTGTACATTGTATTTCTAGGTTTTGTTATATATTTCCTAGTTTGATGGTTGAAGAGAAATGTGTAAAATGCCAGTTTTAAGATAAATGTCAGTTGCGTTTTGCTTTGTGGGTTTGGAATAAAGTTTGTGGTAGCATTACACAACATTTGAAAAAAAGCCAATTATGTTTAGCAGATTATAAGTTGTTTGATGTAGATTACATTTTATGATCAGCTGAATTATGTTTTGTGCTTTATTACATTTATATTTTGCAATTAATTAGATATATGTCGATTACAACAATCGTAAATTATAGACGTATTTGTTTCTGATATGCTTTTGTGCAAGGGACCGTCGTGGTCGTGTTCGTATGACAGTTGGATTTACTCGATGTTCGGTAATTGTGTTATTACCCTTATTTACAACTACCTATGTAATCAGTGCCAATCATCACTAAAGTCTATGGCGAGGTGTACTTGAAGCAACATTAAGTGCTAAAGTTTGTCAGTGACTTGCGGCAGAACGGTGGTTTTCTCTGGGTATTTAGGTTTCCTCCACCAATTAAACTGACCGCCACGATATAGCTGAAATATTGTAGAAGTGGCGTTGAAAACCATAACCCTAAACCCTCTCCCCTTTTCGTACTTTTCTGTAGAAAATTATTATGTTTGAATGGTTGCGAATACATTAAGAAGCAATGAATTTAGCACTTGCGAAATCTTTTTTGACAATGGTTCCTTATTGATAAAGATCATGAAAATGCATACCATACACAAGACAGAAATTCCCCACATACTTAGCAACCTTGTTATTTCTAGGTGTTTTGATTATACAGGTCATGGAGGTGTGAATGTTGCTACAACATACTATAATATCTTGTTAATTGATCACGGTTCTTTAACTTTAACCATTATTTACCTATTATATTTTGAACCGAGAAGCTTACCGTTATCGTACATAGATACTCATGCATATCTGGAATTCTCCATAACCTTACATTGTATGCATTCTTCATGCCTCATCTGCAAGGGTGAAAAGTTTAAAATTAAAAACATATTTTTTTTCGAAATCTTGTTTTGATTTCAATTTGGATGAACCTCGTTATTGTTCAACTATAGAGTAGTATTACTCCCTAGATATTATTGTTTTTGTAAACACGCGCCTGAATACCTATTATGCATCTATTTCAGTGTTATTGTTTTTCATCGATTTTCCATAAGGCCTAAGACATAAACTTTCGTTTCATAATGCCTTTTATATTAGGATTTTGCGACGGATGTCACGAACGGTACATAATGTTAACTCATCCGGATTACCTTCTATTATTCGCGATTTGCATAGGAGCTAGTGTTGTACAAATGTACATTATTGTTTGTCCTTTTTCTTTCGGCTATTTTATTGTCTATATTTATTCGATTTAAGCTTCTGATTTCCCCTGTGTTTTTGTCTACATTTCTGCTCTATTGTTTGTTTGTTTGTTTGTTTGTTTGTTTGTTTGTTTGTTTGTTTTTTGTTTTAGTTTGTTTCTTATTTTATTTTTTGTTTTTGTTTTTGTTTTTGTTTTTGTTGTTTTATGTTTGGGTGGGGGGATTATACTGTTATTGTTTTTGTTTTTGTTGTTTTATTTTTGGGTGGGGGGATTATACTGTTATTGTTTTTGTTTTTGTTGTTTTATTTTTGGGTGGGGGGATTATACTGTTATTGTTTTTGTTTTTGTTGTTTTATTTTTGGGTGGGGGGATTATACTGTTATTGTTTTTGTTTTTGTTGTTTTATTTTTGGGTGGGGGGATTATACTGTTATTGTTTTTGTTGTTTTATTTTTGGGTGGGGGGATTATACTGTTATTGTTTTTGTTGTTTTATTTTTGGGTGGGGGGATTATACTGTTATTGTTTTTGTATCCGGATAGTATCTTACTGGGAAATGTACTCTGTGTGTCATCAATGTCAATATCTTTTCAAAGAATTTTACTACGGATTTTACTCTAGCTGTAAAATTGAGGCTCATTATTTCATATGTTTTCCTCAGTTTCTAAATTACATAGACATTCTTTGTATTGATAAGCTTTACCACAAATGAAAATCACTATTCCTTAAAAAAAAAAAAAAAAAGTATATTATTATAAAACTTAAAGGGGCATTATCTCCCAAAATCGTAAATTTTTGTTACCCATAAAAACTATCAGATATGATTGATGCCTTAATAAAATGTGTTTCTGTAACTTATAAATGTTATGAAATGTACGCGCATCGGGGGAAAAAGGTGTAACTGCTCGTGTTTTGAGATAGATCAAGAAATGGACGGCATCTTATTAATTATCGGCATTGTTTACGGAGTTTGCCAAATCATTAAATCAGTACAACAATGCACTTATTTCTTATTTTCTGTGAATCTGCTTTTAGTCGGCGTTAATTATGGACAAAGAACCAAGTTTGCAGTTAATAAGCGACAAAATACAAAATTATTCATTTTTACCTGTAGCTTACTTAGTAAGGTCAGTTGCATACGGAGAAAGCGAGGTCAAATTATTTGCTTGCAAGGAAATAATAAATCGATGGTAATTTTCGTTCTCAAAAGGCGAAAAGTGGTACGATAAGCTGTTTAATGTGAAATATTTACCTTTATTTCATCATTTTAAAACTATTTACCAATTTCCAAAACATGAAATTGTTTGGGTCAAAATCGTAGCTAATGCCTCTTTAAGTCTTCTGTTTAACTGACCTATGACATCGTACAAATCAATCACATTTAAACAACTGTAATATTAAAGTATTGTAGATATGGTTTCACCATATGGACGTTCTTGCATTTGTTTATATTTCTGGTAATTGCTCGTTCTTGGCAGTGATTAATGATAGAAGATAAATAGAAACATGCAGATCTGTCACTGTTAGCATATCATTCTAATAAAATACAAATTAAATATTTGCCATATTCTTTTTTTTTCATTATTCGTCAAGATAGCGATAAAATATCGACCTGAACAAACAATATACAAATTATAGAACACATGCAACACAGAGTTACATACAAAATGAAAAAAGAAGAAGATTGGACTAGCTGAACCCCTACCACATAAAAACCGGACGAGAATTCACAGTTGGCATCCGTCGTGAAATCTTCATCTACAAGATCGGTATAGACTATGGGGTAAATTGTGTCAAAGAAGGCAGACAAGGTGTATGTACTATGGTGGTTCTCTAAAGAGAAGCAGGAACAGCTAAGCCTTCGTGAGCATCTATGATCACCCCCGATGCTTTGGTCTTACACTTTTCTTTGTTATGTTTTTGTTTTGTTTTGTCTGTCTGTGTCTTGCGCCCAATGTTGGATTTGTCTCTTGATTATAAATTCTAGATTGTTCCTTCGGGTTTCCTAACGTCTACATGTTATTCGTACAACGGAACATGCATGCAAGTAGTTGAAACACGGAAGCTACAACTTAACAAATATATATCTTTAATATCACTAGCTTTCTGGATACTTTAAATATATTGTGTATATGTATATGTCTTTATGTCAATCTATCATGTTAATAGACAAGCAGATTTAATTGATATTCATACATAAAGTCACTTTGGAACTAGATAGAACTGGATGTCGCTGTAACAAGGAACGCCGCCAACTGTTACACGTTTAGTTCATAAGAGTTATTGTTTTTTGTAGTCCCCTGAAATTACTTGCTATCAATATTTTTTCTATCTGTATAATTTATGCATACACCTTCTTATGTTTTCATAAAAAAGGTGCATACAAAACCTTTAGAACTAATAGACAAGACAACAATTGAAGAAACATCAATCAAGAGTCAAGAATCTGTCCCATGATTTACTCTTTATATAGAAAAGTTTGAAGATTCAAAATCGGGGTAACCAGAATCCGTAAATAGAAGAAGGAAAGGCAACGCAATGACCAATAGACAAAGGTAGACAAAAACTACAGGGAAAACTAAAGAGTAAGCAAACCGAATTCCTCAACTCAGGCATGGAGCATTACTTTAATCAAAGGGAATGTGTTATTCAGATAAAAAAAATCAAATTACAATTAGGTATACATTTCAGAATGTGTGAGGATTTATATAGAGTCTGTCTAGTGGTTCAGGGTAATTTCAAATCGCTTATAAACTCTTGATTAGTTATAGAGTTCAACTAATAATGAATAAAATTGTTAGACGTGGTACCTAATTGTCTGTCTTCTAATTCAATGTTTATTGATTTCAGATATACAAACTTCATTTTAACTAGGTGATAAATGTATTCTTTTTGGATTTTATTGTTATTTTGAAACAGTAGGCAGTGCATAATCGCTTTACAAATCAGCATTGGCAGATTCAATTTGAGTGTAAAAATGTTCTGGCAATATTTCTTAAAATTTATTTTTTACTACCCTCTTCTAGGATGAACAGTCACATGTCTATTATTGAATAATTTGACATTAAGCCCTAAGATGATGATGTAAACCTACATCTGTTGTACTGGATATCCAATTAACATATACATTTTACAATGAACGATATATCACGAGTTAATGTAGATAATGAAGACCTACTGCAATTGTTTCTGCAGATAAAAGAGGTTCTATCTATACTGTGAATAAACTACTCGAGGACTGACGTGAATGAAACGTGGATTCCCGTCCATGATAGAAAATCAAAAATAATAATAACAAAAATAATAATAATAATTTTTATTTAACGAGGAAAGCTCATTTATCAAAAAGTCTAATTTCCATAGTTTTTGCATTTAATTTATGACGTTCGTGTTGTCATGTTACGTCTTTTTTTTTAATAATAATAATAATAATAACAATAATTTTTATTTAACGAGGATGTCTCATTTATCAAAAAGTCTGATTTCCATTGAGGCTCTCAATGATTCTCTATATTGGGCATACTAAATTCTGTTTATGATAAACATTCGCTCCACTGACATCAACACTCATATATGACTAAAAAGTATATTGCTGGCTTGACATTAAACAGCAACAATTAGTAAAATCAGTTTTACCAGTTCTGTTGTAGTCATACATTCTTTGATGTTATGCAGTGTTCCCTAGGATTAGCGTTTGACAATAGTATTTGGAAAATGGCACCCATATTCATTTCAAATATTACTGAACATGCGTATACCTAATATGATTAAATCAGAATGCGTGTGACCTGTAATTGTCTCGCTGCAGGACTATATCTTTGATGGGAAGAGAACAATTACCATAAATACATTTCATTCAATTTTCGACAATAGTATTATAATAACAAGTTCCTATAATAACATCTGTCAGATAGCAAATACTCCCAGGAAAGCCTTATAACTCAGTTTTTATTGAATTGTCCAATCAAACATGACACAAATCCCTTTACAGAGTTATGGAATACTTTTATGACACTCAATAGACATGAAACAATACTAAATAGATCACAAGCAATTAGTATGCAATCTACGTATGAATCACACAAATATCATTTCGAAGAGGAAGATAATTCAACAATACATCGAATATTAGAACCAGTAGGGGGTTTTGTTTTATATATTAATAGTTCTTATGCAATATGCTATGATTCTCGTTTTCTTTTTGAGAACAGTTTTAAGATACCAAAGGGGTAATCCGAAGCCGTAAATAGTAAGACAGACATTACAATGGCCAAAAAGAAAAAGGATAAAAAAAACCCACAAATATTGATCTACAAAATGCTACACAAGAAACTAAAGATTAGGCAACACGAATCCACAATAAAGCGGATGTGTGGGTGGGGTTGTGATAGTACTTGCCTACCCATCCGGAGCACCTGCTTTTACGTTTCCACTACTTTATTCCTTATAGATAGAAAGAATTGTTTTGCATTTGTAAGCAATTGAAATTTCATATAATTGAATAATGTACCAACATTGCAATTCTTCTTAACGGAAAGATATCATTCAATTATTTCCAGTAGATTTCTGTAGATCTTCAATTAAGAAGCAAATAAAACTTTTAATGCTAGTGACATAGACTCGACATGTATAAATCTAAAATGTTTGAAAACAGAAGTATATATCTAAAGAAATACAATTTAGTTGTTTCTTATTACATCTTTTCTTAGTGTATGTTTTAATTAACACAATCGTACATACTAGATCAATCATCACGTTACTATCATCATTATTAAATCACATTTTGTATGTAAAATTTACAGTAATAAAACGTGAATATCTAATTCAGTGCACATGGTGCGTTTCTGGAACAACCTTTACCAGTAAGTCACAGAAGATTGGAAAGCCAAAATAATAAAGTTCTTTGGGAGCAAGAAGCCAGAAGGACCTAAACATGGTAGTCAGAATCTGTTACGGGCACCTATGCATGAGTGAATATCATAGAGATTATATTATTTGGTATACATATATGATAACCCAAAACTTGACGAAGACTGGTACTATAACTTCACTGCATTTCTGTGCTCAAAAAGTATGGGAGAACAGTATTATCTAGAAATCTGTAGAAGCGGTCAGTATTTGGTACAAGAAAGATGAACAAGTAGACGATAAAAATCTTATGCAAATCATTGGATTGTAAATGACTTTTGTGATTAAAAGTAAAACATGATTTATTGTTTAGTTCTAACGCAAATCAGAGTTGTGATTGTCTTAGTGAGGTTCGTGTTAGTGGATCTTTAACTTTATGTGTATGATCTGTAGGTTCGTGTTACTCGATCTTTAGCTTTATGTGTATGATCTGTAGGTTCGTGTTACTCGATCTTTAGCTTTATGTGTATGATCTGTAGGTTGGTGTTACTCGATCCTTAGCTTTATGTGTATGATCTGTAGGTTGGTGTTAGTGGATCTTTAGCTTTATGTGTATGATCTGTAGGTTGGTGTTAGTGGATCTTTAGCTTTATGTGTATGATCTGTAGGTTGGTGTTAGTGGATCTTTAGCTTTATGTGTATGATCTGTAGGTTGGTGTTAGTGGATCTTTAGCTTTATGTGTATGATCTGTAGGTTGGTGTTAGTGGATCTTTAGCTTTATGTGTATGATCTGTAGGTTGGTGTTAGTGGATCTTTAGCTTTATGTGTATGATCTGTAGGTTGGTGTTTGTGGATCTTTAGCTTTATGTGTATGATCTGTAGGTTGGTGTTAGTGGATCTTTAGCTTTATGTGTATGATCTGTAGGTTGGTGTTAGTGGATCTTTAGCTTTATGTGTATGATCTGTAGGTTGGTGTTAGTGGATCTTTAGCTTTATGTGTATGATCTGTAGGTTGGTGTTTGTGGATCTTTAGCTTTATGTGTATGATCTGTAGGTTGGTGTTTGTTCTTTTTCTTTTGGCCACTGTGTTGTCTGTTCTTCTTCAATTTCCAGATTCTGATTATCCCTTTGGTATCTTCAAACTCTTCTTAGCATAATTATACCCGAATTCAATATCCACTTCTGTGAGACTAAAGGATATATGTAGCGGTTATCAAACATAGATTCATTGTACCTACATGTTCGTCTGCATGCTTCTTTTAATGTTAGATATGTATTTTTGCACAATGAACAGGTCTGCACTAGATGTACATTTACAGTTAATGAAATAGCAATCGAAGTGTTATTTAACAGTAAATTTATTAACTATTCGTTAATTATTCAAACTTTCATTTGCCATTTACAACAATTATCAAGAAGATCTAATATTAAATATCCAATCTAAAATCCTGATCACACTATAATTCAATTTACACTCTGTAAGTGGCATGTTGATATTTATTGTAGATATAATTGCATTAAGTTCCGCATACCGATTCTAATTCCAACATGGAGCTTAACATATATACTGCATTGAAAAGTTTTCAACAGGTCTAATTATAAATTCTCTGCTTTGATGAATGGAATTCTGATATTCTTGCACTAAATACAAACTGTACTGTAGGTCATCAGAGTTATAGGAGTATACCTGGATACAAGGCAAATAAAACGATCATGAATGAAGGAATTAATGCAATCACGTACATGTACATGTCGGGGATACATATAGAACGTCATACAATAAAAACGATAATAAAAATATGTTTGATTGATTAATGCTTAACGTCAAGTGCAGCAATATTCCTGCTACTTTCAGGGCGATAAAAACAGACATTTAAATGATGAAAGATATATCATTATACAACGAAAATGAGAATGAAAACTGGACATTTAAATGATAAAATATATACCATAAAACCACTAGAATAGCTTGAATGGGTAATGGATAATCAGAAGCCTAAATCGAAGTACAGACTAAGTCTACATAATACAGGACAAAATGCAAAGACTAATCCACAAAACATGCACTACAGAGTAAACATGAAACATGCAATTAAAGGATCGAGCTAGCTTCTTGTCGTTTTGATTGAGAAGCCCATGCATTATTTCTGCTCTGTACGAGTAAAGGAACAAATCTGCGAGAAGTGGAGCACAGTTGGGACCCTTAAGAATGCCGACCGTCTGTTGAAAAAACACGTCCACTTAACATAACAAGTATGTTGTTATTGGAAAATTCGAGCACTTTGATGATATCAGTTTCATAGAACATTTTGCTAGAACCACAGTGGTTTTATTTTACAAAATAATATTTATTTCTAAGTTCGTCATTCTTTTCTCAGAAACAATGTTGAACCAATTCTTTTAATCTGTCTTTTTAGTTTATAGTGTAGAATAGTAGTGCATTGCGTAGAGAAGTCAAATGTTTTAATGTTATTGCATGAGAGTGACAACGATTGTATGTATGCTAAGTACCTAGCGTCACAAAAATGGTAATAGAAAGTGAGCATTTAAGGGAGAAATATATATATATATATCCCCATTCAAAGAGGTTAATAAAAAGCGGAGTTAGATACGATACTTACTATCGTGAAAATGGGCAGTATAAAGATATGTTCTGGTTCATTAAGAAACAGAGCAGTATAAGAACTGATACCATACCACTGGTATTAAAACTGTATTAATATCCATAGTGGTATGGAACATATCATAATAAAATGATGAAGTTTTTTATCATGACATAATACATATTGTAGCTATAACCTTGATTTTAATCAACCTGTTAATATAGATGATTGATGTGAATCTCACCTATATTATATTATGTTTTAGATGTGCGTTACCAGTATATCCTGCACTGCAGTCAAAAGTAATATTTTAATACATCTAATAATGCAATCTGGAAATTATTGGAAATTGAATGGGATTCTTTCGAGGACACTAATAAGTCTAAAGTGATACAAGCTGAGGTGAGAGGTGATTGTCCGTTTTTTTTAATGATATTTGTGGAATGATTGGCAATTAAAAGGCGTTGTATTGGCATACTATGAAAAGCAAATGTAGATTTCACATACAAATCGTTATTCTAGGGGTGGAACTGAACATTAGTCATATCATCACATGAACATGTATCGCGTATCATTTATCATATATATGTACTAACTCATGAGTTATGCTATCTTAAAAGATTTATCTAAACATTCCCTTATAGGATGCAATGTAAACTGTGTCCTGTGCTTACGGTCATTTTATTGTATTTCCAAGATACATGGGACATTCTACTAAATTTTCCGTTTCCAAATGATTCAATCGTTTCAGAGAAAGTGAATTTAAAAAACGATTACAGCTGCGGTAGCGTGCATATTTATGACCCAATTGAGCACGTACAAATTAAACCAATTTATATACTTAAAATTACAAGTCCTTACATGTTATGTCATTTGATATACAATTTGTACCCATGGCTGATGAATTGTGTTGTACTTTAAAATTGCAATATAATGAACATTTTTAGATTGCTATTGTAAATATAATAAACTCTGCATACGAATAATGCTGTACATTTATTTAGTGATTGCTATGCAATATGTAAATATTTGATATTATTTTGTTGAGGTCCTTATATTCGTCACAACCCTCTCAATGATATATTACATAATAGATTAGAAAATATGTCAATACGAAAATGTCGAAGACATGCAGAAAATATTTTTAATGAGAAAAAATATAAATCTCATATTAAACGTCAAAATACAACGTCCACAACAACATGACAAGAAGGCGATAGGCATTTTATAATTAGAGAAGCACGAACATGTTCCATTGTGACCCCATATATAATATCTCCTTAAGCAACAGTTGATAACTTAAGTACCATTAAATACGCAATACAAACAATATACAAATATCTCCTCTTAATCTAGAAAAAGATATATAGGACACCGAAGTATTGCGCAACAAGCATGAACTATTGTTTCTGAGTGCAATTAGAATTTATGTAAACATTGTACTTTTCAACCATTCGTACTGCGTTCTTAATAGATACTCAGTATCACAAGGAAGTGCTTAATATTGTGGAGTTTTAAGAGAAAAATGTACATAACGTCAGCGATAAACTCTTGTTGTCTTTTTTCGAAATAAAAATTCACTAATTTTGTATCCAATAAAAACGTAGATATGTAGGTTTAGCTGGTGTTGCTCAATCTTGAGATTTGTGTGTAGTGTTTTATATATCACCTTTGTCCTTTAGTCCTTTCTCTTTTGATCATTGTACTGTCAGTCCATGGTCGATTTACGTCTTCTGATTACCCCGTTGGTATTTTCAAATCTTTTCATACATCTTTTTATTAAAAGCAATACGATTAGCATGAATATAAGATCCATCAGAATTGAAAGGGAAACAAACATGAAATAGAAATTTTTACAAATTGGTAAGTTATGAAATTCCTTAAAACATATAAAGTATTTCCATTAGAAATTAAGGAATCGAACAAAGACCAGCATTATGAGTTGTAATGGTGGACAATTAAGCACTCTACATGAAAAGCTTTATCCGTTTGGTTTCTGGCTTAATAAATATATGTTTTCAATACATCAATTTAAAAAAAATAGAAGAATCTTTTAACTTCTATTAAATTTTATATTTATAGTCGAAGGACCAGACAATAGTACTGCTTTTCTGGTATGCTTTATTATGTAAGAAAATAAGTTATAATGGTTTCTACCAGATGGATTGCTTTCGATGTCAACACATATAATAGAAGGAGACGATAAAGTCAAAATACCAATCACCAGATATATACATTGAATAATTATCCTAATGGAGACGACAGGACAAATATTAAAACGCAATCTGGTGGACACAAGACAAATCTAAATAGACACCACGGGACAAATGTAAGACCACAATCTGGAAAGACACGCCAAAATATACTGCACTCGAGGCAAGTACACCATTACACCACTGATACGGTTCGGTTTGAAATGACACGGAAACGCATATGTTAAATACAATTGTGATAGGTAAGACAGAATCAACGTTGAAATAAAATTGGCATAAACACATGCGATAAACGACAGTGAGTGGTCAATTGGGGATATTGTAGCATAATATCCGGACGTCTACGATAAGCAAAAACAATAAAAATCAGCTTTGTCTTAGAGCTGCTCTGTTCAAGACCTTGTCGAAGAAATGTTTAAAGATGCCAAAGAAGTAGCCAGAAGAGTGTAACTAGAAGACGGACAGGCAATACAATGGCCAGTTGAAAAGGGTCAATAAGTCAAGTAATGGTTCACAAAGCAATACACAGAAAACTAAAAATTGAACAACACAAATCCCACTGAAAAACGGGGTTGAAATCCAGAACTCCGTAAGAATACAGATTTGTTCTCCACTACTGGCAACCGCCGTGCTACTCTTGTTACAAATCTGGTGACAATTCATGAATGAGGAAAGACGGAATCTGAATACGATAAGCAGAAATTATCCGTGGTCACTTGTGACGCAGATATTCCATAAAGATAAGAACTTCAAAATGATGACTTCAACTTTACCACTGAGAACGCTCGGCTCAACAGCTTCCTTGTTAGCAGCAACCCTCTATAACGGAAATCATAATAGAAACCACAAATTCTGGAATATAGATTTATACTCCATATGCAAGAGTTCCGGGAACATTGCTACTTATATTCGGAAAATTAACAATTGGAATATTGGAATCATCTCTTTTGTCGTAAGCTTTCGTTCAATGTCAATTTCTATGTGTATATCAATGCATGAAGCAGATCTAGCTGTATCTTTGATTTTTTTCAAGCTAAATGAGATAGATGAGATCAACATAATCACCAAGGTTGGAATGAGTTATTGATTATTATGTGAAAAGACTTCATCTATATGGCGGTACGTGAAGATTAAGGGTGGGGCTAGCTTGTTTTCCTTTTTTCTTGCGAAGCCCCGGCATGATATCTGCCTAAAGCGTATAAAGAAACAAGTCGACTAAAAGAGGAGGTACAGTTGGTACCCATAGGAATGCCGACAGTCTGTTGATAGACAAGTTCATCAAGTGTAACGGACGTGTTGTCAATCAATAGCTCTAACATTTTAAAGATGTTAATTTCAAATATCTTCCTGTTTGAATCAGAGTGTTTGTGTTTTTTTATTTTTATTTTTTTCATTTTGCTGTGGAAAATAAGATTCCTATGATATATTCTAAAACCCCTAAACTATACCCTCAACCTATAGTGAACTAGTCTCCTTAACCAATAATGATATAATAGTGATTATTTTTGTGCTAAGATAATATTTTAAAGATAACATCGCTACAACTTTGTTGTATAAGCCTACGCTTCAATAAGAAACATATTCTGCATTTTGCAATGTTGTATTCAGGGAAATTTTGTAACATCCCAAGGTATATCTAAAAGAATAAAACGAACATGATTCACTCCTGAACAAACACAATGCAATATGTACATGCTGTTTGATATACACTCTGCACGCTATAATACTTTCCAAACACAACACAAACATTACAAATTTGTTATATAACGAACATATTTCGTCTTTAAACACCATAAATCATTTAATAGCAAATAATTTGAGAGTAACTTAGTAAAATTAGTGAGCGATGTTTTAAATTCTGGAATTGCCATTAAGGGAATGCTTTATTTCATCTTTGGAACAAACGAATTGATCAGCACTACATTTACACTCTAAAAGTAAAGATTTTTATCTTTACAATGAAAGAACAAATTTAATTATTACAGTCAAGATAAATAACGATAGTAAAACGCTTCATCAACTAAAATGGTTGAGAATGTGGAGTCTCTGAGTCTGCCCTCTGGTAGATCACAGTAAATATGTCCATCGTTAACTTTAATTTTTCAAGGAAATGTTAAGCTGTCTTTCAGATTGAAACATTTAGCTTGATTTATTAGTTTTATGAATAGTTAAAATAATTCTTCAATCACTTAGTGATATGGTATAAAATGCTTAAAGATACAAGGCAAAGTATAGAATAGGTACAGCTAAACTATCTATACAGAGACTAAAGCATGCTTAGTTGTTTTAACAAACGATTTTCAGAGTTTGCACAAATCAAATGATGTGCCCGTTTAAAGTATAATTTAGCCGTTTTTTAGAAGTTTGTTCTTGTACAAAGCCGGAATTAATGAAGAATGTTGAATTTTATTTTTTAAATTACACTATTAATGACCACTATTTTATTATTTATTGTAGTGCATTAGACGCCACGATATAACTGAAATATTGTTGAAAGTGGCGTTAATCACCAAAAAACAAACAAACAAACAAACAAACAATAACATATATAGATTTAATCTCTGTATCTCAAGCCGTAGCATGAGAGAGAGAGAGAGAGAGAGAGAGAGAGAGAGAGAGAGAGTTAGCTTAAAGTTAAAATCAAAATAAATAAAAGTCTTCCAAAAAATAAAACTATTGTAAGGCCACGAGAATCCGGTGGATTACCATTTCTTGCTTAGTATATATCATAAAGTCTATATAAGAAGACGTGTCTGGAAGGACTGCTGTTTCAGCCAACTATAATTCGGTAATGATGTCGCAAAGTGAAGTGTCTTTCCTTTGAATTTAGATTACACGTTTACTTCATGAACCCAAAGTTTTTTCTTAATGCCAAGAACCTTGGAATTTACGCGAAAATTAAAAATAATAGAATGAGATGTCGTGCTATTTTGAATGCTATTGGCATGAGAGATAACCAAGTTGGTTTTGGGATATGATGATGTGAACAAAGACAGAACATGCAACATCAGAAAAATTCTCATATCATGACATCACCAAAAAAAGAGTCCGAAGGGAAAATGTACTCCGGGAAATAACCAGAGCAGTTGAAAGCGATAATATTTAGCTATCATGTGATGGTTATTACTGTGTTGCATTTACAAAACATACCAATGTTAAATCAATTCATATTAACTAAAATATCATGCTTGAAACATTAGTCTTGTAACCTTGGTATGGTCATTCATAGAACAAGAGGCACCTTCTTCCCATAGATTATTGATGATAAGAACAATATGTATTATTTTCTAAATGCGGTGCTGAATAATTTATGCATTGGTATAGGTACTGAGAAGTATTAGCGCTTTGGCATTAAATTTACTACATTTTCGGTGCTAAGCGCCATTTTAAAGAATATTTCAGTTTTGTTGATATTATTTCGCTTACCAATTGATTTCGAAAAGCTAATTTTCTAATTTATGAAATGTATACTTGTATTTCAATAAATGGTCCCTTCAAAATTTGGTAAGACAACGCTTAAAGTAACCGGCTATACATTTTGTATTCGGTAATCGCTAGTTTTTATTCAGACTATAAATATATCGATATAGAATTCAGGATTATCGTTGAAAAGTTTATATGCTTTCTCACACCAATATTCATTTTTAAAAATCCAAAAATTGTATACTTAGTACCTTCCAATTTGTAAGTTATTTACCTTGCGAGTGTTGCTTGTACCTATGATGTCTTTCAAGACGTAAATATATATGTCTATCATAAACGGTAGAGAATACAGAAGGAGGCAACCAAAAATGGACAATCCAGAGAAACTAATAATATAGCTTCCACAAGATGAAGAAAACAAAACAAAAACATGATACAATATGTGTTGGACGTCACTATGCGCAAGCAAAGACAAATAACATAAATAAGACATGGTCCCTCCTACAAACAACTGAGGATAAGCCATCTTATGATCTTAATCCACCATTTTTAAAGTTCCCTATTAGTCTTATTTTCATCCTCTATATTTAAATCATTTATTCTGTATTTTTTTTTTTGTATTCAATAAATCTTTATTTCGATTTGTTATGCATGTATAATGATTAACTTCGTTAAGAATATTCATGTGATCTGTTCTATGGTTTATTACAGCTCCTGAACAAAGTAATTTATTAAAACTAAATCTCCTTCATGTACAGGTAAACAGACCGATTTTTGCTGTCCTTAAGACCCTTTGGTTTACTTGGACGCAAAGACTTTTATTTTATTTTGTTTTCTATTCTTTTAACCAAGGATGTACCTGATGAAGGTTATTTCAGAAACGCATCGCGCGCACTAAGTTAGATATCTACCTATTACCTGTAATCTTTATGTAAGGACTGTCGCCATTTTTGCATCCGAATCATCGCATTACTCGAAAATCAATTCTGACATGGGTAAGTCTTATTAGGTCTTATTTGAAAGATTTGTATAGTATGCCATAATGCAAGACTTATATAGACATAATATCATTGTTTAATAGGAGAAAATGATATTACAGGTAGGTGACACAAAGTATAGAACTGTATAATTTTACTTCTTACCTTTTTAGATTTTACCTACGGCACACAATATAGGTATATAGAAAAACTTACAACATAAGCTATCTCAACGTCATTCTAAGTCCCGCCCTAGTCGAAAGCAAATTACCTTCAACAGCATTACCCACATAAATCTAGGTCGATTTCTTTAACATGTAGATATGTATTGAAACTTTGACATAAACCAGGAGTATTACAACAAGATTGATGTTTATTTATGTTCAAACGTCCAAAAATATCACAGGAAAGTGTTAATCTTCTATTTCAATCAATCAATAACAACTGTTCCAGAAAAATAATAACTTTTATGGATACAGTGACGGTTATATTTCTTGTTTGGTTTCTTGTGTTATTTTGGATACGTATTAATAGGCTTCAATAAGGCTTCAACTGTGTTATAATAACGGGTTGCTGTATATTTTTATTGCTAATTATATAGATGCTAATAGACATTTTATATTAAAGTACAAGCTAGTATATTGGGTACTTATATAATGTAGATATATACACTGCGAAGCAGCACGATAAATTAATTATATCAGTCAACTATTAGAGGCCTATGGTGTATAA
Organism: Bathymodiolus brooksi; assembly: GCA_963680875.1. Lineage (NCBI taxonomy): Eukaryota > Metazoa > Mollusca > Bivalvia > Mytilida > Modiolidae > Bathymodiolus > Bathymodiolus brooksi. The sequence goes on along the minus strand of OY804576.1, from coordinate 82,709,281 downwards.
ATTTGCTAATATAATGATGATGCTCGTTTAGTTTGTCAAGGCTTAAATCGGGATCGTGGGTATAAATAACTGTAGGCGGAACAAATATTCAGATTGTTCATTATTTTGGCCACGGTTATCTCGGGGAGGAAAAATCAATGATATATAGTTTCACCGTTACTTTTGGAGCAAAATATTTGACAGACATGGTCACTAGTGTTCCTCCCTACGAAACTTTAGTCTTATTTAAAATAATATTTTTCATCAGTCTAAAAACTACAAAAATCACTTCGAAAATTCAAATTTCTGAGGTATGTGACCTTTAGGTCACGTTGGTCATATGACATACAGCTTCATAAATATGCTGTTCATATCAACGGGGATTTTTGATGATAAGCTCCGCCCACAAATTTTGTCGGTAGGCACTACCGCAAATGCCGCTTTAACGAGAAAAGAGATCCATTGAATATAAATATCTAGTCAAATACTTGGCTACAAATATGAAAGATAATGGTATATAAGGGGTAAACATTATTGATGGATACATTTAGTTATACTTATTCGGAAAGACTAGAAATAGAACATATCAATTGTATTGTTGTTGCAATTGATTGATTGATTTATCTTTTTTTTTTGCCTAACGTCCATCGGCAAATGGTTTTTTTTCTTCTAAAAATTGACGATTTAAATGTAAACTGCACAGTTAACTCAACGGCAAAATGTCATACATGATTTGACATATATTGTAGTCCACGGAGTCTTCTTAATCATGTATATTCTCATTATAAATGAATATGCAAATGTCACGATGACAACGGAAGATTAATTGTTACAAATTGTCAAATAAATTGAACAAATTTCGTTTTTAGATGTTTTTATATCACCTCACCTAAAGAGTCGCAAGAGTAATTGCAATCACTGGGCGTCCGACGTTTGTCGTTCGTCGTTAACATTTGACATTTTGACCACTGGGTTGATATTAACCAAACTATGCACGGAAGATCATTTAAAACAGTATTTCGTTTTTGCTATCATTAAAGGTAATCTGATTGACCACCTAAAATATCTTCTCTGAAATTATTTGGTCAATTGGAACCATTATTTGCAGGAATGGTGTATGGAAGGTCCTCTAACAATACTTCATTTTGTTGAGATCAGGTCAAGCAATATGAACACATGAGGAAATAAGATATAGAGCTTAATTAAATAATTTTAATAACAAACAATTCAATGTCCAATTGAAAAAAAAGACGGAAAGACAAAACGACATTCCACAAAGCACATATAATATATTTTGTGACAAAAGAGTACCATGTAAGGTAAGGGAGATGTCTGTATAATGTCTATAGCACAACCGAAGAACTGAACTGATTTGAGAATCGACGAGCTTTTTTTTTGCACTATGGCACGACTATTTGCAGAACTTTCAGAAAATTACATAAAAGGCGTCAAATAACTCTCACTGTTCATATTAATTATGTTTATTGTCTATGTTAACGTAAACATTAGTCTACACCACATTTTATACTGTAGTGTAACATCTCACACATATGTCTATATGATCAGTTGGTGATGTCGTTAATGTTCAAACGGTATGATAACAGTTATCTGGTGTTGAATAAGTATGCTATAAAACAGCAATCACTATGATTGAGGAATACATATTAAAAAGGACTTGCTATGAAGAATATGGAATTGGAAAGCTAGAAGTTGGTGCAGATCTTAATGATGTATTACAATGCATTGACAACAAATATCTATACACACGTAACCCTTATTTTGTTTCACAGAGATTTGCAGTACCAAAAAAAAATGTAATTATTATTAAAACTAAGGTTTATCTCTCTCAGGAAAAAGAACATTAACTGATTATGATCCTGGTGGGGACATTTGGCTTTCTTGCTCTGAAAGATCTTTATTTATTTATTTATTTATTTATTTATTTATTTATTTATTTATTTATTTATTTATTTATTTATTTATTTATTTATTTATTTATTTATTTATTTATTTATTTATTTATTTATTTATTTATTTATTTATTTATTTATTTATTTATTTATTTATTTATTTATTTATTTATTTATTTATTTATTTATTTATTTATTTATTTTGTGTTTTCCAATCTTCTGACTACAAGTGTACCTTGATGAACTTTATTTCAGAAACGTGTCGTGGTCACTAATTTAGATAATTTACGATTCTGTTCTACTAGTAACCTATTAAAAATGTTTTTTGAATGCAAATCAGATAAGTGATGTTTTGATGATATGCTATATACAATAGTTACAGAATATATAAAGATAATTTGGTTTTCGAAAACTACTTAAATATTTTAAATGATAAGGATAATTTGACATTAAGTAAATTTAGAACAACAAACCATAAGTTACCAGTCGAAAATGGTAGATGGAAAAACATAGCCAGAGAGAATAGAATATGCCCCTTATGTAATAATGGAGAAATTGGAGATGAATTTCATTATCTATTTAAATGTCAGTATTTCAGCAATCAAAGAAAAATTTATATAAAGAAAAACATTCGTAAAAATCCAAACATAATAAAGTTCAAACTATTAATGACATCAACTTCAAAAATAGAACTCCAAAAATTATGTCGTTTTGTCAGAATTATTAATAAAGGTGTGTCGACTCCCGGTTAACCTCTTGTTATGACCTGTCTGTATATATTGTAAATAGTGTACATATTTTCATATCTCTATACCTGTATGTATTATGGTTTAAGAGAAATAAAGAATAGCAATAGTTCATCTTGTGTAGAAAAGATACATCACAGATAAGTCAAATTGAATTGATTTTATTTTTTTTTAGATAATCCAAAATAACCAGAAAATTCCAACGTAAATTAGAAACAATTTCAAAAACAAAAACAGATTAAGGCATAATTTATGCAAGGATGATGAACATAAGAAAAATGGTGAAAATCAATTAGTTCTTTCTCGATCTTGGAACAACAGAATACATATCAATAAGTAAATTAAAAAGAGGAATATGATACAGAAATAAAAAGGAATCTCTTTTCTCGATAAGCCTTGACAAACTAAAGAAGCATTATTGTTATATTAGCAAATTTATACACCATAAGCCTTTAATAGCTTATTGATATAATTCCCTTATCGTGCTGCTTATATATATATATGAGTATGATATATATTAGCTTGTACTTTAATATAAAATGTCTATTAGCATCTATATAATTAGCAATAAAAATATACAGCAACCCGTTATTATAACACAGTTGAAGTCTTATTGAAGCCTATTAATACGTATCCAAAATAACACAAGAAACCAAACAAGAAATGAAACCGTCACTGTATCCATAAAAGTTATTGTTTCCAGGAACAGTTGTTATTGATTCAACTAGAAAGCTAACACTTTCCTGCGATATTTTTGGACGCTTGAACATAAATAAAAAGCAATCGCGTTGTATTACTCCTGGTCTATGTCAAAGTTGCAATACATATCTACATGTTAAGAAATCGATTTAGGTTTATGAGGGTAATGCTGCATGGGTTAATTAGGGAGGGAGGGAATTAGAATGAAGAAGACTGTGAGATAGCTTATGTTGTAGTTTTTAGTGGGGTTCATGTTACTCGATTTTTCGTTTTCTGTGTAGTGTTTTGTAGACCATTGTCCTTTTTATTTGATTTTGTCCATTGTGTTTTCTGTCGTTCTTCAATTTGCGGATTCTGATTGTCCCTTTGGTATCTTCAAACTATTATTGTTAGTTTATTTATATACTTATATCATGCTGAAGGTAAAATCTAAAAAGGTAAAAAGTAAAATTATACAGTTCTGTACCTAGTGTCACCCACCTGGAATATCCTTTCTTCCTAATAAACAATGATATTATATCAAAGGCTTACGTCATTGTATACCATACAAATCTTTCAAATAAATCATAATAAGACAGAGTACCTATGTCAGAATTGATTTTCAAGTAAGGTGACGATTCGAATTCAAAAATGGAAACAAAAGGTTAAAAGTAATAAAAATGTAGATATAATATGTAGTGCGTACAACGCGTTTCTGAAATAACCTTCATTAGGTACGCTCAAATCCAAAATATTTGAAAGTTAAATAATTTAACAATATTTGGGAGCAAATAATCTAAAAAGTCATAAAAAGAGTAGTCAAAATCAGCGAAGATTACATGTCTCTAAAACATTGTAAAAGATTATCAACAACATAAACTATAGTACAATATAGTGTTATATAATTGTACAGTAAAGGTAATATATCCAGGGAAAGTGTTCATGCATAATATCACTACCAGTTTATAGCATCAAAAGATATAATGAACATTATCTTCCATAGATAACAAAGAGTGTGAGGATATGTCAGGGAGGGGTAAGCTTTTCATGTTCCATACATAATGACGTCATCAAATTAAAATGTTACTGTCCTCTCACAGTCAAAGTCCAGTCAAAGGATAGCAAATGAGCCAACTATGACGCTAGAAACAGCATTGTCCAACAATATCAACAACACATACAAAACAAAACAAAAAGGAAACGAAAAGCAAGTATCAATTTACTTAATTGACATAAACAAATGTCTACGTCGAAAAATGTTGTGGCGCCAGAAGAAAACGTCAACAGGTTTGATTTCTTTATGTCAAGCATAGCATATCCTAGAAAGGATGGTTAAATGTTAACCAATCATTATTTTAAAAAATGTTAATGTTATATTAAGTATCCAGCAGACCATACAGGATGTTTTTTGTATTCCCAGTTGTAAACTTTCTGATCGTGATTTCCTCTGTTGTTTTTCTTTATTGCTGACTGACAATTGCATTTTAATATGATAAATCTTTAAACACACTCCAAACATATGTAATACAAATATTTTATTCGATTGTTGGACGGAACGAGATGTTAAGATGTGTATCAATTCTTCTTGAATTGTAGTAGTAAGTGTTTTATGACATTACCAGAGTTCCCTCACGTATTGCCAATAAACAAACATGAAAAATATTGCTCTGTTTTAGCTATGAATTCCTCTGATATATCATACCTAAAAACCCTGCATTAGTCAGACTCCTCAAACAAGCAAATTAATGCCTGTGATTATTTGCTGTGGTGCATTTAGGATGTGTATTCTCTATCGTACTGACCAAATTGAAAATAGAAGTAACGTGTTTTAATGGATGTGAAGTAGGATAACTTAGCTATAATGGGATTAATTTAAGTGTTTTATGCTCTAACCAATCAGCAACAGGTCCGCCATTAAATATTTAAATATAACTTTACTATTTTAGTGATGTTTATGATTTAATTTATTATCGTATGAGATGGCAATTGAATAAGTTTATGAAATATTGTTTTTAGATGTTTCTGATCAAAACCAGAATTAATGCCATTATATATAATAAAGCACAAGGAACAACATGTATATATTTAGATAAAGATTAGTATTTACAGTCACATACAGTCAACTGACTGTTGGTTTTTTGTAAAGGTTGATTCATATAGTTGGTACCTGTATGTACCATTATTATAATCTTTTTATTCTTATTTTTCTATTGATATTTTTTCTCCCTATTTTTTCCAGTTTTGAAATGAATTGTCTCTGATTTCTATGATTTTTCAATTGGATTTTGGAAGTGTTGTGATGGTGTGGTAATTTATTGTTTTCTATTTTACTGCTACTGGTTTTTACACATTAAGCACTGTTGGATTAAAATCCATTAAGCATCATATTTTCGACTTTTGGTGTTGTTGCCGTCTAGCTGTTTCCATAACTCTCTTTTCTATTAAATTAAACTGTACTAATAGAAACATAGTATTTATTTAAATGTTTTCCATTATAAGAACAAATTTTCTAGGGATTGTTCTTCTTGATATAAGAAAATTTTGAAAAAAAAGGATTATCTGAAATCGTAATGGTAAATCTAAGAAGTACATACAGTACAAAAGAAAAAGGAAGACAGGAAAAATACTTATCTAAAACACACTACAAAGAGAACTAAATATTGAACAACACGAACCCCATATAATACGGAAGTGAAAACAGGTGTTCCGGAAGGGTAACTAGTTCCTGCCCCTCTTGCTTCTGTGTATATGAGAAAAGGATAGTTTCAGTTGGAAGCATATTTCTAATTTTGCATTCATTTGTCTCTTTAAATTTAACCACCGTGTTGTTGCATTTCCTTGCTCTTCAATGTTTATTTGTTATGTATACACTGTATATTGGAATAACCAGTGGATATTGTCTTGCTTTTAACGTAGCATTATTATTTGTTGTATGCCCCTTTGGGGGATATTAATTTGTTGGTCTAACAAACATATTATATTTTATAGATATGAATTGTATCTTAATTTGACACTAGTGCTGAATTCACTCTTGAACGTTGGTGGTATACATTCAACCTAGACAGAAGCTAATAGGACGTTTATTTATATATAATATTATCACTACATCTCTTCACATTTAAGTATTCCAAACAAAGCTTCCAACGAACATGTGTTCTAAAGTCTAGATTGAGATCGTATTTTATGGTTCTAAAATCCCACAATTGGTTAACCATCACATATTGTGCTATAAACATGTTTTCGGGGTAGTAACTTTGAAACCACAAATTCTGTAAAATAACGTTCTGTGGTGTAATTTGTGAAATACTGTAGCTTGAGTCCGTCATCAATTACAAATCTATTACATAATTCAGTTGGTCTTTAAAGTCCTACTGGCTATATATTTGACTAAAAATAAAAACACAATTCTTTTAATAATAAAACCATTTAAACTTGTTAAAACATTTAAAAAACGCAATAAAATTGGTCTTTCAGCTCGCATTACTATATGATAAAGGGGGAAACAAGTAGCGAGAATTAAGTTCTGTCATGCAATAATTCCCATCGAAGATTTTCCGTATTCATACAACCTCTGTTGAACTTGAACGCAACGCATGCGTATTGAGATTGTTGTCTATGAAAGAAACATGTCAGAATCTAGTTCGAAGCGTGGTCCAAAGAGAAGATTTACAGATTCAGAAAGAAAACAGCGGAAAAGAGAATCGAATGCTAAATTTGAGCAGGATATGGATTGGAGACCAGTGTGATCGTTGGAATGAGCTCAGATCAGTTCTACGAGTGAAAACCAACGCTGAAGTGGCGAAAATACTTTTGGACTGGCAAGTGCAATGTTTACATTTTAACGATGAAAATAAATCGTACATTGTGGCTAATAGAAGTTATAAATTTATTCCGTAGGTGAAAACATTGAGAAGGAAATATATATTTATTTATCATCTATATCTTAAATGTATGTTATTTACTTCGAAATAGGTGATAAAACCTGTCAAATACCAAAGGTAAAATCGAGACGAAAATATTGAGGCCTGTTAAAGGGATTTTTTAAAATACAAATTATCGCTTTTAATACGGCGTCCTAAATTGCAAACAATGTTCTTTGGTGTTTTGTATCGAATTTTGCTTTAATTCTTAAGTATTTTAATTAAGTATATATTCTAACAACCTTTGTGGCAAACATTGGGGGGGGGGGGGGGGGGTATTGTTGTGAATATAATCAGTAACAGAGTACCATGTAAGTCCCAAATTAGTGTAGAGTAAGGTATTTGCTCCACAATCAAGGCATCCCGGAAATGGGGCTTCTGCCCCTAACTGTACTAGTAGTCACACTATATATCTATCACAGATCTTCATTACTTTTGTCATTTTACAATTTTGCAATATTCCTAGGCTATTGTCAATTTCAGCTATGATGAGAAAACTCAGGAGACACAAACAGCAAAACAACTTAGATTACACGATGATAGTGTGCTTGCCACAAGTGTGCCATTGTCTGATAATACAGCATGTGCTGCATTTACGTCCACCCCAGAACGTGCCCATCAGAAGCCCAACATTACTGTTGCAGATGTTTCTGAGATTTCAGCATCAGAACATGAGATTGGTAGAATGTAAGTTTAATAAAACAACATAGTAGTGAAAGTATATATAAATTTTATTGCTGTTTATGGTATTTTAAATAATTTATGTCACTTTCGTACAGCTAGAATGAAAACATTTGAAAAATTGAAGAAGAAAAAAAGCAGTTGAAAGACTGAGACTCAGAGAGAACAATTAAGGGCCTGAACAATAATGCCAAATTTAGCTAAGTACAAAGCTTTGCTCGTGGGAGATAATTATACATTTTTGTATTAACAAAATAAGGTATAAATCAACAGGATCTTGTTGTGTAATCTATATATTTACACCATGAATGATGCTTTTAATTGCACTTTAGTTTTGACAAATCTGACAATATTTCATTACATTGAATAAAATAGAGATTTACTCAAGTAAAATGCAAGTATTGTGTAACATGATTTTGATTTTTGGTGTTTTAGCGCCACTTTCTACAATATTTTCAGCTATATCATGACGACCAGTTTTAGTGGTGGAGGAAGCCGAAGTACCCAGAGAGAACCACCAACCATGGGCAAGCAATTGGTAAACTTTATCACTTGCGGCTTCGAGTCGAGTGCACCCTTTTTGTAATTTACAAAGCCATGCTATTGTGTAACAGCTACACATGTCAGTTATATATTTTTTTTTGTTTTAGGACAGAAGTTGAAATGTCGGGCATTGCTGTCAGCAAATATTCCACTAAAAAAGCATTTGACAAATCCAGCAGTTTTATTAATATATGTATAACAAGATATACATGTGTATATGGGGGAAGTGTCAATGAGAAACCATCACATCAATAATGTTGCTTCATACTGTTGTTGACTACTTGCCTTCACTGCAAAACAGATGTACAAAATTGTAAACAAACAAAGTGTGTAAATAAATTTGGCACAGAAAATAATTTTATTTTGGATTATCTATCCGAGTCTTCCAGGCATGAAGCCAACATACTGTCCAAGTGGGTCTGGATATTTTCCCCTTATCCGCCATACACAGCAACTTGGTACAACACGCCTGTTTCCTGCTCCCAAATAGCTATGTCGCCACAAAATGTACTGTCTGTACCCAGTGTGTCTTCTGTCTCTGTTGTAATCTTGATCTGGAGGTTGTGCCAGAAAATCATCTCTATGGCGAGCAACAACCTCCAAAACAAGTTCTTCCAAAACTATGGTATAGAAATCCTGAAAAGAAGGGAAAAATATAGATGAGAAACAATCCATAGTTTTCCGTTGTAATACATCAATTCATTCAGATAAGCTAGTTTGAAAAAAGATATTGTGGTGCTGGATGAATACTTTCTCAGTTATGCTTTATTTGAGGGGCCATCAACAGTTTGTCATGAGATGTGGGTTTTTGCTTGTTGAGGGCTGTATGGTAACCTGTCTTTTATTTAATTCCGAGGATTATTCTTGTGTGATTTGTTGGTTGTTTAACCCATATCTCATTTTATTTAAATGGTAAATACATGTTTAAACATTAGATGGTATGTTGCATACAAACAACAGATTACATGGTGATGGCAAAGTCAATACTGGTGTAACCACAAAACTGTCAAAAATAAAATCATGCAACAGAATAGTAAAGGCATATGAAAAAAATAATATTTACAGGCATTCTTGAGTGGCACCTCTCACTGTTCTCCTTGCAACACACTTTCTCTCCCTCCAGTATCTCCCTGCAATAGGTGCAGGTGCATCAGTCAGGTTGACCAGGCTGAGGAGCAGGATGGATCTGGATTTCTTTCATTTTCTTGCTCCAATAAATTGGAAGACAAATGAAGGCTGCGTGATTGATCTGAATTCTAAAATAAATAGAATTTTTTTATCATCTTGTATGAACAAATCAAAAGATCTTTAATTCAATCTTTTATGGCAACCAAAAATGAGGACCAAACAAAATACAGTCATCTGTCAAAAGTATTGGAAAATGTCCAAAAAAAATCCATATATAATCAACCAAAACCATATTTTTTTTTTAGATTATTGTGAAGTCATTTCTGGATAGATTTTAACAAATTTTACACCAAAACATTCAAAATTGTCTATATTTTGTTTGTTTATTCGTTCATTATGTTTATATGAGTGGTTTTTATTTGTACATACTTTTTCCATGATTTAAATTTTTAGGATTTATTTTTAGTTGAAATATATAGGAAAATCAGTCAATTTTTATTTGTTGTGTTAAATTATATACAAATAAAAATCACTCATAACAACATAATGAGTAAATAAACCCCCCAAAAATATTGTTTTGGTTGATTATGCAGGGATTTTTTTTTTTTTTTTACATTTCCCAATATTTTTGACAGATGACTAGTACAGAAATTACAGTAAATTTATTGTTGTATAGGGTAACTTCGACAATTTATGTAACCTCGATACACTTAGAATCAAAACATTTAGAAAACAGAAAATCAAAGAATTTAGAGGGCTAACAGAGAAATGAAAGAGCCTAAACGGTACGATTTCCGTTAGGACGGTTACACTTTGCAAGTTCTTCATACTGATAGCAAATATAATAAAGATAAAATCCTAAAATATTTAATTTGCGAACATTATTTACTGAATAATGCGAATTCATTCAGAATTTTTTTACGAATACAACATATTTATTGTTCACTTGGTATTTCCTTTATCGTACCCCAATTTTGTCAAAATACGTTTTTTTTTACAATTAACTTTATTTCTCCTCTCTCGAGCTATGCACAAATTACTAACGTACTTTTCTGTTTTGAAACCATGCGAAATGACCACTTTTTATCGGGAAAACATTTGAAATAAAAGAATAATATAGTGAGAAAAGAGTACATGTGCTTACCTCTTCCATCGCTGTTTATTTATAGTGGGAACAACACGATCATTCGGCAATCGTATACGGCCGAGTAGTTACGATTGGATCATTCGACAGACTCCGTAAATTTGCCGATAATTAATCAGTCGCCATCTTTTGATGCAGCATCCTGGAATTCGTCAACAAATATCGTTCTCTCACCCATTCTTTCTCACATATATCAACACGAAAATGAGTTAAAACATTATTTTATTAAATATAAAGCATGTATAGTACATTTTTTGGAGAATGCAGCTCATTAAAAAAACGGTCGTATCTTAGCCAGTGGGGCTTTAAGATCGATGACATCTTTAGTTACTAAATTCAATGTTGTCACTGCTAGTTCCTACTTCATTTGCTAAATGCTGTCACACAAGAAACAAATAAACCGTTACTAAAAAGATCTTCCTGTTTTTTCACTGCTGTTTGGTTTGTGTCCTTCACAGAGGAATTAACATACGTCAGCAATGTGTATTTTCTTATGCTTTAGCGTTCAGAGGTTTTGGTTTATTTCTTTATATTTCTTTGCTTTGAACGAAAAGTACTCTTAATTAAGTTTATTGTTTCATATCAAGTCATTAGAAAAATATTATTGAAAATCTGAACAAGTTTATCTAATAATAAATAATATCGAGCTTATTAGATGCTGTGACCATCTGCTGTGTCATGTTTGCTCTGCTTTGATTTTCATTTGAAATTTTCACCGTCAAACAGCGTGATCCTGGCTTTTTCAAATGCATTAAAGGTAATCAAGTGTATTCTAATACAACACAGCAGAGTTTTTTGTTTGTTTCCAGGTATGTGTTGTAATTAATACGATTGTTCTGTCGAAATTGACAGAGTTAATAACTTAAGTACATAACTTTGGATCTATAGTTGTCAGCTTACATTTAATAAAAAATACTCCCTTTTATATATAAGGTTTGAAAAAAAAAGATATACTTAAAGAGGCATTAGCTACGATTTTGACCAATACAATTATATGTTTTCAAATTGGTAAATAGCTTTAAAATGATAAAATAAAGGTAAATATTTCACATTAAACAGCTTATCGTACCACTTTTCACCTTTTGAGAACGAAAATTACCATCGATTTATTATTTCCTTGCAAGCAAATAATTTGACCTCGCTTTCTCCGTATACATCTGACCTTACTAGTGACAGGTAAAAACGAATAATTTGTATTTTGTCGCTTATTAACTGCAAACTTGCATGGTTCTTTGTCCATAATTAACGCCGACTAAAAGCAGATTCATAGAAAATAAAAAATAAGTGCATTGTTGTACTGATTTAATGACGATTCGGCAAACTCCGTAAAAACAATGCCGATAATTAATAAGATGGCGTCCATTTCTTGATCGATCTCAAAACACGAGCAGTTTCACCTTTTTTTCCCGATGCGCGTACATTTCATAACATTTATAAGTTACAGAAACACGTTTTATTAAGGCATCAATCATATCTGATAGTTTTTATGGGTAACAAAAATTTACGATTTTGGCAGCTAATGCCCCTTTAAACGGGGATAATGAAAACGTAGATATCAAATTTAGTGCGCACGACACATATCCGTAATAGCATTCTTCATGTACACCTAACATCAAAAGATTTGGTCATAAAATGTGCATTTACCCGTGGAATAACAACCAATGTCCTTTAATTTATAATGCACAAGAACCAACCCTAGTTATGCAATAATCAATGTGTGTGTGTTTTTCAAATGCGTTTCTAACAGTTTTATGAGATGACTTAATGTATACACGACTCTGCACTTAAATAAATAATGTATAAAACTTAACACGAGAAATATGCAGAGTAGATATAAATGTGTCAAGAGTGCGTTTGTTTTTTCTCCATGTGTTATTGAGTTTAGAACTTAACATATTGAGAACTTTGATATTGGTGTTTGGTGCATGGTGATTAAAGAAATTCAAATTTCAAATTCGATAGCGATTAAAAATGCTATTTACTAGAATAGGTAGTAATTGTGCTTTTCATTGGGTATTATAACGCATAGAACCTACCGCAGTGTTTCAAGGAACAATTGTACACAATGTCAACAACCATCAATCTCAAAAGTGTTTTTTTCAAATTTCTTTTTTCAAGTGAAAATCTACACTGAATATTTGGTCCCCTGATTTACCAAACTTTTAGGTCTTTATTTCCAGTTAACTTCTTCTGCTATTTTTGTTTTTAATTTAATGCTTTCATCATTTTATTATTATTTCTATATTTTACCTCCAAAAACTATCACAAGAAACCAAAAAAAAAAATAAAAATAAATAAAATGACAGAAAAGGGGAGAAAGTCCCTAATGGAGGAGACTTCTCAGTGATATATTTCCAGTAAACTTCTACACAATTATTATTCCATTTAATGCTCAGATCATTTATATAATTATATCTTACTAAAACAAAAACAAATCACAAGAAAAATAACAGAACAACAAGTATAATCAAAGAAAAGGGGGAATTGTTCCGAATGGAGGATATTTCTAATTGATCAACGTTTTATCAGATTAAGTCTAAAGATTTTTACATTCTAGGTTCTGTTTTATATTTTTGATCGTCGATGCATTGTTTATTATATGCATTCATGTGAATAAAAACTTGATGTAGCAGGAATAAATCTTAATCAAAACAATTATTCACTCACGTTTTTAATGTCTCATAAGTTCCAATCACGTTTTATATAATGTTATTTGACGATAAATGCAACGTTTGTCTGACAGTTTTTTTGGATTAGAATTTTTCCTAATATGTAATAATGTAATAGGAAAGGAAAAGGCTTTGTCTTCAATAACAAGGCAAATTATATCTCCGATAAAACTCAAATAATTACAGAATATTAGATAGCAAAACAATACATTAATTGTCTAATTTCCTGTTTGAAAATTGACAAGTTAGGCATGCAATCGAAATCTGGATTTCCTCCAAAAAAACCCACTTTTTTTCACATGATATCTGTTTTATCGCAGGATGTTTCTTGGTCTGATGGTGTGAAGACTCAAATTTGGAGTCACGAAATGTATTAATATTTCATTTTCATTATCACACCACTAAATGTACTTTTATGATGAATCGTTTTCTTTTTTTGTCTTTTTTAATTCCTTCGATTTTCTAACGTGGTTATACGGCTGAATAAGGGTTTTTGTAAGTAACAGACTATTGCATAGATGTGGTTAGGGTTATGGTATTTAAATCCATTTTCACCATTATTTCAGTTAGTTTTATTGGTGGAGGAAACCGGAGTACCCGGTGAAAACCACCGACCTGTAGAAGTCACTGACAATATTTATCACAAAATGTTGTATCGAGTACAACTTTACATGAACAGGATTCGAGCTCACAACTACATCGGTGATAGGTGCTGATTGCACAGGTAGTTGTAAAGCCTACTATAATACGATCACCACCACGACCCCCCTCTATAGATGTGTATTTTGAGCCTCCAGCTTTAGATATGATGTTTTTAATTTGTTTTTGCTGTCCTTTAATTTAATTCAATTTCCAGTCCAAGCTGTTTTATTTTCTTAATTGATCTTAAATAATTTCTTGATGAAAGTCCATTATTGTCTCAGCCATTGCAGAGTTATTTTTGCTATGCTATCAGACATACTGTTAGCAGTCTTTGTAAGATCACTGTATACCTACAAGTAAAAACACAATCTTGATTGTAACATGTACCGTATCTGAGTTTTAGATAAATCTTTGTCTACATACAACAATGCATAAAGCTAAACACTTCCATCAATGTTGAAACACTTAGCTTTAATTACAGCACAGTAGAGTAGGGGAATTACAATTTCTTGCTTTGACCGTATCAGTGTTGCAATGGTTGATGTGTTCGTCACGAGTGTAGTGGCTCGCGGGGTCGAAACCTAGTCACGTAAAACCAGACTACAAAATTGGCATTCAATAGATTGGCTCGGAATCAAGATAATGTGTCCGATTGAAGTGGCATATCTATATGCGAACTGCTATTTCAATGTGCTTGGGATATGAAATTCAAGCTAAGCGCGTCTGTCTAGTACAGAGCAGACATCATTATCATATCATCGAAGTGCTACTTGCTCTCGCCATGAAATTGCTGAAGAATTGTACACTTGGCGTTAAACAACAATCACTCACTCACAATTTCCATTTTGATTTCTGTATTTCTATATGTGTAGCTAGAACCGATGGAAAAGTTTTCCATTTAGAACCAGCACTCGGTATTTTTTCATCTTTAATTATGGGCATTTTTATTTGAAATTTAAAATACGATTTTATTTAGTTGTAGAATTTGCTACACATTTCCAATCGTACAAGTCATCTCGTTAATAGTAGCAAAATATCTTATTTATTGATAGTAATAAGAAAACCAGCAGTTCGTATTTCAGCTAGGAGACAAAACAAACAATTATATGCTGAAAACTTCGTTCACTAACGTTTTGATTGATCGGGCTAAGGTTGTATTAATTATACTGTTAGCATCACCATAAATCAACAGTGATTATGAAAACAGAAATTATTCCTCATCCGGATATTAGGTGTTTTAACCCCACCACTGTTTATTGAAATGCCTGTACCAAGCCAGTGAATCGAGCGGTCGAGATTTTTTTGTATCAAAAAGTGTTTCGAGAATGAGGTTTTTCATTGTATTTCAAGTCAAATTTTGGGCTGTACGTAATGCTATAAAAGAAAAGAAACCCAGTTCTACATAAGCATAAACAGTCAAACAAGGCTGTACAGTCTGATATCTCAAGGATGATGTGTAGACATTTACATAATACTTTCGTTTAAGAAATGACTTAGATAAAAAGTTAGTCAATGGTTACCCTTCTTCACCATTGTCATTGAATCGCCACACGAATTTATTATTTTATCGAATTAGTTGAGGGTTTGTGTTAAGGTATTTAACGCCACTTTCAACAATATTTCAGCTATATCGTGCCGATCAGTTTTATTGGTGGAGGAAAATGGAGTACCCGGAGAAAACCAACGACCTGCCACAAGTCAATGACAACTTTATCACATAATGTTGTATCTAGTACACCTCGCCTGAGTGGGATTCGAACTTACAACGTTAGTGGTGATAGTCACTAGTTTCATAGGTTGTTGTAAATCCAGCTACCATGCAATCACGACCACGACGGCCCCCCAAAATAAGTATATAGATAAACATACAACATAAGCTACACCTCGCCTGAGCGGGATTCGAACTCACAACCGAATTAGTTGAATACGATGTTTTCTACCAATCTCGCTACTACCAGCTAATTCTTGGACCGAAAGTATTGCATTATAGTGGTCCACAAACGCACATTTATGCCAACTGTCGTTTGTTAAGAGTGCTGATAAAAGAAGTCACACGTAGAAGAAATGTTGCATTCTCCCACTAGGGGGCGGGCACTCATACCCGTTTGGTACGGTGGTCATTGGATATGAATTGGTACATCCAAAGACAAGTAAATATCCTATGTCATAAGTGTGACTATATCACTCAAATCGGGA
This sequence comes from Bathymodiolus brooksi, assembly GCA_963680875.1. Lineage (NCBI taxonomy): Eukaryota > Metazoa > Mollusca > Bivalvia > Mytilida > Modiolidae > Bathymodiolus > Bathymodiolus brooksi. The sequence goes on along the minus strand of OY804576.1, from coordinate 82,693,045 downwards.
AAGATGTCATATTTCGGTAGCTTGGAATTGTTTGTTTCGTTTTTAATAGGGGTTGTGGTGTTTAACGCCATTTTCAACAACATTTCAGTTATAACGTGGCGGTCATTATTGGTGGAGGAAACCGGGATACCATGAGAAAACCGCCGACCTGTCTCAAGTCACTGGCTAACTTCATTACATAATGTTGTATCGAGTACACCTCGCCTAAGCTGTTTGTAATAGGTATCTGTGAGCTGTCACGTATATGTGTGAAAGGGTTATCAATTGTTCCTCTGTTTCTACAGTACTGTATTTTGATAAGACTTTTTTAACTGATCTGACAGTGTGACATTTTTATGTTTTATTTTCCAAAGTATTCATATCTATACTAACAGCTATGACATTCAATCTCAATAATTCGCGAAAGAAGACTATTTTATTTTGTATCTTGGAAATCCCGATACATATAAACATGGATGAACATGGGAAGTTAATTTACATTGGGGAGAGATAACATTATCTCGCGTATCATTACATTTTGAACTGTTCCATTTTGTTGTAACATGTCAAACTCCGACGCGGACTTTTAATTTCATGTTCGTAGTATTGGGAAAAAATAAACATCTCGAACTAAATTCAGCCGGTGAAAAGAAAATATACATGGATAAATAATTTGCAATATATATATTCATAAATCTGAAGGAAGATAAAAACTTAATTGTAATTTTAATTATAGATTTCATCTTTCTTAAACATTCATCTGTGTAAAAAAAAACCCATTAACAATCTATTCTTGACTGAAGCCAATTATATATCGCATCTTTCAATATACTAATTTGTTGATAGAGTTATAACTTACCAACCATGTATTTTTGCATCCATTTTAATGATATTTACCTCCGGTAATTAATTTTCTTGAAATCAATACTGTCGAGTTATTTATAATCTTACAATGCATTTTAAGCAATGCCGAAAAGACGTTAATTGAAAATTGGTGCGTTTTAATGCAGACACTGTTTATCTTGATCAAATGCTTTCTTTCAATGAGGAAGCATTTGTAGTCATGCATGCACTGTCATGCGTAATAATACAATAACAGAATACGTGAAATTGAAATGCGATAAACATGATGGTCAACAATTCCACCAATATCAATAAAACAACCAATTACCTCTCAGAATCTCACTGGTCATAATAAAAAAAAGACCACGACATGTGAACCTGGCTTGTGACAGGCACAAGCATATGCAAGGTTAAACCGGTATACTAAAGAAATCAAAGAAAAATCAAACTTTTTTGTCAATTATATCAATAATGATTTGTGACATATTACATATATACAATGCTAGTTAGAAAAAATCCAAAGAAACAAGATTAACACATAATAATTTCAAACCAGTTAAAAGGTTCCCTGTCCTCATTACCAATAATTGTATTATAAAGAAACCAGTATGTTTTACTTGCTTTTGGTGTTGATGGAGAGAGAGTGCTTTCATTTTCTGTCACAGTGTCAAAATTAAGGGAATTATCCCTGGTTTAGCTTACGACATTCGCATTTTAACAGCTTGTAGCCACCTGGTTGTTTTTCAGTTGTATTGAGGAAGTATTGTCTTGTCTCATTTCTCACCTCAAACAACCGAAGATAAAAAGAAATACTACGACATATGACGTTTGAAATCCAGTTCCTGGCTTGGAAAAGGCATAAACTGTGGTTATGTTTCACTTTTAATTTCCAAATTGTTTAGGGAGGAATGTGGGTTAAATGACCACGTATTGTCACATCATGTGTCATTTCCTCTCGCCATAAAACACCACAAATTGATTTTTCTACTATTACTTAGATGCTAAGTAATGGCTTCATTGACCAAGTAGATGATAAAGATAATCGGGATTGTGATGACAATCACGAAATAAAAAATACGGACCACTAAAGAACGTTTCTACAAATAATGCTTTTAATATGGTAAATAGATGCAAAAAACAACCATTCAAACATAGAAGTCAGCCAAGGTTCGAACAACACCAACTCCGACGAGAAATCGACAAAAACATGGTTTTCTCAAAGAAAACGTTGTGGAGCACGCAAAATCCATATTAACAAAGCAAGTGTTGAACGATATGCATGCATTAGGAATAAAAGGGCCATTGACATTGCAAAACACAGTATTATAGTCGGTAAATAATTATTGTATATCTATGTAAGACAATGTAATGTGATCAAGAAAGTTATTGGCTTATACATATCTATCACGTTTCACTTTATATGTTCCATTTTGAAAGCAAAATTTGTATAAGCTGAAGTTCTGGAGTAAAAATTTCATTATGTATCAGTTGGAATTTGAAATTAATTCAGATAAATGGAAGAAATGTCAGCATGAACTAATTGCGATCTAGATTTCGTGCAAATACAAAATAAAATCTACTACAAAATCAGATTGCAGAAATTAACGTATTTAAGACTCGTCTTTTAATACGGTAATGGGCATTACTCATATTGATATTTACGTATGCGGCCAACGATTACAGACAACGTGTAACAGAAACAAAATAAGAAAACAATTATTATGCTATTGGTCTCGTCTATGAGATTATTTTTTGTTGATAATTCAATCGGTATTACGACATCAGATGTCTTAATACGATTTACAAATGAAAAACATATAAAGTATTCCAGATGAACAATGCAGAAACTTTTGAAGATAATATTACATTTTATTAACCAATGTAACAAAATACGTAGGAAACTGACCCGTTAATACAGATTCTTTAAGTGGTATTTATGCAGGTCTTTATACGGAAAAACAGGTTTAATACGGCTTCGAACTGGTCTTTATACAGGAGTGGGCATGCGCACTTAGCAATAAACCAAAAAAATGGCAGACGACATAACTGACACTGTTTATTTTTCAAATTGGTGTATGGTTACTGAAAGTATCATGAAATGGGTGTTTTGATATTTATCCTACATTATGTCCTCTTACAAACATTAAAATGTGGAATGTGTCTGAGACGACCACCCCTTCATATTGCATTTATTGGTTGTATTTTACATATTAGTGTATTGGTTAATATTGGATGTTTTGATATTGGTTGTATTTTACACATTGGTGTATTGGTTAATAAAGGTATCATGAAATGGGTGTTTTGATATTAATCCTGTATTATGTCCAAGTACAGTCGTATTGAGTCGAGGACAGCTGTATTGACCCGAGCAACGTCTCGGGTCAATACAGCTGTCCTCGACTCAATACGACTGTACTTGGACATAATACAGAGTCGAGGACAGCTGTATTGACCCGAGCAACGTCTCGGGTCAATACAGCTGTCCTCGACTCAATACGACTGTACTTGGACATAATACAGGATTAATATCAAAACACCCATTTAAGAATACTATAATATCAATCAATTTTATATGTGATGGTTGACACTTAACTCATATATGGAAAACACTTCCATGACCACATCATTTCACTAAGAGGGGATTTTTGTGCCAATAAAACTAATTTATCCCGCCAGTTTTTATTGAAGTATTTGTACCAATGTAGGAAAGTGAGCGGTCATGTTTTTGTGCTATAGAGGTATCGATTTTACCTCTTTCTACTACTTGTCTATCAGATTTTGAACTGTTCTGTAAAAAAGTGTGGTATATTGTGTTTGTCGTTTTCTTTTAAAATTGCACTTAACTTCGTGATACAACATTTATATAGCAATGTAGAATATAATGGTCGATACTTATGTAATATTGTCCAGCTGTTTTATCATTAAAAAGTCATATTTTGAATAATAAATGATTATAAAATATCAATAAAGTGTCCGTCGATTTCATTGCTCTCCCGTGGTCATTTACAATGCAACGACAATTCTTTTATTAAAAAATTTGGACTGATTAACAAGCTCATGCACTGCGTTATTTTTAATACCAAAGGTTCGATTATATGGGAATACAGATTGCTCTCATAAAGGAGAGCATTGTCCCAAATACGGTATAGAACTGTGTTTTCATTGAAAGAAAATGTGGTTTTTGCATACCACAGTGAGCGTATATTATATAACACATGGTTGTGAAAGTCGTAATGGCCATTGGCTTTTATTAAACAATGCATGTTCCTTGATACCCCAGTGACTTTCCGTAAATTACAAAGCGTCGTCTACACAGTAAAGACAATTGTTACATAACAGGCTGATCTGTACCGTGACATAACAGGCTGATCTGTACCTTTGCGTCCTATACCCTTTTCATGTATTGGTTCTAGACAATATATCATTGATGAAAAGTTAAAATAGAAGACAGAAAATTTACAATGTCTATTGTATTTTCGTTGAATACATATCTTCTCAACTGCAGGCTAGGAGCCGTTTGGTCCTCGTTTTTTTGGGTATGTGGCATTTCCATTACTACTTGCCATTCGCGAGCACCTGGGTTCATCCTTGGATTTTTGGTAAGGTCCGTGTTGTTCATCTTTTTGCTTTGTTTTTTGTGTTGTGGTTTTGTCTTGCTTATATTTGTTCTGTATCTAGTGTCAAATGTTTCATGTATCTCTGGATTGTCCATTCTTGATTGCTCCTTCGGTTTTCTCTAACATTTATTGAAGACACTGCTCTGACTGTGAAATATATAACTTGTATCAAACATTTAATCTGCGTCTAAGTTTTTGAATACTTTCATTTACATCCATGCCATTTCTTGGTATTTTTTATATCGCCAGGTTTGACATAAATTTATGCGATTTATCCTTTTTCAGAACAGCCATGACCTTGTCCTGACCCAACGCAAGGGTAATGTAAGATTTGACAGAAAGCAAGTGGTTCTGGCAAGATATGATGGCCGAGATTATTTTGTCAATTCTAGAAAGCCACATAAGATGTAATGATTTTGAAAGATATGATTAAAATGTTAATAAACGATAGAGAAAACCAAAGGAGCAATCAAGAATGGATAGAAGAAATTTCCGATAATTAAGTTAACGAGATTTTTCAATTAATTTCTTATGATTTCTGTCCTTGTTTTCTATATATTTTTTTTATCAATGCTACTTTTCCAATTGTAGAGATTGATGTTTGGAATTATCAACAATTCCTTTAAATAGAAATGTGGATAACACATTTGGTGCATGCGGCGCGTTTCTTGAATAAGAAGAGTTTGAAGATACTAAAGCAGTAAAAGAATCCATAAATCGAAAGACAGACAACGCAATGGCCAAATGAAAAAGGATAAAAGGACAAACAACGATCCACAAAGCACTACACAGAAAACTAAAGATCGAGCAGCATGAACGCCACTAAATCAGCGGGTGACCTCAGGTAAGCAGTTCCTGCTCCACATGGACAGACAACACAAAGGCCAAAAGAAAAAGGATAAAAGGACAAACAACGATCCACAAAACACTACACAGAAAACCAAAGATCGAGCAGCATGAACTCCACTAAACACCACCGAGGGTAAACTCAGGAGTCCGGAAGGGTAAGCAGTTCAGGCCTGCTCCTTCATCAGGTACTCTCAAAGCCAAAATATTTGAAAGCCAAGCATATCATATGCTATTTGCTAGATCACTCGGGGTATCAGATGTCACTATGGTATTAGCTGTAATAGTTCTAATATTGATAAGAAGAAAATTCAAATACAATGTAGACAGTTTACATTAGCGCGGCGTGTTCAAATATAATTACGTTATATATAGGGAGTTGTCGAACCTACCTCCATGAAACCTCATATGTTGTTTCTTTTAGAATTATTACGAAGATAATTTAGTGTAGAATACTATAAGAAGAGTTTGAAGATATCAAAGGGGTAATTAGAATCCGTAATTCGAAGAAGAACAGACAACACATTGGCCAAATGAAAAATGATAAAAGAACGAATGACCCACAAAACATTACACAGCAAACTAAAGATCGAGTAAAACGAACCCCACTAAAAAACGAGGGTGCTCCGGAAGGGTGAGCAGTTCCTGTTCCACTTGTGGCATCCGTCGTGTTACTCTAGTTACAAACCCGGTGATAAGTCAGGAATGAGGAAATTACTTTTGTTTTCTAGACAAATGAAGAAGAGATAACATTATATGTGATTTAATCAGATATTCATCTTCCTGATTTATTTTTACCATAAAGAGATAATTTAAACATTGAATACGAATATTGTATACATACACGAGATGACATAGTCAATTGATTAGTTTAATATACAACTTTTATTGTATGAAGCGGAAGCGGATGTTTATTTTATCTTTGGGTACATTAACCAATGACTACTAATATCTTAATTATGTCAATGGAACCAATTGTAATCAATATGTCATTAAAAAACAAAGAGTACTGACAGCGTGGAAATATTGCACTACAAATGCCCTGAAAAGGCATTCCAATAGTATCGATTCCCAATTGAGAGATGGAAGCAGGGTATCTGTTGTTTTGTCTTGTATGGTTTTGTCTGGAATGGTTTTGCTGTTGTCTCGTTTGGGGTGGTTTTTTTGCTGCTTTGTCTGATGTATTTTTATTGTTATTTTGTTTGTATGGTTTTACTGTTGTTTTGTCTGGTACGATTTTGCGGTTGTTTTGTTTTGAGTGGTTTTATATTAATATTGTTTTGTTTGGTATGGTTTTACTATTGTTTTGTTTGGTATGGTTTTACTATTGTTTTGCTTTGGTATGGTTTTACTATTGTTTTGCTTTGGTATGGTTTTACTATTGTTTTGTTTGGAGTGGTTTTACTATTGTTTTGTTTGGTATGGTTTTACTAATGTTTTGCTTTGGTATGGTTTTACTATTGTTTTGTTTGGTATGGTTTTACTATTGTTTTGCTTTGGTATGGTTTTACTATTGTTTTGCTTTGGTATGGTTTTACTATTGTTTTGTTTTGGTATGGTTTTACTATTGTTTTGTTTGGTATGGTTTTACTATTGTTTTGTTTGGTATGGTTTTACTATTGTTTTGTTTGGTATGGTTTTACTATTGTTTTGTTTTGGTATGGTTTTACTATTGTTTTGTTTGGTATGGTTTTACTATTGTTTTGTTTGGTATGGTTTTACTATTGTTTTGTTTGGTATGGTTTTACTATTGTTTTGTTTGGTATGGTTTTACTATTGTTTTGTTTGGTATGGTTTTACTATTGTTTTGTTTGGTATGGTTTTACTATTGTTTTGTTTGGTATGGTTTTACTATTGTTTTGTTTGGTATGGTTTTACTATTGTTTTGTTTGGTATGGTTTTACTATTGTTTTGTTTGGTATGGTTTTACTATTGTTTTGCTTTGGTATGGTTTTACTATTGTTTTGTTTGGTATGGTTTTACTATTGTTTTGCTTTGGTATGGTTTTACTATTGTTTTGCTTTGGTATGGTTTTACTATTGTTTTGTTTGGTATGGTTTTACTATTGTTTTGTTTGGTATGGTTTTACTATTGTTTTGCTTTGGTATGGTTTTACTATTGTTTTGCTTTGGTATGGTTTTACTATTGTTTTGTTTGGTATGGTTTTACTATTGTTTTGTTTGGTATGGTTTTACTATTGTTTTGTTTGGTATGGTTTTACTATTGTTTTGTTTGGTATGGTTTTACTATTGTTTTGCTTTGGTATGGTTTTACTATTGTTTTGTTTGGTATGGTTTTACTATTGTTTTGTTTGGTATGGTTTTACTATTGTTTTGCTTTGGTATGGTTTTACTATTGTTTTGTTTTGGTATGGTTTTACTAATGTTTTGCTTTGGTATGGTTTTACTATTGTTTTGTTTGGTATGGTTTTACTATTGTTTTGCTTTGGTATGGTTTTACTATTGTTTTGCTTTGGTATGGTTTTACTATTGTTTTGTTTGGTATGGTTTTACTATTGTTTTGTTTGGTATGGTTTTACTATTGTTTTGTTTGGTATGGTTTTACTATTGTTTTGCTTTGGTATGGTTTTACTATTGTTTTGCTTTGGTATGGTTTTACTATTGTTTTGCTTTGGTATGGTTTTACTATTGTTTTGTTTGGTATGGTTTTACTATTGTTTTGTTTGGTATGGTTTTACTATTGTTTTGTTTGGTATGGTTTTACTATTGTTTTGTTTTGGTATGGTTTTACTATTGTTTTGTTTGGTATGGTTTTACTATTGTTTTGTTTGGTATGGTTTTACTATTGTTTTGTTTTGGTATGGTTTTACTATTGTTTTGTTTTGTATGGTTTTACTATTGTTTTGCTTTGGTATGGTTTTACTATTGTTTTGTTTGGTATGGTTTTACTATTGTTTTGTTTGGTATGGTTTTACTATTGTTTTGCTTTGGTATGGTTTTACTATTGTTTTGTTTTGTATGGTTTTACTATTGTTTTGCTTTGGTATGGTTTTACTATTGTTTTGTTTGGTATGGTTTTACTATTGTTTTGTTTTGGTATGGTTTTACTATTGTTTTGTTTGGTATGGTTTTACTATTGTTTTGTTTGGTATGGTTTTACTATTGTTTTGTTTGGTATGGTTTTACTATTGTTTTGTTTGGTATGGTTTTACTATTGTTTTGCTTTGGTATGGTTTTACTATTGTTTTGTTTGGTATGGTTTTACTATTGTTTTGTTTGGTATGGTTTTACTATTGTTTTGTTTGGTATGGTTTTACTATTGTTTTGTTTGGTATGGTTTTACTATTGTTTTGTTTTGGTATGGTTTTACTATTGTTTTGTTTGGTATGGTTTTACTATTGTTTTGTTTGGTATGGTTTTACTATTGTTTTGTTTGGTATGGTTTTACTATTGTTTTGTTTGGTATGGTTTTACTATTGTTTTGCTTTGGTATGGTTTTACTATTGTTTTGTTTGGTATGGTTTTACTATTGTTTTGTTTGGTATGGTTTTACTATTGTTTTGTTTGGTATGGTTTTACTATTGTTTTGCTTTGGTATGGTTTTACTATTGTTTTGTTTGGAGTGGTTTTACTATTGTTTTGTTTGGAGTGGTTTTACTATTGTTTTGTTTGGTATGGTTTTACTATTGTTTTGTTTGGTATGGTTTTACTATTGTTTTGCTTTGGTATGGTTTTACTATTGTTTTGTTTGGTATGGTTTTACTATTGTTTTGTTTTGGTATGGTTTTACTATTGTTTTGTTTGGTATGGTTTTACTATTGTTTTGCTTTGGTATGGTTTTACTATTGTTTTGCTTTGGTATGGTTTTACTATTGTTTTGTTTGGTATGGTTTTACTATTGTTTTGTTTGGTATGGTTTTACTATTGTTTTGTTTGGTATGGTTTTACTATTGTTTTGTTTGGTATGGTTTTACTATTGTTTTGCTTTGGTATGGTTTTACTATTGTTTTGTTTGGTATGGTTTTACTATTGTTTTGTTTGGTATGGTTTTACTATTGTTTTGTTTGGTATGGTTTTACTATTGTTTTGTTTGGTATGGTTTTACTATTGTTTTGCTTTGGTATGGTTTTACTATTGTTTTGTTTGGTATGGTTTTACTATTGTTTTGTTTGGTATGGTTTTACTATTGTTTTGTTTGGTATGGTTTTACTATTGTTTTGTTTGGTATGGTTTTACTATTGTTTTGTTTGGTATGGTTTTACTATTGTTTTGTTTGGTATGGTTTTACTATTGTTTTGCTTTGGTATGGTTTTACTATTGTTTTGTTTGGTATGGTTTTACTATTGTTTTGTTTTGGTATGGTTTTACTATTGTTTTGTTTGGTATGGTTTTACTATTGTTTTGTTTTGTGTGGTTTTACTATTGTTTTGTTTGGTATGGTTTTACTATTGTTTTGCTTTGGTATGGTTTTACTATTGTTTTGTTTGGTATGGTTTTACTATTGTTTTGTTTGGTATGGTTTTACTATTGTTTTGTTTGGTATGGTTTTACTATTGTTTTGCTTTGGTATGGTTTTACTATTGTTTTGTTTGGTATGGTTTTACTATTGTTTTGTTTGGTATGGTTTTACTATTGTTTTGTTTGGTATGGTTTTACTATTGTTTTGTTTGGTATGGTTTTACTATTGTTTTGTTTGGTATGGTTTTACTATTGTTTTGTTTGGTATGGTTTTACTATTGTTTTGTTTGGTATGGTTTTACTATTGTTTTGTTTGGTATGGTTTTACTATTGTTTTGTTTTGTATGGTTTTACTATTGTTTTGCTTTGGTATGGTTTTACTATTGTTTTGTTTGGTATGGTTTTACTATTGTTTTGTTTTGTATGGTTTTACTATTGTTTTGCTTTGGTATGGTTTTACTATTGTTTTGTTTGGTATGGTTTTACTATTGTTTTGTTTTGGTATGGTTTTACTATTGTTTTGTTTTGGTATGGTTTTACTATTGTTTTGTTTGGTATGGTTTTACTATTGTTTTGTTTTGTATGGTTTTACTATTGTTTTGCTTTGGTATGGTTTTACTATTGTTTTGTTTGGTATGGTTTTACTATTGTTTTGTTTGGTATGGTTTTACTATTGTTTTGTTTGGTATGGTTTTACTATTGTTTTGTTTGGTATGGTTTTACTATTGTTTTGTTTTGGTATGGTTTTACTATTGTTTTGTTTGGTATGGTTTTACTATTGTTTTGTTTGGTATGGTTTTACTATTGTTTTGCTTTGGTATGGTTTTACTATTGTTTTGTTTTGGTATGGTTTTACTAATGTTTTGCTTTGGTATGGTTTTACTATTGTTTTGTTTGGTATGGTTTTACTATTGTTTTGCTTTGGTATGGTTTTACTATTGTTTTGCTTTGGTATGGTTTTACTATTGTTTTGTTTGGTATGGTTTTACTATTGTTTTGTTTGGTATGGTTTTACTATTGTTTTGTTTGGTATGGTTTTACTATTGTTTTGCTTTGGTATGGTTTTACTATTGTTTTGCTTTGGTATGGTTTTACTATTGTTTTGTTTGGTATGGTTTTACTATTGTTTTGTTTGGTATGGTTTTACTATTGTTTTGCTTTGGTATGGTTTTACTATTGTTTTGCTTTGGTATGGTTTTACTATTGTTTTGTTTGGTATGGTTTTACTATTGTTTTGTTTGGTATGGTTTTACTATTGTTTTGCTTTGGTATGGTTTTACTATTGTTTTGTTTGGTATGGTTTTACTATTGTTTTGCTTTGGTATGGTTTTACTATTGTTTTGTTTGGTATGGTTTTACTATTGTTTTGCTTTGGTATGGTTTTACTATTGTTTTGTTTGGTATGGTTTTACTATTGTTTTGTTTTGGTATGGTTTTACTATTGTTTTGCTTTGGTATGGTTTTACTATTGTTTTGTTTGGTATGGTTTTACTATTGTTTTGTTTGGTATGGTTTTACTATTGTTTTGCTTTGGTATGGTTTTACTATTGTTTTGCTTTGGTATGGTTTTACTATTGTTTTGTTTGGTATGGTTTTACTATTGTTTTGTTTGGTATGGTTTTACTATTGTTTTGCTTTGGTATGGTTTTACTATTGTTTTGTTTGGTATGGTTTTACTATTGTTTTGCTTTGGTATGGTTTTACTATTGTTTTGTTTGATATGGTTTTACTATTGTTTTGCTTTGGTATGGTTTTACTATTGTTTTGTTTGGTATGGTTTTACTATTGTTTTGTTTGGTATGGTTTTACTATTGTTTTGCTTTGGTATGGTTTTACTATTGTTTTGTTTGGTATGGTTTTACTATTGTTTTGCTTTGGTATGGTTTTACTATTGTTTTGTTTGGTATGGTTTTACTATTGTTTTGTTTGGTATGGTTTTACTATTGTTTTGTTTGGTATGGTTTTACTATTGTTTTGTTTTGTGTGGTTTTACTATTGTTTTGCTTTGGTATGGTTTTACTATTGTTTTGTTTGGTATGGTTTTACTATTGTTTTGTTTGGTATGGTTTTACTATTGTTTTGCTTTGGTATGGTTTTACTATTGTTTTGTTTGGTATGGTTTTACTATTGTTTTGCTTTGGTATGGTTTTACTATTGTTTTGCTTTGGTATGGTTTTACTATTGTTTTGCTTTGGTATGGTTTTACTATTGTTTTGTTTGGTATGGTTTTACTATTGTTTTGTTTGGTATGGTTTTACTATTGTTTTGTTTGGTATGGTTTTACTATTGTTTTGCTTTGGTATGGTTTTACTATTGTTTTGTTTGGTATGGTTTTACTATTGTTTTGTTTGGTATGGTTTTACTATTGTTTTGCTTTGGTATGGTTTTACTATTGTTTTGCTTTGGTATGGTTTTACTATTGTTTTGCTTTGGTATGGTTTTACTATTGTTTTGCTTTGGTATGGTTTTACTATTGTTTTGTTTGGAGTGGTTTTACTATTGTTTTGTTTGGTATGGTTTTACTATTGTTTTGTTTGGTATGGTTTTACTAATGTTTTGCTTTGGTATGGTTTTACTATTGTTTTGTTTGGTATGGTTTTACTATTGTTTTGCTTTGGTATGGTTTTACTATTGTTTTGTTTGGTATGGTTTTACTATTGTTTTGCTTTGGTATGGTTTTACTATTGTTTTGTTTGGTATGGTTTTACTATTGTTTTGTTTGGTATGGTTTTACTATTGTTTTGCTTTGGTATGGTTTTACTATTGTTTTGTTTGGTATGGTTTTACTATTGTTTTGTTTGGTATGGTTTTACTATTGTTTTGTTTGGTATGGTTTTACTATTGTTTTGTTTGGTATGGTTTTACTATTGTTTTGCTTTGGTATGGTTTTACTATTGTTTTGTTTGGTATGGTTTTACTATTGTTTTGTTTGGTATGGTTTTACTATTGTTTTGCTTTGGTATGGTTTTACTATTGTTTTGCTTTGGTATGGTTTTACTATTGTTTTGCTTTGGTATGGTTTTACTATTGTTTTGCTTTGGTATGGTTTTACTATTGTTTTGTTTGGTATGGTTTTACTAATGTTTTGCTTTGGTATGGTTTTACTATTGTTTTGTTTGGTATGGTTTTACTATTGTTTTGCTTTGGTATGGTTTTACTATTGTTTTGTTTGGTATGGTTTTACTATTGTTTTGTTTGGTATGGTTTTACTATTGTTTTGCTTTGGTATGGTTTTACTATTGTTTTGCTTTGGTATGGTTTTACTATTGTTTTGTTTGGTATGGTTTTACTATTGTTTTGTTTTGTGTGGTTTTACTATTGTTTTGCTTTGGTATGGTTTTACTATTGTTTTGTTTGGTATGGTTTTACTATTGTTTTGTTTGGTATGGTTTTACTATTGTTTTGCTTTGGTATGGTTTTACTATTGTTTTGCTTTGGTATGGTTTTACTATTGTTTTGTTTGGTATGGTTTTACTATTGTTTTGTTTGGTATGGTTTTACTATTGTTTTGCTTTGGTATGGTTTTACTATTGTTTTGTTTGGTATGGTTTTACTATTGTTTTGTTTGGTATGGTTTTACTATTGTTTTGTTTTGGTATGGTTTTACTATTGTTTTGTTTGGTATGGTTTTACTATTGTTTTGTTTGGTATGGTTTTACTAATGTTTTGCTTTGGTATGGTTTTACTATTGTTTTGTTTGGTATGGTTTTACTATTGTTTTGTTTTGTGTGGTTTTACTATTGTTTTGTTTGGTATGGTTTTACTATTGTTTTGTTTGGTATGGTTTTACTATTGTTTTGCTTTGGTATGGTTTTACTATTGTTTTGTTTGGTATGGTTTTACTATTGTTTTGTTTGGTATGGTTTTACTATTGTTTTGTTTGGTATGGTTTTACTATTGTTTTGTTTGGTATGGTTTTACTATTGTTTTGTTTTGTGTGGTTTTACTATTGTTTTGTTTGGTATGGTTTTACTATTGTTTTGCTTTGGTATGGTTTTACTATTGTTTTGTTTTGTATGGTTTTACTAATGTTTTGCTTTGGTATGGTTTTACTATTGTTTTGTTTGGTATGGTTTTACTATTGTTTTGCTTTGGTATGGTTTTACTATTGTTTTGTTTGGTATGGTTTTACTATTGTTTTGTTTGGTATGGTTTTACTATTGTTTTGTTTTGGTATGGTTTTACTATTGTTTTGTTTGGTATGGTTTTACTATTGTTTTGTTTTGGTATGGTTTTACTATTGTTTTGTTTGGTATGGTTTTACTATTGTTTTGTTTGGTATGGTTTTACTATTGTTTTGTTTGGTATGGTTTTACTATTGTTTTGTTTGGTATGGTTTTACTATTGTTTTGTTTTGGTATGGTTTTACTATTGTTTTGTTTGGTATGGTTTTACTATTGTTTTGTTTGGTATGGTTTTACTATTGTTTTGTTTGGTATGGTTTTACTATTGTTTTGCTTTGGTATGGTTTTACTATTGTTTTGTTTGGTATGGTTTTACTATTGTTTTGTTTGGTATGGTTTTACTATTGTTTTGTTTGGTATGGTTTTACTATTGTTTTGTTTGGTATGGTTTTACTATTGTTTTGTTTTGGTATGGTTTTACTATTGTTTTGTTTGGTATGGTTTTACTATTGTTTTGTTTTGGTATGGTTTTACTATTGTTTTGTTTGGTATGGTTTTACTATTGTTTTGTTTGGTATGGTTTTACTATTGTTTTGTTTGGTATGGTTTTACTATTGTTTTGTTTGGTATGGTTTTACTATTGTTTTGTTTGGTATGGTTTTACTATTGTTTTGCTTTGGTATGGTTTTACTATTGTTTTGTTTGGTATGGTTTTACTATTGTTTTGTTTGGTATGGTTTTACTATTGTTTTGTTTTGGTATGGTTTTACTATTGTTTTGTTTGGTATGGTTTTACTATTGTTTTGTTTGGTATGGTTTTACTATTGTTTTGTTTGGTATGGTTTTACTATTGTTTTGTTTGGTATGGTTTTACTATTGTTTTGTTTGGTATGGTTTTACTATTGTTTTGTTTTGGTATGGTTTTACTATTGTTTTGTTTGGTATGGTTTTACTATTGTTTTGTTTGGTATGGTTTTACTATTGTTTTGTTTGGTATGGTTTTACTATTGTTTTGCTTTGGTATGGTTTTACTATTGTTTTGTTTGGTATGGTTTTACTATTGTTTTGTTTGGTATGGTTTTACTATTGTTTTGTTTGGTATGGTTTTACTATTGTTTTGTTTGGTATGGTTTTACTATTGTTTTGTTTTGGTATGGTTTTACTATTGTTTTGTTTGGTATGGTTTTACTATTGTTTTGTTTTGGTATGGTTTTACTATTGTTTTGTTTGGTATGGTTTTACTATTGTTTTGTTTGGTATGGTTTTACTATTGTTTTGCTTTGGTATGGTTTTACTATTGTTTTGCTTTGGTATGGTTTTACTATTGTTTTGTTTGGTATGGTTTTACTATTGTTTTGTTTGGTATGGTTTTACTATTGTTTTGTTTGGTATGGTTTTACTATTGTTTTGTTTGGTATGGTTTTACTATTGTTTTGTTTTGGTATGGTTTTACTATTGTTTTGCTTTGGTATGGTTTTACTATTGTTTTGTTTGGTATGGTTTTACTATTGTTTTGCTTTGGTATGGTTTTACTATTGTTTTGTTTGGTATGGTTTTACTATTGTTTTGTTTGGTATGGTTTTACTATTGTTTTGTTTGGTATGGTTTTACTATTGTTTTGTTTGGTATGGTTTTACTATTGTTTTGTTTGGTATGGTTTTACTATTGTTTTGTTTTGGTATGGTTTTACTATTGTTTTGCTTTGGTATGGTTTTACTATTGTTTTGCTTTGGTATGGTTTTACTATTGTTTTGCTTTGGTATGGTTTTACTATTGTTTTGTTTGGTATGGTTTTACTATTGTTTTGCTTTGGTATGGTTTTACTATTGTTTTGTTTGGTATGGTTTTACTATTGTTTTGTTTTGGTATGGTTTTACTATTGTTTTGCTTTGGTATGGTTTTACTATTGTTTTGTTTGGTATGGTTTTACTATTGTTTTGCTTTGGTATGGTTTTACTATTGTTTTGTTTGGTATGGTTTTACTATTGTTTTGTTTGGTATGGTTTTACTATTGTTTTGTTTGGTATGGTTTTACTATTGTTTTGCTTTGGTATGGTTTTACTATTGTTTTGTTTGGTATGGTTTTACTATTGTTTTGCTTTGGTATGGTTTTACTATTGTTTTGCTTTGGTATGGTTTTACTATTGTTTTGCTTTGGTATGGTTTTACTATTGTTTTGCTTTGGTATGGTTTTACTATTGTTTTGCTTTGGTATGGTTTTACTATTGTTTTGTTTGGAGTGGTATTTCTGTTATGTTGCTTGGTGTGGGTTTACTGTTATTTTGCTTGGTGTGGGTTTACTGTTAAGTTGCTTGGTGTCGATTTACTGTTATTTTGCTTGGTGCGGGTTTACTGTTATTTTGCTTGGTGTCGGTTTACTGTTATTTTGCTTGGTGCGGGTTTACTGTTAAGTTGCTTGGTGTCGATTTACTGTTATTTTGCTTGGTGCGGGTTTACTGTTATTTTGCTTGGTGTCGGTTTACTGTTATTTTGCTTGGTGTCGGTTTATTGTTATTTTGCTTGGTGGGGGTTTATTGTTATGTTGCTTGGTGTGGGTTTACTGTTATGTTGCTTGGTGTGGGTTTACTGTTATTTTGCTTGGTGCGGGTTTACTGTTATTTTGCTTGGTGCGGGTTTACTGTTATTTTGCTTGGTGTCGGTTTACTGTTATTTTGCTTGGTGCGGGTTTACTGTTATTTTGCTTGGTGTCGGTTTACTGTTATTTTGCTTGGTGCGGGTTTACTGTTATTTTGCTTGGTGCGGGTTTACTGTTATTTTGCTTGGTGTCGGTTTACTGTTATTTTGCTTGGTGCGGGTTTACTGTTATTTTGCTTGGTGTCGGTTTACTGTTATTTTGCTTGGTGCGGGTTTACTGTTATTTTGCTTGGTGTCGGTTTACTGTTATTTTGCTTGGTGTGGGTTTACTGTTATGTTGCTTGGTGTCGGTTTACTGTTATTTTGCTTGGTGCGGGTTTACTGTTATTTTGCTTGGTGTCGGTTTACTGTTATTTTGCTTGGTGTCGGTTTATTGTTATTTTGCTTGGTGTGGGTTTACTGTTATGTTGCTTGGTTTGGGTTTACTGTTATGTTGCTTGGTGTGGGTTTACTGTTATTTTGCTTGGTGCGGGTTTACTGTTATTTTGCTTGGTGCGGGTTTACTGTTATTTTGCTTGGTGTCGGTTTACTGTTATTTTGCTTGGTGCGGGTTTACTGTTATTTTGCTTGGTGTCGGTTTACTGTTATTTTGCTTGGTGCGGGTTTACTGTTATTTGGCTTGGTGCGGGTTTACTGTTATTTTGCTTGGTGTCGGTTTACTGTTATTTTGCTTGGTGCGGGTTTACTGTTATTTTGCTTGGTGTCGGTTTACTGTTATTTTGCTTGGTGCGGGTTTACTGTTATTTTGCTTGGTGTCGGTTTACTGCTGTTTTTGCATAGTTTGGATGTACTATTGTTTAGTTTATATGGTTATATTGTTGTTTTGTCTGGTATAGTTTTACTGTTGTTTTGTTTTGTGTGGTTTTACTGTTGTTTTGTTTTGTGTGGTTTTGCTGTTATTTTGTTTTGTGTGGCTTTACTGTTGTTTTGTTTTGTGTGGTTTTGCTGTTATTTTGTTTTGTGTGGCTTTACTGTTGTTTTGTTTTGTGTGGTTTTGCTGTTATTTTGTTTTGTGTGGTTTTACTGTTGTTTTGTTTTGTGTGGTTTTACTGTTGTTTTGTTTTGTGTGGTTTTGCTGTTATTTTGTTTTGTGTGGTTTTGCTGTTATTTTGTTTTGTGCGGTTTTGCTGTTGTTTTGTTTTGTGTGGTTTTACTGTTGTCTTGTTTTGTGTGGTTTTACTGTTGTTTTGTTTTGTGTGGTTTTACTGTTGTTTTGTTTTGTGTGGCTTTACTGTTGTTTTGTTTTGTGTGGTTTTGCTGTTATTTTGTTTTGTGTGGTGTTGCTGTTGTTTTGTTTTGTGTGGTTTTACTGTTGTCTTGTTTTGTGTGGTTTTACTGTTGTTTTGTTTTGTGTGGTTTTACTGTTATTTTGTTGTGTGTGGTTTTACTGTTGTTTTGTTTTGTGCGGTTTTACTGTTGTTTTGTTTTGTGTGGTCTTACTGTTGTTTTGTTTTGTGCGGTTTTACTGTTGTTTTGTTTTGTGCGGTTTTACTGTTGTTTTGTTTTGTGCGGTTTTACTGTTGTTTTGTTTTGTGTGGTTTTACTGTTCTTTTGTTTTGTGTGGTCTTACTGTTGTTTTGTTTTGTGCGGTTTTACTGTTGTTTTGTTTTGTGCGGTTTTACTGTTGTTTTGTTTTGTGTGGTTTTACTGTTCTTTTGTTTTGTGCGGTTTTACTGTTGTTTTGTTTTGTGTGGTTTTACTGTTGTCTTGTTTTGTGCGGTTTTACTGTTCTTTTGTTTTGTGTGGTTTTACTGTTCTTTTGTTTTGTGCGGTTTTACTGTTGTTTTGTTTTGTGTGGTTTTACTGTTGTCTTGTTTTGTGCGGTTTTACTGTTGTTTTGTTTTGTGCGGTTTTACTGTTCTTTTGTTTTGTGCTGTTTTACTGTTGTTTTGTTTTGTGTGGTTTTACTGTTGTTTTGTTTTGTGTGGTTTTACTGTTGTTTTGTTTTGTGTGGTTTTACTGTTGTTTTGTTTTGTGCGGTTTTACTGTTGTTTTGTTTTGTGCGGTTTTACTGTTGTTTTGTTTTGTGTGGTTTTACTGTTGTTTTGTTTTGTGTGGTTTTACTGTTGTCTTGTTTTGTGCGGTTTTACTGTTGTTTTGCTTTGTGTGGTTTTACTGTTGTTTTGCTTTGTGCGATTTTTACTGCTCATTTGTTTGGATTTGTTTTTACTGTTGTTTTGTTTTGTGTGATTTTATTGTTGTCTTGTATTTTGCGGATTGTGTTCAATATTCTATTTCAGCATGTCATTAAATGGAACAAAATCTAGTCAATAATAAGATTTAAAATACATAATCAATGATTAATTTATATTAAAAAAAACCTGATCGTGTTTAGCTAGAAATATTGAACTATAAATTAGAATTATTCAACCTTTCTTAATGTACAAACATGTCTAATCAATACTTGATAACGTATAGGCACCATTTATCCTACATTGGTTGTGTTGAATCAGCAATACATCGAAGCAATACTTAAGGGGATTTAAAAATGCAAAATAAGACCCAGTGCAACGAAGATTACATGTTGAGTGTTATATATAGAGTGTTAGATATATTAATCCTTAGTGGTGTCTTTGAGTACCCAATAATCGCAATGCCCTATTTTCGGTTAATTATGTAGTCAGTTTCTGGTTACGCAAGCTAATTAAAGACAAATACACACTCCTAAAGTGATAAAGATAAATAGGTTAATAAGACATTTTGTAATTTAAAGGGTATTTTGTTTGTAATTTATAGATCTCAACAGAGAATTGAATCTGTGGTTTTGGTATTTCCTCTTTCTACATGTACTAGAAGCATGTTTGAAAAATTACTGAATACTGAGAATGTACATTGTATATTGATTTCTCGTTGACTTACTTTTTTGGGGGTGCAAAAATGTAATTGCAAGAAATAATTGAAATTAGTTATCAAGTGTATTGTTTTTTAAAATTGGGAGATTTTGTGTCTTCACATTCATGTCACATATCTCATTCATGACACTGATCATTATCGTTGACAAAGGTCAATGTACCTTTTTTTATCCGCCATGCACAATTTTCCCCCATGTCATATATATTTGCAATTAGTTTACGCTATAATTACCCTTCTTTAATACCATAGCAACCTACCATTTACACATAAACTTGCAATAACAATGGCATCTCAAAGCAGCATGCATATCGATGTTCATACCTGTATAGAATTGATAACAATCTCAGTTGCAAACATTATGTTCAATTCCATTCCATGCATTTCTTATACGTTTTTGTAAGAAAGGATGTGAATGGGAATGACTATGAGAGACTGTCCAAAATTATAATTAAGACATAAATTAAAGTACAGGAACTGCGCTTTTACTGATGGTCTACATTTCACAGTCCCTGTAGGGTCTTCAACAATGAGTATATATCTCATACTCAAAAAGTGATTGGAATACGACCATTGGCCTGCATGTAGTTATATAACCAGGAAATGAAAATGAAGAAATACCACTATGATATATGACCTGTTGAATTCATTTCGTACTATTAGAAATGAACATTTTAAAATTAAAGACAGTTGGTTTTCTGTTGATGGTTTACTCATGGATTTATTTCATCCAATGACTGCATTAAGATCTCTGTATAAAAACAATATCTGAATACTCTCTGTTAACATCTTGTTTCAGTAACAAATTGAATATTGGTAATCACTATTCATACACTATTAAAGAATCTACTTTAGGATTTATGCATTGGCATTACTGCTATGATAATTGATTGTGCAAGAATACAGGAAGATCTTTTCTGATATCGAACAGTGTATATACAATAAATAGCTGTCCGAACTGCGTTTTTGATGAGCACAAATCTTTCTGTGTATATTATATATAAAATTCATTTATTTATCAACCACTGTACGCTAATTTGATGCACAATAGTCAAAAATATTAATCTTGTCTTGTCGGTAGGAAAGACAATTTTAAGTGTTAACTTCTCCAAACCCAGTATCAAAATCTTAGACAGTTTTGAACATAAGAAGCCAAAGCTGATTGTTGAAAAAGAATGATTTGAAGGGGAAATACTAGTAAAGTTAGAAAACATACTGCTAATTACAACATTGCAATTTTAAATCATCACATAATTGCATGGTAAGGAACTTAGGTTAGCGCTTACGTATGATGCTTTTTATAAAAACATGACAAACAAAAAATACCACACTGTTGGAACAGTTCAAAAATCTAAACGAAATATCGTAGAAAGAAGAACAAAATTGATATCCCGAACACACATATACATTACCGCTCACTTTTCTGGATGTACAGTAAGTTGCAGAATTAAACTAAGTTTATGATCTCAAACCTTCCTTCTTAAATTATTTTTGTCGACAGTGTCAGAGGGAAACTGGAGTATACACCACCATTTCGAAACGACTATATTTATTCAACCTATTCCAATATCTTTTGTCATGTGGTCATGATTCAAGCTTGTTATATCGGGATTTTGGTCTAGTTATTTAAATTCAACTATAAAAACAAATCAACATCGGTTATTGTTGAAAATAAAATATACATGATCAATCAACACAAATAAAAGACGTAAGACGACTTAGCTTTTCTTCATGGCAGTGAACCTACAAAATAATGAGGTATAGATCTATAAGACTCTACTCTATACTAATTGATTAACAGGCTTAATCAATACAACACTGATAAGGCGATATTTTGCATGCTGATTTTGCTGAATAGGCAAAAGATAAATCAGGAAATTTGAATCCAGGAAGTAAATTAAGCACCAACGGGCAATTCTAGATTTGTAATATAAAATATTGAATATATCAATCATTAGAGGTGTCCATGAGTAAATAACAATTGTACAAATTATATACGGTATACCATCTCACGTATAAACTAATTATCAGCGTCGACACCTCCCTGAAGGCTCCTGAGAAATCGTTCTACTACTACATCAATAATAGTTTTGTGTTATTAACATACTTTTAGATTTGCAGTGCATTACAAGAGAAATGTCTGTGCTTATTTTTATATACGTTCAATAAGGAATTGAATTAATATCATCTTGCAGATTAGGAAATTCCAAACAAGATTTTACTTTCTCATTTTCATACATAAATTAAAAAAAATGATTTAATCCGTTGAGAATATTTTTATTTGATTTTTTTATTTCTAATTGCAATCTGCCATGCCTACAACTATTATTGTCAAAAAATGCATTATAAGGTATGGAACCTACAAAAATTATTGCATCAATATTACAGGGATTAGGGTTAGGGTTATGGTGTTTAATGCCACTTTCTACAATAGTTCAGCTATATCGTGGCGGTCAGTTTTATTGGTAGAGAAAACCGTGTGCCTGGAGAAAACCACAGACCTGTCGCAAGTCACTGACAAACTTTATCACATAATGCATCGCGCACACCTCGCTTGAGCGGGATTCGAACTCACAACTTCAGTGGTGATATGCACTGATTGCATAGGTAGTTGTAAATCCAACTACCATACAATCACGGCCACGACGTATTTCTATTTGTAATCTGCCATGCTTACAATTATTCTTGTAAAAAACCGTGTTTGAGATATGAAATCTATAAATATTTAAACAACAGTATTTAGAAAAAAACTGCTGGAACCTGCTAATCTGGGTCACGGGTCACTGTAATCGGGCGGCTGTATCGAGAAACAGATACGGTGTTGAAAAAACTGTTGATACTCATAAAATATTGATAAATGCAATAAAACTTTATGTTTGTCTTCAAGAAATATGATAGACAAAACCATGTGTGAAGTTTTATGACGAAATATCTCCGATTTCTATGTAAATTTACGAGTTGAAGTGGGGAAATTTTATGTTCGATTTCTAAAAATCTTCTACTCTGAAACCACAGGTAAATTTACTTTAGCGATGTATTTTTATCTTGGACAAGAATAATGAGCGTCCTGATTGGATGACCGATTTAAAACACACGGACTCTGCATGGTAAAAAGATGCATTTAAAAGAAATCTGTTATATTTTTCATTTGTTTGTTTCTGGAATATTGTTGTTCATTGATTTAAACAAGAAAAAAAGGGAAAAAGGGGGGGGGGGGGTGAATTTTATTTGTGAATTTTACAGTTAAATAAATGTTATGTTTTGACAGCTTAAAGAGAAAAATAAAAATTTGTTGCGACTAAAGCTTATATTTTGTTAATATACATATTGAAATGTTCATCCCGAAAGTCTATCTAGCTGTCTGTCCACGTATAAAAGATAAGATATGTCGATCTAAAGTTCATTACTTCTTTGCCAGTTGCAGTGAAAAATAAATTGTTTGTTTAATGCACAAGTATAAAGATACTTGATCAGAAGATTAAAACGTATATTTTGTCTAACTCAAACTTTATACATTTAACAATACGTTTTATGGTGTCTATAAGAACATACAGCTTGTTAAGCTTGATTTGTATTTTCTAACATTGGTACAATTGTTTGTTTGATAAAGGTTAAACTTCAGTTGAAAATATTTCGTATATATGATGATAACCAATTAATATATAATTTTTTGTTGAATTTATTCGATAGGAAAAGCAGTCACCAATCATAATATTTTCAAGAAACGTCAGCAAAACGACTAGAAGAGAAAACAAGTTGTGTAAACAAGAAAGACAACAATCTTCTGCTTTGGCTGCCAATGCGCCTAGAATTATTTGAAACCTACAATCGTCCAACCCAAACATACGATCCATGATCAGACTTTCCGTATCATATGACAACTCTCATCGAGAAAATATCTCCGATTCGTCACCTGGGGATGTGCTGTGCAGCTCTGTGGGTTGCTGTGCAGCTCTGTGGGTTGCTGTGCAGCTATGTGGGTTGCTGTGCAGCTCTGTGGGTTGCTGTGCAGCTCTGTGGGTTGCTGTGCAGCTCTGTGGGTTGCTATGCAAGACACCATGACAGCAAATACTACATCAATATTATGAATAAACAAGAACATTCTCTCATACTATATCATACGCAGCAGATTGGTTCTAGAATATATTATTCCAATTAACTATATATTTTTTTATCGAAAATTTGAATTTTTCAATTTGCATATGACTGAAACTGATAATAGTCAGAGAAGGTTATATTAAACTTAAGCTAATTATTTATATATCGTTAGACTAGCTTGGTTATGAGTGCATCAAAACCACTCAAGCTTAGTGCTGACATATTAGTTGCATGCTTAACAGGTCCCGAGAAAATAAAACACAATGTGTGAGTTATTCCCCTTCCTGTATTTTGACAGATTCCATCCAGTAATCGGCATACATTGTATTTGTTTTTTGTTTGTTTGTTGATATCTGTTTTACATTTGGATGTCCAATTATCAAGAGGAGGGGTTTGGAATCTCATTCCCTTGTTTAACCCCGTCATATTTTTGTGTCTATCTAAAGTCAGGAACAGTATTTCCATCGTCATATCTTGTACTATGGTCTTTTTAACGCAATGTATAAACGACCAGCTGTCGTCTGGGTAATGAAATACTAGTATGTCCTGTTTTTTCCCCTTGCAGGGTATAACCCGACCAAAATGGGCCGCTGCCAACTGTGCCGAAAGAAAGACACTATTCAACCTTAGGTCGGGACAGAATGAAATGAGTGCATTGAGTATGGAGAATGCCATGATCCTTGAACATGAAAGAAAACAGACACACAGCATCTCCAAATAAGCAACGTTTGTTAGGGGTGGTGGTTGGTAGCCCGTTGCTAGGCAAATCATTTCAAATTCTATCTATTACTAGCATATAACCTCTTATTTTATTTGGCAATTGAACCTTCCATCGACACATCCACCATTTTAATTAAATGAATCATTGTTTACAATCAACCATCAATCATAAGAGAGCTACCCATGTCTGTTTTAAAATTCTAATTTCTTTATATAAGCTGGTTACTCTATCTTACGTATAAAAATTAAGACTTTTGAAAATGACTTCTATGTAAACCAAAATTGCTGTAACAAAAAATGACATGAAAATAAATCAAAACAAACTTAAGCGTATAACCATTAGTTCAAAGTTAATGCCAGGAAAATTACTTTTGTAAATAAAAATATAATTATTGAAAATATCATATCGTAAATATTACTAGGCGAAAAATGTAAAACAAAATGATTAATGTCAAGGAGATATGTAAAATAATCGAAAACGAAAGTTCTCTCTAATACAAAATTAAAGATTTTCTGTCAATTCATATTGTTTTATAATTTATGTATTTTTCTCTTTATATAAATTGCTACAGTTCAGTGTTGGGTGAAATTTTGAAAATCAATTAGTATACCTAAGAAAAATCTTCCTGTCAAAATCGTTGAAAGTGATTTTTAAATATCTGCAAATTTTAAAATTATTTGGCTTTCCTATCTTTTGACATTCAGCGAAACTTGAAGGTTATTTCAGAAATGCATCGTGCGTTACTGAATTTTGTATTTGCCTTTTTACTGCATGGTTATGATTTCTACCTTGAAATGGTTTTTATTTTATTTAGTGAAATGATGCGGTCATATTTTTTGTAAGTGCTGTCCACATGTGAGCAAAATTCAGACCCTCACATATAACCTTGCGAACAGCGTTATTATAAAGAACGCTGTCATC
Organism: Bathymodiolus brooksi; assembly: GCA_963680875.1. Classification (NCBI taxonomy): domain Eukaryota; kingdom Metazoa; phylum Mollusca; class Bivalvia; order Mytilida; family Modiolidae; genus Bathymodiolus; species Bathymodiolus brooksi. The sequence goes on along the minus strand of OY804576.1, from coordinate 82,667,973 downwards.
GTGTATATTAAATCTTCGTGATACAGAAGTTGTCATATATATAATATTAATTCGATGACCTCAACCATTATACTAAATACTAAATAGTATACAAGGCCATCGTATGACATAATAGTGAAACTTTGAACCAAAATCGAATTGCCAATATCATCTTTCGTCATCTATACGCAATTGACGCAATACTGTTCAACAAGGTGGTGATAGCTTCCGAAAAAACTTTGTCAAAGATAAGATGATTCTTTAAAAATCCTTGATATGATAAATAGTAAAATGGAGCCTCATACCGTCGGTTGCCGTTAAATGTATTTCAATAGATATTGTAGAAAGGATGTCCGGTTCATCACTTCCGTTCAGATTGCTGTATCTTGACTATATTTTCGTATGGAAGATTTACGAAAATAAAACTATAGAACTAACCAATCAAAACGACAAAACCATGTTTAACCATATTAACCCATTTACCTCTCCAAAGTCAACACAGGTCATAGACAATCATGAAGAGTGTAGTATTTTACATTAGTAATCTGAGTAAATTAATATTACAGTTTATATCTGATCTACCGATGTATTTTGATCACAATTAAATAATTTCCCCTATATTTTTAATTAGAAAATAATGTCTAGTTTGACACTATTGTCATTGAAATTATGTCTTGTGTTCAACGACCTCTTAATAGATAATACCATAACAAAGAAAACTTACTAATGAAACAATTTTTCAGAAAACTTGTTGACTTGGTTGGCCGTTATGGAATATTTGTGTCACAAATGACAAGAGATATGTTCCACTTGTCGTAAACACTTTCCGGTCCTTTCCTCATTCATGACTTATCACCGGGTTTGTAACTAGATTAACACGACGGGTGCCACTAGTGTAGCAGGAACTGCTTACCCTTCCGGAGCACCTGCTTTCACCCCCGGTTTTTAGTGGGGTTCGTGTTACTCGATCTTTAGTTTTATGTGTATGTTTTGTAGATCGTTGTTTGTCCTTTTGTCCTTTTTCTTTTGGCCATTGTGTTGTCTGTTCTTCTTCGATATACGGATTCTGATTACCCCTTTGGTATCTTCAAACTCTTCTAATTGGGTATCCTGCTTAGGCCCTTTGGCTTTATTGCTCTCAAAACTTTAAATTATTTGGCTTTCCAATCTTTCGAATTTGAGCATACATGATGAAGGTTATTCCAGAAACGCGTTCTGCACTAAATTTGACATATACGTTTTTATTGGTTGCTTAAACCACTCAGCCACCAAGGCCCCTTATTTTAATATATTTCACTGGTGTTGTCTATCTGAATTGGTAGTTTTGTATCATTCTCTCCTATTGGCCCTTGCGTTTAATTTCTCCCAAACACTTTTGAATTATTTGCCTTTCAAATCTTTTGACTGTGAGCGTATCCGATGAAGGCGTCGTGCGCGCACTAAATTAGACATTTAAGTTTACATAACGTTAATCTTAATAACCTGATAGTATACTATTGATTTAAATAGCATACATTTTGATTTAACAAAAACATGGGACTTTACATATATTTGTTAATAGTTTATGGTAATGACATGTTATTTACTACTATGTTCATGACGTTTATCATTATAAGAATACAATGAAGTCAAAATGATATTAGGCCATGTTATCTTAGAATCAATTAACATTACGGTGAATATTTATTTCCCATTTACCGGTAGCAAAGTAATTTAATATTATCTTAATATTTCATGATTAGATTCTTTATTTGTAAAAGCATATTGCACTCATAAATACCTGAACAATTAACATGGAAACCGACAACGCACAGTCTGACTTGCATCTATAACAGCATATTATAACGGAATAACATGCAGAGAAACAGATGGTAACAGTAATAAATACACGTGTACGATCAAATGAAATTTACAATTATATGTTGAAATATCGCGTTAACATGTTGATAATTGAAACTATCTTCCAGTAAGATATAACATTTATTGAATGGTTTTAATTGCAGATGGCAGTTAATAGTTGAATATGAAAAACTTGACAAAAAACATGCGGCTATATTCGAAGATAATAGAGTTTCATATGAATTATTGACCACATCGGTGGTGTAATGGTTAGCGTGCCCGCCTCGAGTGCGGTAGATCGTGGGTTTTGAGCTCTGGTCGGGTCAAACCAAAGACTATGCAATTTGTATTTGTTGCTTCTTCACTAAGACCGCAGCACTAAGGAGAAGGAACAAAGACTGATTGGCTCTGATTCAAGATTATGTGTCCGAGTGTGACGTTATGTCTATCCACGTACTGTCGTTTCAATGAGCTAGCACTATATAAATCCAACTAAGCGTGTTGGTCTAGAACAAAGCGGACCGCATCATCATCTGTTTAAAATTAACTTGTTCTCGACATGATATAGCTAAATAATTGCTGGGTTGGCGCTAAACAACAATCACTCAATCACTCACTCATATGAATTATTTTTATGTGTAACTGTGATAAAATGATAAACAAAAGATATCACACTCTGGACAATTACTTGAAGAAAATGTAAGAAACAAAAACAAACTACTCCTGTGCATAAATTTAAACTTCAAAAACAATAAGTATAGGTCTTGGCTTATTAGTAGTCTCAAAGCTGTGACAAATGTGGGTACTTCTGTGAATATTGTTACCATTAGCAGCTAACATAAATTGCTAAATAACCTTTAGAGAATACCGAAGGGGCAATCAAAAATGGACAATCCAGAGAAACAGGCAACATAGGATACACAAGATACAAGACCAAAACAAAACAAAATTACAACACAATATGAATTGGACACCATTACACGAAAACAAACACAAATAAGGTAAATAAAACATGATCTCTCCTACAAACAACTGGAGGTAAAGATGAACCGAACATCGTTTTTATTGCTAACATCAGTTATTAATACTGGAAACACTGACTCTCAATTTCAATGTGTAGAAAATGACATACAAAATGTAGAAGGCATCATTAATCAGCAGCAAGTCTTGCAGCTATTATTAGTCCTTGTCTACATACAGTTAATTGGGGATTTCTAGCATTAAGGGGAACGATTATCTGTAATAACCACAATTTCATAACCTCAGCTAAGTGGCACAATTTAGCTGCGATATCGCCGTCAATCAAAAATAAGGATGACTGTAACTGTTATGGACAATATTCTTGTAGTTAATAGTGATGAATCTTTATAACAATGTCACTTTTTCCTCAACATATGTCAGATGAAATGTTGAAATATCATTTTGATTAGGATATTTTACTGATAATGCGGCTAGAAAGGGAATAGTGTAAACAGTGATGATCCACAAGCCCACTAATCAAAGGAAAACGAACTATCACCTCTCACTTTCAATCATTGAAGCACACACACACACACACACACACAAACACAGACACACACACATAAAACGAAAAAAAACGATCACATATCATACGACTTTGGAAATACATGTCCTGGCATATGACAAGCACAATACAGTAGATATATTTGTATCATCTCAATCAAGTGACAACCCTACATTATATCTCCCCATGGGATACCTAAAGGACAGACATACTAGTTTATATTAGATATCTTTATATACACAGTTAACCCAGCAAGTTAAGAGTACGATTTGTTACTGTCAATTATTTTGTGTTTTTGTACTTCCTTAAACCTGATCTTAGCTCACATCTTTTCTTCACTACATCACTTATTCGCTTATCATAATGACGAAACATTTATTCCACTGTTCTAAATACACTATAACAAACTATTGCTCCACTAACCGAGCTGATACCTGGTTCTTTAAGACGAGACTTACGAAATTACATCATGTGTTGATATTTATATATTGGTTTCTTATACAATTGTGTTATATTTTGTAAAAATTCCAGATTAGCATTTTTGCTATGTATATCATGGTGGTTCAGTGAATTATATAATCTGCAGAGTAAGCGATTCATAATGTTGTATTCTTTTGTGCAACAGGACAACGTTCAATAGACAACACGAGTTTTATTTTATTTTCCTGTTTTTTTCTGAAAAGAATTTATTTGGCAATAGTACTGATAATAAAATATAGACATATAAAAGTAAATAATTTATCTTAAAATCTAACAATCCATATATTATGTAAAAAAATAAAAATGGACATTTTATCTCAGTTTATGTATACTCTCGGGATACCAACAGACCGATTTCCGAATAAATAATGACATGTCTATAAGATTCAGACGGATTACGTTGTATGTCCTGTCTGTTATTACAAGATCACCGGGGATAGGTCAGATCAGACATATAGTGGTTATCTAAAATAGAGTTATTTTGCCAGAAAACATCAAATATATATAATTATGTTATCGATGTGTTATGTCGGTATAAATGGATCGTTTCTTTAAAAACAATGTTGGTCAAATGCTCCTTTTATGTTGATTTTATGTATATCATGATGAGACATTTGATGCATTGATGACGGTATTTGAATAGTTAATTGATGGTTTTACTAATATCCTATGAAACAGAAAGAAAAGACTCGGTGCATCATGCATAGGTGAAATGTACTGTATACATACATCTCCAACACGAATTTGTCTTTTAAATTTTTTTCCGAAAACTTTTTTTTTTTTTTACAAATATGTATACTGGTAATGAAATATTGACATAATTTAAAGGGTTTATCTTAAGAAATAACAATACATATATTGTGTTATGTAAATATAATAATGGACTTTTTATCTAAGTTTATGTTATTACTCTCGGTATACCAATTTCCAACAGAGCAATTCCCGGATAAATGAGGAAATGTCTATAAGATTGAGACGGATTGCGTTGTATGTCGTGTCTGTTATTACAAATATCAGTGGGAGTCAGATTAGACAGATCAGGTTGTGGTCATTCCAGCTAGGGTTATTTCGCAAGAAAACATCAAATATATATAATCATGATATCGATATTACGGAAAGCGAGAGGTATCTTCAGACTTCAGATTTCTGACTTCTGACTTCAGACTTCGGACTTCAAGACTTCAGACATTAGATGTTATATTTCACTATTTCTACTTCGGACTTCACACTTCAGACTTAAGTGCTATTGTGATATAAGCGCTATTATCAGCCATTGAAAACACGGCATTTTATTTAGACCGGTAATGCTACATGTGTAAGATGGAGTTGTCCACAGAGGAAAGAAATAGTCTTATAAAAGACTATTTTACCAAAGGATTAACTCAGAAAGAAATCCGGAATATATTGATGTGTCGTCATAATCATAGAGTGAGCCTTGTTCATTTGAAATGCCTGAGCCCGGTTGTTCAACTTGTAGTTAAATTTTAACCAATAGTTAAAAATGATAACCTATGGTTAAAATTTAACCAAAGCACGCAATGCGTTGTTCAACTTATGCTTAAAGCATGGTTAAGCTGGTTAATATTTAACCACGGTATAGGGGCTCTGTTAAAATATTTAACCATTGGTTATCAATTCAAAATGGCTGCCAGACATGTTCTTTCTATGATGCCTCCCGTACAAAACAGGAAACCCAGAGTGTTTCGGGAAATTGAGCTCCGTGCAAATTTGCTTGAAATAGAAGTTTCTGAGGTGGATGGCATTTCCAATGAAATTAAATTTCTATTATCATTTACATTGTTCAAAACAGTGCATTACATTTGCGCGCATAACACCATTACATTTGCACTTATATTTTCAAGGTAAATACAGGTAAATCAAGGTAAATTCAGATGAAAATAGTGAAATTACTTACGAATTTTCAATTAGTTTTTTTTCCAAATTTACTCTAAGAACAATGTTTATAAAGTAGTATTGCACCCCTTCCGTTAGTCAACCCCTTCCCTCTATTTGTTTCATATAATTTAAAATCGTTAGCGATCGCGGGTTTACAAGGATGTTTCTTGTGTTTCAAGTTATGATAAATTGATATCTCCTTCGCTGTTTATGGTGAGAGAAATTGCATGTATTTCCCATGAATAGTCGGGGCATAGGCGGCGGAAGCGGGGGCAGTTTTTGTTGTTGCTTTTCTCGTTTTTTTGGAAGAATTTACCGGTATCAATTTTTTTTCATGATTCTTGCCCCTCACTCGAAATTTGAGTCAGTGTAATTAGTCAAATAGTACGGAAAGGACGAATTACTGGGACGTGGAATAAATGTCCATGAGACAACCTTCCAGAAAAGACCCAAATAAAAAATATCAAATACGGAACGCCTAGCAGTCTAAAATACTACAAGGCCCACACTATAAGACGATATGGCCACAGACTAGACAAATGCTAAGTAGAGTAAATTAACAACAGACCGAGAAATGCGAAGTAAAAGACCCCTTTCAAGACAAAAACCATAGTGAAAAATAAGGACTTTTACAAAGGCTCTTTGCATAGGAAAGGCACATATGAATGTGACGGGGTTAAAATAGTCATATCATCCCCCCTTTTTAGTAACAATGTCAAAAATCAATATCGACCAAAAATCTAAGTAAATCAGAAAATACGCTGGTCGTACAATTGCGTTGGAAAAACTTCAAAAATAGCATGAGGTAACTCTATGACATCATGGACATTCCTCATCAATTGCCGGAATTGGAGAAATTGGATAATTTACATATGAGACACCAGCCAATCATTTCATACTGAAAAGGGGGTTATATTTTTTCTTAATTGTTATTCATGAAAAACTTTGTGCATGTTAATTAAAATAAAAAGAAATTCACACATTTAAATCAGAGAGAAAAACAGACTTTTGACATACATACCATGGACCCAATTTTAATGAGATGTTGGAAACTAAAGAAAATATTCTACGGCTAACTTACATAATGAAAATCAACAGTCCTTGAAATTGTAAGACAATAAAAAGATTTAATTAATAGTAGTTTAATGAGTTATAAGAAGTTATCGTCACCTATATAACACACCCTTGCACTAAACACGTCTTATTAACATTTCTTTTAATGCTATTAAGCAACTAAGACGAGGTCCATATACTCTTCCGTACTAACTTGTACAAAATACTTTTAATATTGGACAAATAACCTTAGACAATGACATGTAAGTTATATTCATCAAGTAAGATTTCACTTTTTTTTCATTTTTTTTAATAACTGTACTGCTTTTTGTCCTGAGAAGGGGGGATTGAGTCAGCCATATTCATTTTGTTATTTATCTGCTGCTAGGATAAAACAAGGAATTGTGGGATACATTGGTCTTGGTTAAATATTAAACCTGCAGTTATTGGTTGGTTAAATTTTAACCAAATGGTTATTTAACCAAGTGGTTAAATGAATTTGAAAAACTAATTTTTAACCCTTGGTTTACTAACCCATGGTTAAATCTTTAACCAATGGTTACATATAAACATATGGTTAATTTAACAAAAAGTTGAACAACCGGGCCCTGATGAAGAGCATGAATTTAAGGAAACGACACTTTGACACTCCTATCAGAGATGTTGTGGAAGTGTGAAGTCCGAAATCTGAAGTCTGAAGATACCTCTCGCTTTCCGTACGATATACGGTATCTTGTCAGTATAAATGGTTAGCTTCGTTAATAAAAACTCTCAAATCTTTTAATAAGATATTGATACCGGTAATCAATTTCATGATTCGTTTCTCTAAGAAAAAAAAAACCTCTCACAACTTTGATCTGATAATCAATTTCCAAATTACATAAGAATTGAATGCATTTTTTGTCGTTTTATTGCATAACCAATCATATTGTAACATTTTAATGAAAAACGGAAGTAATGTAATTATTGAAATGTAATCCCGCTTCGTCACTGTCCATAAATTCATGACAACATGAAAGATATCCAACGTTTATCCAAACAGGTAATTCCAATTCATTAAGTTTTAATTAGGTTAATTTTGCAATTTCAGGTCAAATGTATGTATTTCATTGATGTTTTATGTCTTGTTAATAAATCCGATCGTTCAATCAAAAATAAAAACATTTAATGAATCAATTTATAACCATGTTCAGTTAATTTGTGAGTGATGATAAAATGATCTGATAACAGATACAGATTTATATGATCAAATACCGAAATACCGAATAAACATGGTTCATGTATATATCAAATACTAAAATACCGAATAAACATGGTTCATGTATATATCAAATACTAAAATACCGAATAAACATGGTTCATTTATAAATCAATTCCAATGGTACGGAGTTAAAACATGAGTCATTTACAGTGGAATAAAAACGTAGATATCTAATGTAGTGCGCACGACGCGTTTCTAGGATAATCTTCATCGGGTACGCTCATACTGAAAAGATTGGAAAGCCAGATAAGTTAAAAGTCTTTGGGAACTGACAAATGTAAATTATTAATGAAATTCTAAACATAAATACTAGTAAGTCGGTCTTCGCTCGACCAAAAAAACTAAATATTCATAATTGTCTCCAGACAAGTGGTGGTCAAGTGCTTTTTGTATGTTGGTTTATGTATTTCGTGGTGTGACGTCTGGTACAAAGACATTTGAAAGGTTGATTGATGGTTTTACTAATGATCCTTATCAAAGAGAAAGAATAAAATAGGTATGCCATCTATCGGTCAGATGCACTGCATTGCTGTACGTTAACAACAAACTGTCATTGAAATACTTTCCTGGAGTTCCTGCATTGGTCTGTCTCCAACACAAGGATCTATGTGTAGATATACTTGTTTAGATTACTAAATATACGATTAATTTCAATGAACGTATTTTTATGTGCAATTCATTTTGATAGTTAACATTTTATAAAAGTTTACTACATCGTTTATTAATCTAATATTATTGTAGTAGTCAATATGTCTACCAGAGCTGCCAATTATATATCTATGCATACAGCCCATGAAATAGCAGAGGAAAAGAAATCTTTTAAGATTATTTGATATCTATAAGATATAAAAAAAAAATATAAAGTAAGATATGTTTACTGTGACTTTGTCACAAATGCGATTTTTAAAAATCCTTCTCCCTCCTTAAGATGTTCACACTTTGCTTCTTCCTAAGGCTTCAGGCCTAAAAAGATTTTCGGAATGGGTTGTTTTTGTTCTTTATGTTGCAGTATAAAGCTTGATAATTAGTTTACATGTTACAAACTGTCAGATAAAATGTTATTTATGAAATCTGTGGTTTATGTATATGGTCCAGTTTAATTTAGGTGTCTGATGTCGATGCTTTGTAAAGATGTATCTGTGATGTCTTATATGTGCTTAAATCTATATGTTTTGTGTAGAAGTTAGTTAGTCTCTTTAGTCTCTTTAGTTTTATTCCTACCAAATACTTAAAATGATTTGACTTTCCAATCGTTTGATAATGAAAGTACCTGATGAATGTTATAATGAAAGTACCTGATGAATGTTCCTGATGAATGTTATAACGAAAGTACCTGATGAATGCTATATTGAAAGTACCTGATGGATGTTATAATGAAAGTACCTGATGAATGTTATAATGAAAGTACCTGATGAATGTTATTACAGAAACTCGTCGTGTGCACTAAGTACATATTTACGTTTTCATTGGTGTTAGTAAAATTCAACTAAGTGCTGCACTACAATTCCTAGAGGAAGAATCTACTTTCTCCGATGCTGGGTACAACCCGTCATAAACGGGCAACCATTCAATATCCGTTACGGAATGTCTATGTGTCACAGATAACTACGGATTTATTCCATTTGCCACAATTCTGGCCTTCTTCCCTTGTTCATGAGTTGATACCGGAATGTAACATGAATAGTGGGGCTGGAACTTCTTAACCTGCAGGATCATCTGAGTTCATCCAGATTTTTATTCGGGTTCGTGTTGCTCAAACTTGAGTTTTCAGTGTAGTGTTTAGGGGATCATTGTTTGTCTTTTTGTCATTGTTTTGTCTGTCCGTCGCGTCCTTTGATTTACGGCTTCTTCAAACTATTCTTTCTGGAATCGTTCTTAGAATAAACGATACCTAAATAGGTGTCTCGTGTGTGAAGAAAATCACGCTTTTGTACGTAGTTTAGTGCAGATCCTAATGAACAACAATTTTGCCCGTTGCAAGGCATGCATGTCCGACCCTGTCCAATGTATCCTCCTTATTTCGTAGAAGCCTAACTATACATATGTCCATAGCATTTGCGTTCTAAAAATAGAAACAAATCCATTTATCTACGGTAATAGCATTTTTTTTCTAGATAATGCTCATATACTAAATGCACCTGTTTATAAGACAAATATCTCCTCAAAAGATCTTATATAATACAATATACGCAAGACGACAAAAAGAGTTCGCTTAGTCATTAATTAACTTTTCATGACAATCTGTATCATATTCTTTAAAATTATATTGTGCTTAATTGAACAATAATTAGGTACTATGTAAGTTTATGTTATTTTTTTTAAGGTTTTACCTACATGTGTATTAACCCTTGCTTGAACGAGACGGGTGATAACCCATTAAGAAATGTGTTCATACGTGAATTCCCTGATTCAGTCAGTACGTATGAGAACATATATTCGTTGAATACTTAATTTCGAGGTGTGAAATTATCCACAGAATCGACAAAAAATTGGTATGCCACGAATGATAATTAATACACAATATACTTTGTTTGTTTCGCAACATAAATGTAAATAAATGTTAGAGAAAACCGACGGAGCCATCAACAATTTATGATACAGAGACACTGGCAACATTGGGCACACAAGACACAGGACACGACACAAAAATTATGAGATAAAAAAAATATAGCCTTTGATAACACAATCTGTAAAATAGCAATTGCGCGTTTTCAGTAATATAATCCAAGGTCACAACTTTCCTTATATACGGTCATAAACCTTTCTTAATCAAAAACTTACTGAAGCTTGAAACTTAATAAACTGGTAATTGCATTGTAACGGATTTATTATACAGCGTCCAAACAACTACAGTCAGCCAATCAGTGAAGAGTATTCATACAGATACTGTTTATAGCTTTTATCCTTTTATTTTTGTTTTGGAAGAAATAAAAGTACAATGACATATCGCACTAAAGCTGTTTGTGTACAACAATGATGACAAAATAAAGCATCTTTTCTAAAAAGAAAAAACGATAACTTGGTTATGTATACCATTCAGTACATTTAATTACCTCCGTTGTGTTATTCATCCCATTATGAATTCCTAGTCATTGTTCAGAATGCACCAAACTGTTATATTTTTATTACGCACGTATGGTTGCTTACTGTCAATGCAAAATACCATAGTACTTTTGAATTCAATGTCACATTATCAAGCTCAAAAACGCGTTTTGTGACGCTTGTATTATCGATGTCTACAATGCATGTGTAAAGAAAATCGTGGTTTAATAAGCATATTTGAGAATTAAGGAATCGGTTATGATAATTCCAACTAAAAAACCGTCCCGGTAGTGTAACGATTAGCGTGTTCAACTGTGAGTGTGGTAGGTGAAGGGAGTCGATAACTGTTTGGGTAATCCCACAAACAAACACATGTTCATTGCTAAGCATTCAGCATTAAGGAATAAGAGTAAAGACTGGCTAGCTCAGAGTCAGAATAATGTGTCCCAGTGTGTATGGACTATTGTGAGCAACGACGTTTGACTCTCATTAAAAAACAATGACAATTGACCAGGGAAGAAAACTTTAGTCTTCTGTAGAGGCTACAACGTGCCTACTGCTTTTGTAGAGGCTACAACATGCCTACTGCTTTTCTAGAGGCTACAACGTGCCTACTGCTTTTGTAGAGGCTACAACGTGTCTACTGCTTTTGTAGAGGCTACAACGTGCCTACTGCTTTTGTAGAGGCTACAACGTGCCTACTGCTTTTGTAGAGGCTACAACGTGCCTACTGCTTTTGTAGAGGCTACAACGTGCCTACTGCTTTTGTAGAGGCTACAACGTACCTACTGCTTTTGTATAGGCTACAACGTGCCTACTGCTTTTGTAGAGGCTTACAACGTGCCTACTGCTTTTGTAGAGGCTACAACGTGCCTACTGCTTTTGTAGAGGCTACAACGTGCCTACTGCTTTTGTAGAAGTTACAACGTGCCTACTGCTTTTGTAGAGGCTACAACGTGCCTACTGCTTTTGTAGAGGCTACAACGTGCCTACTGCTTTTGTAGAGGCTACAACGTGCCTACTGCTTTTGTAGAGGCTACAACATGCCTACTGCTTTTGTAGAGGCTACAACGTGCCTACTGCTTTTGTAGAGGCTACAACGTGCCTACTGCTTTTGTAGAGGCTACAACGTGCCTACTGCTTTTGTAGAGGCTACAACGTGCCTACTGCTTTTGTAGAGGCTACAACGTGCCTACTGCTTTTGTAGAGGCTACAACGTGCCTACTGCTTTTGTAGAGGCTACAACGTGCCTACTGCTTTTGTAGAGGCTACAACGTGCCTACTGCTTTTGTAGAGGCTACAACGTGCCTACTGCTTTTGTAGAGGCTACAACGTGCCTACTGCTTTTGTAGAGGCTACAACGTGCCTACTGCTTTTGTAGAGGCTACAACGTGCCTACTGCTTTTGTAGAGGCTACAACGTGCCTACTGCTTTTGTAGAGGCTACAACGTGCCTACTGCTTTTGTAGAGGCTACAACGTACCTACTGCTTTTGTAGAGGCTACAACGTACCTACTGTTTTTGTAGAGGCTACAACGTACCTACTGCTTTTGTAGAGGCTACAACGTGCCTACTGCTTTTGTAGAGGCTACAACGTGCCTACTGCTTTTGTAGAGGCTTACAACGTGCCTACTGCTTTTGTAGAGGCTACAACGTGCCTACTGCTTTTGTAGAGGCTACAACGTGCCTACTGCTTTTGTAGAGGCTACAACGTGCCTACTGCTTTGTAGAGGCTACAACGTGCCTACTGCTTTTGTAGAGGCTACAACGTGCCTACTGCTTTTGTAGAGGCTACAACGTGCCTACTGCTTTTGTAGAGGCTACAACGTGCCTACTGCTTTTGTAGAGGCTACAACGTGCCTACTGCTTTTGTAGAGGCTACAACGTGCCTACTGCTTTTGTAGAGGCTACAACGTGCCTACTACTTTTGTAGAGGCTACAACGTGCCTACTGCTTTTGTAGAGGCTACAACGTGCTTACTGCTTTTGTAGAGGCTACAACGTGCCTACTGCTTTTGTAGAGGCTACAACGTGCCTACTGCTTTTGTAGAGGCTTACAACGTGCCTACTGCTTTTGTAGAGGCTACAACGTGCCTACTGCTTTTGTAGAGGCTACAACGTGCCTACTGCTTTTGTAGAGGCTACAACGTGCCTACTGCTTTTGTAGAGGCTACAACGTGCCTACTGCTTTTGTAGAGGCTACACCGTGCCTACTGCTTTTGTAGAGGCTTACAACGTGCCTACTGCTTTTGTAGAGGCTTACAACGTGTCTACTGCTTTTGTAGAGGCTACAACGTGCCTACTGCTTTTGTAGAGGCTACAACGTGCCTACTGCTTTTGTAGAGGCTACAACGTGCCTACTGCTTTTGTAGAGGCTTACAACGTGCCTACTGCTTTTGTAGAGGCTACAACGTGCCTACTGCTTTTGTAGAGGCTACAACGTGCCTACTGCTTTTGTAGAGGCTACAATGTGCCTACTGCTTTTGTAGAGGCTACAACGTGCCTACTGCTTTTGTAGACGCTACAACGTGCCTACTGCTTTTGTAGAGGCTACAACGTGCCTACTGCTTTTGTAGAGGCTACAACGTGCCTACTGCTTTTGTAGAGGCTACAACGTGCCTACTGCTTTTGTAGAGGCTACAACGTGCCTACTGCTTTTGTAGAGGCTACAACGTGCCTACTGCTTTTGTAGAGGCTACAACGTGCCTACTGCTTTTGTAGAGGCTACAACGTGCCTACTGCTTTTGTAGAGGCTACAATGTACCTACTGCTTTTGTAGAGGCTACAACGTACCTACTGTTTTTGTAGAGGCTACAACGTACCTACTGCTTTTGTAGAGGCTACAACGTGCCTACTGCTTTTGTAGAGGCTACAACGTGCCTACTGCTTTTGTAGAGGCTTACAACGTGCCTACTGCTTTTGTAGAGGCTACAACGTGCCTACTGCTTTTGTAGAGGCTACAACGTGCCTACTGCTTTTGTAGAGGCTACAACGTGCCTACTGCTTTGTAGAGGCTACAACGTGCCTACTGCTTTTGTAGAGGCTACAACGTGCCTACTGCTTTTGTAGAGGCTACAACGTGCCTACTGCTTTTGTAGAGGCTACAACGTGCCTACTGCTTTTGTAGAGGCTTACAACGTGCCTACTGCTTTTGTAGAGGCTACAACGTGCCTACTGCTTTTGTAGAGGCTACAATGTGCCTACTGCTTTTGTAGAGGCTACAACGTGCCTACTGCTTTTGTAGAGGCTACAACGTGCCTACTGCTTTTGTAGAGGCTACAACGTGCCTACTGCTTTTCAAAATATACAAAAGATGCTTAATTATCAAGGAGTGTGACATAATGATATATATAATATATAACCGGAACACTACATTTGAGAGGGCATCTCATATTCACCACTCAGAGACACGCTTAGAAGTTCTGTAGGTCGAGCCGTGGGAATCTTCATCAGTCCCTAGTGTATGTTTTGAAGGTATATGACAACAAAAAGAGGCATAATTCTTTATTTTGCCGTAAGATGTATTTTCCCATTGTGCACTTTCCATTAATATGCAGCAACCTTTATAGTAGCACCTGTATATGGAGTATGTATATCTCTCAATTGATACGACATTCCAGTGCTTGTTAGTCCTATCATAATTTCCTTGATAGAAGGGTTCCTAGTGGTCAAGTTCAAGTAATCACGTCGAAGATGTTGCGGTCGCCACCATGACTTGATTCATCGTTACGGAATATCTGGTCACAAATGACCATTAATGATATTTTCTGTTAGTCGTAATCACAATCCGATCCTTTTCACATTCATGACTTATCACTGGGCGTGTAACAAGAGTTAACAGACGGGTACCACTAGTGAGTATGTTCAAACTTTATTATCCATAGATTTCAGCCTTTGCTGCCTCAAACTGTACAAATACGAGATAATGCTTGTTGACAATTCGGTCTTCAGAATAATATTTAAATTTCATTGATTAATATCAAGATGCCTTTAGGAAAATTGAATATTTATAATTTCATAGATGTTTTTTTTTGTTCTCGGGGTTTTAGACCAGGTAACGTTAATTATTTTCTTTTTGTTCCAGTAGTTGTCATTTACATTTTTTAACATTTAATTATAATACAATGTCGTAGTTCATGGTCAAATAGAAAATAGTTCCAAGTATGAACCTATTAACCCGATAATAAATGTTATTTTTCCCAGTTCACTGTATGGTTTATGTTCCATTTAACTGCTAATTGCTTCTTGTTTATCTGTATTCTGTTGTTTTCATTGTAATTAACAATCTATTATCATTTTTATTTTGACTGTATTAATTTCAATCATCTTTGATCAGGTAAAGTAGGTGCAAATACGGAAATTAAAACCGTATCAAAGTACTCCACTAAATAAGGAAATAATTGTCATATGAATGAAAATACATATATTTAGATGTCATCTTATAAAGTTAATGAAGTCCATTCGTAAGACCTGCATTCCCACTAGAAACTGCCAGCCGTTTTCAAATGCTACCTGGCAGTGGCTGTGTTGTTTTGTCTGTGTGTGTATATTTATATTAAATTGGGTATATTGATGACGGTATTTGTAAGATTGCTTCACCAGTGTTTTGTATTCTCGTTGATAGCCCTCCATCTAGAATATTAAATTATATACACCTAATAAAATCAAAAGGACAGAGAAGCCCAGATGTAGCGTTTATCGACAGAAGTAAAACGTACCGATTAATTGCAGGATAGGGACCGTTTCATACTCATTTTAGGGTATGAATTTTCCTCATTGTTGATGACCCTGCTATGACTGTGGATTGCAGAACAGCGATAAAAGCGCTGAATTTGTGTCTAAGTGTAATGATGGACAGTCTCTCATGTTGATTTATGTCCATATCATTTCCATACTAATATATTTTATATCGCAATAGTGTGGTTTTGAGTACTAATAAAGAGGTTAAATAATCTTCAGTGTTATTTAGTCATGGACCTAATAACGTATTTCTGGTACCTGATTAATGTAGAGCGACGACAGAAAGAAACGGTAACAGTATAAGCACTGACGTCACAGATGACACAATTGAAAACGATTAGATCGACGCTTGTTTCCGCTATTTTCAGACAATTTGGCAGTTGTTGTGGACTTTTTTATATTGCAGGATAAACACAATAGACGTACATTATCGTTAAGTATAAAATTAATTTGAACTCGCAGCGAAACAGGATATAAAAGCTCGCTTTACTACCTGTTTCTAAAGTTCGTACACATAATTTTTTCCCAACAATGTATGTATATTGTATATGTATTTCGTTTATATTTCTGCGTTTTGGAATTTATTCACATTCGATTATGCCAAAAGAACTTTATTATATAAAATCATTTTGGGGACCATATTCGCTTATCAGTCAATATTTGGAAATGATCAGCATACTGTGATATACTTAAAATGTATATTATCATTTCTGCCATTATTACGGCGTTTTAACCCCGCTGAACCAGTGGTGGAAAAATCTGTAATCCTCTAGAGGATTACAATGGCTCGTGCCATTCCCTGCAGAATAGTGTAGAGGTCCGCCAAAGGATTTTGAAATAAAGTTCGTGGAGAAACAAATTCTCCTTCAGTTGCCCATGTGGGTTACGATATTTCTCCACTCTCGAGAGTTAAAAAAAAAAAAAAAAAAATTTAACTCTCTTGAGTGGAGAAATATCGTAACCCACGGGCAACTGAAGGAGAGTCTATATATAATTATAATGTGTTCCATTATTTCGCCCTTTTTCGATTTCAGATTACCCAGTTGGTATTTTCAAACTTTTCATTGCGTATTGTACCAATAATTTACACCCACGAGGTGAACATTTTGATGAGCTAGCTCCCCACAATAGTACTAATGCTGAAAATTTTGTGAAATAACCAAATCTAAAAAGAAACAAAAGATGTTATAATAGACTAGAATGAGGACGACCCCTTAACATAGACGGTACCATAGTTTTGTACAATCTGACGCTAAAACACAAATAGAATCAAATGTATTCCATCCTCACATGGATACTATGCAAAGTGATTATCAAGTTTATCTAGTCTGCGCACCTATAATCTTCGCACCCGGTGGAGCACGATGCTCTGATTCACAGTCTCCACTTGTCTCAGTCTCTGGCTACTGTCTTTTCCCTTCTCCAGCTGTTCATCCCTAATTTCTTTCTGTCTCTACAAGTTGTTTTTTTGTCGTCCAACTTTACGTTTTCGTTCAGGTTGCCACGTCATTGCTATCTGTTGTTGTCCATGCGTAAGACATGACCTATCCTTCTTAATCTTATTTAATATTAGAGTTTAAAAATAATGTGTAATATCATAATATTGTGAATGAAAGTATCTAGATCTAGATCTCCATTGATATTCTCATCAGTAAGACAAGTGAATGATAATAGATACAAACTTCTGAAAATAAATAAACTATGAAGATGTGTTCTATATTTACATATATAATATAATAATTATCTAAATCTGTCAACGCGCTGATGATGGAAAAATATAGTATATGTATTAAAAAATTTAAATACGCCTTACGTTTCTATTAAAGATTTCAATCTCCATGTAGCAGTGTACTGTATATATAGATATGAATTTGAAATAGGCAATAGTTTGTCAATTACACTTGCTACGTGAAATATAATTAATCTCTGCATTTTCTATGTCCCTTTGGTTTATTAAAACATTTCTTCGACAGAGGAATGTGACAAGCGGTGCGACGACTACTACTGGTAAAGTATGAAGGTCTTTAAAGGAACGAGCAATTTAATTGTCTGATACGGCTATAAAGTGTCTACTCTTCTTCAAAATCTATAAAGGAGGTATTTAATCAACATAAAACACGAACGACTACTGTAGTTAATAGCACGATCTAAAACACAAGGACGATAGCGAAAAAGATGAAAGGAAATCGAGACCCTTGATTGGGACAGTCACAAACATGTGTCAGGTTATACTGATTAATGAACTTTCAATTTGTTCTTCTTTTCCACTGTAAGTGGTCAACCCCGACGGCTACTGCGTACATCTGTTTTTATTAACGTGTCTTCCCATAATAAATCATGTCCATTATTGGCTTGTTTGCTTTAGTTGACTGAAGAAACATTGACTTTTATATTTTTTTCTGTTTATAATCGATGATTGTATTTCTCAAAGCAGCACCAGTTCTGTCCAGTTGTTTAACAATAATTGTGCTCATCACATCTGTTTGTCGTCATTAATACATGTATTTGTTGTCATTAATACATGTATGTGTTGTCATTAATACATGTATTTGTTGTCATTAATACATGTTGTTTTCGTCATTTTTACATATATTTGTCGTCATAATTACATGTGTTTATCGTCATTATATTCAAGTAATCAAACACCATATAAGAAGTAGTGATGATGGCGAAGATGCTTAATTATCACAAATGACCACGGATATGTTCAGTTTGTCGTAATCATAATCCGATCCTTTCATCATTCATGACTTGTCACCAGATTGTAACAAAAGTTGCACGACGGGCGACACATGTGGAGCAGAAACTGTTTACCCTTCCGGAGCACCTGAGTTCACCTCCGGTGTTTTGTGAGATTCGTGTTGTTCAATCTTTATTTTTCTGTGTTGTGTTTTATATATCATTTTGTTCCTTTGTCCTTTTTCACTTGGCCATTGCATTGTCTGTACTTCTTCAATTTACGGCTTATGATTACCGTTTTGGTTTCTTCAAACTTTTTTCCTAGCAAATAATTATCATTTGATCAACTACGTCAGCTTCCAGATTGTATCTACTAGGTTAGCCTACAGATCTGATCTACTAGGTCAATCTAAATTTTCATCTACTACGTCCGGCTACCAATTTGATATATGTCAGCCCGCATGTCAATTTCTTCTACTAGGTCAGCCTAGGCGTTTGTATTATACGAAGCTTATAGATTTCATCTCCTAGGTCAACCTACAACTTTGATCTATGAGATTAACCTGCAAATATGATCAACTGTATCAGGCTACAAATAATCTAAGCAAGGAAAGTGTGCTCTAAAGCTTGAACAATATCTAATTTACAACCTTTAGGACTTCAATGACAGACCAAAATTAAATATCCTCCTAAATTAAATCTTCGCATCAAAATAAATACCGTTATGAAATTCCTGTCTTGATCAGAAATGGTAATTTTTAGCATAAAGGAAAATACCAAAGACTCACGTACGTTTAGTACACATTAAGGACAATTATGTCACATGTCTGTTATATAGTCCGACGCTTACCGTTGACATAATTAAAGATAACTCTTCTATTGTGATGTAGACATCCTGAGATGTTGCTATCTTGGTCTCTTAGACTCTAACGATGTATGTATATATTAATGGATCGTGAAAAAGATTTCCTGAAACGAAGCCTATTATGGCTCCATTTGAAACATTTACTTTTATCATATTTATAAAATGACAATAGAACCTGACAGATGGTAAGATTAATCTATTGTAATATTAACTTGAGACAGTCTGAAAAATCCACTTAGATTTAATAATTGTGTGTGCAGTCATGGCATTCACAAAATAAATTAAAAATAATCCAATATTTTTCTTTAACATAATCTGTCAAGCAAAATTTGTTCTGACAAGAACGTGTCAACTTGGTCATTGTGTAAATGATAAAACACGAACGCAACTAGATCACCCAGGTCACGTGGATCATCTTGTCAAAAATCGTGTTTCTTTTAATTTCTTTCGATTTTTTCAACCATCTCCATGATAGAATGAAAGACAAAAAAAATACAACACTGTCGGAACAGTTCCAAAATCCAATAGTAACATCTTAGAAAGAGACAAAATCAATACCACTAACACACACTTTCATGGCTTGGATTAGACAAAAAATCACCAAAATGTATTTCAAATGAAAGACAAAAAAATGTCACACTGTCGGAAAAGTTCCAAAATCCTATAGAAAAATCATGGAAAGAGGCAAAATCGATACTCTAGCACACACTTTCCTGGCTTGGATTAGAGAATAATCACCCACATTTAATTGATTTCAAATAAAACCATTGTTACGATCAAATTCTTAGATTCAATTTTTTCAATTTTATTATTTTTATTTTTTATTTTTTTTTGTTAAAATATAATTGCTACAGAAGGTTAGAACATATTTATGACACATAAGACGTATTGACAAACAATATTTTACAATTGTTTTTATTACTATTGATGTGTTCTGCCAATTATAACAGAGTGCTTTTACATTTACTTGTTTAGCTGATTCATTGTCCTAAGGTTATACTATCCATCAGCTCGATGTATAATAGCTTGATCTGGCACCATCTAGTCAATATTAGAACATTTTAAGTCAATCAACTTTTTATTAGAAAATATACGATACAAAAATAGGATATTGTAATGCAGAATTAAAAAGAGCATTATGAAGTTATAAAGCAAATCTTGTGATTCCTGCCATGATTTCCTTGATAGAGCGTTGCTGATAACAAGGAAGCTTCTGAACCAAGAGTTCCTAGTGAAAGTCATTACTTCCAAAGTTTTGCGGTCGCCACCATGATTTGGTTAACGGTTGGGGAGTGTCTGTGTCATAAAAGACCACGGATATGTTCCGTTTGTCGTAATCACATGCCGGTCCTGTCCTCATTCATCACCGGAATTGCAAGAAGAGTAACACGATGTGTGCCACATATGGAGCAGGAACTGCTTATTCTTCAGGAGCTCCTGAGTTCACTCCTGGTTTTTAGTTGGATTCGTATTGCTCGATTTCCAGTTTTCTGTATAATATTTTGTAGATCGTCGAGATCATGAGCTTCCGATGAACCAGCATCTCCTAATTTTACGTATGCTAAAATATTAGTTATTGTGACAAAAACATAGAACTATTACAACAAAATAAAGACAACTTACAATTACAAACACCTTGTTGGAAGCCGTCGATATTGGTGACGTTTCCTTGAGTCAACAAACCCTGCGTGAATGCTGATTTATTGTTTGTGGACTTGTTCTCAATATGAAACATCATTTTAACTTTTAACAACAATCAGTAATTTAACTGTTCGAATGAATAAAATCATAAAAAAGGCTGCAGATTCGCATTCACTCTTCATACTGTCACAAGAATGAAAAACATCATAAAGATGGACAAATAGTGCAATAGCAGGGTCAATGAATGCTAACAGTTAATAGACCAGACTGGACAAATAGTGCAATAGTAGGGTCAATGAATGTTAACAGTTAATAGACCAGACATATTAAAAAGCGTAGTGACTTTGACAGTCTATTTTGGTCGATATCCAATGTTTTATGATGTGCAACATTTGACACTCTAGCTACTAATTTATTCTGCCTCATTTAAAATAAAAAAATTATTTAAGATTAGATTTGTCGTTAATTTTGCTTGATTGACAGCTTCAAGTTGCATTTAGTTTATCAAATTTATTTAGCTTTACAAATAAAATCCATAATCAGATCACCATTGAGTAATTAGATTACACATGCATCGTTCGTGCATGTCGATGTTTATTTTATCAATAATTGTGTTCCGTTCTGTCAATTTATGTTTGATGAGGTTGGAGCTGTAGCTTTTCTACACAATTTTATGTTTATTTTTCCTTTCATTTTCTTGTTTCCAGTTGTGGTTGTATGGTCTTTGTATAGGCAGCCAAATACTGCCAACCAAGTTGTTGCAACTCCTATTGAACATTACGCACATTAAATCAATTAAATGTTTAAAAAAACATGCTAATAATCAAACAACGATATATACTTGGACATCATATTTTACATTTTATAGTCTCTTCTTTGTTATTCTTCAATTGCATTCTTTTTTTTACATGTTGCTATACAGATAAAGACAATTTACATAAAAAAATAATAAAACAGAAACATAGTTTTACCTATATATGGAATCGTTTTACGAACACAAAAAAGTAAAAGTAATTTTGTTTTTCTTTTCTATATTGATACTTGCTATTTGAATTTTGTTTTGGTCAACAAGTTGTATATTAGATTTCATCTAATCTGTATCTACTCAATATCACTGGTAATTTCTATCCATCACGGTGTATTATAGAAATCATTAATATTAGGTCTATAAAAGCTACTGACATTAGAGAACATTACAGTCAAGAGACGACTATTACCATAATATCACACACTTTATGCCAAATAATGCATACGCTATTTAGGATGAACTTGACTTATTTGCAATGTCACTGTGAGAACAAAATAAAAGACCGTCTTCCTTGATAAACAAAAACAATATAAAATATAAATCATTGAAACGTTGAAATTGCGTTTTGATCATTTGTCCTTCTTGTATCAATATTTCGCTCCACACGTATCGATTTCTTAATAATTGGTTTGTGCGAAGCTTGTCCGAATAAGTTTGAATTGTTAATAATTTGGAAAGAAAACTATTTAACAATTATAATGTGTTGTATATTTGAATATTGGTAAAACGAAAACCACACCCATTGATTTATTTTGCAATAATTTCAATCCACGTATTGGATTAAAATCCAAAATAAACACACACTTATTATTAAATTATGTACCCTGATTCAGAAAGCAAAACGACCATATATTATATAGAGTTGCATTTGTAAGAACTCTGTTTTGTGTCTAAGCTATGGGAAAATTTGTCTTAGCAATGGAGAAGCTGGTAAAATTAGAAAAAACGTAAACATGTTCAACATATACAGCACTGTAATGTATATTTATCGATAAAAAATCAGATATAACAAGACAATACTTTACAGTTTTGCTTTATTGTTGGAGGGCCAGTGCCGTCTTAACGCATGGACATGCTGGGCAGTTTCCCGGGGGCCCCACGAGCATGGGGGTTCCATGTTAATCTGTGTATGTTGTGTACGGCATGTTTTTTTAATGTTTAAACACTAATATTGTTGGAAGTACCATTACAATAGATATATGTTTAATTTTATCTACCAATTACATTGTTATTCATGTGAGTGGTTATGCAGGTAGGGGCCTATAGTGCTGTTAAGACGGCCCTGAGGACGGCTCATGTCTTATTTACGTTATTTGTGTTGTGCTTTTGCTTTGTTTTTCGTCATCTTGTGTACCCTGTGTTGCCAGTTTCTCTGGATTGTCCGTATTTGATTGCCCCTTCGGTATTCTCTAACTATTATTTATCAGTAATGCTGTATACTATTGAATTGCAAAGGGCATGCACCAAGCTTCCTTTTTATAACTCTATAGAATTGCTTATGGAATAAGGAAAGGCCAAGTGATACATCCAAATAACAAGACAAGTATGTAGGCTTTTCTGTAAGGTTAATTGACACGATTTTCATTTTGTGACTAATTAAGGTACAAGGTTATAAGAATGGTTTTTCTGTGTCTTGTTGATTGATCGGTAGGTACTTATTATAAAGCATAATTTCATTTTATCGATAATCAATATTTCACATTAAAACCATATATTTCAGTCACAGTTTATATTGCAATGAATGAAAAACATCTTGTTTTTAGTAAATTTTGTTCTGAAAATATATATGAAATTAAGAAGTGCATGTTAGTTAATTATAAGAGTACTGACACCCTGACAGGTTTATTATACATTAGTGTATTAGTAAGCTATAATAATAAGCTATTGATAGATTTAACTGATATTAACTGCAGTAAACATGATATAGGCATGTTACTTATAATAGACTTCTAACCTTTATGCAGAAGCGTTGTTTTTGTTAAACCATTGAATTCAAAGAATTTGATGCATTTTTGGTCTCTCAATTGCATATAGATCGACTACCTGTACAAACTGCACAAATTCTAGTTTATTAATTTCTTAAAGTCATGAATAAAGAAAGTGAAAAACAACATATACCACACTGAAATAAGAGCATTACCCTGGGTGTCAATCTCTGTAAATATGATTTACCAATTTGGGGACAAAAACGAAACAAACAGTTCTTGTAGCGACAACGTAGAATGCATGTATGATTTTAAGGTCATAAATATCCGCGAAATTCGATCTGCTAGTTTTTTAATTACTTAAATATCTCATTAACATATAGGTACGAGTCGGATGGACCGACAACGATCAGTAAACATGAAACCCATAACAATGCGATGTAGCATAAAACATTTAGAGTGAGACAAACTGGTTCTAATGTTCTCATGATTACATTCATGTATTTTCTTCCGAACATGTGTTATATAATGACTTTTGGAAATAAACGTTAGAGAATACCGAAGGGACAATCAAAAGTGGACAATCCAGAGAAACTGGCAACATAGGGTACACACGGCGAAGAAACAAAGCAAAGACACAACACATAATGTGTTGGAAATCTTTTGTTTTTTCATAAAAAAACAAATATATCTAATTTAGTACGCACGAGGCGTTTCTAGAATAACCATCATCTATTACAATCAAAGCCAAAAGATGGAAAAGTCAAATGATTTAAAAGTCAGGGAACAAGACCAGCACAGGTTAGCCAAAATCTAATTAGGTACGTATGACTCGTTTCTGGAATAACCTTCATCTTGAACGCTCAAAGTCAAATGATTGGAAACGCAAATAATATCAAAAACATTGTGAGCAAGAAAACCAAAGGACCTAAACAGGGTAACCGAGCCAAAGGACCTAAACAGGGTAACCGAGCCAAAGGACCTAAACAGGGTAACCAAGCCAAAGGACCTAAACAGGGTAACCGAGCCAAAGGACCTAAACAGGGTAACCGAGCCAAAGGACCTAAACAGGGTAACCAAGCCAAAGGACCTAAACAGAGTAACCGAGCCAAAGGACCTAAACAAGGTAACCGAGCCAAAGGGCCTAAACAGGGAAACCGAGCCAAAGGACCTAAACAGGGTAACCGAGCCAAAGGTCCTAAACAGGGTAACCGAGCCAAAGGACATAAACAAGGTAACCGAGCCAAAGGACCTAAACAGGGTAACCGAGCCAAAGGACCTAAACAAGGTAACCGAGCCAAAGGACCTAAACGGGGTAACCGAGCCAAAGGACCTAAACAGGTTAACCGAGCCAAAGGACCTAAACAAGGTAACCGAGCCAAAGGACCTAAACAAGGTAACCGAGCCAAAGGACCTAAACAAGGTAACCGAGCCAAAGGACCTAAACAAGGTAACCGAGCTTAAGGACCTAAACAAGGTACCCGAGACAAAGGACCTAAACAAGGTAACCGAGCCAAAGGACCTAAACAAGGTAACCGAGCCAAAGGACCTAAACAAGGTAACCGAGCCAAAGGACCTAAACAGGGTAACCGAGCCAAAGGACCTAAACAGGGTAACCGAGCCAAAGGGCCTAAACAAGGTAACTGAGCCAAAGGACCTAAACAGGGTAACAGAGCCAAAGGACCTAAACAGGGTAACCGAGCCAAAGGACCTAAACAAGGTAACCGAGCCAAAGGACCTAAACAGAGTAACCGAGCCAAAGGACCTAAACAAGGTAACCGAGCCAAAGGACCTAAACAGGGTAACCGAGCCAAAGGACCTAAACAAGGTAACCGAGCCAAAGGACATAAACAAGGTAACCGAGCCAAAGGACCTAAACAAGGTAACCGAGGCAAAGGACCTAAACAAGGTAACCGAACCAAAGGACCTAAACAAGGTAACCGAGCCAAAGGACCTAAACAGGGTAACCGAGCCAAAGGACCTTAACAGGGTAACCGAGCCAAAGGACCTAAACAAGGTAACCGAGGCAAAGGACCTAAACAAGGTACCCAAGCCAAAGGACCTAAACAGGCTAACCGAGACAAAGGACCTAAACAGGGTAACCGAGCCAAAGGGCCTAAACAGGGTAACCGAGCCAAAGGACCTAAACAGGGTAACCTAGCCAAAGGACCTAAACAAGGTAACCGAGCCAAAGGACCCAAACAGGGTAACCGAGCCAAAGGACCTAAACAGGGTAACCGAGCTAAAGGACCTAAACAAGGTAACCGAGCCAAAGGACCTAAACAGGGTAACCGAGCCAAAGGACCTAAACAGGATAACCGAGCCAAAGGACCTAAACAAGGTAACCGAGCCAAACGACCTAAACAGGGTAACCGAGCCAAAGGACCCAAACAGGGTAACCGAGCCAAAGGACCTAAACAAGGTAACAGAGCCAAAGGACCTAAACAAGGTAACCGAGCCAAAGGACCTAAGCAAGGTAACCGGGCCAAAGGACCTAAACAGGATAACCGAGACAAAGGACCTAAACAAGGTAACCGAGCCAAAGGACCTAAACAAGGTAACCGAGCCAAAGGACCTAAACAGGGTAACCGAGCCAAAGGACCTAAACAAAGTAACCGAGCCAAAGGAACTAAACAGGGTAACCAAGCCAAAGGACCTAAACAAGGTAACCGAGCCAAAGGACCTAAACAGGGTAACCGAGCCAAAGGACCTAAACAGGGTAACCGAGCCAAAGGACGTAAACAGGGTAACCGAGCCAAAAGACCTAAACAAGGTAACCGAGCCAAAGGACCTAAACAAGGTAACCGAGCCAAAGGACCTAAACAGGGTAACCGAGCCAAAGGACCTAAACAAGGTAACCGAGCCAAAGGACCTAAACAAGGTAACCTAGCCAAAGGACCTAAACAAGGTAACCGAGCCAAAGGACCTAAACAAGGTAACCGAACCAAAGGACGTAAACAGGGTAACCGAGCCAAAAGACCTAAACAAGGTAACCGAGCCAAAGGACCTAAACAAGGTAACCGAGCCAAAGGACCTAAACAGGGTAACCGAGCCAAAGGACCTAAACAAGGTAACCGAGCCAAAGGACCTAAACAAGGTAACCGAGCCAAAGGACCTAAACAAGGTAACCGAGCCAAAGGACCTAAACAAGGTAACCGAACCAAAGGACCTAAACAAGGTAACCGAGCCAAAGACCTAAACAAGGTAACCGAGCCAAAGGACCTAAACAAGGTAACCGAGCCAAAGGACCTAAACAGGGTAACCGAGCCAAAGGACCTAAACAGGGTAACCGAGCCAAAGGACCTAAACAGGGTAACCGAGCCAAAGGGCCTAAACAAGATCACCGAGCCAAAGTACCTAAACAGGGTAACCGAGCCAAAGGACCTAAACAGGGTAACTGAGCCAAAGGACCTAAACAAGGTAACCAAGCCAAAGGACCTAAACAGGGTAACCGAGCCAAAGGACCTAAACAAGGTAACCGAGCCAAAGGACCTAAACAAGGTAACAGAGCCAAAGGACCTAAAAAAGGTAACCGAGCCAAAGGACCTAAACAAGGTAACCGAGCCAAAGGACCCAAACAAGGTAACCGAGCCAAAGGACCTAAACAGGGTAACCGAGCCAAAGGACCTAAACAGTGTAACCGAGCCAAAGGACCTAAACAGGGTAACCGAGCCAAAGGACCTAAACAAGGTAACCGAGCCAAAGGGCCTAAACAGGGTAACTGAGCCAAAGGACCTAAACAGGGTAACCGAGCCAAAGGACCTAAACAGGGTAACCGAGCCAAAGGACCTAAACAGGGTAACCGAGCCAAAGGACCTAAACAGGGTAACCGAGCCAAAGGACCTAAACAGGGTAACCGAGCCAAAGGACCTAAACAGGGTAACCGAGCCAAAGGACCTAAACAGGGTAACCGAGCCAAAGGACCTAAACAGGGTAACCGAGCCAAAGGACCTAAACAGGGTAACCGAGCCAAAGGACCTAAACAAGGTAAGCGAGCCAAAGGATCTAAACCAGGTAACCGAGCCAAAGGACCTAAACAAGGTAAACGAGCCAAAGGACCTAAACAAGGTAACCGAGCCAAAGGACCTAAACAAGGTAACCGAGTCAAAGGACCTAAACAAGGTAACCGAACCAAAGGACCTAAACAAGGTAACCGAGCCAAAGACCTAAACAAGGTAACCGAGCCAAAGGACCTAAACAAGGTAACCGAGCCAAAGGACCTAAACAGGGTAACCGAGCCAAAGGACCTAAACAGGGTAACCGAGCCAAAGGACCTAAACAGGGTAACCGAGCCAAAGGGCCTAAACAAGATAACCGAGCCAAAGTACCTAAACAGGGTAACCAAGCCAAAGGACCTAAACAGGGTAACCGAGCCAAAGGACCTAAACAAGGTAACCGAGCCAAAGGACCTAAACAGGGTAACCAAGCCAAAGGACATAAACAAGGTAACCGAGCCAAAGGACCTAAAAAAGGTAACCGAGCCAAAGGACCTAAACAAGGTAACCGAGCCAAAGGACCTAAACAAGGTAACCGAGCCAAAGGGCCTAAACAAGGTAACCGAGCCAAAGGACCTAAACAAGGTAACCGAGCCAAAGGACCTAAACAAGGTAACCGAGCCAAAGGACCTAAACAGGGTAACCGAGCCAAAGGACCTAAACAGGGTAACCGAGCCAAAGGACCTAAACAGGGTAACCGAGCCAAAGGACCTAAATAAGGTAACCGAGCCAAAGGACCTAAACAGGCTAACCGAACCAAAGGACCTAAACAGGGTAACCGAGCCAAAGGGCCTAAGCAGGGTAACCGAGCCAAAGGACCTAAACAGGGTAACCGAGCCAAAGGACCTAAACAAGGTAACCGAGCCAAAGGACCTAAACAGGGTAACCGAGCCAAAGGACCTAAACAGGGTAACCGAGCCAAAGGACCTAAACAAGGTAACCGAGCCAAAGGACCTAAACAGGGTAACCGAGCCAAAGGACCTAAACAGGGTAACCGAGCCAAAGGACCTAAACAGGGTAACCGAGCCAAAGGACCTAAATAAGGTAACCGAGCCAAAGGACCTAAACAGGCTAACCGAACCAAAGGACCTAAACAGGGTAACCGAGCCAAAGGGCCTAAACAGGGTAACCGAGCCAAAGGACCTAAACAGGGTAACCGAGCCAAAGGACCTAAACAAGGTAACCGAGCCAAAGGACCTAAACAGGGTAACCGAGCCAAAGGACCTAAACAGGGTAACCGAGCCAAAGGACCTAAACAAGGTAACCGAGCCAAAGGACCTAAACATGGTAACAAAGCCAAAGGACCTAAACAGGGTAACCGAGCCAAAGGACCTAAACAGGGTAACCGAGCCAAAGGACCTAAACAGGGTAACCGAGCCAAAGGACCTAAACAGGGTAACCGAGCCAAAGGACCTAAACAGGATAACCGAGCCAAAGGACCTAAATATGGTAACCGAGCCAAAGGACCTAAACAGGGTAACCGAGCCAAAGGGCCTAAACAAGGTAACAGAGCCAAAGGACCTAAACAAGGTAACCGCGCCAAAGGACCTAAACAGGGTTACCAAGCCAAAGAACCTAAACAGGGTAACCGAGCCAAAGGACCTAAACAGGGTAACCGAGCCAAAGGACCTAAACAGGGTAACCGAGCCAAAGGACCTAAACAAGGTAACCGAGCCAAAGGACCTAAACAAGGTAACCGAACCAAAGGACCTAAACAAGGTAACCGAGCCAAAGACCTAAACAAGGTAACTGAGCCAAAGGACCTAAACAAGGTAACCGAGCCAAAGGACCTAAACAGGGTAACCGAGCCAAAGGACCTAAACAGGGTAACCGAGCCAAAGGACCTAAACAGGGTAACCGAGCCAAAGGGCCTAAACAAGATCACCGAGCCAAAGTACCTAAACAAGGTAACCGAGCCAAAGGACCTAAACAGGGTAACTGAGCCAAAGGACCTAAACAAGGTAACCAAGCCAAAGGACCTAAACAGGTTAACCAAGCCAAAGGACCTAAGCAAGGTAACCGAGCCAAAGGACCTAAACAAGGTAACAGAGCCAAAGGACCTAAAAAAGGTAACCGAGCCAAAGGACCTAAACAAGGTAACCGAGCCAAAGGACCCAAACAAGGTAACCGAGCCAAAGGACCTAAACAGGGTAACCGAGCCAAAGGACCTAAACAGCGTAACCGAGCCAAAGGACCTAAACAGGGTAACCGAGCCAAAGGACCTAAACAAGGTAACCGAGCCAAAGGGCCTAAACAGGGTAACTGAGCCAAAGGACCTAAACAGGGTAACCGAGCCAAAGGACCTAAACAGGGTAACCGAGCCAAAGGACCTAAACAGGGTAACCGAGCCAAAGGACCTAAACAGGGTAACCGAGCCAAAGGACCTAAACAGGGTAACCGAGCCAAAGGACCTAAACAAGGTAACCGAGCCAAAGGACCTAAACAAGGTAACCGAACCAAAGGACGTAAACAGGGTAACCGAGCCAAAAGACCTAAACAAGGTAACCGAGCCAAAGGACCTAAACAAGGTAACCGAGCCAAAGGACCTAAACAGGGTAACCGAGCCAAAGGACCTAAACAAGGTAACCGAGCCAAAGGACCTAAACAAGGTAACCGAGCCAAAGGACCTAAACAAGGTAACCGAGCCAAAGGACCTAAACAAGGTAACCGAACCAAAGGACCTAAACAAGGTAACCGAGCCAAAGACCTAAACAAGGTAACCGAGCCAAAGGACCTAAACAAGGTAACCGAGCCAAAGGACCTAAACAGGGTAACCGAGCCAAAGGACCTAAACAGGGTAACCGAGCCAAAGGACCTAAACAGGGTAACCGAGCCAAAGGGCCTAAACAAGATCACCGAGCCAAAGTACCTAAACAGGGTAACCGAGCCAAAGGACCTAAACAGGGTAACTGAGCCAAAGGACCTAAACAAGGTAACCAAGCCAAAGGACCTAAACAGGGTAACCAAGCCAAAGGACCTAAACAAGGTAACCGAGCCAAAGGACCTAAACAAGGTAACAGAGCCAAAGGACCTAAAAAAGGTAACCGAGCCAAAGGACCTAAACAAGGTAACCGAGCCAAAGGACCCAAACAAGGTAACCGAGCCAAAGGACCTAAACAGGGTAACCGAGCCAAAGGACCTAAACAGTGTAACCGAGCCAAAGGACCTAAACAGGGTAACCGAGCCAAAGGACCTAAACAAGGTAACCGAGCCAAAGGGCCTAAACAGGGTAACTGAGCCAAAGGACCTAAACAGGGTAACCGAGCCAAAGGACCTAAACAGGGTAACCGAGCCAAAGGACCTAAACAGGGTAACCGAGCCAAAGGACCTAAACAGGGTAACCGAGCCAAAGGACCTAAACAGGGTAACCGAGCCAAAGGACCTAAACAGGGTAACCGAGCCAAAGGACCTAAACAGGGTAACCGAGCCAAAGGACCTAAACAGGGTAACCGAGCCAAAGGACCTAAACAGGGTAACCGAGCCAAAGGACCTAAACAAGGTAAGCGAGCCAAAGGATCTAAACCAGGTAACCGAGCCAAAGGACCTAAACAAGGTAAACGAGCCAAAGGACCTAAACAAGGTAACCGAGCCAAAGGACCTAAACAAGGTAACCGAGTCAAAGGACCTAAACAAGGTAACCGAACCAAAGGACCTAAACAAGGTAACCGAGCCAAAGACCTAAACAAGGTAACCGAGCCAAAGGACCTAAACAAGGTAACCGAGCCAAAGGACCTAAACAGGGTAACCGAGCCAAAGGACCTAAACAGGGTAACCGAGCCAAAGGACCTAAACAGGGTAACCGAGCCAAAGGGCCTAAACAAGATAACCGAGCCAAAGTACCTAAACAGGGTAACCAAGCCAAAGGACCTAAACAGGGTAACCGAGCCAAAGGACCTAAACAAGGTAACCGAGCCAAAGGACCTAAACAGGGTAACCAAGCCAAAGGACATAAACAAGGTAACCGAGCCAAAGGACCTAAAAAAGGTAACCGAGCCAAAGGACCTAAACAAGGTAACCGAGCCAAAGGACCTAAACAAGGTAACCGAGCCAAAGGGCCTAAACAAGGTAACCGAGCCAAAGGACCTAAACAAGGTAACCGAGCCAAAGGACCTAAACAAGGTAACCGAGCCAAAGGACCTAAACAGGGTAACCGAGCCAAAGGACCTAAACAGGGTAACCGAGCCAAAGGACCTAAACAGGGTAACCGAGCCAAAGGACCTAAATAAGGTAACCGAGCCAAAGGACCTAAACAGGCTAACCGAACCAAAGGACCTAAACAGGGTAACCGAGCCAAAGGGCCTAAGCAGGGTAACCGAGCCAAAGGACCTAAACAGGGTAACCGAGCCAAAGGACCTAAACAAGGTAACCGAGCCAAAGGACCTAAACAGGGTAACCGAGCCAAAGGACCTAAACAGGGTAACCGAGCCAAAGGACCTAAACAAGGTAACCGAGCCAAAGGACCTAAACAGGGTAACCGAGCCAAAGGACCTAAACAGGGTAACCGAGCCAAAGGACCTAAACAGGGTAACCGAGCCAAAGGACCTAAATAAGGTAACCGAGCCAAAGGACCTAAACAGGCTAACCGAACCAAAGGACCTAAACAGGGTAACCGAGCCAAAGGGCCTAAACAGGGTAACCGAGCCAAAGGACCTAAACAGGGTAACCGAGCCAAAGGACCTAAACAAGGTAACCGAGCCAAAGGACCTAAACAGGGTAACCGAGCCAAAGGACCTAAACAGGGTAACCGAGCCAAAGGACCTAAACAAGGTAACCGAGCCAAAGGACCTAAACATGGTAACAAAGCCAAAGGACCTAAACAGGGTAACCGAGCCAAAGGACCTAAACAGGGTAACCGAGCCAAAGGACCTAAACAGGGTAACCGAGCCAAAGGACCTAAACAGGGTAACCGAGCCAAAGGACCTAAACAGGATAACCGAGCCAAAGGACCTAAATATGGTAACCGAGCCAAAGGACCTAAACAGGGTAACCGAGCCAAAGGGCCTAAACAAGGTAACAGAGCCAAAGGACCTAAACAAGGTAACCGCGCCAAAGGACCTAAACAGGGTTACCAAGCCAAAGAACCTAAACAGGGTAACCGAGCCAAAGGACCTAAACAGGGTAACCGAGCCAAAGGACCTAAACAGGGTAACCGAGCCAAAGGACCTAAACAAGGTAACCGAGCCAAAGGACCTAAACAAGGTAACCGAACCAAAGGACCTAAACAAGGTAACCGAGCCAAAGACCTAAACAAGGTAACTGAGCCAAAGGACCTAAACAAGGTAACCGAGCCAAAGGACCTAAACAGGGTAACCGAGCCAAAGGACCTAAACAGGGTAACCGAGCCAAAGGACCTAAACAGGGTAACCGAGCCAAAGGGCCTAAACAAGATCACCGAGCCAAAGTACCTAAACAAGGTAACCGAGCCAAAGGACCTAAACAGGGTAACTGAGCCAAAGGACCTAAACAAGGTAACCAAGCCAAAGGACCTAAACAGGTTAACCAAGCCAAAGGACCTAAGCAAGGTAACCGAGCCAAAGGACCTAAACAAGGTAACAGAGCCAAAGGACCTAAAAAAGGTAACCGAGCCAAAGGACCTAAACAAGGTAACCGAGCCAAAGGACCCAAACGAGGTAACCGAGCCAAAGGACCTAAACAGGGTAACCGAGCCAAAGGACCTAAACAGCGTAACCGAGCCAAAGGACCTAAACAGGGTAACCGAGCCAAAGGACCTAAACAAGGTAACCGAGCCAAAGGGCCTAAACAGGGTAACTGAGCCAAAGGACCTAAACAGGGTAACCGAGCCAAAGGACCTAAACAGGGTAACCGAGCCAAAGGACCTAAACAGGGTAACCGAGCCAAAGGACCTAAACAGGGTAACCGAGCCAAAGGACCTAAACAGGGTAACCGAGCCAAAGGACCTAAACAGGGTAACCGAGCCAAAGGACCTAAGCAGGGTAACCTAGCCAAAGGACCTAAACAGGGTAACCGAGCCAAAGGACCTAAACAGGGTAACCGAGCCAAAGGACCTAAACAAGGTAAGTGAGCCAAAGGATCTAAACCAGGTAACCGAGCCAAAGGACCTAAACAAGGTAAACGAGCCAAAGGACCTAAACAAGGTAACCGAGCCAAAGGACCTAAACAAGGTAACCGAGCCAAAGGACCTAAACAAGGTAACCGAACCAAAGGACCTAAACAAGGTAACCGAGCCAAAGACCTAAACAAGGTAACCGAGCCAAAGGACCTAAACAAGTTAACCGAGCCAAAGGACCTAAACAGGGTAACCGAGCCAAAGGACCTAAACAGGGTAACCGAGCCAAAGGACCTAAACAGGGTAACCGAGCCAAAGGGCCTAAACAAGATAACCGAGCCAAAGTACCTAAACAGGGTAACCAAGCCAAAGGACCTAAACAGGGTAACCGAGCCAAAGGACCTAAACAAGGTAACCGAGCCAAAGGACCTAAACAGGGTAACCAAGCCAAAGGACATAAACAAGGTAACCGAGCCAAAGGACCTAAAAAAGGTAACCGAGCCAAAGGACCTAAACAAGGTAACCGAGCCAAAGGACCTAAACAAGGTAACCGAGCCAAAGGGCCTAAACAAGGTAACCGAGCCAAAGGACCTAAACAAGGTAACCGAGCCAAAGGACCTAAACAAGGTAACCGAGCCAAAGGACCTAAACAGGGTAACCGAGCCAAAGGACCTAAACAGGGTAACCGAGCCAAAGGACCTAAACAGGGTAACCGAGCCAAAGGACCTAAATAAGGTAACCGAGCCAAAGGACCTAAACAGGCTAACCGAACCAAAGGACCTAAACAGGGTAACCGAGCCAAAGGACCTAAACAGGGTAACCGAGCCAAAGGACCTAAACAGGGTAACCGAGCCAAAGGACCTAAACAGGAAAACCGAGCCAAAGGACCTAAATATGGTAACCGAGCCAAAGGACCTAAACAGGGTAACCGAGCCAAAGGGCCTAAACAAGGTAACAGAGCCAAAGGATCTAAACAAGGTAACCGTGCCAAAGGACCTAAACAGGGTTACCAAGCCAAAGAACCTAAACAGGGTAACCGAGCCAAAGGACCTAAACAGGGTAACCGAGCCAAAGGACCTAAACAGGGTAACCGAGCCAAAGGACCTAAACAAGGTAACCGAGCCAAAGGACCTAAACAAGGTAACCGAACCAAAGGACGTAAACAGGGTAACCGAGCCAAAAGACCTAAACAAGGTAACCGAGCCAAAGGACCTAAACAAGGTAACCGAGCCAAAGGACCTAAACAGGGTAACCGAGCCAAAGGACCTAAACAAGGTAACCGAGCCAAAGGACCTAAACAAGGTAACCGAGCCAAAGGACCTAAACAAGGTAACCGAACCAAAGGACCTAAACAAGGTAACCGAGCCAAAGACCTAAACAAGGTAACCGAGCCAAAGGACCTAAACAAGGTAACCGAGCCAAAGGACCTAAGCAGGGTAACCGAGCCAAAGGACCTAAATAGGGTAACCGAGCCAAAGGACCTAAACAGGGTAACCGAGCCAAAGGGCCTAAACAAGATCACCGAGCCAAAGTACCTAAACAGGGTAACCGAGCCAAAGGACCTAAACAGGGTAACTGAGCCAAAGGACCTAAACAAGGTAACCAAGCCAAAGGACCTAAGCAAGGTAACCGAGCCAAAGGACCCAAACAAGGTAACCGAGCCAAAGGACCTAAACAGGGTAACCGAGCCAAAGGACCTAAACAGCGTAACCGAGCCAAAGGACCTAAACAGGGTAACCGAGCCAAAGGACCTAAACAGGGTAACCGAGCCAAAGGACCTAAACAGGGTAACCGAGCCAAAGGACCTAAACAGGGTAACCGAGCCAAAGGACCTAAACAGGGTAACCGAGCCAAAGGACCTAAACAGGGTAACCGAGCCAAAGGACCTAAACAGGGTAACCGAGCCAAAGGACCTAAACAGGGTAACCGAGCCAAAGGACCTAAACAGGGTAACCGAGCCAAAGGACCTAAACAGGGTAACCGAGCCAAAGGACCTAAACAGGGTAACCGAGCCAAAGGACCTAAACAAGGTAAGCGAGCCAAAGGATCTAAACCAGGTAACCGAGCCAAAGGACCTAAACAAGGTAAACGAGCCAAAGGACCTAAACAAGGTAACCGAGCCAAAGGACCTAAACAAGGTAACCGAGCCAAAGGACCTAAACAAGGTAACCGAACCAAAGGACCTAAACAAGGTAACCGAGCCAAAGACCTAAACAAGGTAACCGAGCCAAAGGACCTAAACAAGGTAACCGAGCCAAAGGACCTAAACAGGGTAACCGAGCCAAAGGACCTAAACAGGGTAACTGAGCCAAAGGACCTAAACAGGGTAACCGAGCCAAAGGGCCTAAACAAGATAACCGAGCCAAAGTACCTAAACAGGGTAACCAAGCCAAAGGACCTAATCAGGGTAACCGAGCCAAAGGACCTAAACAAGGTAACCGAGCCAAAGGACCTAAACAGGGTAACCAAGCCAAAGGACATAAACAAGGTAACCGAGCCAAAGGACCTAAAAAAGGTAACCGAGCCAAAGGACCTAAACAAGGTAACCGAGCCAAAGGACCTAAACAAGGTAACCGAGCCAAAGGGCCTAAACAAGGTAACCGAGCCAAAGGACCTAAACAAGGTAACCGAGCCAAAGGACCTAAACAAGGTAACCGAGCCAAAGGACCTAAACAGGGTAACCGAGCCAAAGGACCTAAACAGGGTAACCGAGCCAAAGGACCTAAACAGGGTAACCGAGCCAAAGGACCTAAATAAGGTAACCGAGCCAAAGGACCTAAACAGGCTAACCGAACCAAAGGACCTAAACAGGGTAACCGAGCCAAAGGGCCTAAACAGGGTAACCGAGCCAAAGAACCTAAATAGGGTAACCGAGCCAAAGGACCTAAACAAGGTAACCGAGCCAAAGGACCTAAACAGGGTAACCGAGCCAAAGGACCTAAACAGGGTAACCGAGCCAAAGGACCTAAACAGGGTAACCGAGCCAAAGGACCTAAACATGGTAACAAAGCCAAAGGACCTAAACAGGGTAACCGAGCCAAAGGACCTAAACAGGGTAACCGAGCCAAAGGACCTAAACAGGGTAACCGAGCCAAAGGACCTAAACAGGGTAACCGAACCAAAGGACCTAAACAGGATAACCGAGCCAAAGGACTTAAATATGGTAACCGAGCCAAAGGACCTAAACAGGGTAACCGAGCCAAAGGGCCTAAACAAGGTAACAGAGCCAAAGGACCTAAACAAGGTAACCGCGCCAAAGGACCTAAACAGGGTTACCAAGCCAAAGAACCTAAACAGGGTAACCGAGCCAAAGGACCTAAACAGGGTAACCGAGCCAAAGGACCTAAACAGGGTAACCGAGCCAAAGGACCTAAACAGGGTAACCGAGCCAAAGGACCTAAACAGGGTAACCGAGCCAAAGGACCTAAACAGCGTAACCGAGCCAAAGGACCTAAACAAGGTAACCGAGCCAAAGGACCTAAACAAGGTAACCGAGCCAAAGGACCTAAACAGGGTAACCGAGCCAACGGACCTAAACAGGGTAACCGAGCCAAAGGACCTAAACAAGGTAACCGAGCCAAAGGACCTAAACAAGGTAACCGAGCCAAAGGACCTAAACAGGGTAACCGAGCCAAAGGACCTAAACAGGGTAACCGAGCCAAAGGACGTAAACAGGGTAACCGAGCCAAAAGACCTAAACAAGGTAACCGAGCCAAAGGACCTAAACAAGGTAACCGAGCCAAAGGACCTAAACAGGGTAACCGAGCCAAAGGACCTAAACATGGTAACAAAGCCAAAGGACCTAAACAGGGTAACCGAGCCAAAGGACCTAAACAGGGTAACCGAGCCAAAGGACCTAAACAGGGTAACCGAGCCAAAGGACCTAAACAGGGTAACCGAGCCAAAGGACCTAAACAGGATAACCGAGCCAAAGGACCTAAATATGGTAACCGAGCCAAAGGACCTAAACAGGGTAACCGAGCCAAAGGGCCTAAACAAGGTAACAGAGCCAAAGGACCTAAACAAGGTAACCGCGCCAAAGGACCTAAACAGGGTTACCAAGCCAAAGAACCTAAACAGGGTAACTGAGCCAAAGGACCTAAACAGGGTAACCGAGCCAAAGGACCTAAACAGGGTAACCGAGCCAAAGGACCTAAACAGGGTAACCGAGCCAAAGGACCTAAGCAGCGTAACCGAGCCAAAGGACCTAAACAAGGTAACCGAGCCAAAGGACCTAAACAAGGTAACCGAGCCAAAGGACCTAAACAGGGTAACCGAGCCAACAGACCTAAACAGGGTAACCGAGCCAAAGGACCTAAACAAGGTAACCGAGCCAAAGGACCTAAACAAGGTAACCGAGCCAAAGGACCTAAACAGGGTAACCGAGCCAAAGGACCTAAACAGGGTAACCGAGCCAAAGGACGTAAACAGGGTAACCGAGCCAAAAGACCTAAACAAGGTAACCGAGCCAAAGGACCTAAACAAGGTAACCGAGCCAAAGGACCTAAACAGGGTAACCGAGCCAAAGGACCTAAACAAGGTAACCGAGCCAAAGGACCTAAACAAGGTAACCGAGCCAAAGGACCTAAACAAGGTAACAGAGCCAAAGGACCTAACAGGATAACCGAACCAAAGGACCTAAACAGGATAACCGAGCCAAAGGACCTCAGCAGGGTAACCGAGCCAAAGGACCTAAACAGGGTAACCGAGCCAAAGGATCTAAACAAGGTAACCGAGCCAAAGGACCTAAACAAGGTAACTGCGCCAAAGGACCTAAACAGGGTAACCAAGCCAAAGGACCTAAACAGGGTAACCGAGCCAAAGGACCTAAACAAGGTAACCGAGCCAAAGGACCTAAACAGGGTAACTGAGCCAAAGGACCTAAACAGGGTAACCGAGCCAAAGGACCTAAACAAGGTAACCGAGCCAAAGGACCTAAACAGGGTAACCGAGCCAAAAGACCTAAACAGGGTAACCGAGCCAAAGGACCTAAACAAGGTAACCGAGCCAAAGGACCTAAACAGGGTAACCGAGCCAAAGGACCTAAACAAGGTAACCGAGCCAAAGGACCTAAACAGGGTAACCGAGCCAAAGGACCTAAACAGGGTAACCGAGCCAAAGGACCTAAACAGGGTAACCGAGCCAAAGGACCTAAACAGGGTAACCGAGCCAAAGGACCTAAACAGGGTAACCGAGCCAAAGGACCTAAACAGGGTAACCGAGCCAAAGGACCTAAACAGGGTAACCGAGCCAAAGGACCTAAACAGGGTAACCGAGCCAAAGGACCTAAACAGGGTAACCGAGCCAAAGAACCTAAACAAGGTAAC
The DNA here is from genome assembly GCA_963680875.1 of Bathymodiolus brooksi. Taxonomy (NCBI): domain Eukaryota; kingdom Metazoa; phylum Mollusca; class Bivalvia; order Mytilida; family Modiolidae; genus Bathymodiolus; species Bathymodiolus brooksi. The sequence continues at coordinate 82,628,892 of OY804576.1, read as the reverse complement.
CGAGCCAAAGGACCTAAACAGGGTAACCGAGCCAAAGGACCTAAACAAGGTAAGCGAGCCAAAGGATCTAAACCAGGTAACCGAGCCAAAGGACCTAAACAAGGTAACCGAGCCAAAGGACCTAAACAAGGTAACCGAGCCAAAGGACCTAAACAAGGTAACCGAGCCAAAGGACCTAAACAGCGTAACCGAGCCAAAGGACCTAAACAAGGTAACTGAGCCAAAGGACCTAAACAAGGTAACCGAGCCAAAGGACCTAAACAGGGTAACCGAGCCAACGGACCTAAACAGGGTAACCGAGCCAAAGGACCTAAACAAGGTAACCGAGGCAAAGGACCTTATCAAGGTAACCGAGCCAAAGGACCTAAACAAGGTAACCGAGCCAAAGGACCTAAACAAGGTAACCGAGCCAAAGGACCTAAACAAGGTAACCAAACCAAAGGACCTAAACAAGGTAACCGAGCCAAAGACCTAAACAAGGTAACCGAGCCAAAGGACCTAAACAAGGTAACCGAGCCAAAGGACCTAAACAGGGTAACCGAGCCAAAGGACCTAAACAGGGTAACTAAGCCAAAGGACCTAAACAGGGTAACCGAGCCAAAGGACCTAAACAAGGTAACCGAGCCAAAGGACCTAAACAGGGTAACCGAGCCAAAAGACCTAAACAGGGTAACCGAGCCAAAGGACCTAAACAAGGTAACCGAGCCAAAGGACCTAAACAGGGTAACCGAGCCAAAGGACCTAAACAAGGTAACCGAGCCAAAGGACCTAAACAGGGTAACCAAGCCAAAGGACATAAACAAGGTAACCGAGCCAAAGGACCTAAAAAAGGTAACCGAGCCAAAGGACCTAAACAAGGTAACCGAGCCAAAGGACCTAAACAAGGTAACCGAGCCAAAGGGCCTAAACAAGGTAACCGAGCCAAAGGACCTAAACAGGGTAACCGAGCCAAAGGACCTAAACAAGGTAACCGAGCCAAAGGACCTAAACAGGGTAACCGAGCCAAAGGACCTAAACAGGGTAACCGAGCCAAAGGACCTAAACAGGGTAACCGAGCAAAAGGACCTAAATAAGGTAACCGAGACAAAGGACCTAAACAGGCTAACTGAACCAAAGGACCTAAACAGGGTAACCGAGCCAAAGGGCCTAAACAGGGTAACCGAGCCAAAGGACCTAAACAGGGTAACCGAGCCAAAGGACCTAAACAAGATAACCGAGCCAAAGGACCTAAACAGGGTAACCGAGCCAAAGGACCTAAACAAGGTAACCGAGCCAAAGGACCTAAACATGGTAACAAAGCCAAAGGACCTAAACAGGGTAACCGAGCCAAAGGACCTAAACAGGGTAACCGAGCCAAAGGACCTAAACAAGGTAACCGAGCCAAAGGACCTAAACAGGGTAACCGAGCCAAAGGACCTAAACAGGATAACCGAGCCAAAGGACCTAAATATGGTAACCGAGCCAAAGGACCTAAACAGGGTAACCGAGCCAAAGGGCCTAAACAAGGTAACAGAGCCAAAGGACCTAAACAAGGTAACCGCGCCAAAGGCCCTAAACAGGGTTACCAAGCCAAAGAACCTAAACAGGGTAACCGAGCCAAAGGACCTAAACAGGGTAACCGAGCCAAAGGACCTAAACAGGGTAACCGAGCCAAAGGACCTAAACAGGGTAACCGAGCCAAAGGACCTAAACAGGGTAACCGAGCCAAAGGACCTAAACAGGGTAACCGAGCCAAAGGACCTAAACAGGGTAACCGAGCCAAAGGACCTAAACAGGGTAACCGAGCCAAAGGACCTAAACAGGGTAACCGAGCCAAAGGACCTAAACAGGGTAACCGAGCCAAAGAACCTAAACAAGGTAACCGAGCCAAAGGACCTAAACAGGGTAACCGAGCCAAAGGACCTAAACAAGGTAAGCGAGCCAAAGGATCTAAACCAGGTAACCGAGCCAAAGGACTTAAACAAGGTAACCGAGCCAAAGGACCTAAACAAGGTAACCGAGCCAAAGGACCTAAACAAGGTAACCGAGCCAAAGGACCTAAACAGCGTAACCGAGCCAAAGGACCTAAACAAGGTAACTGAGCCAAAGGACCTAAACAAGGTAACCGAGCCAAAGGACCTAAACAGGGTAACCGAGCCAACGGACCTAAACAGGGTAACCGAGCCAAAGGACCTAAACAAGGTAACCGAGGCAAAGGACCTTATCAAGGTAACCGAGCCAAAGGACCTAAACAAGGTAACCGAGCCAAAGGACCTAAACAAGGTAACCGAGCCAAAGGACCTAAACAAGGTAACCAAACCAAAGGACCTAAACAAGGTAACCGAGCCAAAGACCTAAACAAGGTAACCGAGCCAAAGGACCTAAACAAGGTAACCGAGCCAAAGGACCTAAACAGGGTAACCGAGCCAAAGGACCTAAACAGGGTAACTAAGCCAAAGGACCTAAACAGGGTAACCGAGCCAAAGGACCTAAACAAGGTAACCGAGCCAAAGGACCTAAACAGGGTAACCGAGCCAAAAGACCTAAACAGGGTAACCGAGCCAAAGGACCTAAACAAGGTAACCGAGCCAAAGGACCTAAACAGGGTAACCGAGCCAAAGGACCTAAACAAGGTAACCGAGCCAAAGGACCTAAACAGGGTAACCAAGCCAAAGGACATAAACAAGGTAACCGAGCCAAAGGACCTAAAAAAGGTAACCGAGCCAAAGGACCTAAACAAGGTAACCGAGCCAAAGGACCTAAACAAGGTAACCGAGCCAAAGGGCCTAAACAAGGTAACCGAGCCAAAGGACCTAAACAGGGTAACCGAGCCAAAGGACCTAAACAAGGTAACCGAGCCAAAGGACCTAAACAGGGTAACCGAGCCAAAGGACCTAAACAGGGTAACCGAGCCAAAGGACCTAAACAGGGTAACCGAGCAAAAGGACCTAAATAAGGTAACCGAGACAAAGGACCTAAACAGGCTAACTGAACCAAAGGACCTAAACAGGGTAACCGAGCCAAAGGACCTAAACAGGGTAACCGAGCCAAAGGACCTAAACAGGGTAACCGAGCCAAAGGACCTAAACAAGATAACCGAGCCAAAGGACCTAAACAGGGTAACCGAGCCAAAGGACCTAAACAAGGTAACCGAGCCAAAGGACCTAAACATGGTAACAAAGCCAAAGGACCTAAACAGGGTAACCGAGCCAAAGGACCTAAACAGGGTAACCGAGCCAAAGGACCTAAACAAGGTAACCGAGCCAAAGGACCTAAACAGGGTAACCGAGCCAAAGGACCTAAACAGGATAACCGAGCCAAAGGACCTAAATATGGTAACCGAGCCAAAGGACCTAAACAGGGTAACCGAGCCAAAGGGCCTAAACAAGGTAACAGAGCCAAAGGACCTAAACAAGGTAACCGCGCCAAAGGCCCTAAACAGGGTTACCAAGCCAAAGAACCTAAACAGGGTAACCGAGCCAAAGGACCTAAACAGGGTAACCGAGCCAAAGGACCTAAACAGGGTAACCGAGCCAAAGGACCTAAACAGGGTAACCGAGCCAAAGGACCTAAACAGGGTAACCGAGCCAAAGGACCTAAACAGCGTAACCGAGCCAAAGGACCTAAACAAGGTAACCGAGCCAAAGGACCTAAACAAGGTAACCGAGCCAAAGGACCTAAACAGGGTAACCGAGCCAACGGACCTAAACAGGGTAACCGAGCCAAAGGACCTAAACAAGGTAACCGAGCCAAAGGACCTAAACAAGGTAACCGAGCCAAAGGACCTAAACAGGGTAACCGAACCAAAGGACCTAAACAGGTTAACCGAGCCAAAGGACATAAACAGGGTAACCGAGCCAAAAGACCTAAACAAGGTAACCGAGCCAAAGGACCTAAACAAGGTAACCGAGCCAAAGGACCTAAACAAGGTAACCGAGCCAAAGGACCTAAACAGGGTAACCGAGCCAAAGGACCTAAACAAGGTAACCGAGCCAAAGGACCTAAACAAGGTAACCGAGCCAAAGGACCTAAACAAGGTAACCGAGCCAAAGGACCTAAACAGGGTAACCGAGCCAACGGACCTAAACAGGGTAACCGAGCCAAAGGACCTAAACAAGGTAACCGAGCCAAAGGACCTAAACAAGGTAACCGAGCCAAAGGACCTAAACAGGGTAACCGAGCCAAAGGCCCTAAACAGGGTAACCGAGCCAAAGGACGTAAACAGGGTAACCGAGCCAAAGGACCTAAACAAGGTAACCGAGCCAAAGGACCTAAACAGGGTAACCGAGCCAAAGGACCTAAACAAGGTAACCGAGCCAAAGGACCTAAACAAGGTAACCGAGCCAAAGGACCTAAACAAGGTAACAGAGCCAAAGGACCTAAAAAAGGTAACCGAGCCAAAGGACCTAAACAAGGTAACCGAGCCAAAGGACCTAAACAAGGTAACCGAGCCAAAGGGCCTAAACAAGGTAACCGAGCCAAAGGACCTAAACAAGGTAACCGAGCCAAAGGACCTAAACAAGGTAACCGAGCCAAAGGACCTAAACAGGGTAACCGAGCCAAAGGACCTAAACAGGGTAACCGAGCCAAAGGACCTAAATAAGGTAACCGAGCCAAAGGACCTAAACAGGCTAACCGAACCAAAGGACCTAAACAGGGTAACCGAGCCAAAGGGCCTAAACAGGGTAACCGAGCCAAAGGACCTAAATAGGGTAACCGAGCCAAAGGACCTAAACAAGGTAACCGAGCCAAAGGACCTAAACAGGGTAACCGAGCCAAAGGACCTAAACAGGGTAACCGAGCCAAAGGACCTAAACAAGGTAACCGAGCCAAAGGACCTAAACATGGTAACAAAGCCAAAGGACCTAAACAGGGTAACCGAGCCAAAGGACCTAAACAGGGTAACCGAGCCAAAGGACCTAAACAGGGTAACCGAGCCAAAGGACCTAAACAGGGTAACCGAGCCAAAGGACCTAAACAGGATAACCGAGCCAAAGGACTTAAATATGGTAACCGAGCCAAAGGACCTAAACAGGGTAACCGAGCCAAAGGGCCTAAACAAGGTAACAGAGCCAAAGGACCTAAACAAGGTAACCGCGCCAAAGGACCTAAACAGGGTTACCAAGCCAAAGAACCTAAACAGGGTAACCGAGCCAAAGGACCTAAACAGGGTAACCGAGCCAAAGGACCTAAACAGGGTAACCGAGCCAAAGGACCTAAACAGGGTAACCGAGCCAAAGGACCTAAACAGGGTAACCGAGCCAAAGGACCTAAACAAGGTAACCGAGCCAAAGGACCTAAACAAGGTAACCGAGCCAAAGGACCTAAACAGGGTAACCGAGCCAAAGGCCCTAAACAGGGTAACCGAGCCAAAGGACGTAAACAGGGTAACCGAGCCAAAGGACCTAAACAAGGTAACCGAGCCAAAGGACCTAAACAGGGTAACCGAGCCAAAGGACCTAAACAAGGTAACCGAGCCAAAGGACCTAAACAAGGTAACCGAGCCAAAGGACCTAAACAAGGTAACAGAGCCAAAGGACCTAAAAAAGGTAACCGAACCAAAGGACCTAAACAAGGTAACCGAGCCAAAGGACCTAAACAAGGTAACCGAGCCAAAGGACCTAAACAGGGTAACCGAGCCAAAGGCCCTAAACAGGGTAACCGAGCCAAAGGACGTAAACAGGGTAACCGAGCCAAAGGACCTAAACAAGGTAACCGAGCCAAAGGACCTAAACAGGGTAACCGAGCCAAAGGACCTAAACAAGGTAACCGAGCCAAAGGACCTAAACAAGGTAACCGAGCCAAAGGACCTAAACAAGGTAACAGAGCCAAAGGACCTAAAAAAGGTAACCGAGCCAAAGGACCTAAACAAGGTAACCGAGCCAAAGGACCTAAACAAGGTAACCGAGCCAAAGGGCCTAAACAAGGTAACCGAGCCAAAGGACCTAAACAAGGTAACCGAGCCAAAGGACCTAAACAAGGTAACCGATCCAAAGGACCTAAACAGGGTAACCGAGCCAAAGGACCTAAACAGGGTAACCGAGCCAAAGGACCTAAATAAGGTAACCGAGCCAAAGGACCTAAACAGGCTAACCGAACCAAAGGACCTAAACAGGGTAACCGAGCCAAAGGGCCTAAACAGGGTAACCGAGCCAAAGGACCTAAATAGGGTAACCGAGCCAAAGGACCTAAACAAGGTAACCGAGCCAAAGGACCTAAACAGGGTAACCGAGCCAAAGGACCTAAACAGGGTAACCGAGCCAAAGGACCTAAACAAGGTAACCGAGCCAAAGGACCTAAACATGGTAACAAAGCCAAAGGACCTAAACAGGGTAACCGAGCCAAAGGACCTAAACAGGGTAACCGAGCCAAAGGACCTAAACAGGGTAACCGAGCCAAAGGACCTAAACAGGGTAACCGAGCCAAAGGACCTAAACAGGATAACCGAGCCAAAGGACTTAAATATGGTAACCGAGCCAAAGGACCTAAACAGGGTAACCGAGCCAAAGGGCCTAAACAAGGTAACAGAGCCAAAGGACCTAAACAAGGTAACCGCGCCAAAGGACCTAAACAGGGTTACCAAGCCAAAGAACCTAAACAGGGTAACCGAGCCAAAGGACCTAAACAGGGTAACCGAGCCAAAGGACCTAAACAGGGTAACCGAGCCAAAGGACCTAAACAGGGTAACCGAGCCAAAGGACCTAAACAGGGTAACCGAGCCAAAGGACCTAAACAGCGTAACCGAGCCAAAGGACCTAAACAAGGTAACCGAGCCAAAGGACCTAAACAAGGTAACCGAGCCAAAGGACCTAAACAGGGTAACCGAGCCAACGGACCTAAACAGGGTAACCGAGCCAAAGGACCTAAACAAGGTAACCGAGCCAAAGGACCTAAACAAGGTAACCGAGCCAAAGGACCTAAACAGGGTAACCGAGCCAAAGGACCTAAACAGGGTAACCGAGCCAAAGGACGTAAACAGGGTAACCGAGCCAAAAGACCTAAACAAGGTAACCGAGCCAAAGGACCTAAACAAGGTAACCGAGCCAAAGGACCTAAACAGGGTAACCGAGCCAAAGGACCTAAACAAGGTAACCGAGCCAAAGGACCTAAACAAGGTAACCGAGCCAAAGGACCTAAACAGGGTAACCGAGCCAAAGGACCTAAACAGGGTAACCGAGCCAAAGGACCTAAACAAGGTAACCGAGCCAAAGGACCTAAACATGGTAACAAAGCCAAAGGACCTAAACAGGGTAACCGAGCCAAAGGACCTAAACAGGGTAACCGAGCCAAAGGACCTAAACAGGGTAACCGAGCCAAAGGACCTAAACAGGGTAACCGAGCCAAAGGACCTAAACAGGATAACCGAGCCAAAGGACCTAAATATGGTAACCGAGCCAAAGGACCTAAACAGGGTAACCGAGCCAAAGGGCCTAAACAAGGTAACAGAGCCAAAGGACCTAAACAAGGTAACCGCGCCAAAGGACCTAAACAGGGTTACCAAGCCAAAGAACCTAAACAGGGTAACCGAGCCAAAGGACCTAAACAGGGTAACCGAGCCAAAGGACCTAAACAGGGTAACCGAGCCAAAGGACCTAAACAGGGTAACCGAGCCAAAGGACCTAAACAGCGTAACCGAGCCAAAGGACCTAAACAAGGTAACCGAGCCAAAGGACCTAAACAAGGTAACCGAGCCAAAGGACCTAAACAGGGTAACCGAGCCAACGGACCTAAACAGGGTAACCGAGCCAAAGGACCTAAACAAGGTAACCGAGCCAAAGGACCTAAACAAGGTAACCGAGCCAAAGGACCTAAACAGGGTAACCGAGCCAAAGGACCTAAACAGGGTAACCGAGCCAAAGGACGTAAACAGGGTAACCGAGCCAAAAGACCTAAACAAGGTAACCGAGCCAAAGGACCTAAACAAGGTAACCGAGCCAAAGGACCTAAACAGGGTAACCGAGCCAAAGGACCTAAACAAGGTAACCGAGCCAAAGGACCTAAACAAGGTAACCGAGCCAAAGGACCTAAACAAGGTAACAGAGCCAAAGGACCTAACAGGATAACCGAACCAAAGGACCTAAACAGGATAACCGAGCCAAAGGACCTCAGCAGGGTAACCGAGCCAAAGGACCTAAACAGGGTAACCGAGCCAAAGGATCTAAACAAGGTAACCGAGCCAAAGGACCTAAACAAGGTAACTGCGCCAAAGGACCTAAACAGGGTAACCAAGCCAAAGGACCTAAACAGGGTAACCGAGCCAAAGGACCTAAACAAGGTAACCGAGCCAAAGGACCTAAACAGGGTAACTGAGACAAAGGACCTAAACAGGGTAACCGAGCCAAAGGACCTAAACAAGGTAACCGAGCCAAAGGACCTAAACAGGGTAACCGAGCCAAAAGACCTAAACAGGGTAACCGAGCCAAAGGACCTAAACAAGGTAACCGAGCCAAAGGACCTAAACAGGGTAACCGAGCCAAAGGACCTAAACAAGGTAACCGAGCCAAAGGACCTAAACAGGGTAACCGAGCCAAAGGACCTAAACAGGGTAACCGAGCCAAAGGACCTAAACAGGGTAACCGAGCCAAAGGACTTAAACAGGGTAACCGAGCCAAAGGACCTAAACAGGGTAACCGAGCCAAAGGACCTAAACAGGGTAACGGAGCCAAAGGACCTAAACAGGGTAACCGAGCCAAAGGACCTAAACAAGGTAACCGAGCCAAAGGACCTAAACAGGGTAACCGAGCCAAAGGACCTAAACAAGGTAAGCGAGCCAAAGGATCTAAACCAGGTAACCGAGCCAAAGGACATAAACAAGGTAACCGAGCCAAAGGACCTAAACAAGGTAACCGAGCCAAAGGACCTAAACAAGGTAACCGAGCCAAAGGACCTAAACAGCGTAACCGAGCCAAAGGACCTAAACAAGGTAACTGAGCCAAAGGACCTAAACAAGGTAACCGCGCCAAAGGACCTAAACAGGGTAACCGAGCCAACGGACCTAAACAGGGTAACCGAGCCAAAGGACCTAAACAAGGTAACCGAGGCAAAGGACCTTATCAAGGTAACCGAGCCAAAGGACCTAAACAAGGTAACCGAGCCAAAGGACCTAAACAAGGTAACCGAGCCAAAGGACCTAAACAAGGTAACCAAACCAAAGGACCTAAACAAGGTAACCGAGCCAAAGACCTAAACAAGGTAACCGAGCCAAAGGACCTAAACAAGGTAACCGAGCCAAAGGACCTAAACAGGGTAACCGAGCCAAAGGACCTAACCAGGGTAACTAAGCCAAAGGACCTAAACAGGGTAACCGAGCCAAAGGACCTAAACAAGGTAACCGAGCCAAAGGACCTAAACAGGGTAACCGAGCCAAAAGACCTAAACAGGGTAACCGAGCCAAAGGACCTAAACAAGGTAACCGAGCCAAAGGACCTAAACAGGGTAACCGAGCCAAAGGACCTAAACAAGGTAACCGAGCCAAAGGACCTAAACAGGGTAACCAAGCCAAAGGACATAAACAAGGTAACCGAGCCAAAGGACCTAAAAAAGGTAACCGAGCCAAAGGACCTAAACAAGGTAACCGAGCCAAAGGACCTAAACAAGGTAACCGAGCCAAAGGGCCTAAACAAGGTAACCGAGCCAAAGGACCTAAACAGGGTAACCGAGCCAAAGGACCTAAACAAGGTAACCGAGCCAAAGGACCTAAACAGGGTAACCGAGCCAAAGGACCTAAACAGGGTAACCGAGCCAAAGGACCTAAACAGGGTAACCGAGCCAAAGGACCTAAATAAGGTAACCGAGACAAAGGACCTAAACAGGCTAACTGAACCAAAGGACCTAAACAGGGTAACCGAGCCAAAGGGCCTAAACAGGGTAACCGAGCCAAAGGACCTAAACAGGGTAACCGAGCCAAAGGACCTAAACAAGATAACCGAGCCAAAGGACCTAAACAGGGTAACTGAGCCAAAGGACCTAAACAGGGTAACCGAGCCAAAGGACCTAAACAAGGTAACCGAGCCAAAGGACCTAAACATGGTAACAAAGCCAAAGGACCTAAACAGGGTAACCGAGCCAAAGGACCTAAACAGGGTAACCGAGCCAAAGGACCTAAACAAGGTAACCGAGCCAAAGGACCTAAACAGGGTAACCGAGCCAAAGGACCTAAACAGGATAACCGAGCCAAAGGACCTAAATATGGTAACCGAGCCAAAGGACCTAAACAGGGTAACCGAGCCAAAGGGCCTAAACAAGGTAACAGAGCCAAAGGACCTAAACAAGGTAACCGCGCCAAAGGCCCTAAACAGGGTTACCAAGCCAAAGAACCTAAACAGGGTAACCGAGCCAAAGGACCTAAACAGGGTAACCGAGCCAAAGGACCTAAACAGGGTAACCGAGCCAAAGGACCTAAACAGGGTAACCGAGCCAAAGGACCTAAACAGGGTAACCGAGCCAAAGGACCTAAACAGCGTAACCGAGCCAAAGGACCTAAACAAGGTAACCGAGCCAAAGGACCTAAACAAGGTAACCGAGCCAAAGGACCTAAACAGGGTAACCGAGCCAACGGACCTAAACAGGGTAACCGAGCCAAAGGACCTAAACAAGGTAACCGAGCCAAAGGACCTAAACAAGGTAACCGAGCCAAAGGACCTAAACAGGGTAACCGAACCAAAGGACCTAAACAGGTTAACCGAGCCAAAGGACATAAACAGGGTAACCGAGCCAAAAGACCTAAACAAGGTAACCGAGCCAAAGGACCTAAACAAGGTAACCGAGCCAAAGGACCTAAACAAGGTAACCGAGCCAAAGGACCTAAACAGGGTAACCGAGCCAAAGGACCTAAACAAGGTAACCGAGCCAAAGGACCTAAACAAGGTAACCGAGCCAAAGGACCTAAACAAGGTAACCGAGCCAAAGGACCTAAACAGGGTAACCGAGCCAACGGACCTAAACAGGGTAACCGAGCCAAAGGACCTAAACAAGGTAACCGAGCCAAAGGACCTAAACAAGGTAACCGAGCCAAAGGACCTAAACAGGGTAACCGAGCCAAAGGCCCTAAACAGGGTAACCGAGCCAAAGGACGTAAACAGGGTAACCGAGCCAAAGGACCTAAACAAGGTAACCGAGCCAAAGGACCTAAACAGGGTAACCGAGCCAAAGGACCTAAACAAGGTAACCGAGCCAAAGGACCTAAACAAGGTAACAGAGCCAAAGGACCTAACAGGATAACCGAATCAAAGGACCTAAACAGGATAACCGAGCCAAAGGACCTCAGCAGGGTAACCGAGCCAAAGGACCTAAACAGGGTAACCGAGCCAAAGGATCTAAGCAAGGTAACCGAGCCAAAGGACCTAAACAAGGTAACCGTGCCAAAGGACCTAAACAGGGTAACCAAGCCAAAGGACATAAACAGGGTAACCGAGCCAAAGGACCTAAACAAGGTAACCGAGCCAAAGGACCTAAACAGGGTAACTGAGCCAAAGGACCTAAACAGGGTAACCGAGCCAAAGGACCTAAACAAGGTAACCGAGCCAAAGGACCTAAACAGGGTAACCGAGCCAAAAGACCTAAACAGGGTAACCGAGCCAAAGGACCTAAACAAGGTAACTGAGCCAAAGGACCTAAACAGGGTAACCGAGCCAAAGGACCTAAACAAGGTAACCGAGCCAAAGGACCTAAACAGGGTAACCGAGCCAAAGGACCTAAACAGGGTAACCGAGCCAAAGGACCTAAACAGGGTAACCGAGCCAAAGGACCTAAACAGGGTAACCGAGCCAAAGGACCTAAACAGGGTAACCGAGCCAAAGGACCTAAACAGGGTAACCGAGCCAAAGGACCTAAACAGGGTAACCGAGCCAAAGGACCTAAACAAGGTAACCGAGCCAAAGGACCTAAACAAGGTAAGCGAGCCAAAGGATCTAAACCAGGTAACCGAGCCAAAGGACCTAAATAAGGTAACCGAGCCAAAGGACCTAAACAAGGTAACCGAGCCAAAGGACCTAAACAAGGTAACCGAGCCAAAGGACCTAAACAAGGTAACCGAACCAAAGGACCTAAACAAGGTAACCGAGCCAAAGACCTAAACAAGGTAACCGAGCCAAAGGACCTAAACAAGGTAACCGAGCCAAAGGACCTAAACAGGGTAACCGAGCCAAAGGACCTAAACAGGGTAACCGAGCCAAAGGACCTAAACAGGGTAACCGAGTCAAAGGGCCTAAACAAGATAACCGAGCCAAAGTACCTAAACAGGGTAACCAAGCCAAAGGACCTAAACAGGGTAACCGAGCCAAAGGACCTAAACAAGGTAACCGAGCCAAAGGACCTAAACAGGGTAACCAAGCCAAAGGACATAAACAAGGTAACCGAGCCAAAGGACCTAAAAAAGGTAACCGAGCCAAAGGACCTAAACAGGGTAACCGAGCCAAAGGACCTAAACAAGGTAACCGAGCCAAAGGGCCTAAACAAGGTAACCGAGCCAAAGGACCTAAACAAGGTAACCGAGCCAAAGGACCTAAACAAGGTAACCGAGCCAAAGGACCTAAACAGGGTAACCGAGCCAAAGGACCTAAACAGGGTAACCGAGCCAAAGGACCTAAATAAGGTAACCGAGCCAAAGGACCTACACAGGCTAACCGAACCAAAGGACCTAAACAGGGTAGCCGAGCCAAAGGGCCTAAACAGGGTAACCGAGCCAAAGGACCTAAACAGGGTAACCGAGCCAAAGGACCTAAACAAGGTAACCGAGCCAAAGGACCTAAACAGGGTAACCGAGCCAAAGGACCTAAACAGGGTAACCGAGCCAAAGGACCTAAACAAGGTAACCGAGCCAAAGGACCTAAACAGGGTAACCGAGACAAAGGACCTAAACAGGATAACCGAGCCAAAGGACCTAAATATGGTAACCTAGCCAAAGGACCTAAACAGGGTAACCGAGCCAAAGGGCCTAAACAAGGTAACAGAGCCAAAGGACCTAAACAAGGTAACCGCGCCAAAGGACCTAAACAGGGTTACCAAGCCAAAGAACCTAAACAGGGTAACCGAGCCAAAGGACCTAAACAGGGTAACCGAGCCAAAGGACCTAAACAGGGTAACCGAGCCAAAGGACCTAAACAGGGTAACCGAGCCAAAGGACCTAAACAGGGTAACCGAGCCAAAGGACCTAAACAGCGTAACCGAGCCAAAGGACCTAAAGAAGGTAACCGAGCCAAAGGACCTAAACAGGGTAACCGAGCCAAAGGACCTAAACAGGGTAACCGAGCCAAAGGACCTAAACAAGGTAACCGCGCCAAAGGACCTAAACAGGATAACCGAGACAAAGGACCTAAACAGGGTAACCGTGCCAAAGGACCTAAACAGGGTAACCGAGCCAAAGGACCTAAACAGGGTAACCGAGCCAAAGGACCTAAACAGGGTAACCGAGCCAAAGGACCTAAACAGGGTAACCGAGCCAAAGGACCTAAACAGGGTAACCGAGCCAAAGGACCTAAACAAGGTAAGTGAGCCAAAGGATCTAAACCAGGTAACCGAGCCAAAGGACCTAAACAAGGTAAACGAGCCAAAGGACCTAAACAAGGTAACCGAGCCAAAGGACCTAAACAAGGTAACCGAGCCAAAGGACCTAAACAAGGTAACCGAACCAAAGGACCTAAACAAGGTAACCGAGCCAAAGACCTAAACAAGGTAACCGAGCCAAAGGACCTAAACAAGGTAACCGAGCCAAAGGACCTAAACAGGGTAACCGAGCCAAAGGACCTAAACAGGGTAACCGAGCCAAAGGACCTAAACAGGGTAACCGAGCCAAAGGGCCTAAACAAGATAACCGAGCCAAAGTACCTAAACAGGGTAACCAAGCCAAAGGACCTAAACAGGGTAACCGAGCCAAAGGACCTAAACAAGGTAACCGAGCCAAAGGACCTAAACAGGGTAACCAAGCCAAAGGACATAAACAAGGTAACCGAGCCAAAGGACCTAAAAAAGGTAACCGAGCCAAAGGACCTAAACAAGGTAACCGAGCCAAAGGACCTAAACAAGGTAACCGAGCCAAAGGACCTAAACAGGGTAACCGAGCCAAAGGACCTAAACAGGGTAACCGAGCCAAAGGACCTAAACAGGGTAACCGAGCCAAAGGACCTAAATAAGGTAACCGAGCCAAAGGACCTAAACAGGCTAACCGAACCAAAGGACCTAAACAGGGTAACCGAGCCAAAGGCCGAGCCAAAGGACCTAAACAGGGTAACCGAGCCAAAGGACCTAAACAAGGTAACCGAGCCAAAGGACCTAAACAAGGTAAGCGAGCCAAAGGATCTAAACCAGGTAACCGAGCCAAAGGACCTAAACAAGGTAACCGAGCCAAAGGACCTAAACAAGGTAACCGAGCCAAAGGACCTAAACAAGGTAACCGAGCCAAAGGACCTAAACAAGGTAACCGAACCAAAGGACCTAAACAAGGTAACCGAGCCAAAGACCTAAACAAGGTAACCGAGCCAAAGGACCTGAACAAGGTAACCGAGCCAAAGGACCTAAACAGGGTAACCGAGCCAAAGGACCTAAACAGGGTAACCGAGCCAAAGGACCTAAACAGGGTAACCGAGCCAAAGGGCCTAAACAGGGTAACCAAGCCAAAGGACCTAAAGAGGGTAACCGAGCCAAAGGACCTAAACAAGGTAACCGAGCCAAAGGACCTAAACAGGGTAACCAAGCCAAAGGACATAAACAAGGTAACCGAGCCAAAGCACCTAAGAAAGGTAACCGAGCCAAAGGACCTAAACAAGGTAACCGAGCCAAAGGACCTAAACAAGGTAACCGAGCCAAAGGGCCTAAACAAGGTAACCGAGCCAAAGGACCTAAACAAGGTAACCGAGCCAAAGGACCTAAACAAGGTAACCGAGCCAAAGGACCTAAACAGGGTAACCGAGCCAAAGGACCTAAACAGGGTAACCGAGCCAAAGGACCTAAACAGGGTAACCGAGCCAAAGGACCTAAATAAGGTAACCGAGCCAAAGGACCTACACAGGCTAACCGAACCAAAGGACCTAAACAGGGTAACCGAGCCAAAGGGCCTAAACAGGGTAACCGAGCCAAAGGACCTAAACAGGGTAACCGAGCCAAAGGACCTAAACAAGGTAACCGAGCCAAAGGACCTAAACAGGGTAACCGAGCCAAAGGACCTAAACAGGGTAACCGAGCCAAAGGACCTAAACAAGGTAACCGAGCCAAAGGACCTAAACAGGGTAACCGAGCCAAAGGACCTAAACAGGATAACCGAGCCAAAGGACCTAAATATGGTAACCTAGCCAAAGGACCTAAACAGGGTAACCGAGCCAAAGGGCCTAAACAAGGTAACAGAGCCAAAGGACCTAAACAAGGTAACCGCGCCAAAGGACCTAAACAGGGTTACCAAGCCAAAGAACCTAAACAGGGTAACCGAGCCAAAGGACCTAAACAGGGTAACCGAGCCAAAGGACCTAAACAGGGTAACCGAGCCAAAGGACCTAAACAGGGTAACCGAGCCAAAGGACCTAAACAGGGTAACCGAGCCAAAGGACCTAAACAGCGTAACCGAGCCAAAGGACCTAAACAAGGTAACCGAGCCAAAGGACCTAAACAAGGTAACCGAGCCAAAGGACCTAAACAGGGTAACCGAGCCAAAGGACCTAAACAGGTTAACCGAGCCAAAGGATGTAAACAGGGTAACCGAGCCAAAAGACCTAAACAAGGTAACCGAGCCAAAGGACCTAAACAAGGTAACCGAGCCAAAGGACCTAAACAGGGTAACCGAGCCAAAGGACCTAAACAAGGTAACCGAGCCAAAGGACCTAAACAAGGTAACCGAGCCAAAGGACCTAAACAAGGTAACAGAGCCAAAGGACCTAACAGGATAACTGAGCCAAAGGACCTCAGCAGGGTAACCGAGCCAAAGGACCTAAACAGGGTAACCGAGCCAAAGGATCTAAACAAGGTAACCGAGCCAAAGGACCTAAACAAGGTAACCGCGCCAAAGGACCTAAACAGGGTAACCAAGCCAAAGGACCTAAACAGGGTAACCGAGCCAAAGGACCTAAACAAGGTAACCGAGCCAAAGGACCTAAACAGGGTAACTGAGCCAAAGGACCTAAACAGGGTAACCGAGCCAAAGGACCTAAACAAGGTAACCGAGCCAAAAGACCTAAACAGGGTAACCGAGCCAAAGGACCTAAACAAGGTAGCCGAGCCAAAGGACCTAAACAGGGTAACCGAGCCAAAGGACCTAAACAAGGTAACCGAAACAAAGAACCTAAACAGGGTAACCGAGCCAAAGGACCTAAACAAGGTAACAGAGCCAAAGGACCTAAACAAGGTAACCGCGCCAAAGAACTAAACCCGGTAACCAAGCCAAAGGACTTAAACAGGGTAACCGAGCCAAAGGACCTAAACAGGGTAACCGAGCCAAAGGACCTAAACAGGGTAACCGAGCCAAAGGACCTAAAGAAGGTAACCGAGCCAAAGGACCTAAACAGGGTAACCGAGCCAAAGGACCTAAACAGGGTAACCGAGCCAAAGGACCTAAACAAGGTAACCGCGCCAAAGGACCTAAACAGGATAACCGAGACAAAGGACCTAAACAAGGTAACCGAGACAAAGGACCTAAACAAGGTAACCGAGCCAAAGGACCTAAGCAGGGAAACCGAGCCAAAGGACCTAAACAGGGTAACCGAGCCAAAGGACCTAAACAGGGTAACCGAGCCAAAGGACCTAAACAAGGTAACCGAGCCAAAGGGCCTAAACAGGGTAACCGAGCCAAAGGACCTAAACAGGGTAACCGAGCCAAAGGACCTAAACAGGGTAACTGAGCCAAAGGACCTAAACAGGGTAACCGAGCCATAGGACCTAAACAGGGTAACCGAGCCAAAGGACCTAAACAGGGTCACCGAGCCAAAGGACCTAAACAGGGTAACCGAGCCAAAGGACCTAAACAGGGTAACTGAGCCAAAGGACCTAAACAGGGTAACCGAGCCAAAGGACCTAAACAGGGTAACCGAGCCAAAGGACCTAAACAGGGTAACCGAGCCAAAGGACCTAAACAGGGTAACCGAGCCAAAGGACCTAAACAGGGTAACCGAGCCAAAGGACCTAAACAAGGTAAGCGAGCCAAAGGATCTAAACCAGGTAACCGAGCCAAAGGACCTAAACCAGGTAACCGAGCCAAAGGACCTAAACAAGGTAACCGAGCCAAAGGACCTAAACAAGGTAACCGAGCCAAAGGACCTAAACAAGGTAACCGAACCAAAGGACCTAAACAAGGTAACCGAGCCAAAGACCTAAACAAGGTAACCGAGCCAAAGGACCTAAACAAGGTAACCGAGCCAAAGGACCTAAACAGGGTAACCGAGCCAAAGGACCTAAACAGGGTAACCGAGCCAAAGAACCTAAACAGGGTAACCGAGCCAAAGGGCCTAAACAAGATAACCGAGCCAAAGTACCTAAACAGGGTAACCGAGCCAAAGGACCTAAACAGGGTAACCGAGCCAAAGGACCTAAACAAGGTAACCGAGCCAAAGGACCTAAACAGGGTAACCAAGCCAAAGGACATAAACTAGGTAACCGAGCCAAAGGACCTAAAAAAGGTAACCGAGCCAAAGTACCTAAACAGGGTAACCGAGCCAAAGGACCTAAACAGGGTAACCGAGCCAAAGGACCTAAACAAGGTAACCGAGCCAAAGGACCTAAACAGGGTAACCAAGCCAAAGGACATAAACAAGGTAACCGAGCCAAAGGACCTAAAAAAGGTAACCGAGCCAAAGGACCTAAACAAGGTAACCGAGCCAAAGGACCTTAACAGGGTAACCGAGCCAAAGGGCCTAAACAAGGTAACAGAGCCAAAGGACCTAAACAAGGTAACCGTGCCAAAGGACCTAAACAGGGTTACCAAGCCAAAGAACCTAAACAGGGTAACCGAGCCAAAGGACCTAAACAGGGTAACCGAGCCAAAGGACCTAAACAGGGTAACCGAGCCAAAGGACCTAAACAGGGTAACCGAGCCAAAGGACCTAAACATGGTAACCGAGCCAAAGGACCTAAACAGCGTAACTGAGCCAAAGGACCTAAACAAGGTAACTGAGCCAAAGGACCTAAACAAGGTAACCGAGCCAAAGGACCTAAACAGGGTAACCGAGCCAACGGACCTAAACAGGGTAACCGAGCCAAAGGACCTAAACAAGGTAACCGAGCCAAAGGACCTAAACAAGGTAACCGAGCCAAAGGACCTAAACAAGGTAACCGAGCCAAAGGACCTAAACAGGGTAACCGAGCCAAAAGACCTAAACAGGGTAACCGAGCCAAAGGACCTAAACAAGGTAGCCGAGCCAAAGGACCTAAACAGGGTAACCGAGCCAAAGGACCTAAACAAGGTAACCGAAACAAAGAACCTAAACAGGGTAACCGAGCCAAAGGACCTAAACAAGGTAACAGAGCCAAAGGACCTAAACAAGGTAACCGTGCCAAAGAACTAAACCCGGTAACCAAGCCAAAGGACCTAAACAGGGTAACCGAGCCAAAGGACCTAAACAGGGTAACCGAGCCAAAGGACCTAAACAGGGTAACCGAGACAAAGGACCTAAAGAAGGTAACCGAGCCAAAGGACCTAAACAGGGTAACCGAGCCAAAGGACCTAAACAGGGTAACCGAGCCAAAGGACCTAAACAAGGTAACCGCGCCAAAGGACCTAAACAGGATAACCGAGACAAAGGACCTAAACAGGGTAACCGAGACAAAGGACCTAAACAAGGTAACCGAGCCAAAGGACCTAAGCAGGGAAACCGAGCCAAAGGACCTAAACAGGGTAACCGAGCCAAAGGACCTAAACAGGGTAACCGAGCCAAAGGACCTAAACAAGGTAACCGAGCCAAAGGGCCTAAACAGGGTAACCGAGCCAAAGGACCTAAACAGGGTAACCGAGCCAAAGGACCTAAACAGGGTAACTGAGCCAAAGGACCTAAACAGGGTAACCGAGCCAAAGGACCTAAACGGGGTAACCGAGCCAAAGGACCTAAACAGGGTAACCGAGCCAAAGGACCTAAACAGGGTAACCGAGCCAAAGGACCTAAACAGGGTAACCGAGCCAAAGGACCTAAACAAGGTAAGCGAGCCAAAGGATCTAAACCAGGTAACCGAGCCAAAGGACCTGAACAAGGTAACCGAGCCAAAGGACCTAAACAAGGTAACCGAGCCAAAGGACCTAAACAAGGTAACCGAGCCAAAGGACTTAAACAAGGTAACCGAACCAAAGGACCTAAACAAGGTAACCGAGCCAAAGACCTAAACAAGGTAACCGAGCCAAAGGACCTAAACAAGGTAACCGAGCCAAAGGACCTAAACAGGGTAACCGAGCCAAAGGACCTAAACAGGGTAACCGAGCCAAAGGACCTAAACAGGGTAACCGAGCCAAAGGGCCTAAACAAGATAACCGAGCCAAAGTACCTAAACAGGGTAACCGAGCCAAAGGACCTAAACAGGGTAACCGAGCCAAAGGACCTAAACAAGGTAACCGAGCCAAAGGACCTAAACAGGGTAACCAAGCCAAAGGACATAAACAAGGTAACCGAGCCAAAGGACCTAAAAAAGGTAACCGAGCCAAAGTACCTAAACAGGGTAACCGAGCCAAAGGACCTAAACAGGGTAACCGAGCCAAAGGACCTAAACAAGGTAACCGAGCCAAAGGACCTAAACAGGGTAACCAAGCCAAAGGACATAAACAAGGTAACCGAGCCAAAGGACCTAAAAAAGGTAACCGAGCCAAAGGACCTAAACAAGGTAACCGAGCCAAAGGACCTTAACAGGGTAACCGAGCCAAAGGGCCTAAGCAAGGTAACAGAGCCAAAGGACCTAAACAAGGTAACCGCGCCAAAGGACCTAAACAGGGTTACCAAGACAAAGAACCTAAACAGGGTAACCGAGCCAAAGGACCTAAACAGGGTAACCGAGCCAAAGGACCTAAACAGGGTAACCGAGCCAAAGGACCTAAACAGGGTAACCGAGCCAAAGGACCTAAACAGCGTAACTGAGCCAAAGGACCTAAACAAGGGAACCGAGCCAAAGGACCTAAAGAAGGTAACCGAGCCAAAGGACCTAAACAGGGTAACCGAGCCAACGGACCTAAACAGGGTAACCGAGCCAAAGGACCTAAACAAGGTAACCGAGCCAAAGGACCTAAACAAGGTAACCGAGCCAAAGGACCTAAACAGGGTAACTGAGCCAAAGGACCTAAACAGGGTAACCGAGCCAAAGGACGTAAACAGGGTAACCGAGCCAAAAGACCTAAACAAGGTAACCGAGCCAAAGGACCTAAACAAGGTAACCGAGCCAAAGGACCTAAACAGGGTAACCGAGCCAAAGGACCTAAACAAGGTAACCGAGCCAAAGGACCTAAACAGGGTAACCGAGCCAAAGGACCTAAACAGGGTAACCGAGCCAAAGGACCTAAACAGGGTAACCGAGCCAAAGGACCTAAACAGGGTAACCGAGCCAAAGGACCTAAACAGGGTAACCGAGCCAAAGGACCTAAACAAGGTAAGCGAGCCAAAGGATCTAAACCAGGTAACCGAGCCAAAGGACCTAAACAAGGTAACCGAGCCAAAGGACCTAAACAAGGTAACCGAGCCAAAGGACCTAAACAAGGTAACCGAGCCAAAGGACCTAAACAAGGTAACCGAACCAAAGGACCTAAACAAGGTAACCGAGCCAAAGACCTAAACAAGGTAACCGAGCCAAAGGACCTAAACAAGGTAACCGAGCCAAAGGACCTAAACAGGGTAACCGAGCCAAAGGACCTATACAGGGTAACCGAGCCAAAGGACCTAAACAGGGTAACCGAGCCAAAGGGCCTAAACAAGATAACCGAGCCAAAGTACCTAAACAGGGTAACCAAGCCAAAGGATCTAAACAGGGTAACCGAGCCAAAGGACCTAAACAAGGTAACAGAGCCAAAGGACCTAAACAGGGTAACCAAGCCAAAGGACATAAACAAGGTAACCGAGCCAAAGGACCTAAAAAAGGTAACCGAGCCAAAGGACCTAAACAAGGTAACCGAGCCAAAGGACCTAAACAAGGTAACCGAGCCAAAGGGCCTAAACAAGGTAACCGAGCCAAAGGACCTAAACAAGGTAACCGAGCCAAAGGACCTAAACAAGGTAACCGAGCCAAAGGACCTAAACAGGGTAACCGAGCCAAAGGACCTAAACAGGGTAACCGAGCCAAAGGACCTAAACAGGGTAACCGAGCCAAAGGACCTAAATAAGGTAACCGAGCCAAAAGACCTAAACAGGCTAACCGAAATAAAGGACCTAAGCAGGGTAACCGAGCCAAAGGGCCTAAACAGGGTAACCGAGCCAAAGGACCTAAACAGGGTAACCGAGCCAAAGGACCTAAACAAGGTAACCGAGCCAAAGGACCTAAACAGGGTAACCGAGCCAAAGGACCTAAACAGGGTAACCGAGCCAAAGGACCTAAACAAGGTAACCGAGCCAAAGGACCTAAACATGGTAACAAAGCCAAAGGACCTAAACAGGGTAACCGAGCCAAAGGACCTAAACAGGGTAACCGAGCCAAAGGACCTAAACAAGGTAACCGAGCCAAAGGACCTAAACAGGGTAACCGAGCCAAAGGACCTAAACAGGATAACCGAGCCAAAGGACCTAAATATGGTAACCGAGCCAAAGGACCTAAACAGGGTAACCGAGCCAAAGGGCCTAAGCAAGGTAACAGAGCCAAAGGACCTAAACAAAGTAACTGCGCCAAAGGACCTAAACAGGGTTACCAAGCCAAAGAACCTAAACAGGGTAACCGAGCCAAAGGACCTAAACAGGGTAACCGAGCCAAAGGACCTAAACAGGGTAACCGAGCCAAAGGACCTAAACAGGGTAACCGAGCCAAAGGACCTAAACAGGGTAACCGAGCCAAAGGACCTAAACAGGGTAACCGAGCCAAAGGACCTAAACAAGGTAACCGAGCCAAAGGACCTAAACAGGGTAACCGAGCCAAAGGACCTAAACAGGATAACCGAGCCAAAGGACCTTAATATGGTAACCGAGCCAAAGGACCTAAACAGGGTAACCGAGCCAAAGGGCCTAAACAAGGTAACAGAGCCAAAGGACCTAAACAAGGTAACCGCGCCAAAGGACCTAAACAGGGTTACCAAGCCAAAGAACCTAAACAGGGTAACCGAGCCAAAGGACGTAAACAGGGTAACTGAGCCAAAAGACCTAAACAAGGTAACCGAGCCAAAGGACCTAAACAAGGTAACCGAGCCAAAGGACCTAAACAGGGTAACCGAGCCAAAGGACCTAAACAAGGTAACCGAGCCAAAGGACCTAAACAAGGTAATCGAGCCAAAGGACCTAAACAAGGTAACAGAGCCAAAGGACCTAACAGGATAACCGAACCAAAGGACCTAAACAGGATAACCGAGCCAAAGGACCTCAGCAGGGTAACCGAGCCAAAGGACCTAAACAGGGTAACCGAGCCAAAGGATCTAAACAAGGTAACTGAGCCAAAGGACCTAAACAAGGTAACCGCGCCAAAGGACCTAAACAGGGTAACCGAGCCAAAGGACCTAAACAGGGTAACTGAGCCAAAGGACCTAAACAGGGTAACCGAGCCAAAGTACCTAAACAAGGTAACTGAGCCAAAGGACCTAAACAGGGTAACCGAGCCAAAAGACCTAAACAGGGTAACCGAGCCAAAGGACCTAAACAAGGTAACCGAGCCAAAGGACCTAAACAAGGTAACCGAGCCAAAGGACCTAAACAAGGTAACCGAGCCAAAGGACCTAAACAGGGTAACCGAGCCAAAGGACCTAAACAGGGTAACCGAGCCAAAGGACCTAAACAGGGTAACCGAGCCAAAGGACCTAAACAGGGTAACCGAGCCAAAGGACCTAAACAGGGTAACCGAGCCAAAGGACCTAAACAAGGTAAGCAAGCCAAAGGATCTAAACCAGGTAACCGAGCCAAAGGACCTAAACAAGGTAACCGAGCCAAAGGACCTAAACAAGGTAACCGAGCCAAAGGACCTAAACAAGGTAACCGAGCCAAAGGACCTAAACAAGGTAACCGAACCAAAGGATCTAAACAAGGTAACCGAGCCAAAGACCTAAACAAGGTAACCGAGCCAAAGGACCTAAACAAGGTAACCGAGCCAAAGGACCTAAACAGGGTAACCGAGCCAAAGGACCTAAACAGGGTAACCGAGCCAAAGCACCTAAACAGGGTAACCGAGCCAAAGGGCCTAAACAAGATAACCGAGCCAAAGTACCTAAACAGGGTAACCGAGCCAAAGGACCTAAACAGGGTAACCGAGCCAAAGGACCTAAACAAGGTAACCGAGCCAAAGGACCTAAACAGGGTAACCAAGCCAAAGGACATAAACAAGGTAACCGAGCCAAAGGACCTAAAAAAGGTAACCGAGCCAAAGGACCTAAACAAGGTAACCGAGCCAAAGGACCTAAACAAGGTAACCGAGCCAAAGGGCCTAAACAAGGTAACCGAGCCAAAGGACCTAAACAAGGTAACCGAGCCAAAGGACCTAAACAAGGTAACCGAGCCAAAGGACCTAAACAGGGTAACCGAGCCAAAGGACCTAAACAGGGTAACCGAGCCAAAGGACCTAAACAGGGTAACCGAGCCAAAGGACCTAAATAAGGTAACCGAGCCAAAGGACCTAAACAGGCTAACCGAACCAAAGGACCTAAACAGGGTAACCGAGCCAAAGGGCCTAAACAGGGTAACCGAGCCAAAGGACGTAAACAGGGTAACCGAGCCAAAGGACCTAAACAAGGTAACCGAGCCAAAGGACCTAAACAGGGTAACCGAGCCAAAGGACCTAAACAGGGTAACCGAGCCAAAGGACCTAAACAAGGTAACCGAGCCAAAGGACCTAAACATGGTAACAAAGCCAAAGGACCTAAACAAGGTAACCGAGCCAAAGGACCTAAACAGGGTAACCGAGCCAAAGGACCTAAACAAGGAAACCGAGCCAAAGGACCTAAACAGGGTAACCGAGCCAAAGGACCTAAACAGGATAACCGAGCCAAAGGACCTAAATATGGTAACCGAGCCAAAGGACCTAAACAGGGTAACCGAGCCAAAGGGCCTAAACAAGGTAACAGAGCCAAAGGACCTAAACAAGGTAACCGCGCCAAAGGACCTAAACAGGGTTACCAAGCCAAAGAACCTAAACAGGGTAACCGAGCCAAAGGACCTAAACAGGGTAACCGAGCCAAAGGACCTAAACAGGGTAACCGAGCCAAAGGACCTAAACAGGGTAACCGAGCCAAAGGACCTAAACAGGGTAACCGAGCCAAAGGACCTAAACAGCGTAACCGAGCCAAAGGACCTAAACAAGGTAACCGAGCCAAAGGACCTAAACAAGGTAACCGAGCCAAAGGACCTAAACAGGGTAATCGAGCCAACGGACCTAAACAAGGTAACCGAGCCAAAGGACCTAAACAAGGTAACCGAGCCAAAGGACCTAAACAAGGTAACCGAGCCAAAGGACCTAAACAGGGTAACCGAGCCAAAGGACCTAAACAGGGTAACCGAGCCAAAGGACGTAAACAGGGTAACCGAGCCAAAAGACCTAAACAAGGTAACCGAGCCAAAGGACCTAAACAAGGTAACCGAGCCAAAGGACCTAAACAGGGTAACCGAGCCAAAGGACCTAAACAAGGTAACCGAGCCAAAGGACCTAAACAAGGTAACCGAGCCAAAGGACCTAAACAAGGTAACAGAGCCAAAGGACCTAACAGGATAACTGAACCAAAGGACCTAAACAGGATAACCGAGCCAAAGGACCTCAGCAGGGTAACCGAGCCAAAGGACCTAAACAGGGTAACCGAGCCAAAGGATCTAAACAAGGTAACCGAGCCAAAGGACCTAAACAAGGTAACCGCGCCAAAGGACCTAAACAGGGTAACCAAGCCAAAGGACCTAAACAGGGTAAACGAGCCAAAGGACCTAAACAAGGTAACCGAGCCAAAGGACCTAAACAGGGTAACTGAGCCAAAGGACCTAAACAGGGTAACCGAGCCAAAGGACCTAAACAAGGTAACCGAGCCAAAGGACCTAAACAGGGTAACCGAGCCAAAAGACCTAAACAGGGTAACCGAGCCAAAGGACCTAAACAAGGTAACCGAGCCAAAGGACCTAAACAGGGTAACCGAGCCAAAGGACCTAAACAGGGTAACCGAGCCAAAGGACCTAAACAAGGTAACAGAGCCAAAGGACCTAAACAAGGTAACCGCGCCAAAGAACTAAACCCGGTAACCAAGCCAAAGGACCTAAACAGGGTAACCGAGCCAAAGGACCTAAACAGGGTAACCGAGCCAAAGGACCTAAACAGGGTAACCGAGCCAAAGGACCTAAAGAAGGTAACCGAGCCAAAGGACCTAAACAGGGTAACCGAGCCAAAGGACCTAAACAGGGTAACCGAGCCAAAGGACCTAAACAAGGTAACCGCGCCAAAGGACCTAAACAGGATAACAGAGACAAAGGACCTAAACAAGGTAACCGAGACAAAGGACCTAAACAAGGTAACCGAGCCAAAGGACCTAAACAGGGTAACCGAGCCAAAGGACCTAAACAGGGTAACCGAGCCAAAGGACCTAAACAGGGTAACCGAGCCAAAGGACCTAAACAGGGTAACCGAGCCAAAGGACCTAAACAGGGTAACCGAGCCAAAGGACCTAAACAGGATAACCGAGCCAAAGAACCTAAACAGGGTAACCGAGCCAAAGGACCTAAACAGGGTAACCGAGCCAAAGGACCTAAACAGGGTAACCGAGCCAAAGGACCTAAACAGGGTAACCGAGCCAAAGGACCTAAACAGGGTAACCGAGCCAAAGGACCTAAACAAGGTAAGCGAGCCAAAGGATCTAAACCAGGTAACCGAGCCAAAGGACCTAAACAAGGTAACCGAGCCAAAGGACCTAAACAAGGTAACCGAGCCAAAGGACCTAAACAAGGTAACCGAGCCAAAGGACCTAAACAAGGTAACCGAACCAAAGGACCTAAACAAGGTAACCGAGCCAAAGACCTAAACAAGGTAACCGAGCCAAAGGACCTAAACAAGGTAACCGAGCCAAAGGACCTAAACAGGGTAACCGAGCCAAAGGACCTAAACAGGGTAACCGAGCCAAAGGACCTAAACAGGGTAACCGAGCCAAAGGGTCTAAACAGGGTAACCGAGCCAAAGGACCTAAACAAGGTAACCGAGCCAAAGGGCCTAAACAAGATAACCGAGCCAAAGTACCTAAACAGGGTAACCAAGCCAAAGGACCTAAACAGGGTAACCGAGCCAAAGGACCTAAACAAGGTAACCGAGCCAAAGGACCTAAACAGGGTAACCAAGCGAAAGGACATAAACAAGGTAACCGAGCCAAAGGACCTAAAAAAGGTAACCGAGCCAAAGGACCTAAACAAGGTAACCGAGCCAAAGGACCTAAACAAGGTAACTGAGCCAAAGGGCCTAAACAAGGTAACCGAGCCAAAGGACCTAAACAAGGTAACCGAGCCAAAGGACCTAAACAAGGTAACCGAGCCAAAGGACCTAAACAGGGTAACCGAGCCAAAGGACCTAAACAGGGTAACCGAGCCAAAGGACCTAAACAGGGTAACCGAGCCAAAGGACCTAAATAAGGTAACCGAGCCAAAGGACCTAAACAGGCTAACCGAACCAAAGGACCTAAACAGGGTAACCGAGCCAAAGGGCCTAAACAGGGTAACCGAGCCAAAGGACCTAAACAAGGTAACCGAGCCAAAGGACCTAAACAGGGTAACCAAGCCAAAGGACCTAAACAAGGTAACCGAGCCAAAGGACCTAAACATGGTAACAAAGCCAAAGGACCTAAACAGGGTAACCGAGCCAAAGGACCTAAACAGGGTAACCGAGCCAAAGGACCTAAACAAGGTAACCGATCCAAAGGACCTAAACAGGGTAACCGAGCCAAAGGACCTAAATATGGTAACCGAGCCAAAGGACCTAAACAGGGTAACAGAGCCAAAGGACCTAAACAAGGTAACCGTGCCAAAGGACCTAAACAGGGTTACCAAGCCAAAGAACCTAAACAGGGTAACCGAGCCAAAGGACCTAAACATGGTAACCGAGCCAAAGGACCTAAACAGGGTAACCGAGCCAAAGGACCTAAACAGCGTAACCGAGCCAAAGGACCTAAACAAGGTAACCGAGCCAAAGGACCTAAACAAGGTAACCGAGCCAAAGGACCTAAACAGGGTAACCGAGCCAACGGACCTAAACAGGGTAACCGAGCCAAAGGACCTAAACAAGGTAACCGAGACAAAGGACCTAAACAGCGTAACCGAGCCAAAGGACCTAAACAGGGTAACCGAGCCAAAGGACCTAAACAGGGTAACCGAGCCAAAGGACGTAAACAGGGTAACCGAGCCAAAAGACCTAAACAAGGTAACCGAGCCAAAGGACCTAAACAAGGTAACCGAGCCAAAGGACCTAAACAGGGTAACCGAGCCAAAGGACCTAAACAAGGTAACCGAGCCAAAGGACCTAAACAAGGTAACCGAGCCAAAGGACCTAAACAAGGTAACAGAGCCAAAGGACCTAACAGGATAACCGAACCAAAGGACCTAAACAGGATAACCGAGCCAAAGGACCTCAGCAGGGTAACCGAGCCAAAGGACCTAAACAGGGTAACCGAGCCAAAGGATCTAAACAAGGTAACCGAGCCAAAGGACCTAAACAAGGTAACCGCGCCAAAGGACCTAAACAGGGTAACCAAGCCAAAGGACCTAAACAGGGTAACCGAGCCAAAGGACCTAAACAAGGTAACCGAGCCAAAGGACCTAAACAGGGTAACTGAGCCAAAGGACCTAAACAAGGTAACCGAGCCAAAGGACCTAAACAAGGTAACCGAGCCAAAGGACCTAAACAGGGTAACCGAGCCAAAAGACCTAAACAGGGTAACCGAGCCAAAGGACCTAAACAGGGTAACCGAGCCAAAGGACCTAAACAAGGTAACCGAGCCAAAGGACCTAAACAGGGTAACCGAGCCAAAGGACCTAAACAAGGTAACAGAGCCAAAGGACCTAAACAAGGTAACCGCGCCAAAGAACTAAACCCGGTAACCAAGCCAAAGGACCTAAACAGGGTAACCGAGCCAAAGGACCTAAACAGGGTAACCGAGCCAAAGGACCTAAACAGGGTAACCGAGCCAAAGGACCTAAAGAAGGTAACCGAGCCAAAGGACCTAAACAGGGTAACCGAGCCAAAGGACCTAAACAGGGTAACCGAGCCAAAGGACCTAAACAAGGTAACCGCGCCAAAGGACCTAAACAGGATAACCGAGACAAAGGGCCTAAACAAGGTAACCGAGACAAAGGACCTAAACAAGTTAACCGAGCCAAAGGACCTAAGCATGGAAACCGAGCCAAAGGTCCTAAACAGGGTAACCGAGCCAAAGGACCTAAACAGGGTAACCGAGCCAAAGGACCTAAACAAGGTAACCGAGCCAAAGGGCCTAAACAGGGTAACCGAGCCAAAGGACCTAAACAGGTAACCGAGCCAAAGGACCTAAACAGGGTAACCGAGCCAAAGGACCTAAACAGGGTAACCGAGCCAAAGGACCTAAACAGGGTAACCGAGCCAAAGGACCTAAACAGGGTAACCGAGCCAAAGGACCTAAACAGGGTAACCGAGCCAAAGGACCTAAACAGGGTAACCGAGCCAAAGGACCTAAACAGGGTAACCGAGCCAAAGGACCTAAACAAGGTAAGCGAGCCAAAGGATCTAAACCAGGTAACCGAGCCAAAGGACCTAAACAAGGTAACCGAGCCAAAGGACCTAAACAAGGTAACCGAGCCAAAGGACCTAAACAAGGTAACCGAGCCAAAGGACCTAAACAAGGTAACCGAACCAAAGGACCTAAACAAGGTAACCGAGCCAAAGACCTAAACAAGGTAACCGAGCCAAAGGACCTAAACAAGGTAACCGAGCCAAAGGACCTAAACAGGGTAACCGAGCCAAAGGACCTAAACAGGGTAACCGAGCCAAAGGACCTAAACAGGGTAACCGAGCCAAAGGGCCTAAACAAGATAACCGAGCCAAAGTACCTAAACAGGGTAACCGAGCCAAAGGACCTAAACAGGGTAACCGAGCCAAAGGACCTAAACAAGGTAACCGAGCCAAAGGACCTAAACAGGGTAACCAAGCCAAAGGACATAAACAAGGTAACCGAGCCAAAGGACCTAAAAAAGGTAACCGAGCCAAAGGACCTAAACAAGGTAACCGAGCCAAAGGACCTAAACAAGGTAACCGAGCCAAAGGGCCTAAACAAGGTAACCGAGCCAAAGGACCTAAACAAGGTAACCGAGCCAAAGGACCTAAACAAGGTAACCGAGCCAAAGGACCTAAACAAGGTAACCGAGCCAAAGGACCTAAACAAGGTAACCGAACCAAAGGACCTAAACAAGGTAACCGAGCCAAAGACCTAAACAAGGTAACCGAGCCAAAGGACCTAAACAAGGTAACCGAGCCAAAGGACCTAAACAGGGTAACCGAGCCAAAGGACCTAAACAGGGTAACCGAGCCAAAGGACCTAAACAGGGTAACCGAGCCAAAGGGCCTAAACAGGGTAACCGAGCCAAAGGACCTAAACAGGGTAACCGAGCCAAAGGGCCTAAACAAGATAACTGAGCCAAAGTACCTAAACAGGGTAACCAAGCCAAAGGACCTAAACAGGGTAACCGAGCCAAAGGACCTAAACAAGGTAACCGAGCCAAAGGACCTAAACAGGGTAACCAAGCCAAAGGACATAAACAAGGTAACCGAGCCAAAGGACCTAAAAAAGGTAACCGAGCCAAAGGACCTAAACAAGGTAACCGAGCCAAAGGACCTAAACAAGGTAACTGAGCCAAAGGGCCTAAACAAGGTAACCGAGCCAAAGGACCTAAACAAGGTAACCGAGCCAAAGGACGTAAACAGGTTAACCGAGCCAAAAGACCTAAACAAGGTAACCGAGCCAAAGGACCTAAACAAGGTAACCGAGCCAAAGGACCTAAACAGGGTAACCGAGCCAAAGGACCTAAACAAGGTAACCGAGCCAAAGGACCTAAATAAGGTAACCGAGCCAAAGGACCTAAACAAGGTAACCGAGCCAAAGGACCTAAACAGGGTAACCGAGCCAACGGACCTAAACAGGGTAACCGAGCCAAAGGACCTAAACAAGGTAACCGAGCCAAAGGACCTAAACAAGGTAACCGAGCCAAAGGACCTAAACAGGGTAACCGAGCCAACGGACCTAAACAGGGTAACCGAGCCAAAGGACCTAAACAAGGTAACCGAGCCAAAGGACCTAAACAAGGTAACCGAGCCAAAGGACCTAAACAGGGAAACCGAGCCAAAGGACCTAAACAGGGTAACCGAGCCAAAGGACGTATACAAGGTAACCGAGCCAAAAGACCTAAACAAGGTAACCGAGCCAAAGGACCTAAGCAAGGTAACCGAGCCAAAGGACCTAAACAGGGTAACCGAGCCAAAGGACCTAAACAAGGTAACCGAGCCAAAGGACCTAAACAAGGTAACCGAGCCAAAGGACCTAAACAAGGTAACAGAGCCAAAGGACCTAACAGGATAACCGAACCAAAGGACCTAAACAGGGTAACCGAGCCAAAGGACGTAAACAGGGTAACCGAGCCAAAAGACCTAAACAAGGTAACCGAGCCAAAGGACCTAAACAAGGTAACCGAGCCAAAGGACCTAAACAGGGTAACCGAGCCAAAGGACCTAAACAAGGTAACCGAGGAAAGGACCTAAACAAGGTAACCGAGCCAAAGGACCTAAACAAGGTAACAGAGCCAAAGGACCTAACAGGATAACCGAACCAAAGGACCTAAACAGGATAACCGAGCCAAAGGACATCAGCAGGGTAACCGAGCCAAAGGACCTAAACAGGGTAACCGAGCCAAAGGATCTAAACAAGGTAACCGAGCCAAAGGACCTAAACAAGGTAACCGCGCCAAAGGACCTAAACAGGGTAACCAAGCCAAAGGACCTAAACAGGGTAACCGAGCCAAAGGACCTAAACAAGGTAACCGAGCCAAAGGACCTAAACAGGGTAACTGAGCCAAAGGACCTAAACAGGGTAACCGAGCCAAAGGACCTAAACAAGGTAACCGAGCCAAAGGACCTAAACAGGGTAACCGAGCCAAAAGACCTAAACAGGGTAACCGAGCCAAAGGACCTAAACAAGGTAACCGAGCCAAAGGACCTAAACAGGGTAACCGAGCCAAAGGACCTAAACAAGGTAACCGAGCCAAAGGACCTAAACAGGGTAACCGAGCCAAAGGACCTAAACAAGGTAACAGAGCCAAAGGACCTAAACAAGGTAACCGCGCCAAAGAACTAAACCCGGTAACCAAGCCAAAGGACCTAAACAGGGTAACCGAGCCAAAGGACCTAAACAGGGTAACCGAGCCAAAGGACCTAAACAGGGTAACCGAGCCAAAGGACCTAAAGAAGGTAACCGAGCCAAAGGACCTAAACAGGGTAACCGAGCCAAAGGACCTAAACAGGGTAACCGAGCCAAAGGACCTAAACAAGGTAACCGCGCCAAAGGACCTAAACAGGATAACCGAGACAAAGGACCTAAACAAGGTAACCGAGACACAGGACCTAAACAAGGTAACCGAGCCAAAGGACCTAAGCAGGGAAACCGAGCCAAAGGACCAAAACAGGGTAACCGAGCCAAAGGACCTAAACAGGGTAACCGAGCCAAAGGACCTAAACAAGGTAACCGAGCCAAAGGGCCTAAAAAGGGTAACCGAGCCAAAGGACCTAAACAGGGTAACCGAGCCAAAGGACCTAAACAGGGTAACCGAGCCAAAGGACCTAAACAGGGTAACCGAGCCAAAGGACCTAAACAGGGTAACCGAGCCAAAGGACCTAAACAGGGTAACCGAGCCAAAGGACCTAAACAGGGTAACCGAGCCAAAGGACCTAAACAGGGTAACCGAGCCAAAGGACCTAAACAGGGTAACCGAGCCAAAGGACCTAAACAGTGTAACCGAGCCAAAGGACCTAAACAGGGTAACCGAGCCAAAGGACCTAAACAGGTTAACCGAGCCAAAGGACCTAAACAGGGTAACCGAGCCAAAGGACCTAAACAAGGTAAGCGAGCCAAAGGATCTAAACCAGGTAACCGAGCCAAAGGACCTAAACAAGGTAACCGAGCCAAAGGACCTAAACAAGGTAACCGAGCCAAAGGAACTAAACAAGGTAACCGAGCCAAAGGACCTAAACAAGGTAACCGAACCAAAGGACCTAAACAAGGTAACCGAGCCAAAGACCTAAACAAGGTAACCGAGCCAAAGGATATAAACAAGGTAACCGAGCCAAAGGACCTAAACAGGGTAACCGAGCCAAAGGACCTAAACAGGGTAACCGAGCCAAAGGACCTAAACAGGGTAACCGAGCCAAAGGGCCTAAACAAGGTAACCGAGCCAAAGTACCTAAACAGGGTAACCGAGCCAAAGGACCTAAACAGGGTAACCGAGCCAAAGGACCTAAACAAGGTAACCGAGCCAAAGGACCTAAACAGGGTAACCAAGCCAAAGGACATAAACAAGGTAACCGAGCCAAAGGACCTAAACAGGGTAACCGAGCCAAAGGACCTAAACAGGGTAACCGAGCCAAAGGGCCTAAACAAGGTAGCAGAACCAAAGGACCTAAACAAGGTAACCGCGCCAAAGGACCTAAACAGGGTAACCAAGCCAAAGGACCTAAACAGTGTAACCGAGCCAAAGGACCTAAACAGGGTAACCGAGCCAAAGGACCTAAACAGGGTAACCGAGCCAAAGGACCTAAACAGGGTAACCGAGCCAAAGGACCTAAACAGGGTAACCGAGCCAAAGGACCTAAAACAGCGTAACCGAGCCAAAGGACCTAAACAAGGTAACCGAGCCAAAGGACCTAAACAAGGTAACCGAGCCAAAGGACCTAAACAGGGTAACCGAGCCAAAGGACCTAAACAGGGTAACCGAGCCAAAGGACCTAAACAGGGTAACCGAGCCAAAGGACCTAAACAGGGTAACCGAGCCAAAGGACCTAAACAAGGTAACCGAGCCAAAGGACCTAAACAAGGTAACCGAGCCAAAGGACCTAAACAGGGTAACCGAACCAAAGGACCTAAACAAGGGAACCGAGCCAAAGGACCTAAACAAGGTAACCGAGCCAAAGGACCTAAACAAGGTAACAGAGCCAAAGGACCTAAACAGGATAACCGAACCAAAGGACCTAAACAGGGTAACTGAGCCAAATGACCTCAGCAGGGTAACCGAGCCAAAGGACCTAAACAGGGTAACCGAGCCAAAGGATTTAAATAAGGTAACCGAGCCAAAGGACCTAAACAAGGTAACCGCGCCAAAGGACCTAAACAGGGTAACCAAGCCAAAGGACCTAAACAAGGTAACCGAGCCAAAGGACCTAAACAAGGTAACCGAGCCAAAGGACCTAAATAGGGTAACCGAGCCAAAGGACCTAAACAGGGTAACCGAGCCAAAGGACCTAAACAAGGTAACCGAGCCAAAGGACCTAAATAGGGTAACCAAGCCAAAGGACCTAAACAGGGAAACCGAGCCAAAGGACCTAAACAAGGTAACCGAGCCAAAGGACCTAAACAAGGTAACCGAGCCAAAGGACCTAAACAGGGTAACCGAGCCAAAGGACCTAAACAGGGTAACCGAGCCAAAGGATCTAAACAGGGTAATCGAGCCAAAGGACCTAAACAGGGCAACCGAGCCAAAGGACCTAAACAGGGTAACCGAGCCAAAGGACCTAAACAGGGTAACCGAGCCAAAGGGCCTAAACAGGGTAACCGAGCCAAAGGACCTAAACAGGGTACCCGAGCCAAAGGACCTAAACAGGGTAACCGAGCCAAAGGACCTAAACAGGGTAACCGAGCCAAAGGACCTAAGCAGGGTAACCGAGCCAAAGGACCTAAACAAGGTAACCGAGCCAAAGGACCTAAACAAGGTAACCGAGCCAAAGGACCTAAACAGGGTAACCGAGCCAAAGGAACTAAACAAGGTAACCGAGCCAAAGGACCTAAACAGGGTAACCAAGCCAAAGGATCTAAACAGGATAACCGAACCAAAGGACCTTAACAGGGTAACCGAGTCAAAGGACCTAAACAAGGTAACCGAGCCAAAGGATCTAAACAGGGTAACCGAGCAAAGGACCTAAACAGGATAACCGAGCCAAAGGACCTAAACAGGGTAACCGAGCCAAAGGACCTAAACAGGGTAACCGAGCCAAAGGACCTAAACATGGTAACCGAGCCAAAGGACCTAAACAGGGTAACAGAGCCAAAGGACCTAAACAGGGTAACCGAGCCAAAGGACCTAAACAAGGTAAGCGAGCCAAAGGACCTAAACCAGGTAACCGACCCAAACGACCTAAACAAGGTAACCGAGCCAAAGGACCTAAGCAAGGTAACCGAGCCAAAGGACCTAAACAAGGTAACCGAACCAAAGGACCTAAACAAGGTAACCGAGCCAAAGACCTAAACAAGGTAACCGAGCCAAAGGACCTAAACAAGGTAACCGAGCCAAAGGACCTAAACAGGGTAACCGAGCCAAAGGACCTAAACAGGGTAACCGAGCAAAAGGATCTAAACAGGGTTACCGAGCCAAAGGGCCTAAACAAGATAACCGAGCCAAAGTACCTAAACAGGGTAACCGAGCCAAAGGACCTAAACAGGGTAACCGAGCCAAAGGACCTAAACAAGGTAACCGAGCCAAAGGACCTAAACAGGGTAACCAAGCCAAAGGACCTAAACAAGGTAACCGAGCCAAAGGACCTAAAAAAGGTAACCGAGCCAAAGGACCTAAACAAGGTAACCGAGCCAAAGGACCTAAACAAGGTAACCGGGCCAAAGGACCTAAACAAGGTAACCGAGCCAAAGGACCTAAACTAGGTAACCGAGCCAAAGGACCTAAACAAGGTAACCGAGCCAAAGGACCTAAACAGGGTAACCGAGCCAAAGGACCTAAACAGGGTAACCGAGCCAAAGGACCTAAACAGGGTAACCGAGCCAAAGGACCTAAACAAGGTAACCGAGCCAAAGGACCTAAACAGGCTAACCGAACCAAAGGACCTAAACAGGGTAACCGAGCCAAAGGGCCTAAACAGGGTAACCGAGCCAAAGGACCTAAACAGGATAACCGAGCCAAAGGACCTAAACAAGGTAACCGAGCCAAAGGACCTAAACAGGGTAACCGAGCCAAAGGACCTAAACAAGGTAACCGAGCCAAAGGACCTAAACAGGGTAACCAAGCCAAAGGACCTAAACAGGGTAACCAAGCCAAAGGACCTAAACAGGGTAACCGAGCCAAAGGACCTAAACAGGGTAACCGAGCCAAAGGACCTAAACAGGGTAACCGAGCCAAAGGACCTAAACAGGGTAACCGAGCCAAAGGACCTAAACAGGGTAACCGAGCCAAAGGATCTAAAACAGCGTAACCGAGCCAAAGGACCTAAACAAGGTAATCGAGCCAAAGGACCTAAACAAGGTAACCGAGCCAAAGGACCTAAACAGGGTAACCGAGCCAAAGGACCTAAACAGGGTAACCGAGCCAAAGGACCTAAACAGGGTAACCGAGCCAAAGGACCTAAACAGGGTAACCGAGCCAAAGGACCTAAACAAGGTAACCGAGCCAAAGGACCTAAACAGGGTAACCGAGCCAAAGGACCTAAACAAGGGAACCGAGCCAAAGGACCTAAACAAGGTAACCGAGCCAAAGGACCTAAACAGGATAACCGAACCAAAGGACCTAAACAGGGTAACCGAGCCAAAGGACCTCAGCAGGGTAACCGAGCCAAAGGACCTAAACAGGGTAACCGAGCCAAAGGGTTTAAACAAGGTAACCGAGCCAAAGGACCTAAACAAGGTAACCGCGCCAAAGGACCTAAACAGGGTAACCAAGCCAAAGGACCTAAACAGGGTAACCGAGCCAAAGGACCTAAACAAGGTAACCGAGCCAAAGGACCTAAACAGGGTAACCGAGCCAAAGGACCTAAACAGGGTAACCGAGCCAAAGGACCTAAACAAGGTAACCGAGCCAAAGGACCTAAATAGGGTAACCGAGCCAAAGGACCTAAACAGGGTAACCGAGCCAAAGGACCTAAACAAGGGTAACCGAGCCAAAGGACCTAAACAAGGTAACCGAGCCAAAGGACCTAAACAAGGTAACCGAGCCAAAGGACCTAAAAAAGGTAACCGAGCCAAAGGACCTAAACAAGGTAACCGAGCCAAAGGACCTAAACAAGGTAACCGGGCCAAAGGACCTAAACAAGGTAACCGAGCCAAAGGACCTAAACAAGGTAACCGAGCCAAAGGACCTAAACAAGGTAACCGTGCCAAAGGACCTAAACAGGGTAACCGAGCCAAAGGACCTAAACAGGGTAACCGAGCCAAAGGACCTAAACAGAGTAACCGAGCCAAAGGACCTAAACAAGGTAACCGAGCCAAAGGACCTAAACAGGCTAACCGAACCAAAGGACCTAAACAGGGTAACCGAGCCAAAGGGCCTAAACAGGGTAACCGAGCCAAAGGACCTAAACAGGGTAACCGAGCCAAAGGAACTAAACAAGGTAACCGAGCCAAAGGACCTAAACAGGGTAACCGAGCCAAAGGACCTAAACAGGGTAACCGAGCCAAAGGACCTAAACAAGGTAACCGAGCCAAAGGACCTAAACAGGGTAACCGAGCCAAAGGACCTAAACAAGGTAACAGAGCCAAAGGACCTAAACAGGGTAACCGAGCCAAAGGACCTAAACAGGGTAACCGAGCCATAGGACCTAAACAAGTTAACCGAGCCAAAGGACCTAAACAGGGTAACCGAGCCAAAGGACCTAAACAGGGTAACCGAGCCAAAGGACCTAAACAGGGTAACCGAGCCAAAGGACCTAAACAGGGTAACCGAGCCAAAGGGCCTAAACAAGGTAGCAGAACCAAAGGACCTAAACAAGGTAACCGCGCCAAAGGACCTAAACAGGGTAACCAAGCCAAAGGACCTAAACAGTGTAACCGAGCCAAAGGACCTAAACAGGGTAACCGAGCCAAAGGACCTAAACAGGGTAACCGAGCCAAAGGACCTAAACAGGGTAACCGAGCCAAAGGACCTAAACAGGGTAACCGAGCCAAAGGACCTAAAACAGCGTAACCGAGCCAAAGGACCTAAACAAGGTAACCGAGCCAAAGGACCTAAACAAGGTAACCGAGCCAAAGGACCTAAACAGGGTAACCGAGCCAAAGGACCTAAACAGGGTAACCGAGCCAAAGGACCTAAACAGGGTAACCGAGCCAAAGGACCTAAACAGGGTAACCGAGCCAAAGGACCTAAACAAGGTAACCGAGCCAAAGGACCTAAACAAGGTAACCGAGCCAAAGGACCTAAACAGGGTAACCGAACCAAAGGACCTAAACAAGGGAACCGAGCCAAAGGACCTAAACAAGGTAACCGAGCCAAAGGACCTAAGCAAGGTAACAGAGCCAAAGGACCTAAACAGGATAACCGAACCAAAGGACCTAAACAGGGTAACCGAGCCAAATGACCTCAGCAGGGTAACCGAGCCAAAGGACCTAAACAGGGTAACCGAGCCAAAGGATTTAAATAAGGTAACCGAGCCAAAGGACCTAAACAAGGTAACCGCGCCAAAGGACCTAAACAGGGTAACCAAGCCAAAGGACCTAAACAAGGTAACCGAGCCAAAGGACCTAAACAAGGTAACCGAGCCAAGGGACCTAAACAGGGTAACCGAGCCAAAGGACCTAAACAGGTTAACCGAGCCAAAGGACCTAAACAAGGTAACCGAGCCAAAGGACCTAAATAGGGTAACCGAGCCAAAGGACCTAAACAGGGTAACCGAGCCAAAGGACCTAAACAAGGTAACCGAGCCAAAGGACCTAAACAAGGTAACCGAGCCAAAGGACCTAAACAGGGTAACCGAGCCAAAGGACCTAAACAGGGTAACCGAGCCAAAGGATCTAAACAGGGTAATCGAGCCAAAGGACCTAAACAGGGCAACCGAGCCAAAGGACCTAAACAGGGTAACCGAGCCAAAGGACCTAAACAGGGTAACCGAGCCAAAGGGCCTAAACAGGGTAACCGAGCCAAAGGACCTAAACAGGGTACCCGAGCCAAAGGACCTAAACAGGGTAACCGAGCCAAAGGACCTAAACAGGGTAACCGAGCCAAAGGACCTAAGCAGGGTAACCGAGCCAAAGGACCTAAACAAGGTAACCGAGCCAAAGGACCTAAACAAGGTAACCGAGCCAAAGGACCTAAACAGGGTAACCGAGCCAAAGGACCTAAACAAGGTAACCGAGCCAAAGGACCTAAACAAGGTAACAGAGGCAAAGGACCTAAACAAGGTAACCGAGCCAAAGGACCTAAACAGGGTGACCGAGCCAAAGGACCTAAACATGGTAACCGAGCCAAAGGACCTAAACAGGGTAACCGAGCCAAAGGACCTAAACAAGGTAACCGAGCCAAAGGACCTAAACAAGGTAACCGAGCCAAAGGACCTAAACAGGGTAACCGAGCCAAAGGACCTAAAGAAGGTAACCGAGCCAAAGGACCTAAACAGGGTAACCGAGCCAAAGGACCTAAACAGGGTAACCGAGCCAAAGGACCTAAACAAGGTAACCGAGCCAAAGGACCTCAGCAGGGTAACCGAGCCAAAGGACCTAAACAGGGTAACCGAGCCAAAGGACCTAAACAAGGTAACCGAGCCAAAGGACCTAAACAAGGTAACCGAGCCAAAGGACCTAAACAAGGTAACCGAGCCAAAGGACCTAAACAGGGTAACCGAGCCAAAGGACCTAAGCAAGGTAACCGAGCCAAAGGACCTAAACAAGGTAA
Organism: Bathymodiolus brooksi; assembly: GCA_963680875.1. Classification (NCBI taxonomy): domain Eukaryota; kingdom Metazoa; phylum Mollusca; class Bivalvia; order Mytilida; family Modiolidae; genus Bathymodiolus; species Bathymodiolus brooksi. Next base: position 82,590,001 of record OY804576.1, on the reverse strand, counting down.
CCGAGCCAAAGGACCTAAACAGGGTAACCGAGCCAAAGGACCTAAACAGGGTAACCGAGCCAAAGGACCTAAACAGGGTAACCGAGCCAAAGGACCTAAACAAGGTAACCGAGCCAAAGGGCCTAAACAAGGTAACCGAGCCAAAGGACCTAAACAGGGTAACCGAGCCAAAGGACCTAAACAGGGTAACCGAGCCAAAGGACCTAAACAAGGTAACCGAGCCAAAGGACCTAAACAAGGTAACCGAGCCAAAGGACCTAAACAGGGTAACCGAGCCAAAGGACCTAAACAAGGTAACCGAGCCAAAGGACCTAAACAGGATAACCGAGCCAAAGGACCTAAACAAGGTAACCGAGCCAAACGACCTAAACAGGGTAACCGAGCCAAAGGACCTAAACAGGGTAACCGAGCCAAAGGACCTAAACAAGGTAACCGAGCCAAAGGACCTAAACAGGGTAACCGAGCCAAAGGACCTAAACAGGGTAACCGAGCCAAAGGACCTAAACAAGGTAACCGAGCCAAAGGACCTCAGCAGGGTAACCGAGCCAAAGGACCTAAACAGGGTAACCGAGCCAAAGGACCTAAACAAGGTAACCGAGCCAAAGGACCTAAACAAGGTAACCGAGCCAAAGGACCTAAACAGGGTAACCGAGCCAAAGGACCTAAGCAAGGTAACCGAGCCAAAGGACCTAAACAAGGTAACCGAGCCAAAGGACCTAAACAGGGTAACCGAGCCAAAGGACCTAAACAGGGTAACCGAGCCAAAGGACCTAAACAGGGTAACCGAGCCAAAGGACCTAAACAAGGTAACCGAGCCAAAGGGCCTAAACAAGGTAACCGAGCCAAAGGACCTAAACAGGGTAACCGAGCCAAAGGACCTAAACAGGGTAACCGAGCCAAAGGACCTAAACAAGGTAACCGAGCCAAAGGACCTAAACAGGGTAACCGAGCCAAAGGACCTAAACAAGGTAATCGAGCCAAAGGACCTCAGCAGGGTAACCGAAAATCGGATAAGGTCAGCTATGACCGAGGGGGGAGCCTTAGTACAAATAATGTTTACAATACTTAGGAACTATAAATTTCAATAATAAAACTTGTTCATGTCAATGTTGAAACACTGACAGTTGAACGGATGATACCATCTGGGAATAATAGTCAAACAACAGCAATATCGAGCTATTGACAGTAATAAAAACGTAGATATCTTATGTAGTGTACATGGTGCGTTCCTGGAATAACTATTGAATATTTCAAAATTATATTATATGAAGTATCAGTTGTTCGTATGCAGAAATTTCTTTTTATTATCATTTTATTTGCTAAAATGAACATGGATGCAAACTGCCAGACATGGATCCTTCATTGTACAGATCTAATTGAGCGGCAATTTATCAACGTAGAAAACTAATAATTATGTCCAACAGTTCAACCGTAATGCAATTCCATGCACAGTGCATTAGACATTATGAATTGTTAAATTAACATATCATTCAATAAAATTAATGAAATTTACATAATAAACAAATAATGTAGTCATTGCTGTCCTATTGCAAATTTATAACTAATTAACTCTCTTATCTACCATAATAAATCCAATTGTCAAGATCTATAGTTTTTTGTAAAGTTAGACTGAAAATCTGATTTTGTAAAGAAAACACAATATAAATGCCATAAAAATTCCCTATTTTCCAACTGTTCGATCTTGCTTCAACTTAGGAAATGTGTAGGATAACAGAGGCAATGCTTGTTTGGGTGATTTAAAAAAAAATGAAAAAAAAATAAAAAAAACTTTCATGGAACCTTTAGTTGATATTTGGTCCTTATTTATTGTGTTCATATGTTCATATTATTATCTGAAATTGGAATGGTTTAGTTTTAAACAAATAAAATGAAAAATAAAAAATACCATACTGTTGGAGCAGTTAAAAAAATCCAATTGAAACATCGTAAGGGGCAACATCGATACAGTTCCATAAAGGCTCATGAACATGATCTGCTTGCTTTCATGGTTTGGTAAAGACACTTCAATAAAAAGTATGAAAGATCGATTTAGAAGGAACAACACAAAAATAGCAGTCCAGACAGACGAAACAATACCACTGAAATATAAAATAAAGCATAAATTTTCAAACAATAGATTGGACCAAAATAAACAGGAATTAATTATCTGCTAAACAAGAACCATTGACGCATATACTAATTAATCCACCCAAGCATATCAAGATATTGGTTTAGCTGTTAATAATGTTAATTAAGTAGAGCCTAATTGTTTTATTCTTTACTGTGTACAATTTATATACCATATATTGCTTTAAAACTGAAATACTCGCGAAAGAAAATAGTTAATAGACTGAGATTATTAACATTTTTTTCTTTTTTACAACATAGGTTTGTTTGGTTTTTTTATTTATTTTTTAGATGTAAAAATGTTTCAAATATGACACCACCAGTATATTAACACGACGCGTACGTGTACCACTAGTTCTACAGGAACTGCTTATCATCTGGAGCACATGCGTTCACCCCCATTTTTAATGGGGTTCATTGTTGCTCGATATTTAGTTTTCTGTGTGGTGTTTTGTAGATCGTTGTTTGTCCTTTTATCCTTTATCTTTTAGCCATTGTGTTGTCTGTCCTTCTTCGATTTACGAATTGATTACAACTAGAACAACTTCAAAAACGTTAGAGAAAACCGAAGCGGCAGTCAAGAATGGATAATTTAGAAACAGTGGCAACATTGGTCGCAAGACACAGAACGAAGACAGACCAAGCAAAACATACAACACAGAAAACTACAAAGGTGAGCAACACGTATCCCACCATAAATGGAGGGTAAACAGTTCCTGTTTCTTATAAGACACCCGCCGTATTACTCATAGTCATGTTCGCTAAAAATAAATCAATTTACGTAAATCAAAAGATCCATTGCCATTTGAGAAATTAGTCTTTCGCATCGGTCAACCAATTCGTGATGACGATCCTAAAAAAATTGTATTGGATTTTCTTGTTTTAACTTAATCATTCCAAGGACCAGTTTTAGCGTAAACACAGACTCATTATAAATTTATTGACTTAATCCCCCCTTCTTCTGTTTGAATAAATAGAAGCTGCATATCGTATTCCAGAGAGCAAAAACGTTATATATATTTATATCAGATTCCAGACAGCAAAAACCTAACCTATAATTACATCGTATTCCAGACAGCAAAAGCCTTTCATACTGTTAAATGTTTAAGTCGGATTGTAAAATTTCAAAGACAAAATTAATAAAATTAAGATTTTTAAGAATTATATGGGTGTAATGACCTTTTATTGCTTCCGTAATAAGTATCCAGAGAAGTCTGGGTATTAATGGTATTTTGTTGGTGTTTATTATTCAATCCTCAATGTTCAAAACTCCAAAACGTGATGGTTCATGTCATTGGTTCCATTTCATTATATATATAGCAACTTCTGTGTCACTAAGACTAGATATATAACAAGACAAGTATGCATATATTCCAAGATTATGACCCAGTTATAGGCGAGGATTGGCATTTCAATCAAACTTGCATGACCGCATCATTTCATTAAGAGGGGAGGTTTGGGTCCATTAAACTAGTTTTAACAGACACAACTAAAATCTAGAATTAAAAAATTGATTCAGCGTTGCTTCTCAAAGAAGAACGGAGAACAAAAGCCATTCAAAATTTAATAATAAAATATAAACTGGATGAGATCATTCAAATGTTAGATCTTTTTGATCGGCAACATGTTTGTCCAGTTTTGTGGAGGAGTGATGGAACAGACGATTTGCATTTCAATAGGTGCAAATTGTGTTACGCCATTAACCGATTTATTTCTACACGCTCATAAGAAGAGTTTGAAGATACCAAAGTGGTAATCAGAATCCGTAAATCGAAGGACAGACAACACAATGGCCAAACCAAAGGAAAAGGCAGACTACCTCCAATGGCTTCTAAAGAATAAAGTGTTTTTTTAAGAACTATGATTTCAGTATTCACTAAAACAAATGATGTTCTGTCACTGAACAATTTTCGATTCAGTGATTATTTGCATCTCATCTATCCAAATGAACTTGAAGCAAAGGATACTACTGTACTCAAAAGTCTGCTTCTTACCTTGACCTTCACATTGTAATCGAGAACGAGCGAGTTTAGGAATAAAACTCCGATAAATGTGATGACTTCTCTTTTCCAATATTCTACTTCCCTTTCATCAATAGCAACATTCCAGCATCACCTGGTATGAAGTTTACATTTCTCAACGTTATTCTAGAGCGTGTACACAGTACAGTGATATACTGGACAGAGCTCAGCTGCTGACGCAAAAGCTACTCAAACAAGACTACGCTGTTCCTAGGTTGAAGTAACCGCAACAAAAATTCTACGGTCGACGTCAAGATCTGGTTGACAGTTACGAAATATCAATATCTCAAATGACAATGGATCTTTTCCTTTTTACGTAATGGTTTTTCTTCTATCACTGACAAGACTTTTATCAGACTTGACTATATACATGTATATGAGTAACGCAGAGTGTGTTTTACAGAAAGCAGGAACTACTTACCCTTCGAGAGCTTCTGTGTTTACCCCCGGTTTTGGTGTGGTTCGTGTTGCTCATCTTTTTAGTATTCTGTTGTGTTTTGCTTTGTTTTGCTTCTTTTTTTTTTCTTTTTTTTTCTTGTGTGTTTTTTTTTTTTTTTTTTTTTTTTTTTTGTCTGTTTCCTGTGTCCTGTATGCCCAGTGTTACCAGTAGATCTGGATTGTCCATTGTCGATTGTCCCTTCGGTTTTTTCTAACGTTTATTAACCTTTCATTTGCTTACTATGCATTTTTTCTATATATATTTAAACAGAACATTTCTAAGAACTCAATTTCCTGAGTTTTTTGTCTTTGTTCAAATATTAACTATGTTAATGGCTTATATGAAGAGTTGTGTCTATATTTTCATTTCCATCTCTATTTGATTTCATCACTCTACACGTGTTTCAAGATTGTACTAATTGAAAATGTTTTGAAATTGAAGAACATCAAAGACCATCTCTTGTTCAAGTGCCAGACACTACAAGAATAATAGACAAGCAATGGGCGTGAGATTCATTACCGATTCTAATAAATGTCATTGGCTATTGTTGTTTCAAGTTGATTGAATATCTATGGTTTCGAGTATTTTCAATCATCTTACCGTAAACAATATATAGGTTACACACTTTTCACAGGATATAAATTTAATCAAGAACAATTTCAAAACTCGTGGTACACGTGCCAAAATAATTGTTTCTGTTTTGCCGCTCTTTTGATTTGCAGTGCATGAAAATTATCATTTATTGACATGCATATTTTTTGCAGTAAAGAAAAGCATCTCAATCAATGCTGTTGTATGTTGATTTTTGTATGATGTAGTGAGTGACTGATTATTGATTAATGCCAAATAGGCAATTTTCCAGCTATGACATGGCGATACCAAGCTGCATTGGATAAGATGATGAACTAGTTATATAGATCAACACGCTTTTCGGTTGGATTTTTATAGTGGTAGATCACTGAAACAACAGTCCGTGGGTAGATATTTCGCTCCATTTGGAAACATTAACTAAGCTCAAGCTAGCGACCACTAACGTAGAAACCAATAAGGCGATATGTCTCATTATTCTGATTCTGAGTCAACCTGTCTTTGCTCTTACTCCTTAATGCTGCGTGCTAAGCGGAGAAACAACAAATACTAATGTTTAGTCCTTGGGTTGACACGACTGGGGACCGAAACAGGATCTACAGCACTCGAGGCGAATACGCTAACCTTTACACCGCCGATGCGGTTTGTAAGATGTATCTAATCGTGTTTATGAAACACCCCTTGTCCTAACCGTCCTCAAACTAAATTTGTAATCACACAAAAAATGACCATCACGATAAAACTGAAATATTTAACCCTTAACCCTTAATCACAATAATTGTATGTACATCAGTGTGAATCACATGTACATTAATTAGTTTTCATTTAATTGTAAATATGTCCACGCAAGCAACGGTATATAATCATTAAGATCTTTGATGGAATAATGGAAAATTGCAAAAGCTGAGAAGAAGAATGTAATGTTTGACAATGTGAATCTAACAGAATGAATGCATGTTATAAAAAGAAAGTTCAAACAATAATGGTCAACAATTCCACCAATATCACCTCTCATCTGCAGAATGAATGCATGTTATAAAAAGAAAGTTCAAACAATAATGGTCAACAATTCCACCAATATCACCTCTCATCTGCAGAATGAATGCATGTTATAAAAAGAAAGTTCAAACAATAATGGTCAACAATTCCACCAATATCACCTCTCATCTGCAGAATGAATGCATGTTATAAAAAGAAAGTTCAAACAATAATGGTCAACAATTCCACCAATATCACCTCTCATCTGCAGAATGAATGCATGTTATAAAAAGAAAGTTCAAACAATAATGGTCAACAATTCCACCAATATCACCTCTCATCTGCAGAATGAATGCATGTTATAAAAAGAAAGTTCAAACAATAATGGTCAACAATTCCACCAATATCACCTCTCATCTGCAGAATGAATGCATGTTATAAAAAGAAAGTTCAAACAATAATGGTCAACAATTCCAGCAATATCACCTCTCACCTGCAGAATGAATGCATGTTATAAAAAGAAAGTTCAAACAATAATGGTCAACAATTCCACCAATATCACCTCTCATCTTAACTCACTGAACACCAAACAAATATTTAGATATCAAATTTAAGGAATAACCTTCATCAGGTACGATCAAAACCAAAATGTTTGAAAGCCAAATAATTTTTTTTTTAAATCATTGGGAGCAAGAAAACTATTGAGCCTAAACAGAATAGCCAAAATGTACTACGGTCATCTATGCCTGAGGTATGAACACCTTAATTTTCATAATAATGATTACATGATTTAGGAACTGTAAATTTCAATAATAAATATATCTAATAAACCATGTCAGTGCCGAAACACGGACTACTGGCCGGATGATCGTAGTCTAAAAATCCACCCAGTGATAGTAATAAAAACATAATAAGAGTACGTATCTACGAGGATAGGTATTCTGTTGGATAGATCTGACATACATATCCATAAAGTTTAAAGACTCATACATTTGTAAACATAAACATATAATTCTGAAGAGGACAATAATAAATACAGCATTAAGTTATTCTCATTTGTATCTCTGTTTAAATTCAGCACATCAAGAAGTTGACAAATGGTTGATAAAATCTCTTTATTTTCATTACTTATTAACTGATAATTGTACTGGTGTAAACAAAGAAAATGAGTTTCTAACAAATAAGAGTATGGGGGTTTCTGTGCGAACAAAAAAAAAATGATTCTCTTTCCAATATACTGGGTTGAAAATCATTTATGAAACCTTTCCAAACGAACGCATCGCAGATCACATCAGAACGATGTTTGTATATTTTCGTTAAAATTGATAAGAGTTATCTATCTTTCTTCAGATTTGATCTCACTTACTTTATTTCTGCAAGAGCCGACGTATATTTAATGTCTTTTTCCCATGTCAAGGGGAAAGACCTTCTTATAATTCATATTATTGTAGATATTTAATTTATACAAGAGTATACAATAATTCAACCTTCTGTCCACAATGTTTGAACTAAAGTCCCCGCTCAGGCGATGTATACTCGATACAACTTTGTCAGTGACTTACGGAAGGCCGGTGGATTTCTCCGTTTATTCCGGTTTCCTCCACCAATCAAACTGACCACGCCACGATATAACTGAAACATTGTTGAAAGTGGTGTTAAATACCATAAACCTAAACCTGAACTAAAGTCACCAAGTTTGGCGCAAAAGTAAAATCTCTCACTTGTTCTCCTTTACTGAAATGTACGGCATAACATGTTAGTAAAGGAGAGAAAGTGAGAGATATGACTTTTATTATATCGGATTTCCTTCTTTACTAAAATGACCGCCATGATACAACTGAAATAATGTTAAAAGTGGTGTTAAACCCCTATAGAAAAATAACCATAATCCTTAAATAACTTTTTACTTGTAATAGTTCAGCTTGTTTTATCAAAATTAAACTTTCATTAATTTTAGTCTTATTTTTTGCAGCACTTTTCTATCAGTATTTCTTTTCTTAGCAAATGTTTCAGAAACTGTATTTAGTCAAAAGGAATGTTGTTTGTCATATTGTGACTTGCATTGCTTTTTGGAAATTATGGCTTGGACTAAAATGTCTTTTTCCATCACCAAATAAACTGCAATACAGTAAAATCTCTAAATTGACATCCTTGAGACCAACATTTTTTAGTAGAAGCGAATCAGAGCAGATTATTTAGTTCTTTGTTTATATCTGTATTGGCATTCCAGATCCAATTATTAGAGAGGGGATATGGGATCCCATTAATCAGTTTAATGCCACTAAATTGTTGTGCCTGTCCCAAGGCAGGACCTGGATTTCCACGGCCATAATGTCATGGTATTTCTTGTGTTCAATTGTTTGAGGTGAGATGGGGTTGTTCGTTTTGTTGATATTGGTGGAATTGTTAACCATTATTAGCCGACTTTTTGTTAAAATTTCCTCGTTTTTTCCACTTTCATTTAGAATGAGTGATTATTGTTTAACACCAAATGAGCAATTTTTCAGCCATAACATGGCAAGAACAAGTTCCATTTTGATAAAATGATGATTATGACCATGTCTGCTTTGTATTAGACCAACATGCTGAGTTGAAATTTTATAGTACTAGCTCTCTGAAACAGAAACAACAGTCCACAGGTAGACATGTCGCTCCACTCAGACACATTATACTGATTCCACAGAAACAACAGTCCACAGGTAGACATGTCGCTCCACTCAGACACATTATACTGATTTCGAGCCAACCAGTCTTTGCTCCAAGTGCTGCATACTTAGCAGAGAAGACACAAATACCAATTTTATAGTCTTTAGTTTTTTTTCCGGACTGGGGTTTAAACCCACAATCTACCACACTCGTGATCAGCAAGCAAACCATTACACCATCAAGTGGTCTCTTTCAATAAGAAAAATAGAAATACATGTAATTTGGAACAGCTATGGAACTGAAAATATTTCTCTATATTTATTTAAGCAGTGATTGGGAAAGGCAGGGGCCATGGGCCATTTGATACATACAGTTTTGTAATTCTGTGTAGATGCCCCATACAAAAATTAAAAGGCCCATAAAATATTTTAGTTTTTACAAAGACTACACTGAAATGGCCCATTAAATGTTGTGATGATGGGGCCGCAATGGCCCATAATCATTTCCTCTTTCCTGATCACTGTTTAAGTATCTCTTAAACATTTCTCATAATGATTAATTAACTCAACTGATACTGGTCCAGACTTTTACTTCATAACAGGAGTAAAAAATGCATTATATATAAATAAGTCTATGTACAAATGTATAATCTTCATTTTAACATTTGATATGCTGTCTTTTAATACATGTCAACTAGAGTGGAATGTCAAAGCTGACTTTTCTTTGATAACAATCACAATAAGATGTATAATTCAATTTGTTTTAGGGCAACAAGTCAAAGAGATTGTCTAATCGTCTTCCTCTTCTTCTTCTTCTGCTTCTTCCATTTCTTCAGGTTCAATTGCATCTTGTTGAGCTTTACGCATCTGTCTCTCTTCATCGACTGATGGATCTTCAATTTCTGTGATTTCGGCACCACTTGGGAATTCTTCTCTGATAGGTGCTGTTTCTGGTGGGCTATAATTGTCTTTAGAGTATTTATGACCAGTTCCAATGTAAACATTTTCAAATTTCCTGCAAAAAATAGATAAAATATTAGAAAAAATGTATTTCATGTTTTTTTTCTCAAAAATATAATCTGCAATAGAAATTTAAATTCATACATGTGCTTTAATTTTTGTATGCAAAATTTACCTCAAATATTAACTTTTTTTAAGATTTTTCTTAAAATAAGGAGAGATAGCATGCATTGGTACTTACTTCTCTGCAGCAAAAGCATATGCTCCTGGCCATAGATTAGACCTCATTATTGAACAGGCATACTGTGGGATTAGATTGTATGAGAGTTTGGGTGTCCATGGAGGCATGTCTCCAATCTCGGCATCCTCAGACAAAGGAGTCAGTAGCTCTGGTCCCCTTTCTGGTTCAGGTTCATCTGGTTCCTCTCTCTCCTCTTCTTCATCCTCCTCCTCAAACTCATCCTGGTCTGGTTTGGCAGGTGGGAACCAGACACATCGTCCCTAAAGGAGAATAAATAAATCATATATATGTAGCATTTAAACAATGGGGTTATCATTCATTCTATAATACATAAGTATTTCAGAGCTTAACTGTAACAACTTGTATTTTATTTGTCATGTTTTTGCTACTAATTTTATTCCAAAGCACAATCTTAATTGGTTTGAAAATTAACAGAGCAAAAGTACTCTTGTCTGAAATCTTAGAAATTATTTTCCATAGTGGTAACTATAAAAATGATAAATGAGAAATTAATTAAATAGCAAATAGGTTATGGCACTGAGGGTCATATTGCAGTATATGGACCAGTCCGTCACCAAAAAAATATTATATGGACCGAAGCTTCTGAGGTCCATATAATATTTTTTTGGTGACGGACTGGTCCATATACTGCAATATGACCCGAAGTGACATGAACTATTTGCTATATTATACTTTTTATCTAAAATAATGCAGATACCTGGCCGGTCCATATAACAAAATAGTGACCGGCTGCGCTAACAAAGACAAATAGGGAAAATAAAAACGTAAAGTGTAATATTGCTAAATAGTAAAGAATTGGGTTTTCAAATTTCAGTAAATGAGATCATGATAAATATCATAATGGTTTGATATTCAAAATATATTTCTTTTGTATGGTTGTCTTACTCAGTTCTACACACTGGATGTAAAACTTTGAAGAAATATAAAAAAAATTGTAAATTTAATAAGGTTAAAAGCTTAAAATTAATTTGTTTAAAAAGACAATGAATAAACTGTCTTAAAATATACAAACCTGTGGTAAGATGTGCTGCACATGGTGAACCCAGTGTGATAATGATGGGTCAATCAGATCTCTCATTGGATGAGGTTCATAATCTGGGTTGATGATGAAATTTTCCCTGCCTAAAAAATAAAATATCATATTATATAACTTGTATACTATGTGTTCTCCAAATACTGTACACAATAAAAAGTCACTAACATCAACATTTATGAGGGGAAATTTGGAAAAGGTTTACAATCATTAACTTTTATGGGGGATGTTGAAAAGGTTTGAATTCATGGGTTTTTTTCATTACTATTTTCTTATCTGAATTGTAAAATGGAAAATTAGAACTTTCTTTCAGTAATTATGCATAATTCAGAAAGATTCTAGCAATTCAATACTTTTTTTTAGCTCAAAATCACAAAATGATATCATAATGATTCCTATAAAAAAAAATACAAGTGCAGTCATTCGGAAGGTCTGTCGAACATAAGACAAAGTCCAGTAAAAATTGGTTCCGTCCAGTTAAGTGTATTTATTTATTGCAACAAAATGTCCAGTCACATCAGGAATTTTATACATTCATATAGTAGCAATTTAAGAATGGGAAAATTTGTCTGTTAAAGTGGGCTTTTACACTGGACTGATACAAAAAATACCTCTTGAATCACTGCAAGTGTGTGGAAAAATTTAAAAGTGTGCTAATTTTTTAACTTACTGCCTCCTTCTTCTTCCTCTTCTTCCTCCTCATCAAAGATGTAATATGACAAAGGTGATATATGTGTTCCAGCACTAATACGAGCAATCTGAGCACGCAAGTAATTAGATTCATTTCCAGGGAAAGGGGGATAACTCACAATCTGAAAAGAAGAAAATCAAATATTCTATATAACCACTGTACAACCAAATCTATACATTAATGTGTTTCTACATAAAAGGAATTAGACTAAATTCTTTTTGACAGAAGAGAACTTTAGGTTAATAATTTTCAAATACAAAGCTCTGACAAATTCTTCAACTTGTTGAAATCACATTGGTGGTGTAATGGTTAGCATACTTGTCTCGAGTGGGTTAAATTAATATGTTGTTTGACACATGCATTCAATTTCTTTAAATGTTCACTATAACATTCAAATTTCAAAATTTATTATGTATCTTTGGTTAATTGTTGTTGTTGTTGTTGTTGCATTAATCAAGGGTTCACATATTTGAAAGGTTCAATACAAAAACAAATAAAATGGGGAAAAGCTTATACTTACTGGGGCATCTAATCTTCCAGTGAAATATTTTCTAATTAATCTTCCTCCTTGAATTTGTGCAGGTGTAACTGGTGGAAGCTTAATCCAAGGTTTACCAGCTAAAACAAATAAAAGCAATTATGAATAAGTTTGTTTGTTTGCTTGATGGTATTTAACGACACTTTCAACAATATTTCAGCTATATTGTGGCAGTGTTTTATTGGTGGAGGATCCAGAGAAAACCACCGACCTGTCGCATGTCGCACAGACGACCCCTTTATGAATAAGATACAAATCTGACATTAAGATATAATTTAGACTCTGCCTCCTACTAAAATAGTCAACAGACAGTACTTGTAATTACTTATCTTCAGAAAAATTGCCACTGAAAAAGAGACAAAATTTTTTAACATATATAGGTGAGCAAAAAAAATTAGAAACCTTTACATAGAATATTCTTGACACAAATTGTAAGTTGAACTTGAAAATGTTAATTAATAAATTTGTTTTTTAAATGAAAACTTACGATCATTGCACACAAAGTATGTTTTCTTATTGGAACCAGATCTATTTTCTTCCCTTGGTACTTCTGGTGCTGGTTTCCAATCTGGTTTTGGGGTGTCATCCTCTTGTTGCTCCTCTACAAAAACAATAGAAAAATTAAATAAATTTATATTCTAGATTGTAGGGAAATTCATTTTCTTGCCATCTTAATTTTATCACATAGAAATTCAATCAAATATTTATTTATATAACAAGCTAAAATGAAGATTGAACTCATAAATACATAATATAAGGGGGGTTATGGTATTTAATGTCACTTTCAACAATATTTCAGCTATATCATGGCAATCAGTTTTATTGGTGAAAAAAAACACTGACAAACTTTATCACATAATGTTGTATCTAGTACGCATCGTCTGAGCGGGATTCGAACTCACAACATTAGTGGTGATTGGCACGTACTGATCGCATAGGTAGTTGTAAATCCAACTCCCATACAATCATGACCATAACGGCCCCTCATAAAATACATATCACTGCAACACACGCTTTTAACATAATGATCTTTTCCATCTGCTTTTCTTCATATAAAATAATTTGTTTTCATAATTAGCTTAGATTATCTCCCCTTTCCACCAATCTGTTATAATTTTCGTTTATTTGTATTAATTACTATTGTGAAATGTGAATTTGATGTGTGACATTTGAGAAGATCTTAAGAAAAGTTAAGAATTAAACTAACCTTCTTCTCCATCCTCATCACCTTCTTTTTCTGTTTCTTCCTCTGCATGTTCTTCTGCCTAAAATTCAAAGTCATATCTTCTTGCAATACATGTACTGAATATATACTTGTGTTTCCCACCAACATTGTTTTTATTTGTTTGTTTGTTTGTTTTTTTTTTTGCAAATTAATCTTTTACCTCTAAATTTATAAATAAACATTTACTTTTCAAGCTATTGTTTTTTTTAGATAACTCTGAATAATACCGAGAAACAAAACATTTTACACATATTATTGGTTTCTATAATACATGAAGTTATATAAAGCACTTGGTTAAATTTTTTTCTACTTTTTTGTGACATTTAGTATTTATGTCATTTTAGAAAACATATTATAGTCGTCATTGGATACCCTTACCACGACTATAAATTTATAATGAACCCCACTATTATCATTAAGAAAAGATATGGATATAAAGGAACACACAAAACTATCCAATTTTACACTTATGCACAAATTAAGGTAAAGGAATAGTGTTCTAACTATTTTGATTTTTCATCTTTTATGTTAGATGCAATAGTTCCCCACATTCATTTACATCCATATTCCAAACTCCTTGAACCGCCACGATATAATTGAAATATTGTTGAAAGTGGCATTAAACACCAACACCCTAACCCCTTGACCTCTGAGGTAAAATCCTATTACTCTTACCTCTTCCTCCTCTTCATCTCCCTCATCGTTTCCTTCTCTATATTCTACTTCAGCTACATAATAATTCTGTTCTGTTCCAAATATTTTACCCCAAAAATGCACATGTTGTAAAGGATGACGATCTACAAGATCTTTTAATGCTAGCCAAATTCTTACAAGTTCTTCACGACTTAAACCAACACCAGCTTGTTCAAAATAGAAAAAATGATCCATTAGGTTAGGTAATGGTGTTTCAACCTCCTCATCTTGATCCTGATCTCCCTCTTCACCTTCACCTTTCTGTAAATTCCAAGAAAATATAAATTAATTGATTATTACAAATTGTGACACAAATTTAAGAGATATACATCATATCATTTTTTTTTAACACTGCTCAACTTAAAAAAGTCATATTTTTAGAATTTCAAGATTATCTGCACTAATACTAGGCTTAGACTTAGGCTTCAAACAAATTGTAAAAACATTAAATACAATTCTAAGTATATTCAATCATAGATCTACATTATGTCATAGTTTCCCATTAACTATATAAATATGCAATCCTAGTTCAAAGACAAAGGGACAGATGACTCTAATTTATTTAGCATAGTAGTTGAGTTATGCAGGATAAATCAAGTGAATAACTATATGTACTATGAACAGACATGTTCTTATTTTGATTCCCAATTCAAGATAACAATAGAATATTCAAGCTAATATTGTTCTCATTAAACACTCAATGAACTCGCCATCTCATTACAATTTTTATTCAATAAACCATTAGCAGTTGATCATACATAACATTTATACATAAACTTACTGAAAATAATTTGTTGTGAATTTCTGCAAGTGCTACTTCTGTTGACTTATCTACTTTGTCTTGAACTGTATCAACTTTTGATACAAACTTTGATCTTTTGACATCTTTGCTGATATCTTCAATAATATCAGCTGCATTTTCTGGTCGTTCATCAAGGACTTTTGAGAGAACACAGCTCAAATGATCATATCTGAAAGGAATATTAATATTATCAAGTATTGTAATTTTTCTCCAACACTTACAGGTTTAATTTTTTACAGGTTGTCAATGGTCTAGAATAAGGGTTTATCCCAAGTTTCTTATGCTATGTGCCACTGAGTGAAAGGATAATATAATTATATATAATTTAATGAGATAAGAATGGTTCCTATTTTACATTCCAAAAATTCTGATTCAGAATAAATCCAATAACATTGCTATTATTAATTAAAAAAAATTATTTCCACAGTTATATCTTAAGTATGTCACTAAACCAATTTGGATACATATACTACTTTTATCATTTAATTTGCATACATCATATAGCCTGGATTTGAATATCAAATTGTTGATGTTTGTACCATTAAGACTTTACACCACAGTCATTTTTAGCTGACGGGTACATACATGATACAATTGTCCTACCAGAAATTGCCAATCAATACAATTATAATTACCAGTATCTACATAACTGTAAATCATTTTTTACCATTACAATAAATCCATGTCTATAACAATTTTATTTTGTTCCATGGCAACTTTTGTTGTTGGTGTTACAATGTTGTGGTAAAATAATGCAATTTCCATTATGGTATCAAGTTTATTGCAACACAAATATATCTCTAATTATACAACATATCACATAAAAAAATATATATGTTGGGGATACACAATGTACAGTACATCATGTTTTAAAAGTTATTTGTCAATAAGGCAACAATTTTATACCTTGAAAAATAATTAAAATAATACACTAGTCACTAATTAAGGAGGATCAGAATACCGACACACTGCATTTATTTATATTCTGTGCATTTTGATGAGCAGCTGTAGAGTAACTACAGGACGTTGTCATTACAAAAAATGTATTTATAATATTTACATTGTTAATTTGTTGATTTATAAAAATGTTTCATAAAGTTTACTTACAGATTTGTGCCTGTATCTGTGCTTGAAGATAAAAGGAAAGATTTTGCATTTATAAACTGCTGTTCTTTCGGATTCAGGTTAAGTTCCGAGTTTACTGGAGTTGAAGTCATCTTGAAATATTGGGAGGTTAATCCTCCTTTTGCAAATAGACAGCAAATTAAAGAAAATTTGGTGTTGTCACGTCCTTACTTGTTGCCAAACTACCACGGTACATCGACAGTGAAGTCGTCAAGGTAAATACGCACTTTTGTGTTGAAAGTTCAATCGTCACTTCCGCCACGATTTGCGTGACGTTTTACACATTACTCGAGCACTTGTAGACTTGTCAACAAACTGAAAATTGAATTAGTCTATTACCCATTACGTTTTGAAATTTAATCATCATCCAGATACTTCTGTTAACTTCCATAGTTTTGAATGAACTGCTTTTGCTAAATTTTTGTATGCCCAATCTCTCGGAAAAAAGTATTATGGGGCGTTTCCATTGTAGTTTATAGATAAACGTTGGTTGATTTTATGCTCGTAATGATTGAAAGCAATTTAAATGCATGAAAAGTAAAGATTTCTCTTTTTTTTCCCCACTGCAAAACCGAGTCGTCATGTTACCTATGAAATGTACAATAAACAATGAAAGCCGAAAAGGTGACTAATGAACTAAAAATGTGATGTTTTCCTGCACATGTGACCAAAAATGATATAGTATGCTGTCAAAGAAGAAAGATTCGTCTTCTGGAATTAATGATGGCATTGCAGGAAAATATGTCAAGCGTGACACTCCTCCTATGCTTAGAAGTAAGTTGTGAGTCTTTGTTTAAATGTACTGTCTGTTCTCATGACTCGTGATACATATATTAGAAGCATTATAGCAGTTATACATATATAGAACTTGTGTTGCATTGTTATTTTAGCATGCCGACTATAAATAAAACTTTTCTTATCTTATCTTATTGTATCGACTGCTTATAAGGGGCTGTCGTGATCG